>OZ014523.1:16500220-17177720 GCA_963966055.1 Lathyrus aphaca | reverse complement strand
GTATCACCTAAAAACATTTTTTTTACTTTGATGGATTATTTGCCTCTTTTTTATTATTAATATATTATTTGGTGTTAAATAAATTAGCTTAAAATTCTGCAATGCTTTTTTTTATAGCTTTCTTATAATTATTGTTGCCAAGAAATACTTTAATCAACTATTAATAGTGATAGATATTTTAATCAATTAGAATAAATATCTATACAATCTGTATTTCAGAATGAATTTCAAGTTCATATATTGAATGAGGGATGTTTTTTTGCTCTATATGGTTTAAAGTAAATGCTTTTGTTCTTTATTTTACTTCAATATTTTACAAGAGTAAACATTTTATCATAAAACTTTTGGAAAACTAACTCTAGTTTTTTGTTTTTTGTTTTGTCATTAATAGCTTGTTAATCCTTTAACTTTTACAAATGGTTTGTTTTGCAAATTGTATTAATAAATTCTAAATATACTTATTCTACACATTAATCATGTCTATCTAATTTTTAAGTATTTTCTAGGTATTTTTTAAAACTCATTTTAAGCTTAACTAAAAATATTTATGTTAATATGATTTTAGTAAAAAAAAAAAAGATTTAAAATAAAATAACTAAATCAAATCAAATTTTGTTTTTAAATGGAAAGATAAATATTAAAAAAATTAATGGAAACAAATTAATGAAAAATGGGTGATAATTTTTTTTATTAAGAAATCTAAAATTATCAAAACCGGAAGATTGATTAATTGTAATTGGCATCACATTCAATAATTATATCAAATAATTTAGGATTAAATATATTTTTGATCCCTATAAATATCTCAATTTTTATTTTTAGTATTTTAATCCCTGTTATTTTCTAAAATTTTGAATACTGTTTAATCATCCTTAAACTTTTAAATTTTTTAACAATTATTTTCATCCATCTTTAGAATATTATAAAGTATTTCTTTACTAAATTTTAAAATTTTATAAAATGAGAAGAATTAAATATAAATTTTTTAAATTTCAAAATATAATGATAAAAATAATAAAAACCTCGATTTATAAATCAAATTTTGAATTTTTTTTCCGAGAAACTTTTTATATTATTTTAATGATATTGGTAAAATAATCATTTAAAAATACATGTTGGTTTAGCATGAAGACTAAAACTACGTGCATAATAATTTTGTAATTAAGATATTTATAGGGACTAAAAACATATTTAACACAATAATTTAAATGGAATGATTAAAAGAATTATTTAAAGTTTACGAAAAAAATTTTATCAACATCTTATCAATAATAATTAATATTAATAGAAATTGTATATCCGAATGAATTTAATTCACATATTGATTAAGGGTCTATGCGATTTTTTATTTTTATAAGAGCAACTTGTATTATATATATATTTTTTATTTTTCTTTAAATCCAAGAGATTAAAATAACCTAGTTTTATAAAAATATTTCCAAAATAACATATATTTCAAAAAAAATATCAAAATGACTTAGTTTGCCAATATATTCGCCAAACCATTGGGCGAACATGCATAAAGTATAAAATAATTCGCCAAATGAAATGTCGAACGTATGTTGAGTGCAAGTGAATTCGCCAAACCGATTGGCAAATTGGTTCAAAATTTCTACATGTCCGCCAAACTGATTGGCGAATTGGTTCAAAATTTCTACATATTCGCCAAACCAAGTGACGAATTGCCTCAAGATTTCTACATGTTCGCCAATCAGTGTGACGACCATGTGTAGAAACTATGTCATTTTGGTATTTTTTTTTAAACATATGTTATTTTGAAAATATTTTTATAAAACTAGGTTATTTTAAAAAAAAATCCTAAAGTTGTATGATATATTGATTGAAGGACTTTGATTATTAAAAAAAATTTATAAAACAAAGTCCAGTTGTTTTATTATTTATTTAGTTATTAATGGAATATAAAAATGAAAGTTTAGTGTATTCAATTTATATATGAAATGAAATTTATAAAATTATTTTCATTTAACGAAATATATCAATCGCATGAAAGTAAAAAAGAAATGGTTTATAATTGTAAACAGTGGAGTACAAGAAATGGTTTATAATTGTAAACAGTGGAGTACTTTGAATAAATTATACATATTTTTTAATAAGCATATTTCAATTAATAATATTTGTTTTTATATGTGTATAGCTTAACTTTGCATCAACCTCTTAATGAAATATAAACAACAATCATAAGACAGAAAAATAGAATTGATGATTTTGTTAAAATAATATATTTTGGAATTTGGTGTTAGGATTAATTTGGAAATTTTAGTATTTTTAACTTCCTTTTATATTTGTTTTACAAAGATTATTTGGATCTAATATTAGTTCAATAAAATTATGATTTAGAATAACAAATCTTAAATTTCTATAAAAAAAATGAAAAGGAAATCCATACAAATTGAAAGAGGAAATCTAAATAGGAAGAGACTGATAGTTGTATAACTAACTTAGTTGTGATTGATATTAATAATTAATAATTAATAATTAATAATTTTTATTAATATCAATTAGTTTAATTGTAATTGGTATCTTAAATCTGCTTTGTCTCCAGAGAAACCCCAACCAGATTTTAACACTAAAGAAAGGACATCAAGACATTTCCTAACATGAACATTATATAAAATCAAGGTATTTAAATATTCAATAAAATTTTAATTAGATCAACATCTTTATCTTCAAAAAACTTCAATTCTTGTAGAGCCAAATTTCTTGCCTCATTCACTTCTTTACCTTCATTCAATCCTCTCTGAGTCATTCCTTGAATCATTCCAACATAGAATCCAAATTTTCTCAATTTCTCAATTTCATCTTCACTCCCCCCACCCAACACACCTCCACATACAGCCCCACATGAATGCAACTCACATTCATATTTCTCCACCACACGCATGATTTCTTCCACGTGGCATGTCTCCTCACCGTCCGATATGTTATCCATAGTTTTCCTGTACTGCGCATCTATCACCCCTGTTGAGCCCACAGCCCGTGAGATCTCAATCATCACCCCTAGGATCTGCTCCGAATTTTCTCCATCGTCGGATCTGGCTAACAGTTCAAATCCAAACGGGACTATTCCATCGCCAGTTAGAAGCTCCATGCTAGGCCCGTAAACATGATTCACCACTGGCTTGGGCTTGTCTGTTAATGGAAGATGCTCGTGAGTGTAAGTAGCTGCCTCCATTAGTAACAAAGCTGAAGCAGCGGATATGGCTTGGTGGCGTTGACCGCCGACAAGCTCGCACGCGGCGAGGCATAAAGCCGGCACGGTGGTTTTCGGGGCGGAGAAAACGAGGCGATGCATGGGCTCGAAAACCTCGAGAGGTTGTTTGATTGTAATGGAAGATTTGAGATGGGCTTGGATGTCGGCCTGTAAGGAAGCCCAATGGAGACGTGGGTTGCGAGTTTGTTGAGTGATAGTCATTGTGACGGTGGTGGGCTTGAGTTGTAAGTAGGAAGAATGGTGATTTGATAAAATGGATTTGACATTGGGGAGGTGGGAAGAAGTTATAGTAGCCATTGAAGGAGAAGAATGAAATAAGTGATATTGATGGTTCCTTATTTATAATATTTATAGATTCCTTGGTTTGCTCTATGATTGTTGTATGATGTAGAAATTCAACTAATGCAAATTTGGCTGCTAATAATAATGTCTTGTATTTTTTTATATAAAGGCGGCTGGTAATGAGAATGAATTATAGATGTGAGAGAGAGGGAAACTCTAAAACAATTTGAGGACATACATATTACATAGATCATAGATTGCTTTTCATTTATGCATATGGGACTTCTTTTTAATTTATGAGATCTATATGGGGTTCACCCAATTTAAAAGATACTAAAAGAATGATAAATCTATAAGTATATTTTACTTTTCTTTTTATTGAGTATTGATATCAATGTTTTAAAATAGGTCGTTATTGATTATTAAGTTAGTGGTCGAGTATCGATATCAATTTTTTAAAATTCGCATAGGTCGTTATTGGTTATTAAATCAATTTTTTAAAACTCGCATAGGTCGTTATTGGTTATTAAGTTAGTGGTCGGATAAATGAATCACCGAATCATATTATTTTAATTCAATTTATGTAAATTAAAAAAAAGTTATAAAATAATTTTTTTGACATAAATTTCATAAGTATATAATCTATGAAAAAAGTATAAATTTATTTATGTACATAAATTAAATAACATTTTTAAATAAAATTATTTCAATTTATTGATGCTTAAAGTTCGATTGAAATTATGAAAAATTGAATGTCTCAAGACTTCTGTTGGCACAATTTGTTGATTAACTTTTAAAGGTTATGATAAAGGTAAAAAATCATTAAACCAAAGTAATTTTCTTCTATTGATAAAACTCTTGGTGTGGTGTTACAATGATAAAATTGCAAAAGTTATATTAGAAAATACTCCAACTAATAACAAATACACTTCACATAAAATTCAGAATAGATCTTGCACATTCTCTTAATTGGGATCGTTGGAGCGATTCGGGGGATCAACGATGACGTATTTCTACTTGAAACACACATTTATGAGAGACACACCACATATCCCCAAAAACTTAAGGTCATTGGTGGTTGGGTTCTCTCGCTTATAAATGCTCAAATCACCATATTTTTATTCAATGTGGGACTATTATTCCTTACACTTGATTTTCAACACTTTCCCTCAAGTGTGAGTCTATACATAATGCTCCCCCTCAAGTGGAAGTTCTCTCTTCCACATACAACTGTATCATCGTTGATACTTCAACAGAACACCTTCTATCCACACATGCGGGAAGTTTTTCGATACAAGTTAGTTGATCCTTTAACTCGAAACCAATGACTTTGATACCACTGTTGGGGGATTCAGAGGACAACGAGAGAGCATTTCTATTTGGGACACACATTTGTGAGATACACACCACATATCCACCTAAAACCTTAAGGTTATAGGTGGGTGGATTCTCTCAATTATAAATGTTCAAGTCACCATATTTTTATCAAATGTAGAACTATTATCCACACATACTCAGACTTGATACATTCTCAACAAGGGTGAGAAAACGTATCGTAAAAAATGGATGATTCCAAAATTTATATAATTATACATGAATTTAAAAAAGAGAATATATTTTTTGTTTTGAGATTTATTCAAAGTATGATTATATATATGACATATTAAGTGAGAGTGATTTTAAAATGAGAGATAAGAGAAATAAACAACAACCATTAGATCATGTTATCAAGAGATAGAGAGATTATTCGTTAATATGACTATTAATTTTTCTCTCTCTTGATAACATGATCTAACGGTTATTATTTATTCCTCTCATCTCTCATATATATATATATATATATATATATATATATATATATATATATATATATATATATATATATATATATATATATATATATATATATATATATATATATATATATATATATATATATTTTGAGCATGTGCCACATTGAAATTTGTACCTTTTTTCAATCATTACGTTTTAATAATTCCCTTTCATTTTTTGAGCCCTCACCCACGTACATTTTCACTCTTATCTAGCCGACACAATACTATCTATGTACCATCATTGTTCACCGGGAGTATGCACTTTTAAGTCTTAAAAATAATAACAAACTTCTTTTAACACTGCAGAAAAAAATTGACTAAGAAACATTAAACATTAATACACACCCTGACATTAATAGATATTTATAGAGATGCATATTACAATATAATCAAAATATTTAAATATTCAAAAAAGATTTAATTGCATCAATCTCTTTATCCTTGAAAAACTTCAATTCTTGTAGAGCCAAATTTCTTGCCTCATTCACTTTTTTACCTTCGTTCAATCCCCTTTGTATCATTCCTTGAACCATTCCAACATAGAATCCAAATTTTCTCAATTTCTCAATTTCATCTTCACTCCCCCCACCCAACACCCCTCCACATACTGCTCCACACGAATGCAACCCACCTTCGTATTTCTCCACCACACGCATGATTTCTTCCACGTGGCATGTCTCATCACCATTGGATCTGCTATCTGTTATTTTCCTGTACTGCGCATCTATCACTCCTGTTGAGCCCACAGCCCGCGAGATCTCAACCATCACCCTTAAGATCTGCTCCGAGTTTTCTCCATCGTCTGATCGAGCTAACAGTTCAAATCCAAACGGGACTATTGCATCGCCAGTTAAAAGCTCCACGTTAGGCCCGTAAACACGATTCTTTATCATGGGTTTGGGCTTCGGCATGGGCTTGTCTGTGAGTGAAAGATGCTCGCGAGTGGAAGATGCTGCCTCCATTAGTAACAAAGCTGAAGCAGCGGATATGGCTCGGTGGCGTTGACCGCCGACAAGCTCACAAGCGGCGAGGCATAAAGCCGGCACGGTGGTTTTCGGGGCAGAAAAAATGAGGTGATGCATGGGCTCGAAAACCTCAAGTGGTTGTTTGATTGTAATGGAAGATTTGAGATGGGCTTCAATGTCGGCCTGCAAAGAAGCCCAGTAGAGATGTGGGTAGCGAGTTTGTTGTGTCATGGTCATTCTGATAACGGTGGGCTTGATATGTAAGTGGGAACGGTGGTGATTGAATGAAATGGATTTGAGTTTGACATTGGGAAGGTGGGAAGTGATAGCAGCCATTGAAGGATGAAGAAGAGAGAGAAAGGAGATATGATAATGATGGATCCTTAACTATAGTAATATTTATAGATTCCTTCGTTTGCTCTATGATGTTGAAATTCAACTAAACTAAATTTGGCTGCTAATGTCTTTATGATGTTAGTTGCGAGCACGTTTTAAATAACGGTTGCTTCCCATTTTCATTTATTTGGTTGATAGTTGATACAAATGTTGTGATGATATAATATCTAGTATTTTAGAAAAAATATTATTCTTTTATGTATTAAATGGTTAATTGAATCACTCATTATGGACGAATGGATTTTCTTAAAAATAAAATGTTTATCACGTGTGAAATAGTAGAGATGGGAATGAATTATAGATGTGAGAGTGGGAAACAATTGAAGGACAGAGGTGCAACCTGTTAAGTGAGAAGCAGCCAAAGCAAGCTCTTTATTTATGAGTACTATCCGACATGATTAGGGATGGCAACGGGGCGGGGCGGGGACGGTTTTTGTATTCCCCAACCCCAAACCCGAATCCCAGATAAATCCCCGATCCCCGCCCCGATCCCCGTCGGGGATGAATAATTGAATCCCAACCCCGTCCCAAATGGGTTCGGGGATCCCCGCCCCGGCCCCAAACCCAAAACATGCCTTAATCCCAAAAACTTCCCCGAACCCAAAACATGCCACAATTCTAATATATATAAACTTATATTACAAATATTAACTTAAAATACAATCTTGAAGAATTTCAAACTTATATTTTGAATAATAAAATAGATCGAAAGTAGTAATTCATCAACCATACATTTAATATTTCAAATTAACAAAATCAAATAATCTAAAATATAAAAACTAAATAATAAAATACAAATTGATATTCCAAACTTCAAAACAAACACATAGTAAAAAATATTATACATTCCAAAATACCAACAAAACAACCACATATCTAAAGATATTCAATATCATTTGTCTAGAGAAATTGTTAACAAAAATAGATAAGTGGTCAACACCAATATTGTCTTCTTTCTTTCTCTAAATGCTATTCTCCGTCTTCAAAGAGGGAAATAACACCACTAGTCAATATTTCACCTATATAAAAAAATACAAATTAAAATACAAAGATTAATAATAAATAAGAGTAAAAGTCAAAATTTAATTACTCTTGAATTCTAATAACATATTGGTTACTAACAAGTCAATTGGTTGGATGGATACTTCACACTCCATACTAGAAATTAGTAATAAATAAATATTGTTGCACACTTCATAGTAAAAATTGAGAAACAGATGAAAGAAGAAACTCATAATACATTGGTCACTTCACACTCCATATTATAAATTAATAATAAATAAATCAAAGGAAATTTTTACCTTCTTCCTCGGACTCTATTTCATCGAGTAAAGTATTGTAGTCATTGTTTAACTTAGAACTCATACCACCTAAAAATATGAAACACTATACAATATAAATAAAAATAATCAATTAACAAATACAAATACTTCTAACATACTGAATATGGTAGAAAACAAATATGAATACATAATATAAAGATGCAGTATTATAAAAGCTTACCACTATTTTCAGTACTCCATAACCAGCTTCTAGCACACATCAAAGCCTCTAAAGTTGTCCAATGAAGTCGATTGCGATGTGGACTTAAAACATAACCGCTAGAACTGAATGCGGATTCTGAAGCTACTGAAGAAATAGGGATTGCTAAAACATCTTTTGCAATTGCTTGGAGTGTTGGATATTTGATACCATTTAATTTCCACCATAATAGAATATCAAAATCAGGACTTCGCGGTAAAACTTCCTCTTCCAGATAATGATCCAATTCTGTTTTAACAAATGAAGTTCTAGCTTTTTTTCTCTTCCGAACATACGCATCATAATCATCTAAACCATCATTAGCCATACGACTAGTTTCCAACATTGGTGAGTCAACACAGTTCTCTTGGTTGAACTTCAATTGATAGTGAGCAATTAATTCATAACATATTTGTTGAATCCTCTTAACTTGCTCATTAGAGTCTTCATACAATTTTTCATAATAGTACTCAAGTAACTCCATTTTGTACCTAGGATCCAAAATACTAGCAATTCCCATTATATCATGGGTGTCACTCCAATATTTATCAAATTTTTTCAACATCTTGTTAGCCATTTCTTTGATCAATAAATTGGAAGAGTTAATCCAATCAGATATTGCCAATTTAATCTTGCAAATCTCAGGAAAAAACATGTTGGCAGTGGGATACTTAGTGCCAGAAATGATTTCAGTGATCTTATTGAACAACTCCAATCTTTCACAAACATCTTTTGCAAATTTCCACTGTGAACTAGTTGGAACACAAGTGTATCGAGTGTCACGTAGCCTTAACCGACTAAATACATCCTCATACAAAATAGCAATGTCAAGCATTTTATAAGTGGAGTTCCATCTAGTTGGACAATCTAAACTTAAAGTTTTAGTGCAAGAAATTCGTAATTGCTTAGCCGTCTCCTCAAATTTTTCTTTTCTTTTAGGAGTTGCAGTCCAATAAGCTACACTGTCTCGAATCTTTTCTATTCCATCTTTCACTATTTCTAAACCATCCTTTACTATCAAATTTAATATGTGTGCGCAACAACGCATATGAAGTAAGGATCCATCCCTCAACAAAGTATTTAAATGCAACTTCTCCTTAATTTTTTCCATCACAGCATCATTTGTGCTACAATTATCTAAAGTGATAGTTGACAATTTTGTATCGACATTCCAATCCATTAAACACTTAACTAAAGCAGAACAAAGTCTATCACTTGAATGAGGAGCAGGAATATAGATGAACCTAACATATAATAAAATTAAAAATATGAAATAAATGAAGCTAACATATTATATTCATGCTTAAACTAGACATACAAAAATTATAATTACCTCAAGATGCAACTCTGCAAATTCCAAGATCCATCAATATAATGTGCAGTAACAACCATATACCCCTTTTTTTGATTACTTGAAGTCCACATGTCTGTAGTAATTGCCACTCTTGCTTGAAGACTATCTAATAACTTTGAAGTCAGTGTCTTCTCAAACTCATACACTTTAAATATCTCATTCCTGATAGTATTTCTACAAGGAACATGAAACAATGGTTGTAGAGAAGCAACAAATCGTCGAAAACCAATGTGATCTACAATTGAAAGTGGATACTCATGCATAATTATTGCACATGCAAGCTCTTTCTTTGATTTTTCAGCATTATAAGTACCAACTCCTAATTCTTGCTTTCCTTGTGAGCTCTTTGGCATGAGAAATGTTTGTCCTTTTGTAGTCTTGTTCTCATGAATTTTACGATGAATGCATGTATCCATATGTTGTAGTAAGTGTTTGGTTCCGTTGCATGATTTTCCACCAAGATTTTTCTTGCAATATTTACATTGAGCCTTATCCTCACCATTAACTTTCACCTTTATAAAATGATCCCAAGCCTTACTTCTAAGTTTTCCTTTCTTTGTTTCTACCACTTCCTCTATATTAACACCTGTATCTATTTTATCAGTTGTCTCATCATTAGGTGTTTCAATTGTTTCTGTCGGTGGTGTTAGACCATTAAGCGATGAGTTGAAACTTTCTTCCATATCGAGAGCTTGTTGGTGTGCACTAGCTTGTGAAATAAGTGGATCAATGTTACCAACATTTTCCATGTTTATCTCCTGTTAAATTGTTCAAATTACAAAACCAATTAAATACAATCAATCCAACATACAATCAAATTTTACAATATGTACAAATCCTTAAAAAACCAAACGTGTATGCTTCCAATCCGAAAATACATGAGAAACTATGATGGAAAAAATACTTCAATCAATTGTTTAAAGGGTTAATCTTGATAACAAGACCGGAAAAAAATATCATTTGGGCCATAACTTGACTCACAACAGTTGAATAACACAAATATTAGTGTTGCAAATAGAACACATCACTGATAAAAACTAAAAATAATAAAGCTTTTATTTTTCGGCGGGTGTTACTATAAACTATTTTTCTTTTTGGAGGTGGTGTAACGAGATGTTAGTACACGTACAATCATGTTAAGGACAACAATAACAATAGCTTCAGAACAGTATTCCAAGAGATGATTAAGGATTCCTCTTTCATGTGCCTCACCAGAAAGGAACAATTCTAATTCACACTTAACCTTTAGAAAACTCAGAATACTATATTGCTTACAACAATCACATTCATCTACAAGACTACAACCACAATAAAGATTTAAGATTTATAAATAAATAAAAAATTAAGAAGAAGAATACTTACATCAAAAATAATATTGATGAGGATGTCAAGATTCAAGATGGTGAATTGGTGAGTGATGTTGATAATGAAATGGGAAAATAAAATTTTAATGATAGTGAGTTAGACTTTTGGAATAGTGAAAGAGATAGAACTGAACCATTAAAGTCTGTTTTTGGAATATTAAAAGTCTATTAATTGATATAGCCAAAAGCCAACTGTAAATGCAATTAGAATTGATAAGTGAAAAGGTTAAAAATATAATGTATGAATGTTTAAATAAATATGATTTTCTTAAACATGATTTGTGATACTTGAGGTAATTACAATTTTAATTAAAATGATGTATTATATTTTGAGCGTGATACTTATGATTAGCACACAGTACAATCATACTAATAATAATAATTGCTTCAGAATGTTTAAATAAATATGATTTTCTTGAATAATAATAATAAACAGGGCGGGTTCGGGGATGGGTACTATACTCCCCATTACCCACCCCATCCCCATATTTTGAAATCGGGGAAAACCCAAACCCGAACCCAAACTCAGTCAAAGCGGGTTTTCCCCGTCAAATTCGGGGCGGGTTCGGACGGGTACCCACGGGTATGGGTTTTATTGCCATCTCTAGACATGATCTAACCATCACGGATTATCTGCATGGAGTTTGTGGCAATATTTTATGTGGCCATGTGGTGTGGGATTATCTTTAAATTGTGAGATCTATTCTAGAGTTTTTTTTTTTTTTTTTGTCTAGGGTGAGATCTAGAGTGTGTTATTTATGCATTTTCATTCTTCCCTTCTTTTACAATATTGATCTTTTCAGTTTCAGAATTTTGACAATAAAGAATATTGAAAACAGATACAGAAAAATCAAAAGATATATTCAAGCCTTGATTTAAAAGGTGTTTACTTATAAAATTCAACATCGTTGATTTTTGAAGATTTATATGATATGATTGGCTGACTAGAATGCAAATAATGTATGAAGAAATCAAGCAAGGTAATTTAAAAGACATTTGTTTATCGATTGGAAGAACATCAATCATTTAAAGTTTCTCAAGAACATCAAAAGTTTGGTGATATCTTTCCTTTTATTATTTTACTTTAGCTTAATTGACATTGCACTATTATCCATTAAAAAATGGATAAGTAAGTAACATTTTATTCTTTTAGTCTATTAGACATTCAAGCTTCTTTTCTTACATAAAAAATAGTCTAAGTGAAATTATTTCTTTTATCTATAAAGAAAATAGATATTTTATCAAAATTATTTCTCTTAGCTCATTGACATTTAATTTCTTTCTATTAAAAAAAATTGATAAAAATGTGGTTAACAGATGATTGATAACTTACTCCCTCCATTCTTATTTATAAACAAATTTTAATTTTTAAAGTTCATTGAATAATTGATATATCAAATCTATATTTAGTCCAAATACATAATTTATTCAATGAACTTAAAAAGACAAAATTTGCTTATAAATAGTAATGAAAGAAGTATATATAACTAATGGTTGATAATTGATAATTGATAAGTTAATTGGAGTGTGATAAAATTAGCGGTTAACTAACTTATACATATAAAATTACATAAAAGATATTTAATAAATATTCATTTTATTTGAAATCAAAATTAATTATAAAGGATAAAAGATGATTTTTGTTAAAATAGTAAGGATAAAAATGGAAGAAAAGATGATAAGCTATAAGCTATAAGTTAAAATGCTATTTGAAATAGCGTATGAAAAATAAGCTATAAATTAATAAAATAAACTATAAATTCATGATAAAAATATTGTTATCAAACATATCTAGATTGTCATATGAACTTATAAATTATAAGCTATAAATTATAAGCTCGAAAATCCAACTTACCAAACATAGCCTAAACCAAATTCTCGTTTACTAGCATATATTTTTCTGACACATTTTTTTCCTTATATATTTATAGTTTGTTATAAATTGGTTAATTTAACTTTGTACTTATCCAGTCGGGAATTAAAAATGAATATTTAAATTGTCAAAGGAACCAAAAATGGATATTCCAGTTCTCGGAGGAATCAGAAATGATAAGAAGTGACTAACAGTTGGTCTTTAATAGTGTCTCTGATCTCCTTTACGACAACCAAAATACACTTGTATGATTTATACTCCAACGTTTAAATCAATTCAAGATTAAAGTGAAATTGAAAATCATAAATTGTGTATTCATAGCATTTGCATTGTTTTTTTTATATAATATTTTGTCTGTAATTAATTTAGCAAGACAAATTATTTAATTAATTTTATGCTTAAGTGAAATTGAACACGCATTTGGGTTCTCGCATTTTTAAATAGTGTCTCGTTTTAGTTGTTGTTTTAGATTTGCTTTTTTTCCTTTGTCAAATTTTGATGTTTCGAATTATTAAAAACCATCGTTTAAAAAATGTCAAGTTCGTGTCTTTTACCAAGTTATTTCCTTTTATTTTGCATACATAAAAAATAATAATAAATAAAATTTTAATAATAAATAATAATAACTATAATAATGCCTTTTTATATAAAGAAAAAATGAATAAATAAAATCAGTTTTAAAGAAAATTCATAAAATGACAAATTAGATATTCTACAATCACTTCACAACTTCACTTTTCATTCTTCTTCTCCACCAATCCACCACTTCATCACTTCATCTTCAACCTTCAACTTTCATTCTTCAATCTTGCCTCAATCATCACCACAACCACCTTCTTTAACAACCTGCCACTAACTTCTTCATTCATTAATTATTATAAAATGAAACTTTAACCATTAAATTATTACATCAAAATGTTTTCACTCAATTAATTTAAATAAAAAAGTTATAATATATAATTTAGATATTACGCATAATTTTATTACCAAAAAAAAAAAGTAAAATAAAATAAAATAGTCGTAGGTAGTGTCGGTTTGGTTTATTTCAAAACAATAAAAAATTAGGGGTTAGACTTGAAAAAGAGATCAGAAAAAAAAATCATATA
This sequence comes from Lathyrus aphaca, assembly GCA_963966055.1. NCBI lineage: Eukaryota > Viridiplantae > Streptophyta > Magnoliopsida > Fabales > Fabaceae > Lathyrus > Lathyrus aphaca. Next base: position 17,163,792 of record OZ014523.1, on the reverse strand, counting down.
CAGTTGTCTATTTTTGATTCCTCTGAATCCTAATTCTTTCTGGGTCATTTTCTTTCTGATTACCGCACTTTCGTTTTTTTCAATTTTGATGGATAATAATAAAGGTAAAGGTACCAAAACCCTAGCTACATCTTTGCAAAACCTCAATTTGAATCCCCAATCCAACTTCAAATCTAAATCCTCCATTGCAATAATCAACCATCCTCAATTTCCCGGTAATTCTCTTCATCCTTTCTCTTTTACTCTTGTTAAGCTTTTCTTCAAAAAAAAACCTCATTTTGGGGGGTTTTGTTTTTGGTTGATTTCGTGTTTTTTTTTCAGCTTGGATTTTAGTTATGTAATAGAATTTAGAATGAACAGATTATGGTTAAAATTGGGAAAGATTGGTTTGAGTTTGGAATCTGAATGGGATGATTGAAGTTTGTTTTTCTTCAAAGGAGCTATTAGGTGTGTGGTTGTTCTAACTTATGAGGGGTTTGCGTGATTTACATTAGTTTATTGGTTTTAATCTTGAGTTTGTTTGATAAAAAACTTGGAGTGTGTTTGATTTTGCGGTGAAAAGAATTGATTCTAGCTAAAAGTGAGTTGAAACTATGTGTGTGTAAAAGCTGTTTTTATAACTGATAAAATAAAGTCAAACTAGTTTCATATAATCTGTAGATGTTACATAAGCTATCTTGGAGAGTATGGAAATAAGCTAAAAACAGTTTATAAGTTGTTTTTATATGTTCTCTCAAACAATCTCTCAACTCAAGAGCTTATACTAGTAGGTGCTCAAATAAGTTAATCCAAACAGGCCTTTGGTTGTAACCATGTACCAATGCTTTTTCCCCAAGCATATGCAACAGAAGATGGCATTAAGTGACTCTTTGAGAAATTGTTGTGCAGGGTTTCTATCTAAGAAGAAAAAGCCTCAAAGTCTAGTCAACCTTTGCATTGGAGTTATTGGAAGACATTTGGAGGATATTATTGAAGATTTGGATGAGATTGCTATCGGCTTGCCGGGTGATATTAAGGTAGTTTGGTAGAGATTGATTTTATCTTTCTTCAAATCTTTCATTAGGCCATTTATACACATACTTGTCTAAAGAGAGAATCCTTAATTATGTACATGCTGGTTGAAGATGTAACCTTTAATGACAGTTAGCAGTGGCAGCTATTGCTAGACGAAGAAAGTTGCTTAATGATGATGTCCTAATAGCATTAGCTGATGCTTCCTGGGAAATCCTTGATGTCTCTGGCTCAGATGTTTCGGATTTTGGCTTGACAAAAGCAGCTGAAGTATGTAGATTCATTAAAGCTCTGGACATAAGGTAGAAAAGTATAACTTTTTGTTTTTAAAATAACAAAGCAAGGCCTGTGCCATTTTTTAATGCAAAAGAAGATTCTTCATGTTTGATAAGAAGATTTCTTAAAACAAAAGATGTTTAGAACAAGATAAATTGTCATTTTCCACTCGCATTATTTAGTCTTTTGAATTTTGACGTTTCTTCAAATTTCATAAAAATTTCTTACAATAAGCACTAGTTTTAATCTTAAGCTTATGTGATGTTACAAGAACATGATATTATTCTGTTTGAAATAAGAGTATATTTGAAAGTAGGTGATAAACACAAATATAGGTTTCTTCTCTGGTCTTCCATTTTACTTTTAGTTTTTCTTCTATTAGATGTGATGATTATTAATTTTCTTCACTTTGATTCTGATCCGTCAACAACTTTTCATGGGGTTAGCCTATTGTGATTTGTGTCTAGTTTTCTAGCAGACATATTTATAGTTTCTAGTGTGTTTTTTTTATATTAAATTTCTTTCTTTCAGAATCCTTTGATATATTAAGCCTATTTGCAGTCGGTGCACCAAAATTACTGCAATCGGTATATCGGAACTTGTGAAGCATTGCCATTCATTAGAGACATTGAGATGCGGGTACATATAATTCTTTAATCCCTTTTAAGTTATAATTCTTTAATCCCTTTTGTAGTTAAATTCACTTATAAATATGTCAAACTATATCTACTCTTCATTATTTATGATGGAAAAATTTGGCTTTGGCATTTGGTTTCTTCAGATAGTGTAAATGCTATCGGAAACTTTGGAAAGTTATTCACTTTACATATTCATCCTTTCGTTTTTTAAAGAAATTAATCAATTAATTAACGAAGGGGAAATATATGTAAAAGTTTGAAACTCAAGTGTTCATTAACCCCCTCCTTATAAAGGTAGTTTCTTACTATATCATGTGATGTTTTTCTTTTCACTCACAGTAACTGCACTGGCTAAAAAATTGTTTTAACTTAGGATTACAAACCTCATAACAGGTAATGAACCATAATTAATATTGCAGAGGGTGTCCAAGGAGTGACAACACAGCGCAGAGATGCTTAAATATATTTAAACCAAAGCTAGAGTATGTTGAAGAGGATTCTTGGGAGGAGCTTGATACTAATGAAATTGCTAATGGTGCACAATCACTCAGGTGGCTAGTATGGGTATGGAATTAAAATCTATCTGGATTATGGTAGCTTGTAAATTTGTAATTGAATGCAGATATTTGTCCTTTCAAGAATGAAAAAAAAATGTTATATATTCTGACGTTGAAGAAATGATTTGTGTTAATTTAATCTAAAAATATTTTGATTTTGCAGCCAAACATTGATAATTATTCTTTAGAGGACTTTTCTGCGGAGTGCCCGCGTATCATAGTAAATCCTAAGCCATCTCCGTTTGGGTTTATGGGCACTCTGGTTCCTTTTGAAGCATTTCAAAATATCATATTAGATGATGTAGTTGTCAAAGAGATTGATCCCAAGACATGGACAATGCATGGGATTGCAAATAGGCGCATCTGTCCACCTTCTTCAAGCTCTCCTGAATTATCAGTTGCCGAGAAATTCAGACTTGCCTTTGAAGAAAGAGACAACCGGTTAGCTCCTAAGCGAGCTAAAAATGCCCGGCAACATCAGCGTCGGGCAGCACGAGACATGTTGTTGATGAGCACAAGAGCCAAGGCAATGGTGTTGGCATCACAAGTAAGCAAGTCTCTACATAGTTGAAACTCATAGCTTTAAATTTATAAAATGATGAATATTTTTTTCGGTCATCTTAAAATGTACTATTAACTTTTATATATATTTAAGAAGTAGTTGGTTTATGTTCTATATCTAGAATATATTCCTCAGCAAGTTGGAAATAGCATAGTTTTGAAATTCTGTGTATAGTTTGAAGTTACGACAAACTGAACATTTATTTTCAATCACAATGTTTATGAAAGGAACAATGATATATCTCCCTCAGCTACCTGGTCAATCTTATATCTCCTAAATGCTTTAATTAAATTTAATATATGATTGATGAGAATAAAGACATTGTTTGGCATTAATGTGCAAGTGTAATATGTGGAAAGAATAAGGCACATAGTTGCAGAGAAGAAGGTATGGAAGAAGCAAGCTCCAATTGTATTCTTGTTTCATATCATGTTGTCACATAATTGTGTACAACAATGAAATAATTATTTCATCTATAGCTTTGATGTTGATTTTTTTGAAGGATACACTTCTGACCTGAATCCGTTATCTTTAAGCATCTTTCCAGCTACATGACTATAATATCACTATATGGCTTCTCTTGTAAAGGATAAAAGATGGTTATGGTTATTTACAAATTATTATAAAAGAATAAAGGATTGTTATGGCTTTTTTCCAAATTCTTCGTATGATAAAATTTTCGTTGTTGAATGCATTTCTTGTTTTGCGATCTGATCTAAGTAGTCCGATATAATCTTGCGTTGTTAACAATTATTTTTCTTTGTATAATGATTTCAACTTTTGTACTTTTTATTTTTCACGTAAAGAAGCTGAAATTTAAGATAATGAATATGTATTTCCTTTATCATCGATTGTAAAAAGTTATTGATGAAAAATGAAAGTTTCATTCTTTTTTTAGGTATAATAGGCAAAATGTTTGAATCGCCAAGAAAGAACTTTTGATTTTGAAAACTTACCCTGGTGAAAAGCATTTACTTAAAAATAAGAATTGGAGATTTTGAAGAAAAAAATTAAATTCATTTTATTACATATTATTATATAGAATCATGATATATAAGTGACTTAACATATAAAGAATTTGTATATCTACACTCAATTCGTTTGATTCGTGCTCGAGCTAAATAATGAAACATTATCATGTTTGGTTCTTTCGGATTGTTACAAGTTCTACATTTCAATATCCATAATATATACACGCACGCCTATCATCTTGTGAGTATGTATCAACATCTCACATTTGTTTATTTCAATGACGAGAGTCTAATCTTGAATTTAGGGTCATAGAAAATAACCCTCGTGTCAATCTGAAATCAAAATTAGTGAATCTCCTGTGATACCTAGAAAATCAAAGAGTTATAAAGGTTGGTTATCATTTATCATCGATTGACAACGAATGAGAGATATCTACAACAAGTTTGAGCTGAAGACATATGAAGATTTAAGAATTTTGTGTAGTACATTTCATTATAACGAAACTAATCGCCTGATCATTGTGGATGTGAGGGTTGTAAAATCGACTGACGATATTCATGTTGAAACATCATCAACCATCTCATGATGTTGTAAAATCAATTGATGATATTCATTCCAACATCTTCAACCATCTATGTACTGTTACAAATTTTGTGTAGGTCAAATGAAAGATTAATTTTAATTTATATTGTTATTATCATTTATTCAATTGATTATGATTTGTGGTTAGACATGACAATATAACTCGTACCCATGAGGACCTACCCGAACCCACCTTGAGTTTGAAGAGAAAAACGTGTTTTGATCATGTTTAGATTTTTCATAATTACAATATATAAGATCTGATCAGATAATGAATACACAATTGTTAGTATATAAGTATGAGTATGAGTTTCACATTGGATGAAAAAATGAACGTTAAACATTTTATAAACGAGAAGACATATAAATCTAATACTTTAATGTTTTAGATTAAGATGTGATATAGAACTCATTTCATGTAATTTATGAGATTTTATGTAAAAATCTCATAAATCCTTTCGTAAAATAATTAATAAATTTGAAATTCATCCCATCTGTCCCTAAATTCTTATAACTACCACAATTACACACAATTTTTTTAAGTCCTCTTCAATAAACCAACCCATAAAACCTTTGAATCTTGATCATCTCGAACGACATCATTCACATTGGACTTATCCATAGAAACCAATTTGAATTGAATCTCAAAATGATTTAACACAACTCCACACACATCATTAACACCTTACATTCCACTATAACCCTGCCTACTCTCTTTTCTAGATTTGTTAAGTGCAATAATAATTTGAAAAAAAATTAATACAAATACTTTAAGTCATTTAAATATAAGCCATTTTTTTATTAATAATTATTCTAGTAAAATAAATTGATTAAGACTTTTATCCAAAGAGTATTGCTACCTATCTTGCTTAACAAAGATTGAACCTTTTAATCTCATATATAAATATTAAACAATATAAATTAGGCCATTTTTAAAACAAATAATATAAATAAAATGACAACAACACAAGAAGCATAACGTAGAACAAATCGGAATGTGGAAGAGAGGCTTACTCGGCGCCGTCGGCGCAATCCACCGCACACGTTCGTTATCAACTCGCGGCGGAGCCACCATATCATCTGCCGTAGACTCTATGATTCTCCGCTCCCTCAAGGATCATTACATGGAAGTAGCCAAAATGAACATGCCCCCTGTACTCTCTCTCTCTCTCTTAATCTCAATAATTTGAATCTTTCTCTCTCTGTTAGGGTTTAGGGTTTAACCTTTTTCTATGCTGACATCACATTTTAATGGCAGAAAGTGAGTCCTCCGTCATCCTTCACCATCGTGAAGGGAGCACTTGATTCGGAGGGTCCAGTTTTGAAGCGAAATCACGGCGATGAAGAGGTTAGCGTGTACGTGATGCGGTTGGCGAATGTCGATGATGAACAAAGCGGTGTTATGGATCAGTTGTTCATTCATGTTGATGTATCGAAACCTGGACAGAAGGAATCGTTGAATTTTCTTTGTGCTTTATATGAAGATGCTCTTGGGATTCACTCTGTTTCGATGAGGCCGAAGCTTCAGCAATCTGATGGATACATTCTTGCTCCCACTGAATATGCTGGTCCTGTTTTTGAGTATGTTTTCTCAATCTCTTATATGTGTTATGAATTGATCATAAACTAGGGTTTTACTATGCTAATATCCATTTTTTGTTTTCGTGTGTGATAAGTGTGTTTGTTTGATAGTGAAATCTATGATCCTGTTTTCGTGTGTGATAAGTGTGTTTGTTTGATAGTGAAATCTAAGATCAAAACAGATAAATGAAAATGGACAACTAATTGGGGAGAATGGTTTTAGATATGATTGATGAGTAGAGAATATTTTCTATATGGTATGGAAGCTATGAAGCATGAACACCCTGAACTCGACACTGACATGACGGCATTGGTAATAATTTGAAAAAAGTAATAGTTTAAACGTAATCACTAGTGTCTCCAACCGACACAGACACCATTTTTTTAGAGATGTCGATGCTACATAATATGGAAGTAGCTGAGTTTTGGGATTTGAAGAATGGAGTTGAAGTACAATTTCCTCTAATAAACACTCGTCCGTTTTTGTAATTTGGGTTTAGCCTTATGTTGATTCTACGGGAGATTAATGAAAATGGAGAATATTAGTTGGGAAGAATGGTTTTGGATATGTTTGATGAGTAGAGAATACTGTCTTTATGGTGTGGATATGTATTTGAAAAATGCCAAAACACTACTTTTTTGTATATGAAAATGCATTCTTCCTAGTTTGTTTTCCATATTCTCCCTATCACAATTGTTCAATACTTTTTTTTTCTATCTCCTTAGCAATTTAAAATGAAAATAAATTTTAGAAACAAAAACCAAAACATTTTCAGTAAGTAAACAAGGCCTTAATTTGCCAACCCCTCCATAAGCTCTATATATACATATCTTGTACCCATTTTCTGAAATATTGTGATTATGTTATATTTTTATCATGAAATATTGTGATTCTGTTTTATTTTTATTTTTTCGGGAACTTACCGAGAGTTCTTAATAACTGTGAACGTGAATACTTCATTTATATGCTCTTTTTTGGCTGACATAAGATAGGGAGGGTTAACCTTGATAAAATCGCTGAATCCTGCGTTGCATAAACAAGTAGGTCTTATATTGTTGGATAATATGAACATCCATGCTGCATCTGAATTGCCTAGTCTGTCTTAAACAATATACCTTCTGGTTTCTGTTATAAATTTCAATGTTTGTTGGTGGAAAATTAGGAAGTCTGTGGGCACTTTTTGACAGACTTCATGTAAATTGACAGAGAACTAGATGAAAAGATGAGAGATGCATTTCACAATTACATAGAGGAGCGAGGCATAAACGATAGCCTCTTTAAATTTCTTCAAGCATGGCTATATGTGAAGGAACATCGAAATTTAATGCGTTGGTACAAGACAATGGGCTTGTTCATTGATGGGAAGAAGCTAGCTACAGGTGCTTAATCCTATGTATTTTGCATATGAGATCCTACAGTGTACAAGTTATGTATTCCAACCTTGTTGAATTTTGCCCATCTTTTTATCTACTTAAATTTATTCTTTTGATAATACTTAATTTTATAGGTAACTACTTAATTAAGGATGTTTGTTAGCTTTTTTAGTTTTCTAGAAAACTTGATTTGAGAATCTTATATCAGTATGGTTGATGGAACTATCAAAGCTTTTTAAGAAGCCTGAAACTCTTTTGAACATCGTCTAACTCGCACACTAAACTGTTCGTAAGAAACTCTAATTCGAGATCAGCGGTAAACTATATCAATTTTATTTTTTGTTATGTGATATTAAAGATCATGCATTATAAAATTTAAGGTGAATTTTGTTTTAAAGTATTGAATGCAATAGATGATAATATTAACCATTATTTTCCTTGGCCATTTTTTGCACCATTTTTCTCTCTCACACACACAATATTCACCCTGTGATCAAGTAAAAACAGAGTAAATGATGTAAAACAAATATGAAGAATATTAGGACTTTCAATACTTCAGTATACCCAGGAGCTTTGTAAGAATTCCAAATTTTTTTTTTATTCTATTTTTTGATTCAGTAATATGATTTCACAAATGAAACAAATCAGCAAACCATTTTAAACACAATTCCACATAACTTACTCCAATTGATGCAATATGTTTAGTCATATTCACATTTAGTGATGGAAATGATTCTTAGCTCTTAAATCTATCACCGGTGAGTATATATATTTATTTATTTACATATTTTTCAAGTAGTACTAGTAATATATTTTGGTGTACTAAAAATAATATTGAAAATACCTTGCTAATTAAAACAAATAATAGAGTCAAATTATAAAGTCCTTTTATTTATTTATTGCGAATAAAACAAGTAACAAAATCACACATTAATCATTTTCCGTTAACATTTATTCCATCCATCATCATTGAATTTATTGAAACATTCCTCAATTTATTTCCAAATACAGTAACAAAAAACAAGATCTCCAAATCAATTGAAAAAACATGTCTTAATTGAACTAATTACGAGTTTGAAACTGTTCCATGTAATTACTTTGTGGCATCAAACTCTTCAAATTTGATTCAGCATCAACTGTGGACAAGACATTATTGTTGTTTGATTCATCTTCAAATTGTATTTGAAGCTTATCAAAAGCAATCTGAGTTTGAGTTTGAATTTTGGCCAACTCAACTTGTGTTTCATGGATTTGTTGATACAATTTAGAGATGATTCCAACACATCCATAAACAGGATCTTGAATCCTACTTTTTGCTTCTAAATACAAACTATTTGCAGCATCTTCTCTTACATAATATGGCAATTGCTGCAACATTAAAAAAATTCCACAATACCAAATTAGATTATTGCAAATTATACATGCAAATTATATAACAACTCAGTTGATAGTTGTATAAGGACATCATATAGAGATGTAAGTTCGAATCTTCGATATTAGATAGAGATGTAATTTCGAATCTGCGATATTACACTTATTCGATGATACAGAGACGTAAGTTCGAATCTGCGATATTTTATTTATTCGATGATACAGAGACGTAAGTTCGAATCTGCAATATCTCACTTATTCGATGGACTTCCGTCATTATGCTTAACCGAAAAAAATTTCTATATAATTTTTTTTTTTGCAACTTTAATATATATATTTTCCATACAATAAATTATATTATATTATTATTAAAAGTACCTTAAGCAATTTTCCAACATTGCTACCACCATAGATTTTGTGAACATAAGCAAATCTTTGAGGATCATTGGGAGGAAAATAAGGAGAGAAAATGCAATTAGAAGGACACTTTCTTCTTTGATTCTTGCAAGCAGCACATCTACCATAAATCATGATATCAAAATAAAATCTTTTGTATAAAGTATAAAAATCTAAATAGAAAATATTTCTTTTCTAGATTTTTGGTCTTGTAAGCTTTCACAAAATCTTGTGAATGATTTATATTGTAGTTACTATGTTCAATATGGAAATTCAAACGGCTATATTACTTAATAATGGTAATTCTTAGAAGGAAAGTTTTTGTGTGTGAAATTTGTAGAGGGGGCATTGAGCAAGAATTGTGTATTAGAAATTCGAAATAGAATGGAAAGTAATAAATACTTAGTTTTTTTATTATTCTAAGACAAATAATTTTACCTGAAATTTAAACATTCATCTTTAAATTGAGCTCATCAACCACTTTGATTTTATAAGTATTTAGTATTTCGTATTGTTCTAAAAGAATTCATATTTAATAGAATAGAAAATATTATATATGATCATACAATAAACTTAAATAATCACATAGATAATATAAGAGAAAAATAGCTAAATTACAATTCCCCTTTATAGCGTGCTCATGAAATTACTATCTATGTTCTTTTAAATAGATTTAATCTTTCTTCCTCATTTTAGTCAAAAACAATGTTGTTGTCATTTTTCTATAACTTTTTAAAACTAATTCATTAGCGATAAAAAGTGAGAATACAACAAGGTAGGTTCCACATCATGAAACCTCCTATCCAAGTTCTACAACCATACAACTTGCCTAAACAAGCCAAACCATGAGCATCCTTGTTGAAAATTCTACTAAGAAAAACAATAGAATCTATGGAAACTTCTAAGAAGGACGCGACAATCCTCTACAACAGGCTCAAACACCGTATTCAGTGTCACCATGTTTATGCAATCAACCGCAACAAGGGAGTCCGATTGGATAACGATTCTATCAATCATCAAAGCCTTGGCTACTGTAAGGCTCTATTTGATGGCGAGAGCTTCTGTAACATCTGAACAAAATGAGATAAATTCTATACGACTGACAGTCAAAATAATCTCCTGCCTTAAATTCTTGATGATACAACCGAACACAACAAGCTCGTCTCTTTGACAACCCGTATCAACCTGCATTAAAACACAATCAACAGGTGCAGAAACCACATATGGATGAACCAAATCAGCCATAATGTTCACAACAATGGGATTTTCCAAATTAAACTCATTAACTGCTTCCAACGCCTCCAGAGCAATAGCAGGGGCCTTAGTGACTTGGTTCTAGAAAAGTAACTCGTTACACGTGTTCCAAAGTTTGTGAAGCATATTACAAATTTATTGTGCACTCAGCAGATCCCCACAATTAAGTACACTCAACAACCAATCGTTAAACTCCAAGTCAAGCGAGATTCTGTAGCTGATAATAGAGGAAAAAACACATGTCTGACAAAGAAGCAATCCACAAAAAATGTTGCCTAGATTCAGGAACAAGACATCCAAAGGGGCAGACATTCTCATGGCCAATTCCCTTCTTGATCAAATTGTCTTTAAGAGGGAGAATATTCTTTGAAAGCCTCCACGTGAAATTCTTGGTTCTAGAATGAATTTTAGATTTCCAAATTGCTTTCCATAGGCTGCTATGGTGACAACCAGAAGGATCCAGATGCTTAGCCAAATGACTTCGTACGCGGGAATGATAAGTAGTACGAACATTGTACTCACCATATTTTTCAAAGTGCCAAATGATTTTATCCTCGATAATCCTGAACGAGAGAGGAATACTAACTATTTGCTTGGCCTCCCCAGGATCAAAAGATTCAAAAATCACATCTCGCTTCCAACCACCAAAATCGCTATCAATAAGGTCACTAACTCTCGCTCCCGCATCCAAACCTACAACAGGTCCAAGAACCTCGAAACCAAGACTTTCAGGAAGCCACCTGTCATGAAAAATCAATACCTTTTGACCATCACTGATTCTCCACCTAGCCCCTTTATTAACCAGCTCCCTCGCACTCAAAATGATTCGCCACGCATAACTAGGGGCAAAACCCAAAGAGTTATCTGCCACCAACGACTGAGGGTAGTGCATTCCTTTAAAAACTCTGGCAAAAAGAGAGTTATCCTCCGTAAACAACCTCCAATAGTGTTTCCCAAGAAGACTAGTATTGAAATCACTTATTCCCCAAAAACCAAGGCCTTCATCACCCTTCGTCTTAGCCAATTTCTCCAAACTCATCCAGTGGATTTTTCTCTCGTCGTTCTTCGCACCCCACCAAAATCTGGCTAGCATTGACTCGATCTCATGGCAAATGGATTCCAGGAGCTTGTAGCAACTCATGATATTGGTAGGGATTTCCCGCGCCACCGCCTTGATTAGGAGGCTAAATGAAACTTCAGATTTCTCCAAATTAACAAGTTGGCCAAAAGAGCATTGTTATTTCTTTAGAACCTTAAAAATATAAGCAACCTTAGTGAGGTTGACTCTTGCAAAGAGTAAGCTGTCATCCGTGAAGAACAAATGGGTAATAGTTAGAGCCTTCCTTGCCACTTAAACACCATGGATTTTTTTGAGCTTGAATTTGTGCTTCAACAAACCAGAAAGGACATTTGCACAAAATATAAACAAGTAAGGAGAAAGAGGGTCTCCTTGACGGAGATCCCTTTTCGGCGAAAAAGCCACACTAGGTTGTCCATTAACTAGAATTTTATAGGATATAGACGAGATGCATCGTTGGATGAGATTAATCATACCCAAAGGGAAACACATAGCCGAGAGAACCTCCAAGATAAACGGCCATTCCAATTTGTCATAGGCTTTGAACATGTCGAGCTTGAGAACCATCACCCTTTTCTTCCCTTTCGTCTTCTTCTTCATCTAGTGAAAACACTCCAAGGCCACAAGAGCGTTGTCCGTGATAAGACGACCTTTAACAAACGCATGTTGCTCTTCATCAATAATATCTGGCATGATATGGTTGATACGGTTGACAAGAGTCTTCGTGATAATTTTCATCACAACATTGCAAAGACTAATGGGCCGGAAACCCATTGGTCTCGTGGGATGTTTGCACTTAGGAATAAGCATAATATGAGTATTATTAAACACACCATGATAAACATTATCATTAAGAACAACCAACACCATTTGAGTGATTTCTTGTCCCACAATATTCTAGTATTTTTGGAAGAACCGGGTTGGGAGGTTGTCGGGTCCCGAGGCCTTCAGGGGCTGCATTTGGAACAGGGTTTCTCTAACCTCATGACCTGTAAATTTCTCCTCACACAACCTCACATGATCAGTGCTCAGTCTCCCATTCACAACAGAGACAACTTCCTGGATATTATAAGGGATAGATGAAAAGAAAAGCTCAGAGAAATACTGAATAAGGACTCTCTCGCAATTAACCTCACTATGCCACCAAACGCCCTCTTCATCTTTAAGCTTGCGAATTGAATTTGTCTTTCTTCTCTGGCTAGCCTTGAAGGGAAAAAACTTTGTGTCTTTGTTGCCATTTGTTTATAACTTACCATTAATAGATGGTGCGGAATGTGTTAGACTAGACATTTTATAAGAGATGCCTTTTTGTTTTTAGAATATGCATTATAGTAGAAAGAAAGAAAAAAGAATATGCATTATATTAAATCAATGCAAATTAAAAAAGAAATAAACAATGAAATAAATATTTAAAAAAATTAGAGAATTAAAACCCTAAGTTTCAAAATCAGTTACAGGGAAGGAAGAAGAATGAAGCACTACCTCTAAGTTAAAATTGAAGAACGGAGTTTACCCCTAAATTTTAAATTAACAATGAATCATTCATCTCAAGCTCAATCCTAAGTTGCAATCGTTTTCACTAATCGTGTTCAAAGCTTCAATCAACCTTGTTATGTTGTGTTTTAGTTTCTCAATCTTGTACTATCATGGTGCTCCGTTATCTTGGACAAAAGAGGATCACATTTTTTTGAGGTATGTTGTTTTATACACGTGTTACTGATTTGGTAGAACGATCTCCTTCTTTCCATATGTGTGTTGATGCTTGCATTAGTATATATTATTTATGATTGGACGTGTCAGACGACATACAACACAGGACCTCACATTTTTTTAATAATTAAACTATGATAAAAAGGTCATTCATACGTATTATTCATGGTTAAAAAATGACCTCTTAAAAATAACTTATAACACAAATGAAGTTAATTTAAATTTTTACATAAGATCTCTAAAAAATTTGTGACGACTCTGACTAAATGATATAGAGATCAAGACATGAATGTTTCATGCACTATAATAGACTATTTATGGAAATTGTCGTGGGGAATGGGGATCAATACATTATTATAGTATTGTTTAAATACATGTTTTGTGTACCACTTCTTTTATTACATGATTTGTCATTTTTCCAAGTTTGTGTTTTATTGGCTAGCTGAGACAAATTCAATTAGACCGAGAATTAACAAGGGGGCCTTTGCTTCATTACACCGTCAAATTTTATGTAGATGGAAAAATAGATGAAATGAATTGAAAATGAGATGTGGATTTTATGTCCTAGATTGAGATTCTTAAAGTAGTAAACAAATTGGATTATTTAAACATCAAATTCTTGTGGTATCATCATCCAAAATTTTCATTTGAGTGTAGACAAAATATATGCAAGCTAAGGAGACAGGAAGTGTGAAGGAGAGTGCAAATGAGGTGGGGTGCAAATTGAGCAAAGTGAATATGTGAGTGATAAGTGGTCTTCACATCGTTATTTCTAATAATTTTTTTTAAGTATTGTATCGCATTCCGTTAATTTTACTTCCAATTATCATATTTTATACTTTAGTTTGTGTGCTCTTCATATTTTCAGGGTCTAATGAGTATCCAACACCAAAAAGAATCAAAATCAAATAAAATTAGACAAAACAAAAAGAAAAAAAAATGAATTTTCTCCGTAGTAAAACCACTCACTACACTTAGAACTTTTATTTGTATATTTTCATAAGTATATTCTCTGAAATTCATGTTTGTGTATCTACTTGTATAAAAGCATTAATGTTTGGTATTTGTTTGTAAACACACAATCTTTGTATTTTAATTTTAGTTAAATTCTTTGAGGGATTAAATTTACTATGTAGCCTCGAGAAGTCATTCATAATTGGTCTTTGAGTTTATAATCAGATTGATTAGTGGAATAAATCCTTGTGAGAAGAGAAAATCGCTGTGATGAGTGGACTGTAATAACCTAATTAACATTGAACCAGTATAAAAAGGTTGAATATTTCTTTCATTGTTGTTCTTGTCATGGATTTACAAAAAGTTGTCATATCATAAACCCAATTCAAATCTCTCTTTTATTGTGTATCTTGAACCTTCATCTCAAAATGGATATATCCAAGGCTTTTGACACCCTACACTGGCCTTTCCTTCTTAAGGTCTTATCCAATTTCTTGTTTGTATCTAAATTTTGAAATTGGATTCACATAACCACTTGTGAGTTGGTTTGAATGGGAAGCAAATTGGTTTCTTTACTTGCCTCAATGGAGATCTATTTTATCATCTGCTTAGTAGAGGAATTAGTAACCTTGTGGCAAATGGTGATGTTAAGTTCATTGGTGGTTCTAGAAACTGTAATGATGTAATGATATAATGGTTCTAGTGTACGACAAAATATTTTATTGAATTTAAAATTTGTGAAACTTAGAGAAATCTATTTTATAATAAGAAAGTGTGATTTTTACTATTTAAGTACATATATCATATTTTTATTCAAAAATAATAAAAATCACTCCTAAGGAATTATACCTAAATTTCTCCTTTAAAATTTTAAAATATTTTTATTTTTGGTCATGAAAATATTTAGTCGTGTTACTTTGTTTTATATATATATATTGATTGTTCTAGAAAGCAAATGAAAAGATGTGAACACAAAGAAATGATCAACTCAAAAGAGTTTGGCCAACGCGTTTTGTACTAATTAAGTATTTGACTATGCTATAAACAAAAGCTTAAGTCAAATAAATATGTTTTAGAAAAAACATTTGACTATCTATAAAATAATAAAATTAAAAACATCATCGACTAACAAATTGTGGCCTTTAATTGATAATTGACAAACAAAGGGAGTGATGAAATACCAACACGCTACGTCACTATTTTCTTTCTTCTTTTAATCAAAAGAATATATATTAATAAAAAAAATCAGATATAAGAACAACGCGATTGCGAGGGATCCAGCCATCCAAACTGGTGAAACAAAAACAAAAAGGAGATGACACTTATATCATAAATTTAGCGATATGAGAACTAAGTCTCTCTCTATATCATCCCTTATATACTATAAGTCAATAATATTAACAGCTATTTTCAGTTTATCTATACGATTTCCAAAACAAATATCATTACAGAACCTCCAAATACTATACATAGTTTCTGTGATAGCGAGACGGAGGATAGCCGTTTTCCACCTTTTTTTCCTTTGGAATTAGCATTGATCCATTGAAATTCTTCCGACCAGTAGCTAGGAATATGGCTAACATGATTCCAAGACAATAATTTCGTCCAAATAAACTTTGTGTCGCAACAATCAAAGAATAAATGATCCATAGTCTCTTCTTTATTGCAGAAACAACAAGTGTTGTTATCAATCAGACCAAGTCGACGAAGTCTCGCCTTGGTTGGAAGTCTCCCATGGCATGCTTGCCAAAGAGTCATAATCGCACGGGGCCGAGCAGCATTGCCGTAAAAGATCCTTCTCCAATCCACATGATTTTCACCTTCAGAACGAAGTTTCAAATAAACTTGCTTAGAGTTAAATCTATCATTTTGAAGGAGGTTCAGCCAAACTGATTGCATGCGATCCAAGATATTATGGTGATGAATGATGGATTTAAATAGAGGAGAATGACCAACCTTGTTGCCCAGATCCATAATATCACACCTTTTTAGATGGTAGGTGTGAACCCACCGAACCCAAAGATTATTCGACTTCTTACTGATATTCCACAAAAGCTTCAGCATAGTGATTTGGTTCCAGCACTCCAAATCAATAATGTTGAGCCCCCATGCTTCTTGGGACTGCACACAGTTTTCCAAGAAACGGGACTTTTCCGACTAATAACAGCTTTACCTGTCCAGAGGAAGGATCTCAGAATAGCCTCGATTTTATGGAGCACAACCTTTGGAAGGGGGAGACAATGCATCCAAAAGTTAGCGACAACAAATGAGACTGAACAAATAAGCTAAGCCCTGTCAGCATAACTTAAGAGATGGTTGCTCCAGTGTCTAATCTTACTTACGATCTTATCCACAAGCGGCATATAATGGTGAATATTCAAATGTCTGCATGTAAGTGGAATGCCCAAATATCTAAAAGGGAAAGAATTTTGATCAAAGTTAGTCAGTCTGGTGATTTGAATTTTAGTAACATCATCCACCCCTCCAAAGTAAACCTTACACTTCAAGGGATTAACTATCAGACTAGTAGAATTAGAAAAGGTAGAAAGAGTTTGCAACATTAGTTTAGCAGAACGATAGTCACCTCTGGAAAATAATAACACATCATCGACAAATATAAGATTTGTAAGTTGAAGCTTTTCACACTTACGGTGATGGTTGAAATCTGGATCCTTTTACATTTTAATGAGAATGCTACATCACTATTCTTAATATATTAAAATAAAATTAATATTTTAACAGTTTTAAATATATGAAAATTGAGATTTAGAATATTATTTTATAATATTTATATTTTTTAATCAAACAATTTTTTTTAAAAGACAAAATTATAACATTTTTTTATTTTAAAATGTATTATATTTTGTATAGCATTAGGCTTGTTTGTAGTTGAATTGATTTTTTTTTCATCCTCTGATTTCTAGGGAAAAGGGACCGTAGTAATCCAGAGTTTGTGCCGAGAGGTTATGGTACTTGCCAAACATAGTTTGAATTGACTTTGATACATAATTCTATCAATATAAAAATAATTACTTGTGATTTATATATATTTTAATTAAAATATGATTAAATTAATTACTTGTGATTTATGTATATTTTTAATTAAAAATATGATTGTTAATCTTTTCGATCTTTTTAATTAGTTTACCATTTTATTTAAATCGGTTTGAATTTCAATATCTCTAATACATGTTCGGCGTATGATGTTTTTGCACAACTAACAGAACAACTGTGAGTTAATATAAGTTAATCAAACTAATTCATAATATCAATTATTTAACAAATTTAAGACGGTTGGAACAGTAACGTTTCATTTACTGAATGAAATGAACATGTTATTATAGTATTTGACAATCCCAGCAGCTAACCAAAATTGACCCTACAACACACCACTCAATTTCAACAACCATTACTATATATGCATACAAATATCGCATTTATTTTCATCATGGCTTTGCATTTATCAAACATCTTCGGATGTTTCTCTGAATCCTCTTCATCAACACAATCTAAAAGATACATATGCAACGGTGATGTTTGTGTCCTCACAAAATACTCTCACAAAAATCTTCACAAAAAATCACCCACCAATACTAAGCAAAAGCATAGCCTTCCTGTTTCATTTTCTCGTTTTTCTATCAAATCTTCTCCAAAGGGATTCTGAATTCCATCAATCATAGTATTTTCTTTTTATAGTTTATTTATATCATGCCTTTTCAATCTTAGTTTTTTTTATGTGATTTTCAATTTTCAATTTTGAGATGGATTGCATGATTCTGTTAAATCATTGAGGTATTATTAATATGAAAGGATGGTTCTTTGTTTTGTCTTATTTCTATTATTTCATGTCTATGGGTTTCATGAATTTGAAATTCACTTCTAATTGTAAATTCCTTTTTTTCAATACAAAACATTTTTTTCTTTATTGTTCCTTTATGAAGAATTGTTCTTAGATCATGATAACATTCAATCCTAAGAGTAATTCACTACTAATTTCAAGTTATTCTAGTCTAGATTTTGTCTTTTCTTTTTTATAGATTATTTTGTGAAAGATTTGAACTAATATAATTGTACCTAATATTGAAATTTTTAATTTATAATTATAATAAACAAATAACTTTATACTAGATTTCTTTTAGAAGAAAAAGAAGGAAGTAATTCAAAGACTTTTTGTATTGTCAAACTCGTATGGTGGGTGATTTTTTGTGAGTATTCCTAAGACGTTTTTGAGGTCAGTTGTATTAGGGTAAAACTCAATCACAAAATAAAATGATGAATGAGAGAATAATAAAGAGTGACAAAATTAAAAAGAATTAAGGTAACATTTGTCGTTTATTATTAACAACTTAACCTGGGATATATATACAACCATACACATATGTACATCTAACCAACTAAAACAAAAAATAAATAAATTTTTCAACCATCTAACTATAATTTGTTATAAGAAGCTATCGACTTCAAAAGTGTCAAAAATTAGGTTGGGGAAGGGGAGTGGTAACTGGCTACAGGTTGCTACTGTTTGATATTTTTGCTGCTGGAAAGGGTGGTAACCGGTTACATCCGAGTTGTAACCGATTACATCAATTTGAATTATTACTTTTTCACAACATATCACTTTAATTCAAGTTTTCTTTACGCACGTGCTTCTTCAACCTTTTGAACACTTCAATTGTCACTCCTTTGGTTAACAAATTAGATACTTAATTTTCACCTTTGCAATACCCCAAATTCAATTTTCCTTCATTGACAATTTCTCTCAAGTAGTGAAATTTCATCTCTATATGCTTGCTTCTCCCATGTGCAATGAGATTCTTGAAAAGATTTATAGAGAAAATGTTTATCATTGTCACAACTTCATACTCTTCGCCGCATAATTACTTTATCAAATTCATCAACCATACAGCTTGACACGCACAAAGACGTTGAAATGTACTCAGTATCGCAAGAAGAGAGCACCACAACCGATTCCTTCTTAGAACACCAATACATTGGTGTTTCTCCATACATAAATATGTATTCAGTAATGGATTTTCTATCATTTTTATCTCTGCGTCATTTTGAGTCGATATAATCGAGCAACTTGCAACTTCTACCTTTATCCATTGCGGAAAATATAATTTTGCAGCCAATCGAACCTTTGACATATCTCACAATTCTCTTGATTACTGCCATGCCAAGTGGGATGTCTTTGACTTCCTAATAAATATGCTCACTATGCCCACACTATATACCAAATTCGGTCTCGTGTACTACGTTGGATAATATTATGCTCATATTCATTCTTTGACAATTATAACCTTGGTTATACATGAGTAATTGCCACATTACAATGCTTCATTTCGAACTTCTTAAATATTTCAAGCGCATATATCCTTTGATTCACAAGCAGTCCCTTTTTGAAGAGTTCTTAGGAAGCTTCTTAATTTCAATGTACTTTGATACTTCAACATAGAATTTGTTATCAAGAGTCATTCTCCTATTATAAACAAAACTCCATTTGATTGTAATTTCTTCAGAATGAAAAGGAACAGATGGAGAGTTCTTAGGAAGCTTCTTTCCTTCCATAGATATTTTAACATTTATAACACCTTTTATATCATGCTCATTAATCTTCACATTGTCAACAATGTCATGCAATGTGTGGATGGCAAGTTACTCGACACCATGCTCTACACTACTGGGAGCAATCTTTTTTCTTTTCTAAGGTTTCTTAACAATAAAAATTTCATCAGCAAAGTCATCATTGCTAATCTCGATGTCATTAACCTGTTCACTTACAAACTTGTCTGTATTAATATGAGCAACATATCATGAACTTCAGTATCACCAAAGATGGAAACATAATCCTTAACAATGTCATCAATTTTGTTACTCGCCTTGTTCACATCATCATTCACTTCAAAATTAACAGGGGCAACTTGTTCATCCTTCTTCTGAGTTGAAAACTCAATCTCTAACATGTCATACAGGTTTTGTGGCACATCAATAACAATAGTATCACACAAGATGAATGTTCCAGAGATTTTACCTTGAGCATGTTTAGGCTTTATGAGAGAAGAAATACCTACGGACTTACCATTGACTCTTTTTTTCTAATCGTTATGTCTTCCATACGAACTCCGTGAG
The DNA here is from genome assembly GCA_963966055.1 of Lathyrus aphaca. Lineage (NCBI taxonomy): Eukaryota > Viridiplantae > Streptophyta > Magnoliopsida > Fabales > Fabaceae > Lathyrus > Lathyrus aphaca. The sequence goes on along the minus strand of OZ014523.1, from coordinate 17,143,347 downwards.
CTTTTGTTACTACAACATCTTTTTCATGTTGTTTCCTTGATGTCTTATTTGGAATATCATACTTACTCAATCTGAATTTTTTCACAATATTTTTAGCATATATACTTTGGGAATCAAAATGTCATCCTTCATTTGCTTCACCTGAAAACCAAGAAAGTAGGTAAGTTCTTCTATTATGCTCATCTCGAATTTAGTTTTCCTTTGTTGAATAAGATGATCTAATAGTTTACTTGACATTCTTCGTAACACAATGTTGTCAACATAAATATGAATTATCATAAGAATTTCATTGTCTTTCACAATGACATACTTTGTGTTGTTAACATCATTACTAACATTCTGACCGACTCCAATTTCAAGTACCTATTGAGGAAAACACTTTTGACATTCATTTGGTAGAGTTTGAACTTAAGGAGACAAAATAATCATAGTAACAATCTGATGGCTTTAAGGATAATAGGAGCAGAAACTTCATCAAAGTCAACCCTATTGATTTGACCATAGTCTTGAGCTATAAGTTGTGCATTCTTTCTAGTAACAACCTCATTACTTTTCTTGTTCATGGACACCTCTATGTCATTTAGGTTGTTGTTAATATCTTCCTCCACATCTTCTACCGCATGAGTCTTCTCTCTCTAAAATGTGTTTTCAAGTCCGAATTAAGTTAGGTGCTAACAATTTACCTGTTAAGTCAAATTCATACAAAATTTTGTTCTAACTTTAAATGAGACTCTTTAAGTGGACGGTGGAATTGATCTCTTTGAATTAATCGATTGCAAGACCAAATACAAAACTTGAAAAAAAGGTGGAACTGATCTCTTTGAATTAATCGATTACAAGACCAACTACAAAGCTTGAAAAACAAAAGTGATGAATAAAAGGACAAGGTACTTAGACTCCCAACCCGACAACCAACTCTTAGCCCAACAACCAAACCATGTTAGAAATTTCAATTTTGTCTCGTAACAAAATCTAAGGTTGACAAAGACATAGTAGTATGTTTCAAGAGACAAGAGTTGCCACCTAATTTCATGAAGCTACATAGTAGTATGTTTCAAGAGACAAGAGTTGCCACTAATTTCATGAAGCTGTGGACCTAGTTTGTTTTATTACCTATCATGGGTTTGTCCTTCTCAAGTATCTTCTGCTACCCCTATGAATATTCCAGTAAGGAATCCAAACCTTATAGAAATTTTTATCATGTTCCATCAAATAATCTATAATTTATCATTTCTTTCTGGAAGTGTTAACATATTATCTTAATTAAAAAGTTAAAATTGGGCAGGAATCATGTATCATAAATACATTCAATATTATTACGGCTTACCTAGAAAACAGAACAAAACAGCACAAGAAACAGACAAGGCGGCATAATTTCAAAGGGTGGATTGTATATAACCTGAATATTTGATGTAGCATCCCAATTGGGTGAAACAAGAAAAAACAAATGTGCTCTTGCATTCATGACAAGTACACATTTCATGTACAGAATAATAATAATAATAACAGCATTAAGGACTATAATGCGATGCCTTCTCCACCAATCAGAAAAACAAGTAATCTTCTAATGAAATGAAAATCTAGGCAACTGGATTTCACCCATTTGTATTGAATGTACAAATCATCAACAGGATATTTTGCCACCTAATGAAGAATACAAGCAACGCTTCATCGTAATCAATTGACACGATGATATTTTGGTTTTCAACTCCAGGATAGTACAAATACAGGCTGCATCGTCTCAGTAACTCGTCGGGAAAAAATGGAAAGGTCGCAGATCTATTTTCTCACAAATCTACCCATGTCTTTGAACAAAAGGAAACTCAGTCGATTTACCTTGTGTCAAATCCTACTTTAGATCCCCAACATTAGCATCCAATGGATAACAATCTTCTCCAGCGCATGGTATCCATTTCATCCCTTCCTAAAGTAACAAGGCAGTAACCTTATCCTCAGCTTTATGAAACGAAATCAACATCCAATGACAGGAGCAGAAATTCAATCAGTCAAATTCTTGCAGAAATGTGCACAACGGAATTGGAATGCCGTGTCATAGCTGCAAAGCAAGGTCTGGTTGCTGTGAGTCAACCTGCACACCAGAAGATTGTTTTGCAGGGGACCCAGGTGACTGGAAACCAATATTCAAGTCAGGGGGAAGTGATTCCTGTTTCTGTCTTGGTTGACTATGAGGCCTGACAGCTTGCCAAGGCGGCTGCATTTGAAATCTTGATAGGTCGGAAGCTGCTACTTGTTGAGGGAAAACCATAGGTCGGTTTGAAAACTGTGAAACACCAATTGCGTGATGTTGAGGTACAAGTGCCTGAAATGGAAAACAGTTCTTCTCTGACTGGAAGGGCATTCCGCCAGAAGGAAACTCGCCCCTACTTCGTGAAAGATGTTGCTGGTACTCACGGGCAGGGTTGTACAATGACTCTGCAGAAATCTGACTTTTGGGTGAACTAGAATTTTCAGGTCCTTGTTTAAACCCTGCAGCTCCTACGGACATCCATGCACGGGCAGCTGCTGCTGAAGCATTGCTCAAATCTTCTCTTCGCCCCGGTGGATTTGGAGTTATTGGTGGAATTTCTGTAGGGGAAAGATTAGATGAACTAGAAGCCTGCGGCTTTTGAGCATTCTCGGATAACATCCTCATCATCTGAACTGATGGTGGAGTTTCAGTAGGGGGATGATTAGATGAACTAGAAGCCTGTGGCTTTTGAGCATTCTCGGATAACATCCCCATCATCCGAACTGGTGGGGTTTCAGTAGGGGAATGATTATATGAACTAGAAGCCAGCTGCTTTTGAGCCTTCTCGGATAACATCCGCATCATCTGAACTGATGGAGTTTCGGTAGGCGGATGATTAGATGAACTAGAAGCTTGCGGCTTTTGGGCCTTTTCAGATAACATCCTCATCATCTGAACTGGGTCAGGCGGATGATTAGATGAACTAGAAGCTTGCTGCTTTTGGGCCTTTTCAGATAGCATCCTCATCATCTGAACTGGATCGCTAAGACTCTGCTCTTGCCCATGGGTAACAAAGGGAGCCAATCTGACTGTTTGAATTGATGTATTTTCAGATGACGGAGCAGTCATCCGCCTATTGAAACTAGGATTCCTGACGTTTCCATTAGGTAACTCTCCACTAAGAACCCCGTTAGGATCTGGCTGCTTGAAAGGCATAGATGTTAAAATATTCATGTTACTTGGTACCATCTCTCTAGGTTTAGAAACAGCTGCAGGAGCGTTACTTTTAAGTTTTGCAACTAAACTGGCATTGTTCTGATCGCTCGAGGGTAAAGAGTTCAACTCCACTTGTTTCAAACCTGTATTCTCAGACTTTCCAATGTTCCTGGTTTGGACATTTGGTTGCGGATGAGTGAGATTGGTAGAAGTATTCGGTCTTAATCCAGCAGAGCCAAACAAAGATGGTTTTGCTTCTGATGTTAGCCCACTACCAGGGCGAATTGAAGGCTGTCGTCCCTCAAAGATTGGTTCATTTACAGGATGTTCCAAGGTGGATTCTACATTCTTACCATCTTTACCAACCTTAGTTAATTTAGTAGTAGCCTGCAACGTTGTTGCCAAACTATGTTGTTTCTGGACACGGTTATCAAGCATTAATACTGGGGTTGGGAGTGGTTCATACTCTCCAACCCAACCACGACCAAATTTACAGCCAGATGGCAGTGCCTGTTGAATCCTCTGAGAAGCTATTTTCCAGGCAGTAGGTCCTAGAGTTGCTGCATATCGAGCTAAACTCCTGGCATAGGAATATTCAGCCTGAAGTCCAACCTGTTGCCAAGAAAAAACATAACTAACTGCTTTTAACAAAAAAAGAAAAAACAGAAAGTATTCAAGGATTAAATCTCACTCCTTATAATACATACGGTAACTAACTGCTTAATTTCACTTTCAAATGTCGTAAATACTGAATCAGATCCAGTAACTGATGGATTAGACATATTATAAGTAGCACGGCGCTCATAATCTTGTACATATGATTTCCTTTCATAATCTTGCACAGATGATTTCCTTCCCATCTTGGAGAGAAGACCTTTCCCTGAAACAATAAAATAACAATCAAACGAAAAATGATCAGTTGTTATATTAAGATCCTACTTTGGGAGTATTCAAAAAATTTAACAGTGAAGTCATAGTATAACAGATCAAATAGAGCTTTATCTCATCGGATACCTGACATAAAGTCTTCTGCTTTCTCTTGATTTGCATCGATAAAGAAAGCATTTCCTGCCACAAGGCCCTCAATGTTGCTAGGCCTTTCACTAGGGATACCTTGCATTGGATGGGAAATTGGCAGTACATCTCCAGTAGTGGGAAAAGATACACCAGAGAATAAATCAGAGGCAACAGGTTCCTGTGAAGCATAACCAAGTGTCCTTTTTGCTAGACTCTTACCTAAGGAATTGGATCTAGTTTTTTGTTCAGATTTCTGCTCACTCTGAGTGCGTTCTAACTTGATCCTTAACTTTTCAAACTTCTTTCTAGCTAGTTCTTGTATTGAACGTGCCTGTAACAAATACAGAGATCATAAATCAAGCATAACTAAATGGTTAGATGCCGTATTTTTCTAACAAAGCAAAGGAAAGTAATCATCTTCCTACCTGTTTGTGATATATCGTGTCGGACGAATTGTATTGCATTGCATTTGAGCAAATCAAAAATACATCACCCTGCATTCAACAATTGCATTCAAAAGTCAGCAAACTAATTTGTTTTTCACTACATTACTAGATCAGGAACACGCTGTCTATGCAGAGTTTCAGATTGATTCAGATAATAAAGCAAATAAAGCTCGGGATTTGCTCCATCATACCCAAACCATCTAAGACGATATTGTACCATCGGTACCCTAATTTTCTCTATACTGATTGTATTTCGAAACCTGGTTTACCAAGGTTTAAGCGAGATCATACATTGAGGATGAAATTTTCGGTTATAACTCAAGCAAAGCCCACAACCCACATGTGTTATGAGTAAGAACAGTACAAGAAGCATAGTCAATATAGAATAGAAGTATAATCATATCGCAAAAACAATCAAAATCTATAAATAAGAAAAGAAACTTGTCGCAACCACTTTAACCGTGAACAGACTAAATTTTAACGCACCTCAAATTGTTCCAATGTAGTGTATGATCCATTTGCCAACTTATTCCTCACGGTGGCAAAGTCCATAGGATTATCAATCACATCATGATAATCAGGAAGCTGCAAATAGGAAGAAGAAAAAAATGAATTTCCAACCTGACTAGCATTCCAATATTAAGACTAACAATTTATAGGAAAAAACCACACACACACACACCTCTTCCGGATCAACTGGCTCTGCATACACACCATACGTATCCTTCCTGCCATCATCCAAATCAAGAAAACAAACACCATAAAAACGGCATCACGTGGTAGAATATTCAAAATCATTCACCATAGCAGAAATTAAAAGCCCTTCCTTAAAAAGAAGAAGAAGAAGAAGAAAAGAGGAACCAAAAATCCTTACTTCTGAAGCTTGTCAAGGATCAATTCAAGGGTCCTCTTATCCGGCAACGGAATCACAGACAGAACCTTCAAAGGGGTTCCTAACAGTGAAAAAAAAAGCAAGATAAGAAACACAACAGAGGAAGACACAGTAACAAAAAACATTACTTCACCAACAAATCACACATACAAACCTGTAACAGAGTGGAGCCCTTTGGAATCCACTTTTATGCCCTTTACCTGTCGCAACAAAAACCAAGAAACACACAATTAATAATGTAATCTTAAACCGTTAAATAAACAAAGACTAAGATGCGATTAAGACAGGGACAGAGACAGAAAAAAATCCGAACTACAAACAACAATAACATCAATGCATTGGTTTAAGGTTATTGTTATAGACGCACAGCCATATCCATATAGTCATAAATAGATATAGAGAGAGAAAATGAAACGGGAGCAAAGAAACTCTGCATGTTACATGTGTGTTTGTTAGTTATGGACAGTTGACCCGTTAGTTATCTCTCCCAAAATCCCGACACAGACAGAAAGAGAGAGAAAAAAACTAGAGAGAGAAACCAGATATATATTGAATAATGGACCAATTGTTAACATTCAATCTCAGTGATTTTCGCTGAGCTGGACACACGCAAAAACACACTCTTTCTTCCCTTCCCCACAGAACCATACAAATCCAAACGCATTTTCATTTTCAATTTTCATACCTCACCCCTTTCAGCTTCACCTTCTTCTTCATCTTCGTGTTCCTCTGCATTCTCATTCCCTTCTTCAACTTCTTCTTCTTCCTCCTCTTCCCTTTCATCTTCATATTCTTCTTCATCATCATCGTTTTTCCTTCCAAACTTTCGTTTCTCAGACTGAACCGCACGTGCGTGTGCCACACGCGGCCTACCGCGACTGGGCGCGGAGTCCTCTTCATCTTCATCTTCTTCCTCATCTACACCCTGGTTCAGCTTCTCCACAAGCTTCAGCTTCTTCTTCTCGCGTCTCCTCTCGTCTTCATCTTCTTCCTCGTCTTCCTCGTCGATGTAATCGTCGTAGTCTATATTATACCTCACATTTCGCCGTCGACGGCTCCGTCGTAAGTCCGATTGAGAAGTCACCGGAGATTGACCGGAACGGCGAGCTAGATCTGCTTTAGATGGACGACCTTTCTTCTTCCTCCTCACGATCTGACCCATCTGTCGTTGCTTTCTCGCTCTAAAAACCTCTCTCTAAAAATCTCTCTCTCTAAAACCCTGTTTGGCTTTCTCTCTCTAACTTTGGTTTGGGTTCCATTATTTTTCGAGTGTGGTTGCTTTGGCTTTTTTTCTGAGGCTCAGTCAGTTCCGAGCCTCGGTTTCTAGACACGGACCTAAGGTTCGGATCAGGTTGAACTTTTGTCTCTCACTCTCTCTCTCTCTTTTTCTTTTACTTAATGCTCTTCTTCTTCTTTTTTTCGAAAAAAATGGCTTAATAAATAATAATACTATAAATAAGTTATTAATAATTAATAATTAATAAAGTAACATGTTAATCAATAATTTTAAATTTTATGAGTAAATTGGGGTAAATAAGGTGTTAATTATGGAAAATGACGGTGTTGTTTACGTGTTACAACGTCTGTTGTCCGTATCTTTTGTCATATTTATTTTTTTCGTACAAAATATTATTTTTATCCGCTCACGGGTACGTAAAATCCATCTTTATTATTTTATTTTATTTTTTGATAAAAAAAAAAGATAAAAGCAGATTTAATAGCATAATTTCCATGAAGGAAATAAAATATAACTTGTGAATATTAAGGGAAAGTTGAGTTGAGATTCATGTAATTTGGAATGATAAAGTTAATGAAATTTAAATATTGAATATTTCTTCATTTGATTTTGTATTTCTTAATCTATTTATTATGTGTCTTTCTTTGGATGGAAATTGTTTATGGTTATGATTCTGATTAATACTTATTTTCCTAAATTTTCTTTAATTTATGGAAAAGATTTTGAATTATTTCTTACGCTCACTATTACAACAAAAAATTTGACTCAAATTTTAGTCATTGTAAAAAAAATTAATTATAGTGGAAAAGACTTTTTTTAATTATTGTAAATATTATTAATAATTGAATGAACTTTTATTTAAATATAAGAAATTAATTTTATAAATTTAATTTATATTTTATATTAAATTTAGAAAAGAAAAAAAAAAGGTCAATGTATGCATGAAAAAAACAAATAAAATAAAACACTTAAAGATTATCAAAATTATAATTGAGTAATAAAAAGTAAATAAAAAACAAACATGTACATGATGACGTGTGGTGTTGAATAAATTCAACATAGATATCTAATAGAGGATGCTATTCTTATACTAGTTTTTCATACACCGTCCATATATACACCTTAGAATTTGTAGAATTTTACAAAGTCTATTATTCTTGCACAAAAACCAAGAGTGTATAAATTATTATAAAAATAAAATATTGATACTGTATATATACAAAATACGTGTAGGTGTTATAAAAAGTTATAAGCTTATCATTTCTCTATCTAATATGATGTATGGTATTAAATATATTCAATGTAGATATTTAATATGACGTGTCACGTTGAATATATTCAACGTAAATATTTAATATGACATGTTACGTTGAATATATTCAATGTAGATATTTAGTATAATATGTGGTGTTGAATATATTATGTATTGTCTTCATTTTTTATTATAAGTCGTTTTGAAAAAATATTTTGTGTTATAATATAAATCGTTTTTTAATATTAATAAATTATTAATGTTATTTTTTCTATTATATCTTTAAATATTTATTATTCTCTATTCTTTCAATTATGTAAATTTGGATAATAATATTATGATGTAAATAAATATTAAAAATACTCTCTCTGTTTCACAATAGGTGTTTTTTTTTTTTATTTGTCTCAAATTATTTGTATATTTAGATTATCAATGTGATATTTATTATTATTTTTTCCACTAATTTAGCCTTATTTATTGTATTTTAATTTACATAACTACTCCACTATCTATTATTAATAGGGCAACTTTAGTAAATGATACTCATTCTATTATTGAAATCAACACAATTAATCGTTATCTTAAAAAGTATGAAAATCTCAAATAAAATACTTATTGTGAGACGGATGGAGTATATAAATAAAAATGAATTGATATTAATATAAAAAAGTTATAATAATTAATTTAACTTGATTAAATAAAAATAATTAGATTAAGTCAAAACATGATGTTAGCATACTAATATTATGAAGAAGAAGAAAAGAGTTAATTGCACTTTTGCATATGGCAAATATTGTCTATGGTGGTAGATAAATTTAGATTTTTATAATTGTTTGTTGTTTGAGTTGAACATTATTTATTACATCTATGATATTATTAGATAGTATTTGTTTTTTTTTTAAACAAGATGATATTAAAAGGAGAATTAAGGGTTCTTCAACCTCTTTACAAAATACATGGAAAAAATCTGGCAAAAGAGAAATTACAAACCAATTTAACATTATGAGATAATTAGTAATGGATCTTTACTAAACTCATAGAAACTATAATTAAAGAGTGGGATATTCTTACTCCAGAAGTAAGTTATTAAAACTTACTCTACATCTTGACCATTGATTCATTTATAATCAATGGTTATAATAAGTAATTATTCAATGTGTGATTAGTTGTTTCTCTCTCCATATTTAATTACTGGCTAATTATTATAATTGTTTTGGACTGGGCCTATAAGACAGTGTCGGGCAGAAGCCAAATTAGTCGGGCAAAGGCTCAAACCGTCGGGCACGACCCATGACTCACTAACCCGGACATGAGGAGACAGTGTTTCCCCCACGTGTGTCACGTCACCCAATTGTCCACCATTATCTCCTGAAATATATGGGCGGTTAGACCAAGGGTAAGACCACGTGCTAGGTTTTACTTGCTCCTATGCATTCCTTTGCAGTTCTTCCTTGGGCCTCGCTGACATAGGCCAAGTAAGGACCTTGGCCAACGCTGGGGGGACACTATAAATACCCTATTTCACTAGAAGGTCAGATATTCTGAAACCATTATTATCTTCTACCTCTTATATACTTGCAATCTCACTTTGGCATCGGAGTGCCTTGCAGGTACACCCCCCTCCAGTCCAACATTGTAATTGCTGATCAACGTCTGGAAGGTTCCTTCTGATCAGGTCGGATCAGTGGTGCCATCTGTGAGAATCTAAGTTTTTCCCATCTTCCATAACAGAAAATCAAAGCTTCAATTCACCTCCCAGCATGACCAGCGAATAGGACGACAACCATGCTCTCGGTCTCGTCGACTACAACACCGGGGCGGATGACGACCAGCATGTCGTTCACGAATCCGACCCAAAGGACAGACATCCTTCTACCTCGTCGCCTGAGCCTGAGGACGATGGTGTTCCTCAACCTCATCCAGTAGCTTCCCGGTACCAGACCAACTTCATGCTTTTTCAACAGCAAGAGAGGATTGTGGCATTGGAGGCAGAGCACCAGATTGATCCTCCTAGACATGGACGCGGATCCCATCCCAAGAGACGTTAGCCATAGGCAGCCAAGAGGGCTTCAAGGGGGCGCCCCGAGCGGTTGAATGACCAGCCGAGGACTTTCCCTCGACGTGATCAGATTCCCAGGAATGAGGACTACTCACCCCTAAGGAGCGATGAGGATGATCCTCGTTGCCCCCTGTCTCGAGCTATTATGGAGGCGCCACTCTCGGCAAGCATGGAGAAACCCCCAAATTTGGCGATCTACGATGGGACAGCTGACCCCGACGGCCACGTCGACAACATTAATGATATGCTTGACTACCGCAATGACATTAGCAGGAACGTCAAATGCAGGTTATTCTCGACAATCCTCGGGAAAGGAGTCATGGTCTGGTATAAAAGTTTGGCCCTAGATCTATCACATCCTGGAGGAGCACGAGGTCGGCGTTCACGAGGCACTTCACAGCCTCCCGACGCCACCCAGAGACTGAAGCAACATTGACAACTTTATAGGACCTCCTCCAAATTCCTGAGGTGACACTGACTCATCAGCATGAGGCCTCTCAGGATCCTGGGGGTGACATTATGCCTCATGTACCACCGGAGACTCGGGTATCCCTGGCCTCTGAATAGGCGAAAATTGTCACCTACAGGAATATGAAGGCAATGATGAGTCAATAGGTGTCACCTGTCTCCTTTGGGAAGAAGAAAATGGAGAAGCCTGAGCCCCAGATATTGATGGAAGGAACTTGATTTATTGATTTTGAAAGAATGCGAGTTGAAAGAGTTTGAAAAAAATTTATTTTTTTAGAAATGAGGTAGGAGAAGTGTTTTGACGCGACATAGAGTCAATACCGTCCAAAGATGCATCTTCGTAATATTTATAAAAATGCATTTCGAAGATTTTTAACGTTAAATATAAATTATATTTATTAATGGTGTGTCCGATGATGTATCTTTAAAATCTGAAAGTATTTTTATATTGTTTTTTTGTATTTTTTATATTAGATGCATTAAAAAATTTCCAAAATTATCTCATGATCCAAGATTATGTAATTAATTGCTCCCAATTTTCCATCCTTTTTAGTTTAAGTGATATTAATTATTTTCTTCTATCAAAAAGATTATTGTAAGAGAAAAAAATGTGTATTACTCCCTCCGTTTCACAATAGATTTATTCTTTAAAAATTTCACACTTTTTAAGATAATAATTAATTGTGTTTTTAATGATAAAACAAGTATCATTTACTAAAATAACTTTATTAATAATAGGTTGTGGAGTAATTATATAAATTAAAATACAATAAATAAATGTAATTTAGTGGAAACAATAATAAATATTACATTGATATTCTAAATGACCAAATAATATAAGACAAATAAAATTAAGAAAGATGACACCTATTATGAGAATGGAGGAAGTGTTATTTTAAACTAGTTTTACGTCAATTGAAATAAAAATAGATTAATTAGTAGCTATATATAAAAAATGGTTATAAAATAGATTCTTATAAAATAGATATATAATATCTAACTAATAAAAGAAGACTCCATTAGCTCTCTAAATTACCCTTTTGATTAAATCTCTTTTTAACTAACTTAAAAGGGTATTATTGACTAATTATATCATTAGATCAATATTATAAACTTGACATTTATTACTACTAATGTGTAATTATAATACATTTTACATGTTCAAAATTTGAAATTAGAAAAATGAAGAACTAAGGTCATCTTCTATTCTGTTGTGCACATCATCTTGGTTATTGAAAATTGGTTTTGAAAGTTGTAGAAAGTAGAAACACATTAACTTTATCAAACAGCTTCCATGGCTCTCAAATTCATACTCTCCATAATTTATTCCCCTTTCAATTTTATTCTCCTATTCATCGCTTTCACATTCTAAACTCTTCTCCTCCAAACCTTATAGTCTTGATTCCAACCCATCCTCTCCCTCTCCGACCACCACCACCACAATTCACCGTCGATTTAGGTCTGTGACAATTTGTGATCCCTCTCTCTGCGGCTGTCACTGATCTGCGATTTCATTATGGTATTTTCTCTTAAACTTCAATTATCTCTGTTTTTCTTATATTATTGCTTCTAATTTTCGTCATGTGTATGCATTTATGGTAATTTCAGGCTCCAAAGAAGGAAAAGATTCCTCCACCGTCCTCCAAGCTCGCCAAATCTGGTGGTGGAAAACAGAAGAAGAAGGTTTGTGTTTTCTTTTTAAAGTTTTAATTTTTATACTGATTAATTGTTATTATGAAAATTGAATGGTTTTGTTGTGTGTGAATGTGATGTTAATGTTAAATTTTGTGATTTTAACAGAAGCGGGGCAAGGGAAAGCAGAAGGAGAAGGTGAATAACATGGTGTTGTTTGATCAGGGAACTTATTATAAATTTCTCACTAAGGCTCCCAATACAAGCTCATTACTCCTTTTTGTTTTCTCTATGATTCTGATTTTGATTCCAAAACTTTCATTATTCTTTACGATAATCACTATTGGATCTAATTTTGTGAAAGTTGTGATTTTTGAATACATTATATGGAGTGTGCCTCTCTGATCTTCATGTCATGAAAGGTGAAATTATGTTTGCAATTCCATGTGTTGCAAGACATAAGATTACTGGTGAAGTTGTTGAACATGGACAAAACACCGATTCAAAAACCAAGGTTAAGTTTTATATCACATTTTTGTGGGATATATAATGCTATGATTAGTTTGCTTTTTATGGTCTTTTAATGTACTTTTAAACGATGATACTGAAACCGTGGGTTTCTTTCGTTTGATTTTTCAATGGTTTTCTTGAAATTTGTAATTGTTTTCATAGATTTCCCGACCATATAATCTAAAATGGATACAACCACCAATAGCAAGTATTTCTAAATTCAGGGCCCAAGCTTCATATTTGTTGACTGATGATTCTTGCTACCATTTCTTATCTCTCAACGTGTATATTCAAAAAAACACTCATACTTTGCATTTAATTTGGTAGCTTGAAGGGGAAAGTCCATTACTGCTACTGCCATAAAGTCCATTACTAAAGGTATGAATACACAAACTCATATTCATGTATATCATGGGAGGGCTTGTTGAATATTGTGTTGTGCCAACAAATGCATTGGTTGTGTTACCAAGCTCAATGCCATATACCGAGTTTGCAATTCCAGGATGTGTTGTTTTTACCGTTGATATGCAATTTATAGAAAAATCGTCAGATAAAAGTGCATACAAAAGATGTAATTAATAACATTAACATTATGTGATACTCGCATTTTTTGTTTAGGTGTTCGCATTGTAAGAAGGGGGCAATGTGCCACATGTATATTGCTTTCTAAACTTTATTTTGAGCAAGAAAATTTGAAGGAATATTGATACCTTGTGATGCTGAATGATAAATTTGATAGTTTAAGTGTTCCATGTACAGTGTCAGTCCAAAGTTCCTGATATTGAGACATTGGTTTTATTGGTTTTGCCAACTACTTGACATTTTGTCATTTTCCATTTACTTATTTGACATTTTGACATTTTGGCTCTCTTTGGTGTCTCACGTTACAACATGTTTTACTTGGCTCTCTTTTTTACAGTAGAAATTTTCAACAGGAGCGGGAGGCTGCTCATGAAGTGCATTATTCCAGAGATAGAAGTAGGATTGCATGGAAAGTTATGGATCAAGTATGGAAAATTCCTTTTAGAATCGTTATCATTGCTTTATGACATTGATGTATGGTGTAGAATTTGAATCACATTGAAAATTATTGTTGGAACTGGTTATTTTGGTGTCTTGAATGGGATAAATCATAAATGTTTAGGTTTAATATATCATGTAGCAATATCATTAATAATTTTACTCTAAATTGTATGATGGTTGGTGCCTATTAAAATTTATTTATATGTTCACTAATATATTTTGAATGATAAGAAATTTTGGTGATCAACAGAGGTGGTAGGAATGGAGAGGGGTATACCTACAAGGTACTCTGATGCCAAAGTAAGTAGAGGTACAAAAATGGTAAGCAAGAAGAAATGTTTCAGAATACCTGACCCTTTAGTGAAAAAAAATATTTATAGTGAGCCCTCAGCGTTGGGTCAAGGTCATTCCTTGGGTTGGATCAGCGAGACCCAGGGAAGAACTGTCAAGATACGCGTAAGGAGCGTGTAGACCTAGCAAGTGACCTAGTCCTTGGTCCAACTGTCCCTATTTTTCAGGAGATAACAGGGGATAGTTGGGTGACGTGGCAAGTGGAATAGTGGACTTGTTACTTGTCCGACGTGTCAAGTGTATGCTCGACCCATGAAGTGTCTGTTCGACCATCAAGCATACTTGCTCGAGTGGATGGACATCTGCTCGACGTATTGGATCACGGCCCAATATAATCTCTGGAGGTCCAGTCCAGAATATATATATATATATATATATATATATATATATATATATATATATATATATATATATATATATATATATATATATATATATATATATATATATATATATATATATATATATATATATATATATATATATATATATATATATATATATATATATACATGTGTATGTGTGTTGCTCCTGTTGTGACAAACTGTGGAGATATTTAAATGAATGTTCAAAAGTTGGTCTTGTGAGTTATAGTATTAAATGAATAAGTAAGCTAGTTATGCATATTAAAAAAAAAACTCATTTCTAATAAATATTAAAATTCAAAAAAGAAACATCAAATTGGTTTTATAATTTACAATTGTAATTACGAATTCATTAAATTTTGTATTCCTATATTTATAAAGAAAGAAACTAAATCTTTATTCGTTTTGTTTGAAAAAATTAATGAAATTAAGGTGAATGGTTGAATTTGATTATATAATGCAAATTTTTATTTTTATTTAATAAGTTTACAATTTTGTTATATAAGTTGAATATGAATATTTTAAATAATATATATATCTTACCATTGGAGTAGAGATTTATCAATTCTTCTTAGACTAATATATAATAATAAATATTTTCTTATTTGTATATATAATTTATTTAAAAGTTAATATTATAAGTTGGTGGTCACAGTTCCATAAACAAGTAAATTTTATAGTTTATAATACAGACTATAGTAGTTACAATTATTTTTATAAACTGAAATATTTTAATAAACGAACGTAAGTTATAAATATTTTTATAAACGAATAAACGTGAATGTATATATGAGATATCAATCGTAGACTGTTTATTTTAACAACGGTAAATTGTTTAACATAATTAAGGTCCTTGCAGACATGGATCCACATATAGATGTGAACGTATTTCTGCGTGTCATCCTTGCGCAGGGGCCATGTTAATCTTCTCTGTATCGTTCCAATTTTATCGGATGTGAACGTATTTGTGATATATCAACTGTTGAATGTTCATTTTAATATTATTTTTTTAAAATTTTCTTAGTATATTAATTTAAGACTACTTTTTATTTCTCATTTCATTTCTTAATTTAAAAGTTTTTGTATATTATTAATTTATATATATATATATATATATATATATATATATATATATATATATATATATATATATATATATATATATATATATATATATATATATATATATAAATATGTGAATGTTAACCAATGAAAAAATGAATTCAGATTTGACAAAAGAGAATGAACGACGTAATGTGACTCCAAATGACTCGTACAATATCACAAGTATCCTATCAGTTTTGGTATCTCATAAATATTCCACTAGTTTTGGTGAAAGAGATGACATCCCACTGGTTTTTGGTGAAAGAGATGGTAAGGTCAAACTTAAACATAGCCCATTATTAGTGAAGTTGGTTAATATATTCAAATTAACAAATGCATGCACTTGAGAATGTGGTGACAACATACAAAGAAAATAAAAGAATGAAGTAATTTTAAAACATGAAAAAGTAAGTTGAAATTTGGCGGCAGAGAGTGGCGTTAACGCGCAACTAGATCGTGTGGTTAGATTTGGATGATGAAATTCAACAAAGTTTAAAAGGGACGGTTACGATTGAATGTTGGTAGTGCAGTCTAACTTCGCGTAAGTTCTTTTGACTAAACAACCAGTGAAATAAGAATAGGTTTTACACTCTTTGTGAAATGATTATAGGAGAAATGTGTCATTTCATGCTTTGTGGCTGGGGTCCACAAATTGTGAAGCTAGTGACCAGAAGCGTTGAGATCAAATTTGTGAAAGAGACTAACGGCAGTGATTGATCCATTTGTGAAGCTATAATGAATGAATTATTTGTAGTAAAAAATATATATTTTAAAATAAATGATTCGATTCAATTCAATTTTTAGTTATTTTCTTTAATTAATATTTCTGATTTTGAAAAGATAGTCGTTTAAAATTTCTGTAGTTATATTAAATAATAGGTATAATTAGTAAATAAATCTATTAACTTAATTTATTTTATTTTAATCTTTTAACTTAAAATTTTACACTTTGATCCTTTAAAAATTGTTTTGCTAGTATTATTATCTTCCTTGATTTTTATGAAGAAAAAAAACGTTAATTTTTACGGTGACATGAAAACTAATATTTTATTTAGTTTTGAGGTTTTTGTTTTTGGGGTTCAAAACGCTTAAATTATTAATAATGTGTAAAAAAAGGAATTCTTCTCCTTTTATTAGAAATAAGCTTTTCATAAAAAAAAAAGTTATATGTTATTTCTATCAAATACTTGAATATTTTTAACTCAATATATAAAACTTACAAAAATTCTTAACTCAATATTCTTAATTCTTCAATTTCATTCTCCCTAAGAAATCCTTACCTACACTCCATATATAAAACTTACAGTTACAATAAAACTTCATCAAAATTCAGACAAGAGAATAATCGGCTATGCTTTGATCTATAAAAGGATGATTGCATTGTAATTATACAACATGAGTTCGTCCACTGAAATTGAACACATACAACAAAATTTTACACTAAACTTATGTATTTAATAATGAGAAGTGAATATACTACTAAACTTTAACTAGATTCAAACTCAACGAAACTTTAACAAGATTTCATCATCACTTGTGCAAAATAACTACATGAGCCACAAAATCCAACACAATCCTTACAACCAAAACTCCTTCAATTGCACACGACCTTCAAACGACATATGATATATAGACACGACTTTTAAACAAATCACAAACTAGAATGAACACCTGGGTCGAAATCATCAAACGACATATGATATATAGACACGACTTTTAAACAAATCACAAACTAGAATGAACACCTGGGTCGAAATCATCAGGGCCAAAATCATCCATGTGTATGAATCAGGCTTCCCTCTATGCTGAAAATAACAAATATGAAAATCATTAAAACATTATAGGATAGATAATCCTAGAGCTAGCTATTGAACAAACAATAATAATCAAATACGTATATTCTCATATCTATTTTAAGGCTCAAAAACACAAGTTTGTTTGCATTTCGAATATGGACACAAGCCATAGCTCTGTCTAGCATCATTTCCGGTTAACCAATAACTCATGCATTACAGATTGGAATTGATTTCCCCTTTATGGTCTTTGTTTTGATTTTGTCATGAAGTAATGACAACATGAAGTACAAAAAGAAAGTACCTTTGATAAATGAAATAGTGATGAGTGAGGTAAGATACTAAAATTAAATCTAAAACAAAACACATAATACTGAAACCAAATCTAAAATCAAACACACAACAAATCCCTCATTGTGTTACTTCTGTGAAAAACAAAGAAAGATGAAGAAAAATGTTAAGAATGATGTCTAAGATGCCTAAAATGTCTCCTAAAGTGTAACAAATATGGATACAAACTATGTCCTTATTGCAACATAAAATGTGAGAGTATACTAAGTTGTTAAACACATTTAATTAAGTCTCTTAAAGTATAACAAATATATCATTTATCTTTCTTTAATGTAACAAATATGGACACAAACTATGTCCTTACTACAAGATAAAATTTGACAGAAAAATTGGACACAACATAAATATCACATTAAATAAATTCATTTCAACAACACAATATTTTGTCTTGCAACACTAACATCAAGATAAACCATAATCACCACTTATTGATCAACATACACATCAACATTACAATAATTACAATTAAACATTATGTCAAAAAAGGTCGATAGAGTATCCAAGAGCAATGGTTTGGGGCTTTTGGTCGAGATATAAGAGGTAGATGGATTAGAGGTTTTTCCAAAAACATTGGAAGGTGTAATAGTCTTAGTGCTGAATTAATAGGGGTTTTAGAAGGCCTTCAGTTTGTCTTGGGTAAGGGTTATAAGAAGATCGAGCTTCAGTTTGTCTTGAGACTATCAACACGAGAACTTTGTGTATCAGAGAAGGTAGCGACATTTTGTGACAGATAAAAATCAGAATGAATGAAGGTTGGGATGTGTGAATCAAACATATTCATAGAAATTGTTGCACAAACACTTCGACAAACATAAGTCTTCAGTGTTTAAGAATTTGCCATGAATATTTATAAGATATTGCTCGATTATTCACAAATAATGTAACGATGATTTCTATCCCCCGAATAATAACCTCTTAGTTTTTTTTTCTTCCCGGGCTTCGACCCTCCTCCTTAAAAAATAAAACTACATCATCAATGCTATTCAGTCTCGAAAAATTAATTAATTCTCAGTTTATTTTACTTTGAGTTTAGAGCATTTTCAATTAGTCTCGTATTTACAAACCTATATTAAACCAAACCATAAAGAATAATATATATTTATTTTGAATGCATTCACTTTCAATCAAATAATAAATTGTATTGGGCTGTCACGTGATTATCAGCTACATAATAAAAATTAAGATCATAAAGCTTACAATATGTAAAGAATCAAAATGTCCTAGTTGGATCATTAAAATTTAGCTCCAAAGCACCATTTAAGAATTTCACTTTTGACAACGACAACATTTGTAAACATGGAACAACATTAAAATTAAAAAAAAAACAATCAAACATAAGTGAGTGGAGAATATATTCTGGATAATACTTGCAGACTTTGCTTCACTAATTCACTAACCTTTTGATCTCAAATCATACTTTACACGCGCAAATTGACGTGTACCATTCATTTATAAATTTATGGAATTGCTTTAAAACCAAAAACAAGTTTCAACTAAGCAATCACAAAGTAACACTCAACATGAACCTCAGAGTTTTCTTCGTGTGTTTCTTTGTTTTTATTATCTTTAGCTACGGTTTCTCGATGGCTCAAATGGTTCCTGCTGTTTATGTTTTCGGAGACTCACTTGTAGATGTTGGAAACAACAATTACTTGCCTCTTTCTATTGCTAAGGCAAATCATCGTCACTATGGTGTTGATTTTGTTGATCAAAAACCAACTGGGAGATTTAGTAACGGCAAAAATGCTGCTGATTTTGTTGGTAAAGTGATTCAAAATTTGTTTATTATTACATAGTATATGATATCTTTGATGATGTCAATTGAAAAATATTGATTTGTTGGGATTGTAGGTGAGAAATTAGGTTTGGTAACTTCACCACCTTACCTCTCGTTGATATCAAAGGCCAACAAAAATGAGAATAATGTATCATTTATGAATGGTGTTAGTTTTGCTTCCGCAGGTGCTGGAATATTTGACGGTACAGATCAACGTTATGTAAGTCCATTTTGTGAACAAAATTTAGAGAAAAAAATAATAATTTGCGGTGAGCGTGGATCGAAAACGCGACCTTCAGATCTTCAGTCTGACGCTCTCCCAACTGAGCTATCCCCGCTTGATGTTATTATAATGTTCTAAATGTTTTTATTTACAGAGACAATCGTTACCTTTGAAAAAACAAGTGGATTATTACTTAAATGTGTATGAGGAACTGACCCGAGAAGTGGTAGCAAGTGCTTTACAGAAGCATCTCTCAAAATCAATTTTTGTTGTGGTGATTGGAAGCAATGATATCTTTGGATACTTTGAGTCATCAGAAATTCGTAAGAAAAACACTCCACAACAATATGTTGATTCCATGCTTTTCTCACTAAAACTGCAACTACAGGTAACACATGATGACTCAATATTATGCTCATTAATATGATTGAGTGCATGTCTTAGAAGGTGGACTCTTATTAATGTTTATTTGGCAGCGATTATATGATAATGGTGGACGTAAATTTGAGATAGCAGGAGTTGGGGTGATTGGATGCTGCCCTGCGTTCAGACTGAAGAACCAAACGGAATGTCTTGTTGAAACCAATTACTGGTCTGTTCAATATAACAAAGGCCTTCAATCTATGTTGAAAGAATGGCAATCTGAGAATGAAGGCATAATATACTCCTACTTTGACACTTATGCCGCAATGAGTGACCTCGTACAGAATCCAACTGTCCATGGTATTACTACGTTTATTCTCAAATATCTCTTCATGAGAATTCTGTTTTTTTTTTCCCTTCATGTTATTAGCCTTAAACATGTCTAATTCACCATCACATGAGTCACAACGTTGTAAATGATCGCACGAGTTTCATATAATAGAATTTTGTAGTAACATTTGATACTAAAATGAACTTATGCACCCATTTCAGGATTTACAGATGTGAAAGCTGCTTGTTGTGGACTTGGAGAGTTGAATGCCAGGGCTCCTTGCCTGCCCGTGTCAAAGCTTTGTCCAAGTAGACAAAACCACGTTTTCTGGGATCAATACCATCCTACAGAGGCAGCTTCGCGGATCTTTGCCGACAGAATTTTTGATGGTCCTTCTACTTACACTTCTCCTATTAATATGAGACAGCTAGTAGCAGCCTGAAGTTAGTGATTAACTTTTCACTTCAAATGACTTTTTTGTGCGTCATCAAACAAAAATTATAGACAACAAAATTGTAATACATGGAAGTCATTGATTCCACCATTAGTTTAATCATATCAATCATGGATATACATGGAGACTATTAACATCTACATTTATCGGATAGTTGTAGATTCCATGTTGAAAACTACAACCCAGGGACTTAGTCATGATGCATTAGGAACTGGAGAATATCTCCTCAAAAAACAGGTTTAAGTTGCCTCTGTCAATGTCGAATTCCAGCAATTTATTCATGGCATCCTGCATGAAACATGTCTATGTGAGTAAGTGATATCCAAAAAGAATATCTTCAATTTGACTTATGAAACTGACATGACACCTTGTACTCATCATCTTGGGCGGAGATGTTCTCATTGCATAACCTCTCAACACAATTGTTTTTTGAAACAGCATCCAATACAACTGCTGCTCTCTTAATAATTTCGTCTGGTACACCTGCAAGAATGATGCACAACTTGATTGATCAAAATTTAGTGGAAAAAGCGGACTCAACATTATTCATCGCATTAATAAATTAAATAAAAAGCTAAATAAATTAAATTTAAGACTGTACTGTGACTGTTGAGTATTACGCCTATAACATGATGTATCCATCTAATATCAATATTTATAGTTTAATCTTCAAAATAAATTTTAGTCCATATTTTGTACAGTTATCACTAATGAAATATACTTTTTGTATAATCCGTAATGAAATGTACTACCAAGTACCAACACATCAGCACAACCTTTCTTTTACTGGTTTAAATTTATGAGTTAAACAAGATTTATATGTGACCCACATTAAATTTCAACTAGTGAAAATAGTGTGTTAAGAAGAGTGTTACTACTAGCACTCATCTTTACTAATTTGGCCATTGGTCTCTACAATATCTTCAATTATTTGGCTTTTGATCCTAACAACTAATACCCTGTTTGTATTATTAGATTATACCAACCCCTCTTAAATCAGTTTAAGCTGAAGCATTGTATTAGTTGCTAAGAGAAAATTTGTCCCGTAACTTGTGTTTTTTCATTTGGTGCCTGGTACAATCTTAAACAAACAGGTTTTAAGTATCAATACCTCTATAACTAGGGTTGCTCTGTGAGGTGTAGAGTGCCAACAAAGCATGACATAGGACAACTAGTGTTTCTGACATTTATCGTCTCTTGTAAATACAATAGAATAAAGCATTTCAAATTATTTTAACTTTTCTTTTGTGATATTTGATATATATAATGGTAAATATGTTTTATATAATTTTTTTGATAAGATAACATCCTCTATGGCACCGTCTCGTGTCACTGTCCGACACCTACATGACATATGTGATACATTCAATTTCTCTATTTTTTTTTATACTACAGGTGTCAATATGTTAGTGTTGGTGTCGTGTCCGGTGTCCGTGTCGGTGCTTCGTAGATAATATCATTTTTAAACAGTAATCTTGTAAATTACCTGCGAGCAGTGCACAGTGCAGCCCTGCAGTATTCCCAAAACAACACATGTTATGTCCATCTATATTTCAATTGATATATAATACTTGTAAAGCAAAAGCATACCATAGCTATGATGCACATGCCCGGGGACAAGCCTACATCAATATGAAAATAAGTTAATAACAAAGCTGAAATCTCCTCAGATGCAGAACCATTTAAATTCCTTACAAATTTCAATAATCTAGAAAGCACGGGGATGTCATTAATGAATGAATAGAATCACTCATGCACAGATTCAGATGTCCTTATGAGGTAAATATAATTCCCACCATACCACATAGCAGAATCAACTAAAAGATACCTATATAAAAAAATGATGTCTTCCATCCGAGTTAAATTGACTTCGGGCCTCAGTATACTCATTGTGTAGAACTTAATCTGCTCAGACTGAAATAGTCCAAAGAAACCATATTAATCACCATGTATCATTCAATTGAGAGTTTTAAAACATCCAACTCCACCAATAATGAATAAGTAACAGACCTTGGTTAAAGAACACCCATGCAATAAATCCATCAGATGGGTGCATATGAAAACCTACAAGATTCATACATCAAATGACAATTACGGTCTCTCATATGGAAGTGCTTCTTAGTCTACGAAAAGTGAAACAAATGAATGTAACTACATATATTCATTTATCAGTTTTCATGATATACAAATTTTATGAATAACACAATAAGCTAAAATTGAATTTTAAAAAATAAAATATATATAAGAAAAACTTATATATAAACTCTGATTAATGAATAATATATGTAAAAAAAGCATATATCCCCCTTTTAGATGAAAAAGTCTATATATAAGCATGTAAATTAAATTGAAAGATGGATTCCACTAAAGAGACGAGGGAAGGCTATAAAAAAGTATTGAGGAACTGGACAAGCGTGGTAAACCTTTGGAGGCTCATCACATGTGATAAAGTGATTTATGACCCCAGCAAGTAGACCAGTGCCATCTGAAAGGAGATTGAAACATGTATGCTAAAAATCAGTCTCTTCAATCAAGACAAGTAAGACACATGTTAATGATTAGACATTTCATAAACAATGAAGAAACAGACCTTCTGTAAGAGTTCCTTTACCGAATTCATCCACCAGACACAGAGATCGTGAAGTAGCATGCCTGCAGGCAGATTTTCACATAATCAAATCTTTTACTACCACTACATTTAATGTATAAATTTCTATTATATTCTAAGTTTCCCTATGACCTATAAATCTCTTTATGATTCGACTTTTTTGTTTGCCATGCCTACAAGTTTTCACCGCAATAACAACAATCAAATCTTTTTACCATCACCACATTTTTATCATGTAATAACTTAAAATATAACCTCTAACTGTTTTGACTTATATTTTTTTGTTTCTCTCTGTCTCTGACTATTGGACTATCCTCCAAATTATATAAGGCACTGTATCTTTTTATTTATAGTGAAACCCTTACTGACTTTATCATAGTTGTTTTCCTGATCCTATATTGTACTGTTATAAAAGAGTAATGTGGAAGAAAGGGTCATCCCCCACAGTTCAAATACTAGGTGAATATACAGAGTTAGCCCATGATTGATTTTAGTTCTACATATTAGAGCCATTCTTATCGGCCTTTCCGGCATACCTCAGCATCATCCCAATTTGATGTAGATCAATCATAAATGTAGATTGCTCTGCTGTCATAAGCCTGCTTCCCATTGCACAAAATATTCTGCACTTTTGGTCCCCCAAAAAAAAACTGTTAACATTGAGATTGTAATAACTTCTTTTTAAAAGATTAAAATTGTAATTACTGGACATACAAAGGTGAAAACATGTCTCATAAAATATATGGCATACAACAAAGTCATACCTATCTGTCAGCCCAACAGTTGCTGCATCAGCTGGCACAAAACTACCGATGTGGGACAGGAAAACAAT
The DNA here is from genome assembly GCA_963966055.1 of Lathyrus aphaca. NCBI lineage: Eukaryota > Viridiplantae > Streptophyta > Magnoliopsida > Fabales > Fabaceae > Lathyrus > Lathyrus aphaca. Next base: position 17,119,075 of record OZ014523.1, on the reverse strand, counting down.
TACAGCCACCTGTAAAACACTTGAATACTCATTATCTAAGCACCATAAATACATTCATCAAGTAAATACTGTTATTTTAAGTTTGTAAATTAAACAAAAAATTGTAATGTCCAAAGAAAATTGCTCTCTTTACTGCTGAAACATTCTATATGACACGCGAAAAGGTCCCGTGACCAATGGACACATCCAGCTAATATTCACCAAATGAACCGAAGGACTACATCCAATCAGGATAATAATGTCTCAAAATCATAGGAAAAAATATAAAACATTGATGATACAACAGAGAGATGTGTAGCCTGCAAAACAGTAGAAAATTATTTCAATTGTATTTATCCACTTGTTAAATTGTTACATGGGAACCAGTAAATCTTCTGGGGTTTTATCTATCATTGTCTGTAACATATTTTGGATCTGTAACTTCATTCTGCAATGGACTTCTGTGTTTCAAGATTCATAAACTCTGTTAACAGTTGTAGCTTTTAGAGTTGTCCGACCAGATGAAATAAAAACAAGATGGCCTGCCTCTTCAACATTATTTCTATTTGAAACAATAAACAAAAAATTCCCTAGAGAATACATACTCTAGGAATATAAAAAGCTGATAACTGACCAACCTGTTTTATATATATACTCTTCCCAGAAAAATTAGGACCGGTAATGATATTAACTCTTCCTGATAAAAAGAGTAATTGAACATGGATTAAACAGAAAAACTATACCTTAAAGGATTTCTTGGACATAATTTAGCTAATATCAGTTATGTAGATCTACATCTATTTACCTTCATGAAAAATCTTAGTATCGTTAGGAATAAACGTGTCTACAGTCATTTCCTGTAAAACGTGCCTACAAAACAAACAAGACCAATTTTTATCATTAATCATTTCAACAGTTACTCCCTATAAAGAGATTATTTATGAACCAGATGGTTCAAACCTTCCATTTTTTATATCGAGCAAATTTTCTTCGGTCAATAAAGGTCTGACATAATTGTTCTGTCGAGCAACCAAGGCCATTGACAAAAAGCTGGAAAACAAATTATCAATAATGAAATGTCTGGGCTAGTACATATAATTATAATGAAAAAACGTGATCTTACCAGTCCAGTTCAGCAGCAAAGGTTGAGACATTTATCAAATGGGTTGAGAACGATATTACATGTGAAAACAAGTCTCGGGTTATCGCCCGCTCCATATCTTAAATGATAGAATTCAGAAATAATTAAGATTTGCACCATAGACCAAATATTGCAACTCTAAAAGCAAGATCAACATTCTCTATAATGTATCTTGTGTATAAATCTGTTGTTAATGAATGAGTTTCATCAGGCATATCAATTGACCATCTACTAAACATAATTTAAACACATATTTGAATTGAATTACCCACTTTAAAAATTATCGTGAAAGTTGACCGAATTTGGTTATTCAAAAACCATTTATCTAATTAAAGGCTGTGAAGTTCCATTAAGCAGCCTGCATAAATCTAATACTTCAAAGTGGACCAATTGCAATTCCCAATTTTCTGTTAAAAATGTAGAGGTTGTTGGTAAGAAGTAGCTTTTAGGATAACTTTCTAATGTTGCAGCATGAACGAAGGGATGCACTTTGTTATTTGAATTTCACTCAAGAGATCCGTCAAGAAACAAATACACATCAGGGAGATATCAAATAGATAAGTAAACACCTTGAATTTTATGATAGATATCTCCCAGAAGATTGTCCAACTCTCGTGTCTTTGGCGTGCGATAAAAGTATTTTTTTGTCTCTTCATCTTCATCACAAAACTATATTTGAAATGATTACCATCAAAATAGAATATATTGTTAGAATAAATACTTGAACAAATTGAAAACACCAACACACAATGTATTCCCATTCTATAAGTTTCTCCAGAGTGGCTTCTTCCAGTTTTTCTTCAAAGAAGCACATTAAATATCCTACAGCAAACAAAAACAATATGCAATGATCAAATTTCAAGTATTGTTAAACAATTACAATGGCGATTGGCGACAAATCTGCAACAATCGTGGTACCATGGCAGTCTAGGGATTTTTATATTTAAAAAAAAGGCATTTTAGTCAAAATATTCATAAACGAGTAGACAGAGCAAATTAGTGTATTTGCTTTAACTTTTTTCTTCTCTGACCTTGTATTTGGATTTGTGAAACATTTTAGTTTGTTTGATTTGATAGATAATGTTTTAGTTAGGTCTGTAATTCTTAATATAAGTTGTAGATATTACATGTCTAGTTCAATAGATATTTTTGTTTATAAATATGGCCGCCATACTACCGCCATTTTTTGCAAACACATTCACCATAGCTTAATGGCAAATTTTTGTCGTCCACCATCTGCTATTGATATAAATATCTGTCCCTAGTTCAAATTGTAACTAACAATTCACTTGTAAACAAACTCTAAAACAGAAATTCAATATGAAATCATTCTCCCTCTCTATTTTCTTTATCTTCTCTGGTTTCTATATTAAACATGGCGGGTTGTGGTGGGGTTTGAACACTAAATTTGAAAGTTAAAACTTAATGACACCGATGACGATTCAGGCCAAGGGCTTTAGACTCCAACTCTTATTTAGCTTCAGTTTGAACATGCTTGGGCAGTTGGCACAATAGTCCAAAAAATATTAGTGCAAGGAAAACATGTGAATATAAAAGTCACCTAAGAAATAGTGCAATAAAAAATAAGAATAACATATGCTTATTATTAGCAAATATAATTCAGCAAGAGCAGTGAAACCACTCATTACAAATATTTGGATACAAATATTATTCAGAGACAGAACTACCTATTTGCGCTATATAAGCAATACAGGGAACAAACTTGTCTTTGCATAGATTGGGGAGTTGTGCAAGCTCCAATGATGAAACCTGAAAAAAAATGTCTCATGATGAATACACACACGACATATTTGTTTTACTGAATTAGAATTTAGAATTTTCATCAAAGGCCACCTCTTCTAGGAATTCTGGCAGTTCCTCATATATTTGCCTTAGCTCATCCAACTAAGAATAACCAATTTATCAAAAGTACAAAAATAAAATATCAGCCACAGTAAAAACAGGGTTTACCTTGTGAAAAGTTTATGTAGTAGATTAAACTTCAACAACTAGGAACTAATTCATCTGTTGAACAACTAGACAAATGCTTGGCTGTGCAATTCGAATAATACATGATTTTTCAACTTGAAAAGCATAAGCATTTACTTCTTACCCAAATTCATTATAAAGATATACTAAGGTGAAGAAAAGAATGAGGAACTGGGATATAACCTCATCACAGAAGCCTTCTTTCACCACTGTCATATATCCCTTCTCTTTAGTTCTATTTACATCAATAACCCCAATTATCTGTAAGAGATAAATCAGTTATAACAAGGAATCCAATTGAAGGGTAACCAACAACTGTCATTCATACCCAAAAATATATCAAATAAGTTTCTACTCTCTAGATTGTGTTGACATTTAGGATGCTTTTTTTATTAAATAAAATCAAATCAAATGCCTTTAATCATCAAATCAACATTACACACAATTTAGTTTTTGCACCTCATTCTGATGAGCAAATAAAACATACCAGCTCATAGACATAAGCAAGCTCCGTTGTTATGCATGAATTTGCCTGCAGTAGTATTGTACATTAAAATAATCATTTAAGCTAGAACCTATACTTGCACACTTAAAGAGAATGGATGCATACCCTCTCAACAATATCCAAATTCAAGTAGTTCAATTCTTCTTGAAGACCTTCGGAAATTCCAACTTCAAATATCTTGTTTACATGCAATAGTGCACTGATACTCTTCATAGATTAAAGAAAAGAATATAAAAATAATGCTGTGGCACCAAAATGTGATATTCACTGGCAAATTCCTGTAAATCTTTAACAGTTTGAACTGAACAGGAGAATGTATAATGATTATCCCAAGAGTGAGGAATCCTTTCACACGCACGTAACATGTGTCAAAATTGGTTAGTTAATTAAGCAGTGCCCAATATGAAAAGGTAACCTGATATCTTTGATTTTCTTTTAATGAATTATTGCTATGTACAAGAACACCAGTGCCCAATATTTTCACATCATGACAAATATAATGGATAGTCCAGGAAAAATATGAAAAAGATATTCCATCCACATATTTTATTTTACAAAAAATGACATTTAACTTAAATAATTCACATATTTATATGATTGTTTATAAATCTCAATCAAACCATATAGAATAGAGCAAACCTAATGAAGTGGAAATAGATGCCAGGTAGTTTAATACACTATTTATTTTATAATTGACGGATTGATTATAAACCAAGTAAACTATCAGATTATTCTTATCATTTAATTGATTCAACTTCTTCCCCACTTCTCACTGGTTATTCCTAAGCTCAAACTTACCTCACGTTTGCAAGACTTTGGTGTTATGCCCTATTTCCAACAGCAAGACTTTGTTATTTGTCAATAATTACTTACAAGCTAAGACAGATAGGAAACTAGGAACAATATGAGAGGGGGAATAACTACAAACTTTTGGTTCCAGGCAACCAGTAACAGGATACAAACAAAGGTTCCTACAAGTTTATGGCTTTTTGCTAAGGGAATTGGGGTCACGTAAGTATTAACTCAAGGAAACTTTTACATGTAGAAGCAAATGAATTCAAACAGCACAAGGAAACAAAACAATAATTGGAAATCAAATAAAGGCCCTAAAGACAAAATTACCTTCAGAAGTGCTGCCCAATCAGTGCTAGTGCATATGGAGCTTGGAGAGTCAAATTTCTTGATCAATTGAAAATTAAATATTTGAACGTATAAGTTTACAGAGAAATAAACTTAAGCTAAACAGAGAAACATCATATTCTTAATTATGCTAAATCAGACCAGACTATCTTCATATACAAAACTCTATGCTCATAGCCTATGAGTCTTAGGATAAAATACATTGATAATGCTCAATATATGTGACGGCAATTTTTTTTTTAAATCTGATAATTACCTGGAAATTAAGAGCATACATCATACAGTTTTTAAATAATCAGTTGGCCCCTTAAATAACATGATATATAAAAGAGAGCTTACTAGAAAGACAACAACATATTTGACAAATTTGGAGGGAACAGAAGAGAATTTTCATACCTTCAGCAAGTGGGGAATGTCCTTCACGGATTTCAGGGTTTCACGTAAAGAAGTAACGAGTTCTTCTGAGTATCGAAAGAAAGATATCTCTTTCCCATTAAAGAAATCAGTTATTTTTTTACTAAATAGCTAGTTCGCCAAAATTGTACAATAAAGTAAATGCTTTTTCCAACCTAAAACTTTTGATTCTGCAGATTATGTAAAGAAAAATAGGCCATATGTGATATAATAAAAAAGGATACAGAATTTAATCGGTAGTTTAGAACTTCAAGATCAAGTATGGGCCTCAAGAACCACTGTCTGAAATGGGAGTGAGACAAAAACATTACTGTAAGTTTTGATGCTTAAGATGTATACGTATTTAGTCTTACAAGTTTAATAGTTGTTATTTATCACCTCAAAAGACGTCTACCCATTGAAGTGACACACTGCATTCAGAACAAAAATTTATTCATGTTTTGCACGAAATTGACATTCATTAAATTGAATTAAATGGGTAAGAGCTCCACATTGAATGAAATAAGATCTAAATAATTGTTTATAAGTGGGGGCACTCCTTGCCTTACAAACCGGTTTTGTAAGAATGAGTTAAGCTCAATATAAAAACCTAAGATAAACAAATCCAACATACCTTATTCATCATTCCAAATACAGAAAACCTGCAATTAAGACATGTAATCTCAGATAGTTACTGATTTCTAATGTATAATATATAAGATTGAGTCAGAAATTACCCTTCTTTTGCTCTACCAATTCCCATGTGGCTTGGGTGCTTGTCTATCTGGAATATTTGTAATGCTTCATGAGCTGCTGCATCAAGTTTGATAAAGTTATTTCTGTATCTCCACTTTAAGGAAAGACACGGGTTGAAGTCAACATTATCACCTTTCAAATAGCACAAAGTTGAGGAATAAAATATGGATTGCATTTAAGGGCCAAGTAAAATAGTTGTAAGGATACAGTGAAATTTCTGCTACAGAATCTATTGTAATTGATGTATTTCCAGATTCTTTTTGCTCAAGTGTGTCTACAATCCTTTCATTCTCTAATATTGCAAGAAGGCCACCACTAGCACGAACTTGTACTTCACTTCCCATGTCCATCATGGAGCTCAACTGCAATTGTAACAGGGAATAAAGGTTGGAAATACATCTAAATCTGTTAGAGTATTGCACTGACATACGGAAAGACCAGAACAACGATTCACGTGCCAGACTTAATACAAGTAAAAAAATGTTGGAAGAACAAATATTGCCATCATTAGTCCAAGCACGTGCATTTATAAGTAACGATCTTAAGATGCTTGGAAGATCCACTGATGTGATAGAGACAGATGATAAATTGCAGTAGTATTTTGGACTCACAAAGTAAATCCTTTCCTTGACGTCTAATCCATCATCCATTCCCGCCACCCGAAGGTAAATTAATCTGTAAAAGCACGAGGGGAAGGAGAAAGAAGAAGAAGCAAATAAATGCTGAAATTTCAGCACACCGTTTAGTTTTTCTTTCGTTGGAATGATTAGATTGACAATTCACCAAATAAAATGTCATAGAATAGCCTAATTCCAAATCACAATGAAAAGTTATGCATGCTAATTAGAAGTACAAAAGAAAACACATTGTAAAGACTTTTGATTTACCCTCACTGAAGCTGAAAATCGAAAAACACAGCTTTTCTAGATTAAAAAAGAAAGAGAGGAAGATAATGCTGCCAAATGTGGGCTGAAAAGACGAGCCAAAAACCCTAATTTCAGATGGAAGGTATGTTCCTAAATCAAAGTTGCTTTTGCAAGTGGAAGAGTCTTTCGGCATGATAAGTTTCAATATTCATATTTTAGATTTTATATAGATTAGACAAATCACCATGCCACATAAAGAACTGAAAGATCTATACAAAACAATGTTTATCAAGACTCAAGAATTCAACATATCATTAACAAGTACACTGCAAACACTTGAATAAAAAATAATCTTCATGATCTTATCTGCTTCAATACCTGTGCCATGCTTGCTCATAGCTGAATATTGAACTTTTGACAAGCTTTACTGTAGGAGCCTCGGCTACTTCATCTGTATAACTTCAATTGGTAAAATGATCCAAGAGCTAGACTTTTGTAACACAACCACATGATGTGAGCCATACCACTTTGTTGCAGAGTAGCCAAGAAAGATTCATCACATTTAGTGCTTGTGTATATGACCAGAGGGTTTGCTTGATATTTAACTGCACTAGTCATTGAAGCCAAAAGACATTCATATATTACAACAGATAACTAATAAAGCACTTAACTGCAAGTCGTCGTTAGGGACATATGAAACACAATAATGAAATTAGTGTGAAATGACAACACGTAAATGCTCTTAGGTTTAAGTTTCAATATGATGGAATATAGAACCAAGAAGGAACATTGAAACTAAAACTGAAATCAAATCCGACAATAATAGGGGGGTGGGGGGAGGGAACGTACCGAGATCAATAACTGAAAAACCCTTGTCCCCATCATCCCAAGCTTCAAGCACATTAAGTTGTCGAATGCTGGAATCATAATAAGAAACTCCTATTCTGTGAAGAGGATTTGACAACTCATCAAACAAAGCACACAATACATATACCTTTTATAGTTCTCTAACCACTTTTTACCCATCACTCTGCATATTACAATTGATATATTACTTTTAATTATCAATGTTTCTGAAACAGTTGGCCACCCAATTCAACTACCTTCCAGCAATATCACTCTTCACACAATTTCACTTCCAATGCATATAAATTATCATTTGATTTTCGCATCAAACAAATTTATTCTAAGATTGTTTGACAATTTCTAGCAACAGATTTTGAGTAAATAAAAGAAGCTTACCTATGACCATTTTGTATGCAGGCCATGTAAACCTACATAAATAAATAAATCAATTAAGAACTGAGATTACAGTCAAGTAAATCTATCAATTTAAGTAAAAAGATTACAAGAACTAGAGTATTGAAGCTGATGAGTTATTTATGCATAACCTCTATATAATTGAGATCAGCTGGTTAAAGTATCAGTCAAATAAATATTTAACCAACAAAAATTAAAGCCCTTTCTCACTAGGTTAATAAAATATTCAGCACTAATCTAATTCAATTTTTTACTCACTAGTTTAGTCTGTATTTGATTATAGTTATCTGTGATATACCTAAGACAGTATTATCATAATGTTAGCGGATCAAACATACATTAATTTTCTATATTTTCACATGGTAACATCAAAAATGTAACATATAAAAAACTTCTTATCAAAAATTCAGTTTACATTTTAGTACATAACTTTATTCAACAAAAAAGACGGTAAGAATACTCATGAGCTTATACATCGGTTTGGTTCTGCAGTGAAAAAAATTGATCATGGCTAGAAGAGAGTTGAATGTAAAGATTTATGTTTTGATAATTTCTTGTAAACGTGAGTTGAACAATAATTTCTAGAGTAAAAATCATGTTTAGACTCAAAAGCTACAAGTCATAATTTCAAGTAGAATCAATTCTCGAAAGCATAATCAATTTTACTTGAGAGCAATCAAACATATCAACATCAGTTCTTCACATCCTGAATCAATTCTCACTCTCATTGTGTGAAACCAAAGATACACTAAATAAAACATGTAACCAAATATCAAAGTGCTGAATATTTGGAGATATAAACCTACCTAAACGAATAAGCATAACCAGTAATAGTATTATCTAACACTATCGATTCTAGTTTCAATTTCAGTTCATCAATTTAAACGAACAAAGAGTGTTATCTACAAATCAATTTTTCCAGTTTCTGTATAAAAATGCAATAAACTCGTTAACCGCAGCAAGCAATGGCGCCAAATTCAGTTTTAACTTAACCTCGTTGATCTAAAACACGGTGATATTGTTCCGTTATGCGATGGTTAAGGGAAAGTAAGGAAATTATAAGAACAATGAAAGGAGTTAATTAGTTTGTAGATTTTTTTCTCTTTTTCTGCGCGGTGAGAAAGGAAAAGTTTGAAGAAAAAGTTGCGTAAGGGATGGACCTGAGGAACGTCGTCGATCTCTTCCATGTCCTCCTCCATTTTCAGCGATCGTGTTTCTGAGCTAGCAAGTAAAATGCGAACTGAAAAACTGAATCTGAGAAGTAACGGGAATTTGAGCGGGGAAATTTCAAAAAATGGAGGGTCCCTTGTTTATATTGGAGTGAAAACCTGAAAGCGGTGGAAATTTTGCATTCGAACGTAACCGTTGTGATACGGTGTCGTTCAGAGCTTTTGTAGATATGGCCTGTCCTAATTTTAATTTAATATTGTAGAATCGATCTAGTTTTCCAGTGAATACTATATAAACTACTACAATAAATTAAGAAAGAAAAAAAAATGTATACAAAAGTTGCAAAATATATTAATTAGCATGTTTATCTTTCTAGATATATGTTAAAATGTAATCTCTAATACTATTGTTCACTTAATTTCATATTGTTATTATAAATTAGGGTATTAATTTTTTCAACTTAGACAGTGGAGAAGTATTTTATAAGAAATTGAAAACGTCTTCATAAATTCAGAAAGTATATTTTTCCTACACATTAATTTGTTTTATTTTTTCCAAAAAAAATATTAGGTTGAAGATGTATCTTTAGATACACCCTTTTAATGATTTTATATTTAATAATTCAGTGACAAATTTATAAGTGCATTTCTGAATTAATCAAGCAGGTGTTCAAGTTGATATTTATGTTGTTGAAGTTTTGTTTGAAGTCCTACATTGCTCAAATTGTTTTCGGGATGTTATTTTTATAAATATGTGAAGGTAACATCGCCCTTTGAATTGGCTTTTGGGGATGGGGTCCAAACATATTTAACATGGTATCGGAGTTAGGTTAAGGATTACAATATAGGTATTTGACCCAATCTCATGCTAGGCGAGAAGGTGAGTGTTAACATTGATATTTGTGTTGTTGGAGTTTGTTTGAAGTCTCACATTGCTTAGGATCTCGAGTTTTTGATTGTATAAATATGTGAAGATAACCTCACCTTTTGAGCTAGCTTTTAGGGGATGAGGTCCAAACATATTTATTTAACAACGAGAATTTGAAAAGAATGACACCATTGCATGTTAGTGACAATTCTGGAAGTTCATTTCCGGAAATGTCAAGTGGAAATTTAATAAAACATTGTCTTGCACATTTTCTTCCCTCGTGATCAAAAATACTATTTTTGTTCAAACCCTACTAAAACCCCCTTCCACACTCAATCAATTTTTCTACTTCAAAATTTTGTTTATCTATTTTTTTCATGTAAGATAAAAAAGAAAAAGAAGTTGAAATTTAAGATAATTCACATGTATTTCATTCCTCATTACCTACATTAATATGGTTTTTGCTCTGAAAAACAAACGTTGCGTTCGGAAATGCATATCCGAATTTTTGTTGAATGTCATCTGAAAGTGCATTTATGGATTAGTTCATAGTTAAATTTGATTTTTTTTTTATATTTTCTATTATGATTGGCCTTTGATATGGTGTCATGATGTTGTCCCCTTATTATGTCTACGGATGTTAAACAAGTTAAGGTCAAGGTAGATGTTGGCAACTAATTTACAAATGAGCAAGAGTTTGTTGTTCTTAATCATATGCTCCAATGAATTCGTACGAAGAATTCTAAATTGGAGTTCGATGTTGTTATCAAAAGGTCAGGTAATTGTTCAGATAAAAGACTTTTGTGACACTTAGATGTGAAAGAAGTGGTAAATACACAATTCATGTCTGAATGTTAAAACGAAACGACATTGGTTCGAGAAAATGTGAGTTTCATTTTAAGTTGCGTGGATACCTTTTGTAAAATAATATATGGAGATTTAATGTAATTTGTGGTACATGTAATCATGACATGTGTCGCAAGTTATTTGGTCATCTCATTGCATGAAGAGAATGAAATCATTTCTGCATAACATTGAACATGGTGGAACCCAAAAACATACTTACAACTTTGAAATGGAAAAGAGCTAAAAATATCTCAAATATCAAACAAGTATACAATGTCCGTTCCCGAAATAACAAGGCGGTAAAAGAGGATATAACTAAAATGCAATAATTGTTGAAACGTGTGGAGGATAATCATTATGTATCTAGGTACCGAGTGTTCGAGAGTGGAGAAATCATTTAAGATATATTTTGGATTGATCTTGATTCCAAAAAGTTGTTCAACACGTTTCCCACTATACTCATTATTGATTCAACATATAAGACCAATAAGTACATACTTCCACTATTGGAAATTATTGTTGTTACTCTTCTTGATTCCAAAAAGTTGTTCAACATGTTTCCATTATACTCATTGTTGATTCAACATATAAGACCAACAAGTACATACTTCCACTATTAGAAATTATTGTTGTTACTTCTATGGAAAATGCTTTTTTTGTTGGGTTTGCATTTTTGGAAATTGAAAAAGGAGAATGGTGTTACTTGGACTTTAGAAATGTGTCGGACAATGTTGAATGACAATGAAAACACGTCAAAGGTCATTGTCACTGATTGAGATACTACATTGGTGAATTTGGTTGCAAAGGTATTTCCTACATTATACGCATTACTTTGTAGGTATCACATCACGAAATATGAGAAGTAAACTTAAGCATACGATAAGGACCTGGAATTCTGGTTATGCAGATACTCCAATGTCCTATCTAAATGTTAAGACAATGATTACTGCACTTTAGGAAACAAGAGAATAACACAGTTGATGTTTTGAAGTAGTGCAACACAAATACCTATAGATGTCAAGACAACATGTTGGGACATCTCAGTCAAGAACATGCATACAGAAAAATTGTAAATCTGCAGAATATAAAGAACACGGTAATTGTTAACCCAATTCGGTGTTAACAAACCTACATCAGGGGGATACCAATCCAGGATGAAGACTCCATTAAATTGTAGTATTATCACAAAGTTAAACTATCTTGTTTACAAATTTGGCTCCTAATCACTACCCTAATGAACATCTTTACCAAAGCTAAACTCTAGTTGTTTACAACTCGGATAAGAAAATCTACTCACATCATTCACAACATGCGTTGCATCTGTCTTCTGCCATCACAGAACCTGTCACGGTTTCTTGGCCTACAAGTTACCTTGGACATGCTTAAAAGCTTCGTCCAATAACAATACAACAATCATTACCTAAAGGCTTCTGGTAGTGTACATGCATCTATGTCATCCTTTATGCATCTCATACTGCAGATTGGAACTACAACCCTAAGAGCCAACGACTCTTAAAACCTAAACCCTTATTTTACAAAAGAAAACTAGGTTACGATTGTTACATAAGGCATAATTAACTATGGGTCTAAGTCTTCATATACATAGTCTTTTGTTGTTAGTTGGGTCTTTTATCTTTGCTCCTTGATCCAGTCTTTTAGGAGTGAAACAAATCATGAAAAGATTTGTTACGAAATTAAACTTGTTGAAGTAATATTTCAGGATGTCTTATTAACATGACATAACATATTCTTCGACATCTTTGACTTCTGCATTTTTTCTTCATCTTTAGGTTTTACCAAAATTTTGTCAAACACTAGGAGCTTTCAATCTCCCTTTTTTGACAAATTTTGGCTAAAACCTTCTCCCTGAATTCTGCATGTCTGTTGGTGTGTATGAGGAGGGATTTGAATCCTGCTCCCCCTCAATCTTTTGTCTTCTTTGAAGAATAAATCTTCTACTTTTAGGCATATGAGAACCATTAATAAGAAGCGAAGTTCAAGTTCGTAACACAGAGTATACAACAAATGTAACTCAGGTCACAATACACAACCTGCTTCACAACTCAGATCACAAGACACAAACAAATAGAAATTAGTAGATTAAGATGATAGAACATCATCTTCCATTTGCACCATTCTTGCACTGCCATGACTTAATAAACCCAATAACCAGAACATTATTCTTCTCCCCCTTTTTAGCCAAAACTTGACAAAAGTAACCAAGACAGCTCCAAATCCAGGAACATCCCATCCAGACTTTGAAAAACGCCACCGAGTACTTCACTTGAAGGAAGTAAAATATGAGACCAATAAGTGTCACAACAATCCAATTTATAGTGAGCAATATTCTTTGAATGCAGCGAACCATCGATCAAAATGTTGGTCAATTCAAAGAGCCAATAACTCAATTAATAGCGCACCTGCCAAGACTGTTGATTGTTTCTTCTTTTAAAAGCATTGTCCAAGGAAAACTAGTTACATACAAACATGTTCCAAGAAAATTTCCTGACATCATGTCAGATAATGTCTTTACTTTACTGGTCATTCTGCTGAATTAACATATCCAGAGTATCTTCAAAGGAATCTGCAGAGAAAAATAAATTCTCCCAGACCGGTCAATGGTTCTTAAAGCATCCAACAAGAATCATATATTATGTATTGTCAAGTCTCCCCCAACTTGCAATAATACAATGTCAAGACATGACACTTGACATCTTCATCCCTCCTGGATTGAAAAATCTGCTTGTAACTCACCACAAGATTGGTGTTGAAGATCCTTAGATCAAGAGGCAACTCCCCTTATCTAAGACAATTTGTGCTCCCCCTGAGCACCTGCGTTGGAATGAATGGAAAATATAAGACGCATCTTCAATGTCTTCAAGAGCAGCATTCTCTGTTCAACCACCTGTTGAAACACATTCATTTTGGCACCATTATCCCTTCTGACAAGAAATAACAGTCATTCACACATGAAAACCATCATGATATTCGTGAGGCACATAAGGATCGTTATCCTCATAGTAACAAATTGTTGGAACAACATCAAAATCAGTTTGTTTTCCTCCCATCAGTGTCAGATACTGGACACATGCTTTAGAAAAGCATGACTTGCTAGACAAAGTCCTTCCACGAGATTTTCAAAAATAGACAATCACCTAACTCCTTCAAAGGTAGTCATTCCTATAATTCTACTGTATGATAATCTGGAATACTCCTTACCAATTGTTGATTATCCATATGCAGACTTCTAAGAAATCAATGCCTGATCTACTCCAGTCTTATCTATGTTATCCATCCAAGGCATGCCTTTTACTTCATCATTCTCCCATATGACTATGTAGACGCTCCTTATGCAATTATGTAGGTAATAAGCTCCCAAAACCAGAGCACAATCATCCTTAACCAAGGATATCCAACTCAGATAATGTCCTAACACCAAGTTAAAACATTTTCCACACACCAAGACAAAATTCTTGATATGTTCGCCCAACTGGACTTACTATAGCATAGTAATCCAAATAACTGAAGAAACTTCAATCAACACTGCGCCACCATCTTGAATAAGAACTCCAGAAAGGGAGAAATAAACTTTCATCCACCTTCAAGAAGAAAAACATCTCCTTGACTCTTTAACTTATCACCCTTCCGCACAAGAGTAATTTGTTTCAAGACAATCCTCAAGACTAACCAGCTGTCACCTGTTGATTATCTTGATTCTTTGAATCCACTTACGAGATCAACCAAATGTCACAATTTGATCACCTCCTTCATGAATCCTCATATGAAAAATTAAAATGCCACAGTTTAACCTTTTCACGTATGTCAGAACTCTCACAAAGATATCATGATCTACCAACTGAACTTGATCTTCAAGTCACATGTATCCACTTGCTCAATAATAATACACACTTAGACTCCCTAAGACATGGATAATATAACATCTTCTCCTTCCTACATCTCCCATAAACTTCCATAAGAATGATCTTTTTGAAGCATCCATGTTCATTCTTGTAGATCACCCTATCTTGAGTTGTTGTGTCACTCCACCAACTGAGATTTTGATGTTAAACTAGATGTCAAAACATTGTGAATAGCCATCTAGCTGTTGAAATCAGCTTCTTCTTCTGCCACTTGAAAGAAATTCCTCCCTTTACACAACAAGAGTCCCATGCTCTAATAGACTTGATTCACCAACCAAGTTTGAGCAGACAACCTCAATTATGTTGATTTTACAATTATTCCAAACAATCTCACACATTGATGAATACCCGTCAGTGCTTCTCTAAAGACTTCAAACCTGCCACTGTTTGAATTTTCAGAAGAACTAGTTAGAAACTAACCCCCATATTTGTACCAAGGATGTAACACCCTTTCTACCCCATCATACATTAAAAAATTTAAGTTTCTTGACCTACAAGTTATCTTGGACTTGTTTAAAGGCTTCGTCCAAGAATAATACAACAACCATTACCTAAAGGCTTCTGGAAGTGTACATGCACCTATGTCGTCCTCTATAGATCCCATAATGCATATTGGAACTACAACCCTAAGAGCCAACGACTCTCGAAACCTAAATCCTTATTTTACAAAAGAGAACTATGTTACAATTGTTAGATAAGGCATATTTAACCATAAGTCTAAGTATTCAGATATATAGTCTTCTGTTGTTACTCTGGCCTTTTATCTTTGCTTTTTGATTCAGTCTTTTAGGAGTGAAACAAATCCTAAAAAGATTTGTTACGGAATTAAACCTACTGAAGTAATATTCCAGGATGTTCTATTAACATGATAGGACATATTCTTCGACATCTTTGACTTTTGCAGTTTTTTTTCACCACTAGGTTTTACCAAAATTTTGTCAAACACTGGGAGCTTTCAGGACCAAACAAATAAAGTGTGAAGATGAGAAAATGGTAAAAGTTAGTGTGATACTAGAAAGAATAATGGATTCATGGAATATTATAATCAATTCTTCTACGTAAAAGTTATATGTCAATTTTGTTATACTTTTCAGGCAGGTGTGTGAGAAATATTCTGATTTCTTGAAATATGTTGAAAGTACAATTCTAGACTATGTCAAAAAGAAGATTGTTTGTGCTTAGACTGATCAGGTTAGACACTTTGGAAATACAACAACTAACCGAGTAAAATATGCTCTGGCTACATTAGAATTTGGTCAGGAAATAGGCGATTTGTGTAGAGATTGGTACTTTTGTGAACCAAATGATCCAAAATCATCATAATGATATATATATATATATATATATATATATATATATATATATATATATATATATATATACACACACACACACACATACATACATACATATAGACATACATACATCATTTGATTGCAACATTACAGTGTGAGAACACAGATTCAGAGACAACAATCTTTATTCATATTTGGTGAGCAATTAATATATCTTGAGCGGGATTGAAATTTATTTTTCATGAAGTCAAACGAGCTGAGAAAGTAGGTTCAGGTAACTCAATGTGTGGTTATACAATTAGAAATATGTATGTTTTTTCATGTGTTTGTTTAATTTCAAATAAAAAGGTGAAACTTAATAGTTGAATATATCTAACTTAATAGTCGAATACACACATTGGAAAAGGCTTCACTTTGATGATGATGATAATGATGTGATGAAAGATGATAAGTCAAATATATATATCTTGACCGAATGGGAAGTGAGTAAAGAGATATTTTTGAAATTCGGTGGCGACATGAAACTCCACATCAAAGATAAGTTGAGAAAGATTGCCTATCCATAAACCATATATTTAAAAACACCATCGCAACTGGTGAAAACAAAAGGTGCTCATAAGAAGGTCAAACCAACATCGAGTGACAAATCAACAATGTGGTCTCCTTCCTATTATAAACATGTTGACAAATTATTTTCAAACTTCAAAATCTCAACAAAGTTTGTTCAAATGTGATCGTATTAGCAAACCATCTCATACGTCACCTTTATAAAAAATTAAATATATCAAAGAGATGTCGATTATTGTGCACAAATACATTGAACGGATTGCAAATTTTAAGGGTTGACAATAATTGCGGCTATCGAGTTGTTTCTGCTTTGCTTAGTAAAGGAAAAGAGAATCATACATTTATCCGCCAACAACTTATCAAAGAGTTAAAAACGCATAAAGGATCCTAAAAAAAATTATATAGAAAAAAAATTGATGCAATTCATGAATCTCTTATTCCTTGTGTAACAACCCGTATATATATATCTAGAACAATATCATACAAGTGTTAATTCTTGGTACTGACCCAACATAACTACTTAATGACATCATTATATACACATGTCCAACTAAATACATCTATGACACATGTTATACAATAAAGCCAAAAAAATAAAAATCTAAGAACTATGTACAATATATTCCTTGTACACAGATCCACAACGGAAGATCACAATAATCAACATCCCTTTGAAACATCAATAGACAACTTCTTTTGCAAATAACCTGCAAACAACACCTGGAAAAAAACAACAATATTAAGGTGAGATAATAATCTCAGTGAGTTATCTTATATCCTATAGGTTCACCTGACTCTACATGGTTTCTAATTGATTTCCTAACTCGAGACTTCAAAATGATAAAGACTTAAGCAACTAGGGTTTCTAATTGATTTCCAAATCAATCATTATTCAAAAACCGTGCCAAGGCGTCTTTCCCTTACTAACCATACATCTAGGATTCTCGACACGGGTCATTGATCCTTGTATCATGCTTCGACTTCTGGTGGATTTCAGGTTCTTCTATGGGACTTGTGCCCAATCCAAGAATCGTCGTTCCCTATGTGACTCAAAACTCATTTCGAGCCTTATTACGCATATGGGAATCTAACCCACTTCGAGGTTCATCCCGTGGATTTCAGATTCCCCATGGGGCTTTAACCCATTTTGAGAATCGTCGCTCCATATGTGACTCCAAACCCATTTCGAGTATTTTCCTCATATGTGACTCTAACCCACTTTGAGGTCCATATCATCAATATATTTGTAACCATTAAAGTTAATGTGAAGTAATATTGCATATATCCCGATTCAAACTTTTCATATTCATTGAACTTTGGGATAAGCACAATAATGAGGTTGTTTTCAAATGCATGACTAGTTCATCATCGCAACGTGATTGTACTCGTCGATCACTAGGAGATCTTACCCACCACTTCCTATCATATACTCATGTTCCATACAAAGCATAGTAGTTTGTGATTGTTCGCATGTGTTTTTTGCGTGAACAATCGTTGGCCTCCTATCGAAAGTTTTACTTGCGGAACCGACCAAACGAGTCCCAAGACTTTTGTTTGAGTCTATGCGATCTATGATAATGTCGGATGGTGGTAGCGTGTTTTTATGTTTGAGAACAGATAAAAAAAGGCTCGATAAAGAGAATGCCTGCTAAATTAAATTAAATTGGAAAGTAAACAAAATAAGCAAAGGAAAACAAGAGGTAGATAAATGACAAAAGAAAGACAAAGGCAAGTATTAAAATGACTTGTAATTTTAATGACTCGAATCGATAAAATGTTGGATGCGATCATACATTTTGCTTAGGGGGTTAATTTGTTTCTCTTAACACTTAGTACTTTGAGTGTTTCCCTTGTACAATGTAAAGAAATGCGACCTTTATTTCTGACAATGAAATCTGCTTAAATAGACAATAAAAAGGTAACCGTCAGACCCTTCTAGCAAATCTGCTGATGACACATGTCACCTCACTACTCTTGATAACTGCCCACTACGTTTTCCCACTTCCTTGGGTGGTTTTCTTCATGACGCTTCGTGTAGTGTGTCGAAGGCCTTCGACAGATGATGTTTCTGATGCAGCATCGAACTGCTTCGACAAACCTTTTCGTAAATCCTGACCTTTTCCAATTTTCTTCTTTGTGTCGATCGATCGACACATTTTCCCTTTTCCCTGTGTTATCGAAATCCTTCCTGGATAATAGTGACTAAGCTATAATTCTAGTGAGTACTTATCCATGACATATACCGAGGTACTTTTTCATCTAAGCATTTCCATATAATTCATTTTCATAACCTAAGTTATCTTTCTAGTTTATTCACCTATTTATACTCCTAGGTTCCCTCACTCATATTCATAAGGTTTTAATCATGTTATTTCACAATCAAAACATCCAACTATTTAATCATACACACATTATCATCTCAAAGTGTCATACATGAAACACACATAGTAGCATAACATGTCGCAATAAACCCTATGCAAATCCATCTCATAGCTCACTCATCATTATCTTAGATTATTCAAGTTATTATGCACAAACAAGCCAGACATAAGTAGTTCACATAAGGCATATAGTCATTATAATCCTCCACAAAAAATTCTTGGTTGATTCATGGTCTCTCATCACCATGTAATATCTCATTAAATTATCTTTCTAAAGCCTCAAGTCTCATATCAATCTGATTCACAATTCTTGAATTATGGTGGAAACAAGAGCCACATATTTTAAATTAACTAAGATTATAGGTTAAACCCCAAACAATCACATGAATTTTAACCGTTTAATGACAATATAAAGCATATACATCATGATACAGGTTATGGTTCATCCAAGGTGGCTTAGAAACATGAAACAATGGTTTTAGGCAAAGCAAGGTTGGACCAATCGATTGCACTGAGGTTCTGTAAAGTATTTTTCATAAAATGTGCAGGACCAATCGATTGGTCTTTCATGTCAATCGATTGACATGATACGAATTTTGTTTCTTCTTCACATAATCATGAAATAATCGATTGTTTGACAGTTAGTTCCAGAACCAATCGATTGGTTCATCATTTTTATTCACAAATTCATCTTCTAAACATTCCTTTTTCCAATTTTAATCATGTTAAACTAATTAAGTCCATAACCCAACATTAGTTCATGTGAAATCAACAAGAATACTTCAAGAACAAAACACATAAACAACAAGTAATCAAGGACCACAACTTCAACAACAACAACACGGTACCAACACATAGAATCAAGGAGAAGTATAAACAATACCAATTCCAACATAGATTCACACAAATCCACCTGGATAGGACCACATACATCTGGGTGTATGACTTCAATAATTTCCTTCAACTTGCTTCGTGCGTCCTTGCTAAAGTTATTCTTGTGTTGTTTTGCCTATACACATTCCTCTTATACTTCATTTGGAATGTCGAATTCTGATAATCCTGAAACCCTGCAAGCATGTGTCTTGTTCTTTGAGGTCTGCTTGTGCTTGTTTTAACTCTAACTTCTTCTTGTCAAACTTGTATTTCGACTTTGCTTGTTGGTTCTTCACATAGTATTCTTACTGAATCCTTCTTTACATTTTCAATCCAATCCCATTCCTTAAGCTCATTTGTGATCATGTCCCTATTGATCATTACTTCCATGTTCACTGGGTCGAAAAACTTGTATCCACTAGTCGAATGATATCCTATAAGTATCATTTAACTCGAATTTTCATTAAGCCTTTTTCTCGACTGATCAGGCACATGTCTATGTTCCATAAATCTAAATATCTTCAGATGACTCAAGCTATACTTAACACCAGACCAACATTTTTCAAGCTTGATTCCCTCTATCGTTTTTTCCAGACATTTGTTCAGTATGTTTGTTGCAGTCGACACAACTTATTCCCATAATTATTTGGATAAATGCATGTCTTTAAACATACTTTTAACCATATTTATGATGGTTATGTTATTACTTTTTGTAGTTCCATTCTGGCGTGGAATGTATGGAGGCACCACCTCGTGCACAATCCCTTCCTTTTCACATAATGAGACAAAGTATTTAGACACATATTCTCCACCACCATCAATCCTCAAAATCTTGAGCTTTCGACCATTTTATCTTTCGACCATAAATTTAAATTTGTAAAATACCTCGATCACTTGACTTTTCTTCTTTATCATGTAAGTCTGTAATTTTTACTAAAATCATTTATGAATGTGACAAAGTATATGTTACCTGTAATTGAATTCACCTGTATAGGACCACATACATCAGAGTATATGACTTCAAGAATTGCCTTAGACTTGCTTCATGCATCCTTGCTGAAGTTATTCTTGTGTTGCTTTGCCTGCACACATTCCTCACATACTTCAAATCTCTGATGTCTTTAAAGTTGAGATGACCAAGTTTATAGTGTCATATCCATTATGTTAGAACAAATTTTTTCATGACATATTTTCCTTGGGTTTTGATGATAACAAACTATTGAAAGTACAATGGTATATTTGATGTGTGTTTCGTGTATGCGGGTTCTAATACTTATAGATATATACTCATAATCTAATATACAAGGGCACACTTCAGAGAAGCTGAATTACTAGCTTTTGGTGGTGTAGGATCTGAAGAACACTTACTAAGTGATGTCTGGCTTAGACTCTAAAGTTGAAGGTCTCAGCATCAGAAGAAACAGCATAATTGTCTCTAAACTTGGTGAATGTAAACTAGATTCTAGTATCATTCAGTGTTGGTGATAAAGCTGAAATTGTCCGTACTGCAGAAAGCAAACTGCATTGTCAAATCAGTTTGTCAGCTAGAGTCTAAGATCACAAAGCTAAAGAAAGGTTGACATGTTATACGAATATCTACTCTCAATGACTCTATTAGTACGTGATCTCATTAAACACTTAATGGTTAAACATGTTGCACACTGGATCAAGATCTTTTGGTGTATCTATCTTCAACGTCTCTTGTATTATGAAGTAAAGAAAAAACATTTAATCAAGTTATCTCTTCCAACGACTAGTCTGATGCAACTGCTATATAAGTGGTTGGAGATTTAAACTGAATATTTAACAAGGATTAACCAGATGAAGTCATAGCAAGATTGACAATTATCAACTCTATCGAATATGCATAATTTCCGTTGTAGGTTGTAATTGTAACAGCCTTAAGATTTCTTACACATTGAATATCTTATAAATCTTAAGAGCTTTAGGTCTTTTTATGGTGATTTCGTGTACCTCTGATATTAGTATCAAGTACACCTTTTTCTCTATTCTACTGAACTTGTTTATCATTTTAGATTAAGTCTCTCGCCAAGATGCTCGAGCCATGTAAGTCTCCTGCTATATGCTAGAGCTTTGAAAGTCTTAATCAAGTGGAATTATTGAGTAAAAGTATTAAATCATTGTGATTCAAGCAAGGAAGTGTCTCGCCAATATGCATGAGCCATGTAAGTCTCATGCTATGTGCTTGAGCAATGTAAGTCTTAATCAAGTAGATTGATTGATTAGAAGTCTTAAATCCATGGGATTTAAGCAAAGAAGTCTCAGGATGAGGGTCTGAGAAGAAGTCTTGAACCTAAAGAGTTTAAGTAGGAAAGTCTTGGGTTCGTGGAACCTGAGCAGGAAAGTCTTAGGCTACATTCTAAGCAGGAAAGTCTTGAGTCAAAGGGACTTGAGCTTGAAGTCTTAGGTTACGTGTCTGAGCAATGAAGTCTTGGGTGCATGGAATCTTAGCAAGGAAGTCTTTGGTTGTAATATAAGTAAGGAAGTCTCGAGTCCGTAGGACTTGAGAAAGAAGTCTGGGACCTAGGGTATGAGCAGTCTAAAAGTCTTATGTATAATGCACGAACGATTGTAATCATGTTTTGATTATAGTGAAAATCTCTTGCGAAGTAAGGGGACTGAACTACTCTCGGTTTGGGAAGAGCCGATATAAATCTTTGCCTCTTTTACTATTATTTATTTGTTTATGTTAACATTCAACTGCTAATGATAACCATAATCTGAACAACAATTTAAATTTTGAACTTTGATCAGATGCAGACTAAGAAAATGAAAAACACAATCTAACCCCTATTCTTGTGTGTACTTTTCTCATATTCACATTCATCCATGCTAACTACAGTAGCAAGGCACTTGTTCTCCACCATATTAAGTTCA
Source organism: Lathyrus aphaca (assembly GCA_963966055.1). Lineage (NCBI taxonomy): Eukaryota > Viridiplantae > Streptophyta > Magnoliopsida > Fabales > Fabaceae > Lathyrus > Lathyrus aphaca. The sequence continues at coordinate 17,096,229 of OZ014523.1, read as the reverse complement.
AACTTGAAGGTTTTATTATGTGACATACGGGCCTTCAAGATTAACCTTCCAATTAAGTTGAGAACTCTCATCATCTTGTCTTCAATCGTCACTTTGTAATTCTTTTCAACCAACTGCCTTGTGCTTAACATATTACTTTTCATTATTGTAATGTATAATACATTGGGAATTATTAACCTTTTGTCATCTTTCTTCATAATCAAAACATCATTGATACCTTCAGCTGCTAGGGTATTGTCATTTGCAAATTTTACCATATTCTTCATCGAAGGTTTTATGTTGACAAAACAATATTTTCTTCCAATCATGTGTGATGAGCTTCCGGAGTCCAAGTACCTTTGGTCATTGAATATTTCTCCATCTCTTGTTGTGAACATCAACAACATCTTTTATTCTTCACGTTTTCTAAACTTTGCATCATTTTATTATTTCTTTTGTTTTTCAAGACAATCACTAGAATAATGACATATTTTTGACGATTGAAACACTGAATGTGACTTTTATCAGATTTTCGACCACCAATTATTCCTCTACCTCTGACACCACCTCTGTGGTTGCTTTAGTATGATGGTCTTCTTTGGTTCGACGCATTTCTTTCTTACTGGTTTCCTCTACCAGTCGAATTTTTTTAGTCTCCTTTACCTTTGTTGTATAACAACTTCCTTTTGCCTTTCTTTTCTCTCGTCAATTGTGTATGCAAAGCCACATCACTCTCTGACTTGCTTACAACTCTTTCAACCATTCTTTATTAATGAGATTTAAGCGTCCACTGAAGCTCTTCCTTTGTCATTGTTGACAGATCTTTCGACTCTTCTATGACTACTACCACATGGTCGAACTTTGGAGCCAATGACCTTAAAATCTTTGCAACGACTGATCTTGATGTCAACACATCTCCACATACCTTGATTTGATTCACCAGTTTTGTAACCTTAGTGAAAAAGTAAGTTATGCTTTTAGTTTCTTCCATTTGAAGCCATTCATACGTTCTTTTGTGAGTTTGTAATCTCATATATTTCACCATTTCAACATCTCCAAACGATTTCTCCAAGATTTCTCATGCTTCTTTCACTGATAAATTATAAAGAGAGTCTTATAATCTTTCTTCTTTAATTCTCTGTGTAACATTTTCTTCATCCACCACATTTTCTGCAAGTGGTATTACTCATTCCTTCACAAGATCCCAAAGATCTTGACAACAAAAAGCACTCTTCATCTGCTTGCACCAAATCTCATAATTATGATTCTTCAAAATCAGGAGACTCGCTGAAAAATACTTGTTTAGATGATTCATTGCGCCATCCTTTCCAAAAATCACACAAGCAGTGCTCAAGATACTAGATGTCGGAGTTCCACAAAACCTATAGAGAATTCATAAATAGATCTTAATGAACAAGGTGATTTTGTTGCACAATCGGTAAGAAAAGAAGAAAGAAAAAATGAATAAAGGAAGAAAGAAAGATTTGGTTTTAGAGAAAAATGAAAGAATTGTGAAAACTACAGAGAAACTTCTACTCTTTATTTCTATGCAACTGCATTTATTTTGCACACAATTTACAATAATAGGGTTCCTACCTATTTATAGGTCGAGGTTGTTTGCACACCAAACAAACCCTAATTAACCTAACAAACAAACAAAGTTAAGTCATAATTATATCGATATACACTTCGACATTTCAACATTAATAGATAGTTCAACATTTCATTACTTCTGTCGTACAACATACTCCGACAAAAAAATGACACTCTCAATAATTTTTATCTAAATTTTTTAACAATTAAACTCTTTATTTATTTAAAAACTTTGAATTTACCAATAAAACTGAATTTTCTACTTTTCAAATTTCAATTATATACTGTTTTAGATTCATGGAAAAAGGAGAGTCCGCCGTGAATTCAGAGAAACAAACATAAAAAGGCCGGCCACTATAATTTATTACACTTGACAAACAAAATAGTACTAATATTTTAACATTAATGTAGCCTATAGTATTAATCAACTTTAATAAAAAAATATTATTACTAATGAATTTCTTATTCCCATATTTTGGAATATTTTTTCAGCGCAGACCACTGACTCTGAGTTTATGATCTTCCACTACCTTGTAGGAACCATCATCATTAACTTCTTCTACTATCTATTCCTTCTTCCACACACACTACAAAAACTAAAATCACTTTTAAGCTATAATTCAATTATTTTACACGTTCCAAAATAATCACTTCCTCACCGTGATTTAAGCTCTTCTTAACTCCTCCCCTTAGCGTGCGCACCTTCGGAAATGGAATCACCTACTTTTGTTTCAAAAGCGAGGACAGCCTTTCATTCCGCTGCTGCGAAAGCGGAACGTGTTCTCCTTGACTTCAAATCGGATCGAGGTTCTCTTCACGCCACATCATAGATTTTTCTTTTTTTCTCTTTTTTCTATTTCGTGTTCAATGGATATGCTTTGTTTTCAATTTTTTTGGTCTTTTTTTGGGATATTTTGTTTGAATTTTTTGTTGAGATATTTGTTTTGGGAATTGTCATTGACTTGATTTGTTGATTGTTTGTAAAAGATCAAGAGAAACAATCTCCTAATAGCTTGACGAGGCAATCTGAAGTTGAATCTACAAGCAGCGAGAAAGAGAGTAAGGTAATTAGATTGGAGTTTTTTTTTGTGGATCTTCCTCATTCGAATTGTTGATTGAACATGGTGAAAATGTATGCAATTTGGGGTTAATGCATTTGAATTTGGATTTGGATTTGGATTTGGATTATGAAATGAAAGTGTATTAGTTTGTTTCAATGAAGCACGGACACAAGAAATTCGACACCAGCACTTCCACATCAAAGCCAATAATAATTTAAAAAAAATGAATTAACCCAAAGTGTTGGTTTTGCATACGGACACACGCAAACACCTTTTTTCCCGGAGGTGTCGGGGGCTACAGAGGTTTATTTTGTTAGGTTCTGATTGAAGGATAATAAAGAAAGGGAAATTATTATTGCAGTTGGGGTTAATGCATTTGGATTTGGATTATGAAATGAAAATGTATTAGTTTGTTTTGTTAGGTTCTGATTGAAGGTTAATAAAAGGAAATTTAGAATTGGATAATAGTTTTGGTACTTGTTAAGCACTATTTTTCCCTGTGATGGGTGATAATTATTAATTACTTGAAATTTTGATATTTGTAATGGAATATTATTATTGCAGTTTGGGGTTAATGCATTTGGATTTGGATTTGGATAATGAAATGAAAGTGTGTATTAGTTTATTTTGTTAGGTTTTATTGAAGGTTAATAAAGAAAGCGAAATTTAGAATTGGATAATATTTTTGGTACTTGTTAAGCACCATTTTTTTCCATGTAATGGGTGGTAATTGTTAATTAGTTGAAAATTTGATATTAGTAATGGGATTATTGTTGCAGGTTCGCAGTGAAACTAAGCCTAAAAAGTGGAGACCTCCGCATATAGGAATAAAGCAAGATTGGCAAGATAAGTTTAAAAACATTCGGATAGGGAGAAAAGAAGAAGCTGAAGATACAGATAAAACTGGGGATGCAAACATGGCAATTCCATTTTATGATGAGAATTTGTATATCTTGAATGTGAAGAATGATCTTGAGGCAAAGGTAAGAAAATATGTTACTTTAACTCAAGAATTTGGATTCTGATTATGTGCTGATAATTTAGTCTGTAGGCTAGGATGCCGTGATGTTAGCGATGTTTGATAATGTGGGATGTGAACAATTTTTGTTTTCAAAATAGTTTTTGTCAAACTGAGTAAATTACTAAGTAAGATAGGAATGCATGGTATGTTTGTGTTGAATTTGTAATGTATGCTTGTTAAGAATCTCATGGCTAATTTCATCTTTCCAATAACTTGATTAAAGGTATTGTTGAGTTTTTCTCATTGATTAGCCGATTTAATTATACAAATGGGCTGGCTTTAATGATTCATGTGTAAAAAATTTGATATAGGCTTCAGAAGCAATGCCATCTGTCGAAGGCCTAACTGCTGCGACCAAAGATCCCATTCCTCCATCCTCTGTCTTGAAGCAATTGTCTATAGCTGTCGAGTAAGTATTGTTTGCAATTCTTTTGCATTTTCTTGCTCATTTTCCTTGCCACTCACCATGAACTACTTACTCAAAAGTTCTTTTCTACGTTGTCACGTTCTACCCCTGGTAGAGATGATCCTATTCTATTAGGCACTTAATTATTGAATGCAAGTCTGTATAAATCAAATTAAATTAGAATCTTGTTTCTGTTGTTCAGAATTTTTTGCAGCTTAATGATTCAATGATACAATTATGTTATCCTCTTCCTTAAATTATTTTGACCTTTTGACTAGGGCTGGAATTAAGGCCAAGTCCATGAAAGATTTTATAGCTTCATCAGGAAGTTCTTCACCTGCCAGAGAGAGGGTTGGCTTAAGTCTCTCTGCAGTTAAGGCTTTAGTGTTGCGAGAAAAGGAGGATAAACTTACGTCTGAGTTTAGTAACGATGAGAAAGTTGTGCATTTGATCAACTCTCTTTTTGATCCAGGTATGTGCATTATAGGAGGCTTGGTGACAATGTAATTGCGCCAAACAACCTTTTCATGCTTATACTTTTCCTTTGGTGTATTTTCCTGTGATGATCTTTCACTTTCATTGTAATATTTGCAAGATATTCGCAGAGGGAGATTTCCTTAGAAGGAAGATCAATTCCAGTTCAGAGGAAAATGACATAACATCTTTGCCTAGAGATATTCACGGCGCTCCTCCTGAAAGTCTTGTCATAAAGTTGGCTGAAATTATTGGAAACTACAAGACCCTCCGAAAAATGGCTCTCTTCTGGTTCATGGTTGTTGCTGAAGTATGTTTAACGCAAAAATAACTTTTAGTTATGATATCATATAAATTTTAAATTGTTAATCTAGGAATCTAGTTTTGATATATGTTTTCGATCACACTTTCTTTGATCACACTTTTTTTGATCAAGTAACTCTTGTTTAACGACTTACAATCTTAGTAATAGAGTGCATCGTCATTACAAGATTAACATCTTCTATTAGATCACCTTATTAAGTTTATTTATTCTTTTCCTCTTTTTTTGGTAGTTATTGTAGAAGTTAGTAATCTTTTTTATTTTGTTCTAGTGGTGGGTTGGTTTTTCTTTTCCCATTATGGTTTTCAGCTATTGTTGTTATATGTTAATCTGTATCCAGTTACTTCCTTTCTTCCCTTAGCAAATAAATTTAAAAAAAGTGAAGGAAAAGCAGCAAACTATTCATATTCTGCATTATTGGAAACTTAGAAATTCTCTGAATACACCTCAATCGTATGAGTTTTGATTCATCCTGTAAAGTTGTTTGCCTTATTTCTTTCCCCTTCAAATATGCTTGTCCTTGAAAGAGAAGATATAAATACTATGTCAACTCTTAATGGCTGAAGAATATTTTTATTATTTACTGATGCAGCTGAGAAAATTTTGGTCTGAAGAACAATATTTACCTGGAGTCCCCCAGAACGAGATTCCGGATCTGAAAACATGTCTTCTGTATCAACAATTTCAAGTAATTAATTGTTGTATTTCTCGGAAGAGGCTACGTATCATTGCGACTGAATCTCTAGAATCTATGATGATGCAAGCTAGTTCAAACATTAAAGAATCAGCCAATGATGATGGAGCTCCTGCAGGCCCGGTTTTATATGCTAGATTAAATACCGGGGAGCGTGTTCTTCGACTTGGTGCTGATTGCCGGTCTGGTGATTTGACATTGTTGGAAACTGGCGAGCCCGTGTATTCTCCTGTCACCCAGGTTTGATATATTCATTTATTGTTCTCTATAATTGCTATTTCAACTTGTTATTATACTTGAGATATTCGTGATCATTTCATGTAGGAAGGACCTTTGCTTACAGAAGATTTAATCAGAGAAACAGAGGAGTTTGTGCTGCGGACTGGGAGGTCTGTAGAACAACTAAGATTCATCTTTGACCCAGTTTGTTACCTTACATTATATATCTGTTTTCATGTTTTCCTTATACAAATCCCAGTTCACTGTTTAATGTCACAAACCTTCTGAGTCATCAACCTCATCTTGCTTTTTTGATTAATATGCCTTTTGAATTGTTTGACATGATCTAAACCTGTCAGTCTATCACCTGTTGACTTTCATCTATTACTTCCAGTACCAATGTCTGGGAATCTAAATATATGGCATGTGTTTACTTAGATCTGTTTTAAAATAATTTATATAAATTGAATCAATGAACTAGTTGGCTAATATATAATGTTCACCTAATGATATTTTGAAATTCATTGATGATAGTGTCTGTTTCTCATGTGACTAGTATTGCGAATGCTGGGTTCATTTAACTGCAGATAGGCATCCATTATTTAATACCTTATTTTTAGTATCAATTAGGCATTTCTTGATTACTGACTTACTTTTTGTGGTCAGTGTTGGGGCTGGCTGCTCGCAACTTCTCTCAGATATGCAGGCTTTCAAGGTCAGGCTCTTCCTTGAAGTGAACTTTTTTTTCCATTATGAATGCTTCTAAGCTCTATATGTTTTTAATATGCCTAATCTTCTGTCTTGAGTTCATTATGTTTTTCATCATATTTTAGGCAGCGAATCCTGGGTGTATTTTGGAGGATTTTGTAAGATGGCACTCACCTCCTGATTGGACAGACAGCGAGGCTAGTATTGAGGACAGTGATGTTTTTGACAGTGGCGAGTCATTGTCAATCAGAGGCCAGCTAAGTCGGCGTATGCAAAAAGAAGGTCTGCTAATGGTCTTTTTAATTCTATATAGATGCTTAAAATCTGCTGCTACACAATTTCTTGTTTTTATTTTTATTTTTATGTTATTGGATCATCAGCATTTGGTACAAATGTGGATTTTATATGCTTGAAGCAAATATAGCTTATTCAATGTATCTTGTCACCAATCTTGAGAATTTTTTTACTCTATAGTTATAAAATTTTCCATCATTTAGTTTTTTATGGCTTTGATCTACAGAGCATTTGTAGTTTGGTGAGTTTTTAGGAAGGTACCATGGAGTATACACTATATAAAGCCGGAATGGTTTAATGCAGGCTGATGGAAAAGCTCGTGATTAACCGGTAGGACTTAGGTTTTAGAACGTCTGAGGAAGGTGTTTTTAGGCTTTAGAACTGCTAGGATTTAGACCGAGGAAGGTATTTTTATGTTGAACTTAATAATTAATAATTTCAAAGGGGATACTGTGATGTAATGATTGGAATTTTGGTCGTGTGACTAAGAGGTCACAAGTTTGGACTGTGGGTTGTAGAAACAACCTCTTGCATATATAAGGTAGGTAGGGTTACCTACAATAGACTTAGTCACAATGGGCTGGCCTCTTTCCTGACCTCTGCCACTGCAGAAGCTCATAGCACTAAGTTGTTTTGTCATTGATATTGGAGTTTCGTATTCCCAACTTCATTGTGCAAACCATTGGTTCAAAAGTCTTTGATTCTTATGTGTGACGTCTATGTCTTTATGGCATCTATATAAAATATATATTTCCTAAATTGAATATCATAATAATATATATGGTAAAGCATATGCAGATAACTGAATTTAGATTGTTGCTTAGTTTTACTGTTGCACAATCTGTAATAAACATGACATTGTTGAGTATTAAAGTTGTTTTGATTCCATATCACATGTTTTTCTTCTGAATTTCATTAGATGTTGATGATAGGTAATTTGTGGCGTGAGTTATGGCTAACATCTAAACCAGTACCAGCTGTTAAGCAGGCACCTCTCTTCGATGAGGATTTGGCAGTGTAAGTAAATAATCAATATTTGTATTATATTCTTCCCTAATATCATTCCTTGAATCTCATTTTGCATTCATTTGTAGAGAGGGCATCCTCAATGCATTTGAAGACATCCATCCTTTAGAGCTTTTTGGACAGTTGTTTGTCTCTTTAGTAAGTTCTTTCTTTTTGGACCGTTATTTAGACAACTCTTTTGTTTTATTGATTCACAATGTATTAAGTGGTGTAACCGTGAAAATTTGATACCTAACGTTGATTGATTCTATCCTACACACACCGTCGGTTATACAATTTTTATGCTTTTTCTAACTATAACCTTTTGTCTTGATTGTATAGCTCGGGTTAGGATTTGCGATTGCTGAGCCTATACTGTCTAGTAACAAGGATTTCTCAAAGTTGTTCTGTGACTGCAAGGAGTACATAGTTGCTACTTGCCAAAACAACAAATGGAGTGAAAAAGTTGATGACCTTGTCCAGGTGGTTACTTTTTGACAGTGGTTAATATATGAAGTTACATAGCATCAAATTATTCCTCTAACTAGACTTTGTTTATAAAAACATTGAGATATTAATGGTCACTACTCATATTCCTGCCTAGGTATATGACACAGTGGAGACAATGTTACTGAATCCTGAAGAAGCATTGAAGATGATGAAACTGACAGAAGAATCAAATACTGTTACCGATGAACCAAAGAGCCGGTTTAAGCGGCTTAGCCTTATTATCTTCAGCAGCAAAGATAAAGTATTGAAAAAAAACCCGTCAAAAGATCAAACAAACGATGAAGAAAAGTCAACCCGACAATCTTTCTCAAGTTTCTTTGAAAACAAGTCATCTATATTTTCAAAGAAGCCTCCTAGGTCTGGATGCCCGTCTCCTTCCGAGAAACCTCCTCTCGAAACCGATTGGACAATTGTTTAACAAATTTCATCTTCTCCCTGTATATATATACACACCCACACTCCCCCTTTAAGCATATAACTGTAAAGTTTCTTTATTCCTTTTCCCAAGACTTGGTTGGTGAATTTTGTACAAAGTATAATGAATGTTGTGTTTTTATTTGTGTAAATCTGACAAAATCAGATATTTTCCTTTTTTTTTAAAGTGATATTTTAGTTGCATTCTTTCCCTTTTTTGTGTCCGACTCACAACCTGCCCTTATAGTCGCGGCTTACTGATTATGAAGTTCTTGTTCGGATACACGTCCATTAAAGACCACTTCTCCAAAGCAATGGTGCATGAACATTTTGGTTTCACAAGATTATAACATCTACAGAGTATAAAACAACAAAATTCTTTTTATTATCTTAATGCAAACTAAAGAAATGATAACAAATTCATACAACTAGTGGTTATTGTTCCAGCATCTTCAGTACAGAGTAATAAAAAAATTTCATATCAGGAGTGCTTGTCTACTTATCCTCTACATCATCAGCCTTCTTGTCTTTATCGAACCCAAAATTTTTGGTAAGAATATCCGGCACGACGAAATTTGATATGAAGTATACTGTTACAAGCAGGACACTGCAATATATAAACAAAAGCATGAGCACAAAACAACCTTTAAGTTTCACCTTGTTATATCTTCTGTAGTTAATGAACTGTGACATAATAAACAAGGGACAGAAAAAAACCGAACCTTACTGGAAGAAACGTAGACAGGTCACCGGCTTTGGGTGCAGCAGAAGTAGCAGCAACAACAATGAAATCTGGAATTGCCTTGGTCCTTAATGAACTTGCTGAAGAAAAGCTCTTACAATGTGGATTAGTCCTGCTTGGTTCACCCCAGAGTAGTTTTGTAGTATGCTCCATTCCTATTTGATTTTGTTGTTGCTGTTTGAGTTTTGCATGCATGGGAAACAATGAAGCGTGGAGGTGGAGGCAAGTCATGGTGAAGCTTAGTTCTTCACTGTGGAAAGCTTCTCTTCAGAAAGATATAGATTTGGTTTAGTGTGTACAACTAGTTTGCTTGGGATAATGTTTGGAGGAGGATATTTTAATAAAGATGATGTTATCCTTAGATTACAGCTACACATATGGTCGTATTCTTTTTGTATGATTGTTATAGGCAGTTCTATGCTATTATTATTTAGCAGTGCTTGACACAATATTTCAGACTTAGACCGTATAATACGCCGTTTACAAATACCACAAACAATATTTTTTTTCTTTCAAAATATATTATTTTACTATAAAGAATACATTATTTTATTATAAACAAATTTAGTGCATTTCATTTAACAATTGTCGCTGAGAATGAAATTAAACAAACTATTTCGACTTTAAGATTTGGTTGTTTTAACTAACAAGTGGGCAACCAAATACGCTTGATGTTTGACAAACTTTACCTCAAAGTTGAGAATACAATATAAAAGACTCTTAATAGACATAATAATTAAATCAATCATAAGTATCTTAAACTTTAAACCAATCATGCCAAGTATGATGTGCTTGCAATCCTAACTTCGACTCCTTATCTCTATCATTATTCTAAATGACATTATTTCTCTATCATTATTCTAAATGACATTATTTCTGTTATTCCAAAGGACCCTAATCAAAACTAAAACTCTCCCTGCAGTCCTCCTATCCTCTTTAGTGCAAATATAAAAAATAAGGGTCTTAACATCATTAAACTTCTAAATACGAGGTTCTATGATAGAAGAAAAACATGTTATTCTCCAACTTTGGTTAGTTACTATACACTCAAAGAACACATGTCACTCGTCTTCCTGCATATTCTCATACAATTGACAACTTGAACATAGAACAAAATGTTGTCGTAGCTTAATCAGAATTAGGAGGCAGTCCCTACAAATACGCCACTGTAGATGTTTGGCTTTAGGAGGTGTCATAATGTTCCACAAACTGCATCAATCCCCCCACACCATGGTTAATCGGGTTTGATTGGAACCTTCTCACCAATCTATACGGAGTATTAACATTATAGTTATTGTTTTGTTATTCTTTCCACACCCTACAATCATCTTTCACTTCATCCAATAGAGGTACCTTTAAAATGTCGTTAGCAACTTCATGGGTAAATAAATGACAAATTTTCTGGACATCCAATGTTTAACATTTGCCAACATTAAATCTTTAAATTTTAATATCATATGCACATTGCCCTTGAAGGTCTCCCAAGTAGCCATCTTCTTTACCACTTAGCTAAGGCTCATTCATCTCTTGAATCTTACTTTCATCACCAATACTCCACCTACAACCAATACTAAAGACTTTCCTTGCTTTCCATAAACTTCTCCAAGCAAAACTCAGGTTATTCCTTGATTAGCTTCTAGAAAAGAGGATTTGGGATACTATCTAGATTTGAACACTTTAGTTACCATTAACTCTAGTTTTTGTTAATCAAATTCTACCCTTGTTTAGAAACCATATCCAAGTTGAAAGTATTGAAGTCTCTGAACCTTTGCCCCTCTTCCTTCTTTGTACAAGAGAACTTATCCCAGACTAGACACCCTATTCCCTTATTGTTATTACCTCCTCCCACCAGAAAGAATTTAACATCTTCTAAATATCATTAATAATAACATCTGTGATGACGAAAACACTCATAACATACAAAGGTATTGCTGAAGCGTTGCTTTTATCATAATCTCTTTTCATGCCTTAGACAACGATCTACCCCTCCAAGAATTTATTTTCTTCCAAATACGATCCTTGATGAACGCAAAAGTAGCCTATTTACTTCTGCCAACCATTGATGGTAATCCCATGTATGTTCAGTGCCTGATACTTGACGGACCCCCTGATATGAGATAGATCTTCTTGAGTCGATTTGCTAATATTACGATTGAAAAACACTTCAGACTTTGTCATATTAATCTTTTGGCAAAACGCTTCTGCATAGACTTTAAGCACCTCCATAATATTTGTCACCTCCGTTAAGTTAGCTTTGCAAAACATAAAATAATAGTCAGTAGAAATTAGATGGGACACTCTAGGTACCCCTTTAAAAATATAAATTCCATGGATATCTCCCTTAGCCACGACTTTATTGATAAGACTGGCTCCTCCGAGACACTTTTATCCAAACACTTGTTCATTCTATTAGCAAGGAACTTTGAAACCATTTTGTAAACCACGTTACAAAGCAAATGGGTCTTAAGTCCTTCATATTGTAAGGATTCACACACTTTGGGATAAAGCAAAAAGGATATCATCAAAATAAACTTGAACAATTAAGATATCATTCTTAAGAGTCTTTTTGAATAGTGTAGTGTCTACTTTCCCATTATAAAATCTATTTTCTAACAAAAAATTACTCAATCTCTCATATAAAGCCCTGAGAGTTTGTTTGAGTCGATATAGTGATTTCTTTAATTTGAAAACATAATTTGGGTGGACTGAGTCCTCAAACCCAGGTGAATATTTAACACATACTTCTTTGAAAATGACACCATTTAGTAATGAACTATTAACATCCATTTGATATAAAATGATGTCATGATTACTAGCATAAGAGAGAAGTAATCTAATTGTCTATAACCTTACAACTCATGTGAAGGTTTCAGAGAATTATATACCTCATTGCAGACTGTAGCCTTGAGCTACAAGTCTAGTCTTATTTCTTATGATTTCTCCTTGCTCGTTGAACTTGATTCTGAATACCCATTTCAATCCAATAATATTCTTTTGTGAAGGTTTGAGTACCAGATTCTAGACATTATTCCTTTGAGATTGATTAAACTTTTCTTGCATAGCCACAATCCTACCATCATCAGAGAATGCTTCATCAACAGAAGTAAGTTCAGTCATGCAAAGTGGTCATAACATTAAATGTTATTCTCTAAAGGCATACATTGTCTTTCCGAGGCTATCTTTGTTTCCAAGAAATAACTATTTAGATGAGAAGACTTATACTTGAATGTCTTATTGGATTGTGATGCATATGAGGAGTCATCTTGTGTTTCTTCAGATTCTTCATTATCAGGATGAGCTTCTGAGGTATGATTAACTTCTGGATCATTAGTTTTTGATGCTATGATAACTTAAGAACATCTAACTTCAATTAGGTTGATTGCTTTTGAACTTCCGACATCTTGAACTCTAGTTTCTAATGTGTTTTCAGATACATAGATTTTTGAAATTTTTTGAACTAGCTCTGACATTTTACCGTCAGGCTCTTTGTCATCAAATTTAATATGACTTGACTCATCAACCATATTGGTTTCCAAGTTATACAATATTGTGTTTACCAAGATTGCTTCTCAAATAAGTCGATAACACACAATGAAGATCAAAAGAATACACTTAAAATGATATGCACTAAAAGCTCTAAGTGTTTATTTCTTTGTTGTTGTTGTTGTGGTGGTGTTGTAGCTTCAACATAGGGGAAGTTACAATTTCCATATTCTTCTTCCTCAACATTCTTGGAGATAAATAGATTTCTTATACGGTAGAATATGAATGTTCTATTATTTCCACTACCGTACAAACAATATAATGTTGTCTTAAATATTGGGGAATGGATAAAAAAGATTTGATAGTTGTTGATAGTACAGTCCTTGAAGATATGTCACGTATGCCCTTTTAAGAAAATCCTTTTTTAATTGTACTTTTCTTGAATATACTTCTCGTCATAGTCAGAGGCTTCATATAAGAGATGAAGTGAAGCTTGATCAGAATCCAAAGTCTAGATGATATAGACTACAAAGTCTATTTAGAGCGAGGCTTGAAAGTATCGAAGTCTAGAGCAAATATAAACAAGAAATACATAAGCATTTACTAGTTTGTTCCGATGCTCGATCTAACATAATCTTTTGTCATAATCGTTATGAAAAGTTCTTTGCAGGAGTGTTGACTTTGATAATCCCGAAGCTTTGACTTTGCTTTAAACACCCCTTTGTATTCTTTCTTTTGTCCAAAGTGTGTCTTCACTTTAGAAATTGCTTTCATTTTTCTTTATACTTCGTCTGCATTCAAATCTGACTTCTTCAGAGTTATAGTTTGTTTTCTTTTATCTGCGCACTTAATAAAAATAATTGGAGTACAAAATTATTCTCAACACTTTGTTATCATCAAAACTCAAAAATAGTTGTAAAATGAAACATATTTCAACAAATAATATCCTCCAAATAAAGCACTCAAGCTCTATCGGGTTCCTCTACTCAATTCCAAACTTTAATGATAACATGTTTGATCCTTTGATTGAAATGTTGTTACACTTCACAAGTTAGCTCCTATGGCAACCACCAACAAAAATTAAAAAAATGATGAAAATATTATTTCTAACCCTTCTCTTATTTTAAAGAATTTAATATTTATACATTGATAATATTAAATAATTTTATCCTATCATCTAATAACCAACAAAATTTCTTCATTCAATTATATCATATTATTAATTTAAAATTTATGGTCTATCTAAACAAAATACAATAAAATACAATAGAATTATTGATTGATAATATAAAATTAATTTATTTTCCAATGCATTTCCTATTTTCTCAATTTTAAAATAAAATATTCCTTCTAGAAATGGTATATAAAATTATTAAAATGCAATCCTTGACTTTGAAATAAAAAAACATACAATAATAACTAAAATAAATTAGACAAATCAATAATCTCAGTATTCATTATTACATAAGCAAAAAAAAGCTAAGCATTATTCTCTCATCGTCACGATCTCCTCTTTCTCTCATTCAACCCTATCTTTCGATCTACGTTTTCTACTCAGGTTAACCTCTCTAATCTCTTCTCTATCATTTTCGCCCATTTCTCTTCCTATCTTATAGATTTCAATCCTGAAACACATCCCAATATCCGTAATTTTTTTGATTTATTATTGCTCTTTTTCGAAACGAAATCGATCTATTACTCGATTTATAGTGTTGTTGATGAAATTTTGATTTGTTAAATTAGGTTTGAGTTTGAGCGTAAGTAATCATGTTTGGTGTTGTAAGACGAAGGGTTGCTTCTGGCGGCACATCTTCGGTGAGAATCCACTTTTATTATTCTATTCAACGATGCAGTTTTTATTTTGGATTTTGTTTGTTTATCTATGGATTGTGAATTTGTGAAGTGATTTATGTGAAATCTAACACCTGGATTGTATATACTTTCAGTTGCTGAAATCAAGGTCTGGCCCTGCTAGGGTTTCTTCCATTTTGGAAAAAGAGGTATTTTTTCTGTTCCCTAATGTTTGCATTTTGTTATTATTTTTCAATCCTGTAAGATGCAGGTGGTTTACCTGAGTGATGTTTTTGGGTTGTGTCTTTGATGTATATATTTTTTCTAGAAGTGTATATTTGGTTTTGCGGTGATTTAAATTGATGTTGAGGGAATCTGTTACAGCTAAAAATGAGTTGAAGATAAACTGGTTTATGTTTGGATACATTAATTAAAATATGAGTTCAATAATAAATATGAATGTAAATTTCAAACTAGTATAAAAAACTTTAATTTATGGCTGTTGAGTTATAATCTATTTTGGAGATAAAGTCAATTATATTGCAAAGAAACTAAGCATGTCAAAATGAGTTCTACAACTCTAGAGTCAATTTTGCTAAACAGTTGTTGTATTTGATAAAAAAAGAATTTTAATTTTAAGTCTTGGAAGACAACCATCCCGTGTTCATTTGGTGCTTTTCATTTTGCCAACTTCTTCCGAAAATAATGTCTATTTTGTGGTTTCTGAATTTTTGTGGTTTGAAAAGAAATTAGTAAAAGAATGTTAATTGTTCTCTTTGGTGCTGTTTGAGTTTTGTCCGAGTTCTCTTCTGTGATGATGTTTTTGTTTTGTTCAAATTTGTTTTTACGATTCAAATGTGTTAGGGTAAGGATTTCCCTTTTTGCCTATTTGATTAGTAAAGCATGCTGTTTGCTAATTGATATAAAGCTTTTTATTTGAACTGCCTACGTTTGATATAAAGCTTTTTATATAAACTGCCTACTTTTGCCATCAGACGCTGCATAATGCCTTAGAATACAGTCTACACGCATACATGTTTCTTGGGATAATCTTGTTCGGTATGGAGGATGCCCTATTACTGTTGTTTCCTCTCAGATTCTATATTCTACTCTATTGAATTCTTCTTTCTCTAAAAGAATTATATTTATTGGAGTGGTTAGCGTGTACATGCTAATGTTGTTTTAACTATGTTTTTGTTACCTCAAGCAAGTATGTATATTTTTTTTTCTTTTCATTCTCACTGAGTGTTTTCATTGTTTTGTATGTTGAACTTTTTAGTCAAGTCCTGGAGGGTTCTTACAGCATTTTTTTTACTATATGTAACAGATTGCATTAAGCTCAGGAGGTTGTGGGAATGTTCGGAATTTCAGTCGCATATCACCTGGTATAATTTGTGCATCTTTTTAATTAAAATTTTAGCTGGTACAAACTTTAACGATTTATGTGATTGGGAAATTTATGTCACCATCTATTTTCTGTTGCAGGAAGCTGGATTAATTCCAAACCTATAAGGTTAGTGATTCTTTTATTAGTCATATGCTTTACCAATTGCTTTAGGATGTTTACTCTTAATAAAATTATGTTGTCTCAATACTAGAAAATATATTTATAGCAATATATAGTAATTTAAATGGCCGAAGTCGGGAAAAATAAGATTAAGCTATCCAACAACTCTAATGTTAAAATTAGGTTTGGACTTTGGAGACTTCAACAGCATATGTTTTAAATAAAGTTCTAGAATGAAAATAAAACAATTTGTATACATTTCCCATTTCCTAACCAAACAAGCTATTCAGTGGAACAAGCTGAAAATAATGGCAATAAATTAGTTGTTAGAAAATGAAGTAAGAAAATTGTTCTCAAAACTGAGAAAACTCTAAATTTTCATTTTTTTATAAATAAAATGAAACTCTAGATCTGTTTGAGTACTGCTTTGATAACCTTATTGCTATGCAGGGATGTCTTTCATCAGGAGGTTTCTATTCAAACATGGAGGCGTTCATTTTCTTCGGATAATGGTGAGATATCAACGTGACTGTCAGTTTTGTCATTTTAGCTACCCGTATAATTCAAGTTTATCTTGTTCATAAAAGATAATTGTACATGCATTATAGTTATGGTGAGAATTTTAGCTTTTATGAAAGAGGAATGTTTCACAGAAATCTACGTGTATTTCTGAAATTTACTTGCTGTATAACTGATTTATTGTGATAGAATTTAGAATATATTATTTGTTTAAAGGTAGCTTATTTCTATCCACTGTTGTATAGAAAAATGGTAACCCTTGGGAGTTGGGTAATTGATCCGATCATGAATAATTTTCAGAATTATTATCAAATTGCTTACTACATATTATATCTGTGAAGTTATGCTCTACTCTGTGCGCAATGTCTTTTTTTACAAGAATTATGTGTGCATTTTGCCACTTCTGCATATATGTCTGAGATTGTTGAGTGTTCTAAAATGCAGTTTCATTTTATTAGTCAAGAGTACAGAGTTTTGGGTATAGGACTGAATTGTCCCGTGAATGCTATTATTTGTTCAGTGTAGCTTTAATCTGGCATTTATGTTGTTCAATTGACTTGTTCCGTTTTCCCTTTCGATTGCTGATCTTTTTAAATATCATTTTTATTTGTGATAAAGGAGATACTGTTGACGTTGTGGTGCCTCCCTTGGCTGAATCCATCGAAGATGGGACTCTTGCAAAATTTCTGAAGAGTATGATAACCAACTTCTTGTATACGTCTTGTTTACTGTTACTTGTTATTTTTAGTGTTTTAATTGGTGATTGACTTCACCTTGTTTTGATGTATGAGAGCAGGGCCTGGTGACAGGGTTGCTCTTGATGAACCAATTGCTCAAATTGAAACAGATAAGGTATTATGTTGATACAACATGCAAATGTTTGTGTGAAGGATTTTGATGGTTATATGTTTGTCCAATTTTCTTTTTCCCAAGGAATAATTAACGCTGTTTTCCTACTCTTGTATTAGGTGACAATCGACGTTTCAAGTCCCGAGTCAGGTGTTATTCTGAAGGTACTGTTTACTAGGTTCAGAACATTTTTACTCCCACACTTGATGTCAAAAGTTATTACTCTCTTCTTTCTTTCTTGTTTTAATTAAATTTGTTCATGTGATCCATTTAATGTTTGCAGCTTCTAGCCAATGAAGGTGACACCGTCGTGTCAGGTCACAAGATAGCAGTCATATCAAGGTCTGCTGATGCTACTCACGTTGCGCCGTCTGATTCAGCACCTGAGAAGCCTGCTCCCAAGCCAACTCCAAAAGCTAGTGAACCCGAGGAGAAGAAAGCTCCTAAAGTTGAAACTACTACGAAAGAGAAGCCTAAAGCACCTGCTCCTCAAAGCTCTCCATCTGAGCCACAACTTCCTCCTAAGGAAAGAGAAAGACGAGTAAGTCATTTTTATTTTGTGATTGTTATATCTACTGGATGAGTTTTGTGTAGCAACTTTTTTATTTTAATATTTTCCTTCACAATCAAAGGTTCCTATGACAAGAATTCGGAAACGGGTTGCTACACGGTTGAAGGATTCCCAAAACACATATGCTATGTTGACAACCTTCAATGAAGTTGATATGTAAGTTTCGTTGACTGTCAAATTGTAGCAGAAGCTTTGAATATTGCCTCAAGCTGTAGGGTTTTTCATATGTAAATCTTCACTATTATGGATTATTTGATGATGCATCTACTTTAAATTAGAATATTGGAAACTGTGGGCACAATCTGTGGTACTCAACAGTCTAAATTTGTTGCTATACTTGTAATAATTTCCTTATATTGAATTACCATTCATTCTCTCACTGGTTGCTCTGCGTTTTATGATAGGTCTAATTTAATGAAACTCCGTGCTGATTATAAGGATGCTTTTGTTGAAAAGCATGGAGTCAAATTGGGACTTATGTCTGGATTTATCAAAGTATGCTTTCAAATTATGGAATTATAGAGCAAATGAGCATTCTTTCTTTCCTATAAAAATTCTTCACGTGCTTACTTTGGTATCTATGTTAGGCTGCTGTCAGTGCACTTCAACATCAACCGATTATAAATGCCGTCATTGATGGGGATGATATTATATACAGAGATTATATTGATATCAGCATAGCTGTTGGAACTCCAAAGGTTTTTATGAGTCACCTCAACCTTTACTCATTTCTATGTTTTATTATGTAGAGAAATTCTTGGGTTTGGATTGCTTATACTTCTGATGAAACCTAGCCATGTCACTGACCTATGTTGATAGATATTGTCATGGCTGGTCTGCAAAATTTTAATGGATGGATTGAAAGAGCTAATTAAGTATATATTTTCTCATTTGCATTTTTTGCTTGGCTATAAGTATTATGTCATTAAACTTTAATTGCCTTTCCAGGGACTTGTTGTGCCAGTTATCCGGAATGCTGATACAATGAACTTTGCGGATATAGAAAAACAGATCAATACTTTTGCAAAGAAGGCTAATGCTGGAACTTTATCAATTGATGAGATGGCTGGAGGCACTCTAACAATATCAAATGGTGGTGTTTATGGCAGCCTTTTAAGTACCCCTATTATCAACCCTCCTCAGGTTTGCATGTTCTGCTTAGGCAGCAATTTTTTGCTTTTTTTGGAGTTCCCCTTTTGCTTGCCATTTGCTTTCTTTTTCTTTTTAACTGACACCATATAACTGTTGGCAATTTTGTGCATTTTTTTTCCAAAGAAAGCTCATGCAGCTGTTGTGTTTTGCAGTCGGCAATCTTGGGTATGCATTCGATTGTGAGCCGTCCAGCTGTTGTTGGAGGAGTGGTTGTTCCAAGGCCACTGATGTACATTGCTCTAACATATGACCATAGAATCATTGATGGAAGAGAGGCAGTGTTCTTTCTGCGACGCATCAAAGATACTGTGGAGGACCCTCGCAGGCTTTTGCTCGACATATAAAGTGAATCTCAAAGTCGTTAAGAGTAAATTAAACCTCTTAGATTTCTAATACCATAATGGGCACCCTTTTGTCTGGCTTTTGAATTGCAGCGTGGTTTACAGTATTTATATTTATTGAGCAAGTTCTTTAGGATCAAATCTCAGTTTATCCAACATAAACTCAGCATGTTTGTACTTTCCTTTCACCTATTCCCTCAAAAAATTGAGGGTCCTCAGTTTTTGGTTCATAAATTGTATGAGACGACTACGAAGCATATTACGGATTCCTCAAGTAATACCGCTGTTTAAGTTCATGGTACTATTTGCTACAATAGTTTTGCAATAAAAGAATTTTTTTGAACATTTATCACTAACAAGTCCAGGGCATGTAACCTGGATTTTGTACCTCCTCTGCTGACACTAAATTTATATAAATGTCATGTGTTGGTATGTTTTCCACACTCTTATGTATCGACCACTAAACATATCTCTATGGAGCAGAGGTAATAGCCATGGTGGGCTCTCATAAGTCCTGCTACATCTTTGTCGCCCTCTTTTGGCCAACAAATCTGCACTTTGATTTGCTTCACGATATATGTGAATAAGCTTAATCTCTTCAAAATTGCTTCCCACTTGTTGGATATATAAAAGTAATTTAAAATCCAGCTGCTGTTCTATGACCTCCTCTTGTAAAATAGTCGCCACCTTGTAATTATCAACTTGGACAATTTTAAAGGCATATAAATGCTAAAAGCGTCGCATTTTTTAGAAATATATCCTATTTACATACTGTATAAGTAAAAACCCTAATTGGCCTAACTACTTGATCAGTCCATCATATCTAAAGAGGAGAATTGCTATCATAACACCCCATTTATTACACCGTATCCTTACAGCAGGTAAAAATACAGCAAAACATGTGTTTATGTGTATTAAAAAAAGTGAAAAATAATTAATAAATATAATAAAAAGAATCAAACCTTATTATTATATGATGTAGTTGTCATATTCAAGTGTAGGAATATTATTCCTCATCTAAAAGAGAGGATAATAATAAGACCCATAATCTAGCTATTCATATGACATACCATATCCTTGAAAATCTAAAATTGTTCTTCAAGTGTCTAGTGATGCTTCTAAAATCACGTTAATTTTCTCTTTTGAGTTTCATACCATTTTTTCTAATTTATAAAATATAGTCTGAAGATGCATCTTTGAAACACGTCTAAACTCATTCATGGAAGATATATCTCCGAAAATGTCCAACAAAAAAGTTGATAAAACACCTTGAATCTTCAAGCTAAATTATCCATTTCAAATCTTTGAATAGTTTTCTCTCATTCTCAATCAAATTTTCAATACCAAAATATCATTATTGTATTTCATCATTTCAAAAGGAGTCAAACAAGCTGTAATTAAAGGTAAAGATCATTCATTTCATCCCCCATTCCTAGCATTAATCTTAGTTTTGAGCTAAAAAATGAACGTTGAGTCTGAAGATGCATTTCCGGAAGACGTTTGGTGTGGTCCTGATGTGTATCTCTGGATTGTCCTGATAGTTTCTGTATTCACACTGTTTTTCTATTATTGGTGGTAAAAGATATGGTGCACCCAAATATATTTTCCAAAGCTATTGTGAGTGTAGATGTTAAACCAGTCGACGTGAAACACGATGTTAAGTTGAATGAAGTGAATGATGATGTTCAACCGAATGAAGCAAATGATGATATTAAATCGAGCGCTCAACAGACCGATGTAGAGGTAGATAATTCATGCATAATTTACAAATAAAGAAGTTGTTTTTGTTCATGAACATATGCTACAATGAGTCCGTAGGAAGGCTGGAAAATTGAGATTTGACGTTGTAATAGGAAGGTCCGACAATAGTTCAGATAGAAAACAAATATTTGTAACAATAGTATGCGATAAAAATGGCACATACCGACCAAAGATTAGGAAGTTGAAACGAGATGACGCTGGATTGAGGAAATATGATTGTCTGTTTAAATTGCGCGAATACCGTATGACAAATGAGACATGGATATTTAATATCATCTTTCGTACGCATAATCATGCCTTGGATGACAAGCTAGCTGACCATCCTATTATATGTTGTCTTGTGCCGGATGAGAGATAACCTGTTTCAAATATGACATAAGGTGACTCCGAAAAGCATACTCACGTCTTTAAAACGGAGATACCTCTAAACGTTTCAAATATCAAGCAAATATACAATGTGTGTGCTCAAGACAACATTACGGTAAGAGGACCAAAATATGAGATGCAACAACTATTAAAGCTTTTAGAAGACGAAGACTATGTTTTGAGGTACAAAGTATGCAAGGATAAAATCACCGTTCGAGATATATTTTGGAGTCATCCCGATTCTGTGAAGTTGTTCAATAACTTTCCATATGTGCTCATAATTGACTCAACATACAAAACGAACAAGTATATACTTTCACTCTTGGAATTTGTTGGTGTTATTTCTACATAGATGACTTATTCAACCGAAAAAGAGGACAATGTTACACGGGCTTTGGAAATGTGCAAGAGTATGTTAAAGGACCAAGAAAACATGCCACAAGTCATAATCACCGATCACGACACTGCATTGATGAATTCAGTTGCAACTGTGGTGTTTCCTACATCACTTGCAGAACAATACAAAGGTGAAGATGGTAAAATTGTCAAACTTGGTGTGATGGTGGGAAAAATAATGGATGCATGGAATATTATAACAAATTATTTTTTGAAAGAATTATATGTCGATTCTGTTATGCATTTCAGGAGTGTGTGTGTGATATATCTAGATTTGCTGAAATATGTTGAAGGCACGATTCTGGATCAAGTTAAAGAGAATATTATTTGTGTGTAGACTGATCAGGTTCCAAGACTTTGACAATACAACAACTAACAAAGTTGAATCTACACGGGCTAGACTGAAGAATTGGTTAGGAAAGTAAAGGTGATTTTTGTCGAGATTGAGATGTCGTGAATCTAATGCTCTGAAACCAACATAGTGAGATACATACATCTTTTGGTCGAGCATTACCGTATTAGAACACCGATTCAAAGAAAACATCCTTTATTCACAGTTGGTTGGTAATGTATCTCAGGCGGCATTGAATTTTATTTTTCATGAAACCAAACGAGTGGAAAATACAGGTTCTGATAGCTCAAAGTGTGAATGTAGACTTAAGAAGACTTTTGGTCTTTCGTGTGCTTGTTTAATTTCAAAGAAGTTGAATCTTGAAAAACCAATACGTATGAACAAAGTTTGCACTCATTGGACAAAACTCTGTTTTGATGATGATGGTGTAACGAAGGATGATAAGTCAAACATATCTATCGTGACTGAGTGGAAATTGATTCAAGAGAGATTCATGAAAGCCGATGACATCATGAAATTGCATATTAAAGAGGAAATTAGGAAGATTGCATATCAGAAACAACATATTTAAACCACCATCGAAATCGATTAAAATAAAAGGTGCCCCTAAAAAGGTAAAACTGACTAAAAGTGACAACTCCACAAGACGATATCTTTCATATTTTGAACATTTTGACTCATGTTTTCAAGATTCTCCGACTTCAAATTCCTAAAAGTGTTTTCAAGGGTGCTCGCATTAACAAGCCATCTCCTCCACCGCTGTTACTAAAAATCAAATTCATTGAAGAGATACCACTTTTTATGCAAAAATACATCAATCATATTGTAAATGTTGAAAGTGACAACTACTGTGATTTTTGAGATGTTTCAGATTTACTTGGTAAGTGAGAGGATGACCACTAATTTGTCCTCCGTCATCTTATACAAGAGATGATGATGCATAGAGAATCATACACAAAGCTATATGACAACAAAACAAATTACGAAAAAATTCTCAATGCTCTTGTTCTCTGTCTTAGTGGTCCGACTCTGAGGGAAATATATGCATAGGAAAATTATTTTTAACTGAGTCCATGTCATAATGGAATCAAAAGATAAGAAATGTATCCATGCTCTAGCTCTATCCCTTAGTGTGAAAGGAAAAAGTATCAACATAATTGCATCATTGGCCACTCTATTCATTTTTAAAGTGTAACAATATTCGATAAAGAAGGATAAATGCAGATTCGGGTTATCTGTCGACAAATCCGAAAATTTGTTCTGTTGTACCGTTGACAACAGAGACAACTTAAGTTTAAAATTATTAGCATCCGTTAAAGGACACCCAATACTAGAATGAGGTTTCGTGTTTTTGGGGGAAGAGTAGCCCTTCAAAGTTCGATTAGTATCAACCATCCCTTGTTATCGATGTCTAAAATGTAAAAACCGTTTGATCTCGTCGATTGGTTTGACAAGGTACCTTAGGCTCCAGGTTATCTGAATTCAACCAAAATGAAGAATTTCTTCTTTTGGAAATTTTTTATTGATATAAAAGTAAATTTTAGCCTAATTGTTTAAAACTGAAAAAATCAATATCGAATAGTATTCCACAATTACGTTAAAAACTTGATAGATTGTAAGCATACAATTCTATCAATGTAATAAAAAATATATCGTTTCGTTGAGGACTATCTGGATTGCTGTTTTTTTTTTGTGTGTATTCAAAGATTAGCTAAAATGATGATAACCTGGTTTGAAATATTTTGATTGATTTAGACTTTAATTAATAATAATCATCTTATTGTGCGTAAAACTTTCGTTTTATTTGTGTTATGACAACTATAATTTTGCGGAAAAGAACTAGATAAATATAACTATATCTCCTTTTAAAATATATGATTGTGTCATGAATCTATGAATCATCTAATCCATTTGTTCCGGATCCTTTTAAGAAAATATACTTTTTAAATTTTTTTCTCATTTAAATAGACATACTTTCATGCCTTAGTTTAACCGTTGGACCCTTTAGCTCGAATATTCAGTATATAGACAAATATCTAATGCCATCTATACTTTCATAAAAGTATATGCGATTAATCCTAAAATTCCAAAGCAATCATATAATTTCTCATAACAGTATTTGAACTAAGAACCTACGTGAGATCTGTCATTTAGACAATCCTCACAATCCTAAGTCTATGGTAAAACTACTCGCACATAATGAAAGAAATTGCATATATAACCATGAGTATAAATATTTGCATAAAATAAAGAGAAATAAATAAGAGCAAATAACAGTAGAACTTAGTATTAGAAAGTGCAAGGAAAATAGATAAATAACCAAACTTGTTCTTCAGATTACAATAGAATAAAATTATGTAGAGAATTCTAAATTGTTCACAATGAGAATTAGAATTTCACAGAGTTCAAATGATGTTTACACATAATTATATAGTCTCTAACCCATTAGATAGATAATATTTCACATTAAGACTATCACTTATAAGTCTATAATGCAAAGTAAATATAAAAACAAGAAAAAAAAGTAAAATAGAAACAGTGAAACAAAAGTAGGAAAGGAACGATAAATTCAAACGACTAAAAATGATAAAAACAAAACTCACCATAAATATTACATCATTCCATATCTTGAGCTCAAATTTATTGAATCTTATTTTCTCATCAACATCAATAGTGGAACAGTAACAACCTTAACTACTCTTCGATTGTCATTGTGATGTAAGAGATTCTCGAGCTTGGATTTTGTATCCATTAAAGTAGTATTCTCAGTAATCCTTAGTTCATATGCATCATTCACATGTTAAAGTAAACAAATGTGAGATAAAAATATTGATTCATTTTTATGTATGATTTTTTGAGATCACAAGAAGCATACATATGTAAGTTTGATAAGTTTCAAACTACTGTCAACCATAGAAAAGTGTGGGTGCAATTTCAACCAACAACTTAAAAAACATAAATCAAAAGGAAAAAAAATTAGCCTACTGGATTTTATTGGGTGCCATAAAATTCCAATCTCCCGAACTTTACATAAATTTGATGCCGGCAAAAATACCCATCAAACTTTATAAGTATACTACCTCCGTCCTTAAATATAAGACCCAATTGAAAAAATGACGAGAATTAAGAAAGTTGGTTAGAATATTAAATTTATTGACTATTTTATATAATTTTAAAGTTTATCCTTAGGAGGGAGAAATATTTAAGGTGTATATGACTGTATTTATTACATAGTGCATAAAAGATGTGATATAATTAAGGTATGTGTGAAAAAAAATAATTAATGCATTTTGAAGGTTGAAAAGAGTCTTATAAGAAGGGACAAGAAAAAAACTCAACAGTCAGTTATAATTAGGGACAAAGATAGTATTATTTAAAACATACCAGATATTTCGTTTCATATAATACCAGTTTAAATTCATAATATTTCTTCAAACAATTTTAAGTTTTATATTGTACTAGATTTTTTAAATTGCTATCGGATTTGTAAACTTTTACAAACTCATGGCGAACATTTTTTTTTTCAAAACTGACCCCGAACCAGATCAAATTGGTGATGAAAATCGAAAAAAAGTTTATAACATGTAAGTTATGATAGGGCCAATAATAGAATTTTCAAAATATATGGGAGTGACAGGTGCAATGCAATTATGTGGTGTCAAGTAAATTCTTAATCTTTCATATTTGGTGGGTTCAGTCCAATTTTCGAATCTGCATCCTCCATTTAAACTGTCCCTTCCTAATTATGTGTGTGACATCCCTAAACTTATGAAGAACATAAATTTAATATTTATATATCATTTGACATAAATTTAATCTTATTCATGATCAGTTTTGGCATCAATTGGTTCGATCTCCCGTAACTATAACCCTCACTATCAAGTTCAACACAAATCATCACTGAACCAAATAATGGTTGGTTGAAGAACAAAAACTAAATATGTATGTATTTTCTCACCTAACGTTAATATCACATTAACATATAAGCATTAATTAATGCATTAATACAATTGATACATATTACAATACTATTCATAAGTACATAACAATAATTATTAATATTATTTTAACACGAGTACAAATTACTCCATCGGAGGAAGCAATGGTGGTGTGGCTGGATAGACAAAAGTTGTAGCACATATACCAAATCGACATAACATTCCAATAGGACACACCCTTCCACATCCACCACAATTAAAAAAACTTAAATTTGTGTTTACACATAAACGATTACAACATTGCCAATTAAGTGGACAATTTACACCGCACATCCCACAATTGTTTATATCGTTTGCAATATCCACACATCTGTTTCCACAACATAAACTTCTTGGTGGAAATGTTCCAATGCTACATATCCATGGTCTTGTCCTGCAATCAGATGATTCTTCTTCGACACCAACTTCCTCAGCCACAATATTGATAGAATTTTTGTTCACTTCATTATTTGGAATTGAAAATGAGTGATCTCCCTCTATTTTGATTAACAACACTAGAAGCAATGTCACAATTATTGCAAATTGAGTTGCTAGAGTACTCATTGTGAAAAGTTGTGAGAAAATTAGGATTTTGGTAACCATATATATACTGAAAGTTCTTACTTATGTGACCAATAAGATACATAATTTACTGAAAGTTCTTACTTATGTGACCAATAAGATACATAACTTTTGTAACAATATTTGATGAACATGTTTTTCTTACATGTATGCATGACTTTCGCAACCTTGGACGGTGAACTTAACTTCAATGTGTTTGTTTTAACTTTTGATGGTGAAAACACTAAATGACAATTAGGAGTTATAACAAGAAATTAGAGCTTTTGTGTAAAACGTGACTCAACAAGAATGTTGTGTTAAAACTTAAAACACACACAAACATAGATATAACTGCATGTTGAGTTTGTTAATAGAATTGAAATTTTCCCAAAAAAAGAAAGAAAGAAATATTTCATTTAAAAAAATTATATTTTTTCTGAAAAAAAATTATACATTTCAATAAAAATATTTTTTTTTCTAAAAAAAATTACATTTTTGTAACTATTGTGGTTTTTGAAAAAAAAAACAAAAATTATATATATATATATATATATATATATATATATATATATATATATATATATATATATATATATATATATATATATATATATATATATATATATATATATATATATATATATATATATATATATATATATATATATATTATGATTTTTTAATTCCTATAATTAAAGAGAGATAATTATTTTGATTTAATTTCTTTTACTAAAAACAAAAAATAAAAATAAAAAAATCTGAAAAAGTTTTCTTTTTTAAAATTCAAGTTTTCTTAAAATAAGAAAATAAAAAAATTTATATTTCTAATTTTTTGTTTGCATTCTTGAAAATAAAAAATAATATTTTATATTTAAGACGATTTTTTGTTTACTTTTTTACTTATGGAAATAAAAAAAGAAAATAATTTACCATTAAAATCAAATAGTCAAGTATCAACAAACTCTCCAATCATCTCGTTCTCTCGTTCTCTCTGATGAAGAAACGAGGGCATAGATGGCCGAAATCCACGGTGCCACCGCCACCGGAGAATCACACCGAACCGTAGATCCAGGAAGAAGAAGCAAATGCAAGAACGAATCCAGATGCTAATGTTAACAACAATGATGGGGAATTCAAGATTGAGCAAGCGGAAACCCTAACGAAAACAAAGAAATTGAAGCCGAAAGAACTAAAGCTTTGGGTGGACGTTCTTAGTGACATTAGAACCCTGGAATGGGATTGACAATGGAATATGTGGCACCTAAGATGGTTAATGGTGTGGCTGAAATCGAAATTGACCAATAAGATATCAAAATCGAGGTTCTATTTTGGGATAATGTTTTGATTTTGTATGTCGTTAGAGTACAATTGTACAACCACCACTCTACATACTTGCCAGAAAGGACAGCGCTGCCTGTGCCATGCTATAGCAGTTTATACCAGGACGTTCTATCTCCCATAATTTTTCCCGATGTACATTATTTCTTGTTGGCTAAGCAGAAGATATTGAGGACAACACTGATTTAATTTATTGGGATTGATTTGATTTCCTCAAAATTAGCCCATGATCCAAGGTTCCACTAGAAACCCTAGCTGGAGGTTATAAATCGACCATGTTGAAGATTAGATAGATAGTTCACATTTTCCAAGAATAACAGATAAAGCGTAATAGTGTGAGGTTATTGGAGAGAGAAAGAGTTCTTCTTCTCACCACATGTGGTTCCAGCTGCTGAGTCTTGGCGCGACTAAAGTCATCCCTGGTTGAGTATATCTAACTCAAGGAGTCTTTAAGTTACTGTTAGGTTTATATTTCTTTTTTAGTATTTTCTTAAGAATGTTTCTTTTGAGAACCATGCTGGTAGTTTGTACTCAGCTCATTATGAGCTAAACCTTTTGTATGATGATCAATGGAAAATTAATGTTATGATGTTTTTATGTTAAATGAAGTTTTGTTTAGTATCTTGCTTTATTATGTGCTAGCATGTTTATAAATAGGATTCTAGGAGTGATCAATTTAGTAAAAGACAACATATTATTGTTTTGAAAGATCCAATAACAAGTGGATTTCAAATTTAAGTAGTTAAAAATAGTAGAATAGAGATATTCATTTGATTATTTCATTTAGAGATAAAAAGCTACAACTATAAAGGATTTCAGAATATAAGAGACATATTTTAGGGTTATAAATATGACTTAGATATTTGTTTCCTTGCCTTAATAGTACATGTTTTTATACTGTAGAAATACACCTTTAGATTACTCTGACCTTTCCTGGCATGACATCACACTTCATGAACACTCGTTGCATCATATTCATTAATGGAACATAGCTCAACATGCACTCTGTTAATATTTTTTCACACCATGCATTACTTATTGGCCTAATCAATAGAGGAATTATTTAACTTATGGCATCCATCCATTATTTTAATCTTTGCTCATGCTTAACTACCAAAAGATTAAATATTGCAAAATCATCTTTAGTAACAATCACTCCTTGTGGGTACGATATCCTTACTTTTTATCACTTGCTACTTTTAAACATACATCTATACTTGCATGTGACATATTTTCAAATATCATTTATCTTCAATACACCTTGTAGGGAGACAATGATTATTTAATGAAGGTACAATATATAATGGCCTCGTAGGGGGGGGGGGAGGAAGCTTCAGTGAAGGTCCAACGTATGATTGACTTTTGGGAAGACAAAGATCCTTCAGTGAATGTTCAACGTATAATTTCTCTTAGGGAAGCAAGGATCCTTCAATGAAGGTCTAACGTAATTGCCTCGCATGGTAGTAAGGATCCTTCAGTGAAGGTCCATCGTATAATTACCTAGTAGGGTTGCAAGGATCCTCCAGTGAAAGTTCCTTGTATAACTTCCTTTTAGGTAAGAAAGGATCATTTAGTGAAGGTTCATTGTATAAGTTCCTTATAGGGTAGAAAGGATCCTCCACTAAAGGTCCAATGTATAATTTCCTCATAGGGCGGAAATGGT
Source organism: Lathyrus aphaca (assembly GCA_963966055.1). Taxonomy (NCBI): domain Eukaryota; kingdom Viridiplantae; phylum Streptophyta; class Magnoliopsida; order Fabales; family Fabaceae; genus Lathyrus; species Lathyrus aphaca. The sequence goes on along the minus strand of OZ014523.1, from coordinate 17,066,160 downwards.
CTTCTTGTGGACGTCTAACGTATAATGACCTTGTATGGTGGAAAGTGTAGTACCCCGTTTTATTTGAATTATTTTCGTAATTAAAATTATGTGATATGGTGTATGTGTATGTGATTATATGTGTCTTGTTGTGTTTTGGGATACCCTTGGTGTGGGATAGTGGCCTTAAACATAGCCTCATATTGGGCTTCATTCAAGGACCCTAAGGCCTCTTAAAGGTGCCTTCTCTCAGGCTTAGAATTCACTCACCTTCCTTAGCTTCCTCTCGGGATTTATTCAAGACCCATGGGCCTTTTATAGGTAACTTAGCCTCCTTTTGGGCTTAAATACAAGGATCCTTACAGGCTTCCTAAAAGCATATGAACATGCCTTAGAATCAAATACAATACATTAGTCTCCCTCTCCCCGAGGGATGACCAAGTTAGCCTCCTCTTGGGATTTGTACAATTGAACCTCTCCAGACAAAGGGAAGTATGATGACTACATCTCTCATAAATAAACCAACAAACCAAACACTCTTCATATAGAGTCAGTCTCCCAAAAAATTTTCATCCTCCCATTTTAGACTTCATATAAGATACAAATAATCAAGAGTCAGTCTCTCACAAATAAGCTTCACACTTGGGCTTCCAAATCATGACACTGATAAAACTTTCCTACAGAGTCAGTTTTCATCCTTTAGCTTCAATTAAGGCACATATAAACAAATCTGTCCTCTTTAGAGATGAAAAATTCTCTCTACTGAGTCTTTTAGCTTCAACATTGGGCTTCAATCAAGGCACAAACAGTCAAACACTTTACAGGCACTCAAAATACAGTCATAGTCTTGGACATTAACTAAGCTAATTCAAAATAGTCATAGTCTTGGACTTTAACTAAGCTAACAACATCAAAACAATCATTGTCTTGGACTCTAACTAAGATAATTTCCCACAGTCATAGTCTTGGACTCTAACTAAGCTAAACATTCAGCCTTTCTTGAGCTATGCAAATCAAGATAACCCATTAAACTGTCCTGAGCTATGCAATTCAGGTCAATCATTCAGTCCTCCTTGAGCTATGCAATTCAGGTTACCCATTCAGCCTTTCTTGAGCTATGCAAATCAAGATACCATTCAACTTATGCCTTGAGCTATGCAATTCAAGCACCCCTATCAGTTACAACAAAACATTTCAGCTTCAATCCTGGGCTTTGATCATGACACAAACAAACTTTCAGCTTCAATCTCGGACTTTGACAAAGACATAAATACAAACTTTGAGCATCAACATCCTGGGCTTTAACCTGGATACAAATCAACCCTTTCCTCATAGCTCTAGTATTTTAGGAGGAACTACGATGTTCTGATCCCTCAATTCTCTTTTTGGGGGTACATAGGCAAAAGGTCGTAAGATCTTTGCGAGCACACCAAACAAAAAACAACAATTAGGTTCTCAAACCTATGAGAAACATCAGAAAATTATGATAATACAAAACATCAACTTTATCCTATCAATCAACACTCATCTCATACCCAAAACCAAATCAAAGAAACCCCATCAATATAAAAAAAAACAAATTTTGCACTAATCCAAAGGTGAAATAAGCTAAAGAAGAACCCAAAACCATTCGGGCATTTGTTAAATAACAGTATGCAAAGTGGGGTGAGTTTAAGATATCTTTTCCCTTCCATAACCAGCTTCACCAGGAAAAAAAAGAAATAAGAAAGTAGCAAAAATGCGATAGTGATTAAAGACCCCAAAAATCGAGCTAGAGGAAAATGGCGCCATCCGTGGGAAACTTCTTCTTACTGTTTTAAGATAGAATTTTCTTTTTAAACCCTTTTTAGATAGAAAAACCCTAGGATTAGAAACACACACACACACACACACACACACACACATATATATATATATATATATATATATATATATATATATATATATATATATATATATATATATATATATATATATATAGCTTTTATATTTCTTTTATAACTGCTTTATGTTTATGTTTCCGCAAAATATCTGTTCAAATGATATCCTTTGGGGTGGTTTCTAAAAAAATAGGAATGCGGTTAATTTGCATCTGGGTGAGCTCGAGTGCACTCTAATATAGGTAGGGCATAATTGAGATAGCTTGTAGGGAGTCCAATCTTGACCAGGTGAAACCTCAAAAGTCCCTAAATCAGTCTAGGTGTCCGCTGTGAAATCAATGTTTATAGCGTACTCCGCGAAAACTCGGCGATTTCCAATCGGATACTAATAACGCTGAGGATTTAGTAAACATTTATCCCTTGACCTTGAATTACATGATCTACATGTACAAAAATCTTTGTCGTAGAATAAACCTTTGGGAACGGGTAGAGCTATGGCCTCATGACACCGAACCCTTGAACCCATGTTTTCACCGTGTTTTTGTGTGTTACATTCATGCATTCATCAAAAGAAAACATTTTTTTAAAAAATTCATCATATTTTTCTCCTTTAAAAGAACTGAACGAGTGTCTGTTTTATATTATCAGTCTTTTTAAAAATAGACTTTTGGCGACGGAAAACCCACAAATTTATATTCAAGAGTCCGAGATTGGATGATCTGAGAGAGCTAGGAAAACTTGTCACAGATAGAGAATCATTTAGGAAAAAGTTTGGAGAACTTTTGTCTATACTAAAAGTCAGCATGACAGAAGGTGTTCTTGCTACATTGGTCTAGCTCTACGACCCGATGTACCACTGTTTCCCATTTCCCGATTATCAACTCTGCCCAACATTAGAAGAGTATTCTCAGTTGATAGGGATCCATATTAATGAGAAAATACCTTTCTCCGAATTGGAAGGAATGTCGAGAGAATCAACAATTTTCAGGAATCTTGCTCTGGAAGAATCAGAAGTTAAAGTTCATTGGACTACCAAAGGAGGAATAAAGGGCCTACCCTCCAAATTTCTGATAGAGAGAGCATTCTACTTTTCCAGTATCAGAAATACTGTTGCATTCGAAGTCATCTTCACATTGCTCATCTATGGGATTTTCTTATTTCCCAACGTAGAAAACTTTGTCGACATCAATATAGTAAAGATCTTTCTCATCAGAAATCCAGTTCCTACATTGCTCGCAAATACTTACTACTTAGTTCATCTGAGGAATTTACACGGCAGAGGAATAATTACTTGTTGTGTACCACTTCCTTACAAATGATTCACTTCCCACTTACCCAAGTCATCAAAATTTTGGGAAACTAAAAGCGGAATGCACTTGTAACATGGTGGGAGAACTGACTTGGCGTTTTTGTTTGACAAAAACATGTGCGGATAGCAAGAGTCGCCACCGACTTTTATTTTATCCAAGTGTAAAGGACATAAAAGAACATGAAAGACCTATTTTAAAATACTTGAGTTCGGGGGGTAGGTTATATAAAGGGAAGGTGTTAGCATCCTTTATATCCATGGTTATCCATGGGCTCTTAGTTACTTAGCTCACTTAATTGTTTTTGAAAAGGTGAAGTGTGTGATTAGAAAATTTTCTTAGTACTTTGTAATGATCCTCGTATGGATGTATACAAAGCCTTGTTTTGAAAATGTTTGAAACGTTGTGAGGTGTGAAAAGTATTTTAAAGGGTGTGAGCCAATAACTTAGAGTTCCTACCCTAGACTAAGCCATTCATGTTCTTTTATATTCTTTCAAGGATAAGACTGTCCCTATTATTAAGGAATAGGTAGTAATTACCTTGGATTTTATTAAGATACGGGCGTAGGGTCATCGTACGGTCAACTAAGGCAACTTGAAGAGTGTCTTTAGCAATTGGGAGTGACTACCATCTTTTAAACCGAAGGGACAAGATCATTGTAGGCAACATCGTAGGGACTTGATCTTTTAACCGGGGGAGGGACAAGATGATTTTTATTTGTAGGGTTTTGCTTAAGACACCCCCATATTCGAGGGACTTGATCGTTTTTTGAAGGCAACTTATGAGAGGTAACCCTAGGAGGTGCAGATGGCGATCGTAGCTCGACTTACGTGTGTGAATGAGTTATTTCCAGATATTTATTCTTTTTATTTAACTTTCTAAGTCCAATTTAATTTTCAATTAGATTTTCACTCCCTATTTACTAACCATAAAATAAATAAATAAATTAAATGCGGAAAATATAAAAACCTACGCTATTACATGGCTTCGGGGCAATTACATAATAATCGAGCAGAAAGATAAATTACAATAATGGTAATATCCTATACAATTTTTCGAAGTAATTAAAAAAAGGCAAAATAAAATAGATAAATAATAAATAAAGAAAAATAATTTAAATTAATTAAGTTTTTGAAATTTGGGTTAGAAAGAAAAAATTTAAATTAGGGTTTGGAAGATAAATTAGGGTTAGAAAGAATAAGTTTAAATTTATTAAGAAAAATGAACCTAATTAATTATTATCATAAATTGAATTATTTCCAAAAAAAAAACTATTATTATCCAAATATTTAAAAGATGATTAATGGCAAAAAAATAAAAATTTCAAGAAAATTAAGATGATTTTTTTAAAAACATTAATCTAAATACTAATTAATTTACAATTTAATTAAATTATAAAAAAAACTATTAACATTTTTGATTAAAAATATATATCAAATATTTTTCTAAAATAATTAATGAAATTTAATATTAATTTTCAAAAAATAAGATTTTTAAGAATTATCAGTTTGTTAATTAATTTAGTTTGATTAATGGTTAATTATCACTTAATCAATTAGTTAATTATAATATAATTCATAAAATAATAAAAACAAAAGGAAAATAAACAAATGCATAAAATAAATGGGGGGAGGCCAGAATCGAACCTACCCCGTGAACCTCACACGCGCATGATCTTTCCGCTGGGCCAAAGCGCCACTCATGATAACTAACAGAAACAATAAATTATATAGTAAAACGCAAGCAGAAATCCGAACTGTCCAATCACGCATCGCCACGCCGTCATCTTCAACTTTCAACCCTGCGTAATTTCCTGCGATTTCTGCTATGAGTTTTCCTGCGAAATTTTTCGTAGCAAACCTGCATTTTCTTGTTCATGTTAATTTAAGCACAATCAATCCATAATAATAGTACCAATCGATTTCCCAAAGGTCATAGAATTCAAATATATGATCAAAAGCTTATGAAATCGCCCCAATCAGAAAGCCCTATTTTCAAACTAAGAACCCTAATAATGGTATCACACGATCCTGACTATGGAGCTTCATGCAAATCGTCCAGAAAACATCTATGCTTCAAGCTAAACACAAATCAATGATCAAAATTGGTTATTAACGTGAAAAAATACAAAATCAAAAAAGTCACAAAACAAAGAAAAAGAGAGTTCGGATTATGCATTTTAGGGAGTTTCCAATGAATGTAATGATCCAAACTCATTCTAAATGCCTCAAGGAAACCATTGCCACCTTCAAACAGCTTGGAAAATGCTTGAATATGTGAAACCGAATTTGAATTTCTTGATGAATTTTTGAAGTTTGGATGAGGTATCTTGGCTGCTGATTTTCGTTCCTTGTGCCTTGGTTGTCTTCATGCATATGTAGTGAATGTAATTAGGTCAATTTTTGGGCCTCATGTTCATGGATTTCAATTACTTGATATTGAAGAAAGCCATCACTCATTATGATCCAAAAATCAAATATAACCTTGCCAATTATGCCTTGCACGAATTTGGAACATCTTCAATCAACTTAATTGTAATATATTTGGTTCTAGAACAAATATTTGATCAAAATATTGACTTTTTATATTTTATTTTTATTTAAATTGAATTTTAAGAAATAAAATCCAAAATAATAAAAAATAAATTATAAAAATCAGAATAATTGGTTATTCGGTCGTGCATGACCTTATCTTTGAGATTGGGTTGCAATATGATGGACCCATTTGGGAAATTTTGAAGTTTAGACCTTATTTGCTTCATACACCCCTTGAAAATTTCCCAACTTTGACAAGGAACAACTCCCTCAATTTTAAGGCTATGAGAGTGATCTTGGACTTTTTAGAAATAATAGAGAGTCATATAACCAACCTTTTTGGTCCCATGTCCATATCCTTTATCATTTTTAAATTATGAGCTTTCGAAAAAGTTGACTTTTTGTTGACTTTCAAAATGACCTATAATGTTTTAGCTCATACCTTCCAAATGAAGCATTTTTAGGCTTGGCTTGTGAGACACAAAGTTGTAGAGAATTCAATTTCCTTAAAAATGAGCTTTGGATAGGAAATTTTTGATGAAGCATGTGAAAGTTATGGCTGGTCAAAGTTCAGTTGACTTTTACTATGAAATCCTAATTTAAAAACTTCTTGATTCTTGATGATCTGAGATTTCCTTAATGAATCATGATCAAAACTTGATAAAATGATGAATTTTACTTCATAATCTTGATGTTGGCAAAAAAGCTTGAAGTTTGACTTTAAGTTGACTACAATGACCTCTGTTTGATTTTTTTACCAAGTTAATTGATTTTTGGATATCTGAACATTAGACTGGTCAAACTTATTGGGAAAGCTCTGAAACTTGACATGTGGATTATTGAAGACATGTGGGATGTTATGAATCTCACTTGAGGCCTTGGATGTCCATTTTTCCTGGAGAAATTCAAAACCCTAGTTCTGGATCCATTGTTCAGGAGGAGGCTTTGTCTGATGAAACATTCAATCCATTTGACCAATTGTGAACCTTGTGAACCTTGAGAGAACTCTTGGGACACATTGCTTTGATTATGGGAGGGAAAAATTTGGGGTACAACAACATTGGTCTCAGAAGATTATGTACTTGACCAATTCAGACACAGTTGGTCCAATCCAGTCTACGACGAAATCATGATCATCACCAGCCGTGGTAATTTCCCTAATGTACCTCTCATTGGTACCAAGGGAGGGATTAGTTATCACCCAAAGTTAGCTCGAAGTCAGATGGGGTACCCAATGAGAGATATACCCGTCAACACTCAAAATGAAGGACTTTTATTCAAAGAAGGAAAAAAGCACAAGACTATCAGAGAAGAAATTAAACATGCTTGGAAACATGTACACAAAAAAGGAATAAAATCTCTGGGAAAACCAAATTGTATCTTTTTGGATCCTTATCTTCAATGGGTACAAGCCAGAGCATTAAAACTGAGGATGCCTTACCCTCGATGAGGGGTATGCTTCCATTGAAGGAAATTGTTCTCTACTTCATGAATGATATAGAGAAGCTTAAGATAGCTTTCAACAAAATGCAGAGGGAGAGAGACTCCTAGAAAAAAAAATCATATTCTTAGTCTAGAGAATGTCAAAATTAAGAGTCTCCTGAAAGAAAAGGATGACCTTATTGAGGTACTTGAGTACCACATCACAGAGTAGGAGGAACAACTACCTGATCAAGGCAACACCAAAATCTTCTACACCTGTAAAAGAACTGAAGATTTGGAAGAAGTCCCACTCAAGAGGCAGAAAACAGATCTTCAAGAAATTGAAGTCCCAACAAAGAGAGCTTTAGAATTTAAACTTTCTTTCCCGCATTTGAATAATGTACAGTGGATGTAACTTGTTTTAATTCAATAAAATTTATGTATGATACTTTGCAATAGTTTGTTTAATAAGTTATTTCTTTAAATAAAGGAGAAAATTAACAAATATTTTTTCATTGAATTATCATTCATCATTTGTATTATTTGCATTTTTCTTTCATCGAGTCTTATTCATGTACTTCTTTTAGAAGTCAAACTGTCTCATTCGTACAATACTTGGGCCGGTCGCCAGAGAAGAATGGAAGACTTCGAGGAAGGGAAAAGAAAGCTGAAAGAAGAGCTCTCTAAACTATGGAAATGCTCAAAGTAATGGTCGAAGCTCTGACTGTAGCTCAAAATCTTCACCAAATAATAGTGATCTCTGTAGTCGTGTCTGGACCGATTGAAGATATACTGTATAAGGATCCGAGGTATGAAATGCCAAAGGATCGTCCATGGGGCATGCCACCTGGTTTTATCTCGGAAGGATATGATCCCTAACTAGTTGAAGAATTGAGGAACGCTGTAGGACCATCTTAGTTTGAAGGTTACAAACTTCGAACTCTTCAAGATGCATTAGCAAAGAATGCCATACCAGGAGGTTACAAACTTCCGGTTTCTGAAGTTCCGACTACAGTACAAGCTATACCATCTCCACTGGTACATATTACCTTGGGAAGCCGGAGGTACTCTCCTTCTACAAGTGAAGGGGGGGAGGAATCAACAAAAGGATGAACAAATTCCAGAAACAGTTTGCAGCAATGCAAGAAGTATTACAATCTCTCAGAGGACAAGAGTTGTTTGGAAGCAACACAACAGATCTCTGCTTGGTCCCAAATGTTCAAATACCACATAAATTCAAAGTGCTGGATTTTGAAAAATACAAGGTTGATTCTTGCCCTCAAAGTCATTTAACAATGTACGCCTAAAAAATATCCACTCAGACGGACAATCCAAAGCTACCGATTCACTACTTTATGGATAACTTAACTAGGGAAGTGCTTCGTTGGTATATGAAGCTCAACCGTACAAATATCAATAGCTTCCCAGATCTCAGAAATGCTTTCATTGAACAATATAAATTCAATTTGGATATGGCTCCCGATTGGGACCAGCTCAGAGCAATGTCTCAGAAGGGTAATGAAACCTTCAAAGAGTACGCACAAAGATGGCATGAAATTGCTGCTCAAATTTCTCCTCCTCTCAGAGAGAAAGAAATGACAAAAATCTTCCTCAAGACATTGGGTTTATTCTACTATGAATGGATGGTTGCAAGCGTGCCCAATGATTTCACCGAAATGGTAGATATGGGAGTATGCTTAGAAGAGGCAGTTAGAGAAGGACGTTTAACAAAAGACGTTGAACCTTCAAGTTCGAACAAAAGATATGGAAGTTCCTTTTAGAAGAAAAAGGAATAGGACATCAATAACATATCTCTGGGTAAATAGTGACAAATATTTTCACCTTGTCAAGCAACGACAATATCTGTTGGGAAAGGCTGGCTTGGCAATAGTCTTCATTCGGGCAATTATGTGTTGAGTCCCATAGAAGCTGCTTCAAAACATCTTCTCACAACTTCAATATCCCCATGCAAGGTGGCTATAAGTCCTTTGGAGGTGTAATATTTAATATTTAGATGCACAATGGAAGGCATTGCTATCAGTTCATCCATGGTTGGCCGTATAAATAGGCACTTGCATAATGACAGACAATCCACCACAAGGAACTAGGCTTTGATAAACCTGTCAGTTTCAACAACTCCAAATGTGACAATCAGATCCACATACCCCATGGTTTAGTAACTGAATCGTTGAATTCTTGTAGGTCCGAGCCTATGTATGGAGTCAGGTGTGTCTCATCCAACTGAAGCGTTGAGAACAACTGGGAATACATTAAGTCAACCTAGCTCCCTTGGTCGACCAATATCCATCGGATGTCGAAATTGACCATCTGAGCTCTTACGAGTAGATGGATGCTGGAGTTTGAGGCCCACAGAGGAGTTCCTCATGGTAGAAGGCGATGGGTGTCGTACCCCAAATTTGTCCTACCTTTTTCATTTTTAAATCCCAAGCACATACCGTACTTAAGATTTTTTTTTCTTTAAGAAGATCATTTGACATTTGGCCATGATCTTTTGAGACTAGTTCCTGAGAGTATTTTCTTTTGTATAGTTTTTAAGACTGTTTGTCATCTTCATTTCAATAATTACCTCTTGTTAGCATTATTAAGTTCCAAGAGACAAAGAAGGGTGTGGTTTTATTTATGATGGACCCTCGGATGATTCAACGGAAGGAACTAGAGTGCAAGATCACGTAGGTGTCCAGTATACATGAACATTTGCTGGAAGTTGACATTGTTGGATGTTTGCAAGGCGTGACTTCTAATGCAAGACAATGGTCATGTTGAGCTTTATTTTTGGTGTTGATTCCTCTTTTGGGTTATGATCCCAAGAAGTCATCATCCATTTGGTCTTATGTCAAGAATAGTCAAGATTATCAAATCATTGGATTTAAAGTTAGAAAAAGAGAGCACAAATGTGATTACAAGGATGTACTGAGTTCTAAGTTGCCATTTTTTATTTAAAAAAAAAACTTCAAAAAAGGGAAAGAATTTGTGTTACAAGATCTTGTTCGCAAGTTTCAAATGATGTTCAATTACAAATGATGTTCAATTACAAGTACCAAATACAAAACTAAAAATCCATGAAACAAACATTCCAATGGACGAACTTTAGTTGTTGTTATGACTTGGGAAATTGGAGTCACAACTGTTTCAAATATTACAAAGTTGGATTTTATTTTACTACTTACATTCTAAGTTAAAATGCAGGATGAATGGATTCAAATTTCAAAGTTAGAAATTCCAATTTAAGTGAATCCACAAGATTACAAGTTGGCATAAGAATCACATATTTAATACAAAGTTTCTACAGAAGTGTTTTCTCATGGCAACATTCCAAGTCACTACACAAGACCATAGTTCAAGTTTCTAAATCATAATCCAAACAATGTCATTGCAAGTCAAAGTCACCAAAATTCAAAAAAGTACAAAGGATGCATAAGCCTAGTTCTACAATGTATAGACCAAAATATTCAAAGAGTCTTCATGAGTGCATTCCACGGCCAGATTTTCATATTCCATCATCTTCATGAGCAGTTAATCTTCATCATATCCTCAAGCCTTCACCAATAATACTGTTTCTTCTTTTGATCCCCTACCAAGCTTCATGACCAACCTCACAAAGAATCATCAAGTCTCTATAGCCACTCCAATACAAAAATGTCTCATGCCGTAAGCGCGCACATGAAAAATGAAGCATATGCCTTGCAAAGCAAAACATAAACAGTAGAATCATAAAAAACACAAAGCAGGCCACACAGATGATTTAGCCGACACATGATATTACGAAATGTGTGTGTTATTGTTATAACCTAATTGATAAATATCAACAGCCACAACATTATATTTCAAGCAAAACAAGAAAACAGTGAAGCATCAGTAAGCAGAACAAAGTTTCATACAACATATGATGCATAAGGATTCAAGACAATACCACATCAAGATGTTGTTGCTAATGCAAGATGTTACAGGCCATTCAGCTTTTTGTTTAGGGATTGCAATATGTTGTTGCGACTTACCAAAACCAGTCCACCAAAATCAGGATTTCAAACAAGAAATCTTCCACTATGAATTGCCTTCTTTTGTACTCCCCACACCTAGGCCTTGAAAATACACTAGAATTTCCTTCATTCTCCACGGCATTGAACTTCCATAATACACCTGCAAGCGAGATCACCATGTCCGAATGACTTCACCGGAACAAATATTGATAGTAGTAATGACATTGGTCCAAATATGTAAAACTCAAAGATGCATACAAGGTTTAAACATGTTGACTTCAAAGTATAAACAACCATAACATACAAGTGGTATCAAGAATTTTGCAGCAGTAAGAAGTGAACTGGAAATGAGAAGCTTGTAGCAGTAGAAACCAAGTGGTCATCCTAACTCAATACTACTAAGAATAAGGTTCAAGTCTTAACTCATTACCTCAAAAATAGAGGCAACACAAGTCAGAAATGATATGATTACAATTGAAGTTGAGCTTGAGAATGAGTTGATCAATATCGGTATATCCCAGCGAGTTCTTGATAATTCTCAGTTTGATAATTCTCATATAATGCAGTGGAAGCCAGCTGCCACAACCTGAGACATTGTCACATGACATACATACTATCAGAAAGCATCCAAGAGTGAAAGACATTATATCAGTTAATCAAAGAAATAAGTTCAGTCAAGCAAGTCATATCAATCCACAATAATATGAAGAGAGTTCATACCATAGCTCATGGTTGCGATTGACATTAGCAAGACTTCAAAGAAAAATTAAGTTTGTGTCAATCCTATGGGAATGTTTCCAAGCCTGTAAAGTTTTGAGAAAATACATGAGCAACAAGCGGTAGAATGTGTGAAGCCAAGACAAAGAAATCAAAGATTCAAACAGGTCAAAATTTCACCATGGTAAAAAGATTTGGTTCACAACGGTAGTTCAGTGAAAATCAGTGGTAAAAAAAAATCAAAGTTTAAGCAGGACCACATAACTTCTAGAAGCCATACTACAGACAAAACAATTCCATGAGTCACCAAATTCGGTCCCCACACAATCCCATCCAAAAAAATTCTCTCAACGGATTGAAGATTCTCACAGCTCACCTCACACGATTTTCGCACAAAACTCACACGTATTAGACCCTCATTTTCTCACTATATATAATGCCAATCATTGGTAAATCCAGGGGGATATAGAGGACCGGAATACCTGACAAAACCCTAATACACAGAGACCAACAATACAGAAAAAACCCTAGCCAAGCAAAAGTGGCTGAAGCGATAACAAAAAAAACTTCTAATGGAAACCCTAAAGAACCTGAGCTAAGACTCCATTACACTGAAGAACATGGAAGACGGAGGAAAAGCCATTAAAACATAGAGGAATCGAGAGAAATATCACCTGAAGTCGCTCTACAAGCACCCTTCAATTTCGGTAAACGCTTTTCACGATAGTCTTTCATCGTTTTGTTTATCTTCTAGTTCTTGTGTCACTGCTTGTAATAGACTGAATACATCAATGAGATTGGGATTCGGAACTATGGGGGTGGGGTAATTGCATTTCGCTTGCTTGATTCGTGGTGGATTTCCGATTGCTTGTTTTGTTTTAACCAATTCGCGTTTGTTTTTGTCCTGCTTTGTTCTGCGTTTGTTTTAACTTTTCCTTTCCTCACTTCATATCTTTATTCTCCATTTTTTAGTTTAATGAGTCTTTAAAAGTATTAAATGTTGGTACTTATGAGTTGTTTCACGCTGCCCAATGTCTGATTTATTTGTCTCCTCACTTTTAATTGTGACAGACGGCTAGGGTTTCCCCTAGATTTGTTTTGGAAGTTGGTTTTCAGTTTGGGCTTTGTGAACAAATGGGGTTTCCTATACCCGAATCCAGCCAGCTAGAATTGACCCCCTTTGTATTGTTTTTTTTTCTTTATTATTTCATCTTTATTTTTCTTTACATAAACAATAAGTAAAAGTGATAAAGTTCTTCTTGTGTGGGAGAATTTTTTATTTGATAGGCTTTATATTCTTTTTCTGTAGTCTCATTTTGGTGAAATAAATAAAAGATTTATTACCTTGCATTTGATAGTCGTATTTCAATTGATTGTATTTTCCGAATCATTTTGACCCACGTATAATTCAATTCGTTTTTTTATTTATTGATTGATTGTGTGCTTGGTCGGATATTGATAATACATCACATTTTGAACTTGCATGTTATTCTTGCTACGACCCTAATTGGTTAAGTAAAATACGAACGCACATTGAGCCACTTCATTCAAGGATAAACGAAATCTTTGGCCCATCGCCAAGTAAATATCTATACACACTTCACTTCATACACACACGTAAGACGATTATTCTCCGATCGCCATCATGTACTACCTTTACACTTCACACTTTTCAAACTTCGAAATTAAATCAATACAACGCACTTATTATCTATAGCAAACATTCGATCCAAATCTCGAAATCTTTTCGTAATTAAAATATCGAAAGAATGGAATTCTGGAGTCTAGCATTCCTCGAATTCTTGAATGGACTCTCCTGAGGCTCGCTCCATGGGACGCAGTTCATTCGATCTTTCACGATTAAAATACTTAATTCAACATATCAAATAATGAAAGAATTGAATTCTGGAGTCCAGCATTCCTCGAATTCTCGCATAAACTCTCCTGAGGCCCGCCCCCAGGACGCAGTTTATTCACCCTTTCATTCTTAAAAAACCCTAATCAAACATATTTTCGAAACAAGAACTATTTAAATCCTTTCTATACTTGCAAAACAAGCTAGCGCTTCAGCCTCCTATCGCGAGCAGACAAGCCAACGCTTAGCAGTTAGAATGCGATCTAAATATCGTTCATTAACGAGTCAACCAACTTACTCGTAGTTAGTCGAACTACGACGCTCTGATTCCTCAGCAAGGATACGTAGGCACAAGGATCCCATTCCTTGGCGAGCCCCCTAACAATTAACTTCCTCTTTTCTCTCGCCCCTGTTGCGATCGAGACTAATCGAACCTTAGTACCACGAACTACGAGGCTCTGACTTTCCCATTGCACAAGGGAATACGTAGGCACACGGATCTCAATCCTTGCCGAGCACCCTAAGACTAAAATCACCTAAACTCATACTGTTTACCATTAAGAAGACATTAATATAAGTTAGCATTCGATCACAGATTAGACTAAGAGGTTCCCGTTGAGTACAACGGACGTAAGAGGTGCTAATACCTTCCTCCTGCGTAACTGACTCCCGAATTCAGAATCTGGTTTCAATGACCAAGTTCATTCTTTTATAGGGTTTATCTATATTTCCCTTTTCCTTTATTAGGAATAGATTAAAATTAGGTGGCGACTCTGTTTGTATGTTTTTTCCGCGTCTTTCGCGAGGATCGTATTTTTCGAGGTACGACAGATGGCGACTCTGCTGGGGATTAGCCTTGTGCATAAGAGAGTCGAGCCTAACTTGGTCGTTCTTGTGTTTGTTTGCTAACTTGTTTTGCTTGTCTTCTTTATTTATTATTATTTATGCTTATTTATCACTTTCTTCTTTATCATGTTGCTTATTATTATATTTGTTGGATCCGGGGTTGATATCACAAGTAAAGTTCTTTGACCGAACTTTGGAAAAAGAAGAGAGAACATCTAAGTTAGATTTGGTAGTTATTAGTGTTAGTCTTCAGGGACTCGCTCCTTGCAAGCCTAACACGAAAGCTCCTCCAGAGAGTAGACCTATTCATAAATCTCGTCGTAACACAGCTAGCCTGTTGCACGACTTGATTCATGAAAGGGCTGTGACTCTGGGACCCACTTATAGAACCAGTTTCAATGTTGGTAGTTATGTAGTGTTAGACTCCGAAGGCTTGCCCTTCGTACGCCTAACATGAAAACTCCACTTGAGGTAGACCTTATCATTATTATCGTCATAATACAGCTAGCCTGTGGCAGGACGGTAATGTGATTAGCGTCTGTGACCTTGAGTATCTCGATGTTGTTACCATAGAAACTATCCTGTGAGCGGGTTTATGGGTAAAGAATCTAGAACTAAATTATTGTGACCTACCATTTTAAGAGGGTTTGGGAGTTATTTGTGTCATCCTGGATCCCGTTGCTATGCGTTCATAATCATTTGCATAAAAGCATCATGACTTACGCAAAACTTTTATTTTTAAGGGAATCTATAGTTTGTCTTGCATTCAAGGCAACCTTGAATCCAGAAAGGAAGAAATGTTATTGTGAAATATTAAAGGAGGAATGCCTCCATTTTTTCAAAAAAAATGTTTCAGCTAAAAATGTTTGTACTTTGGTACTGTGTACTTAATTGAAATAAATAATGAAGTTTAATTTTACCTTTATTTCTTAAGTTCATGATATTCTGAATATTTGTTACGCAAACAACTGTTGCTTCCCTGAAAATAAAATGAAACGTAAGCAAAACATTCTTGCATACATATGCATTCAATATGCATCGTACATCAACTCATAACAAAACCTTTCATCTATAAACAGCCGCTTGACTTCTCGACACTATTGATAATTTCAAGAGAGAACTGATGGAGCGTTTGAGGCAAGATCAAGACATGATGAAAAAAGACATGGATTACATGAAGGGAAAAGTGGACCAGATTCTAGAAAGTGTCACGACTTTGACAAGAGATAAAAGACTTCAACAGGAGAGCGCATACCGACATGTTACTCCCACCTTTCTCTCTACACCACAGTCTTCATTGGTCAATCCATTACACGAGGGTCTTCCCATACATCATCAGAGCTCAACACTTGTTCCACAACCAAGATTGAAGAAACCAATGTATGATCAGAATCTTATCCATGATAGACCTCGAGTTGTCCGAGAGAGAAAATCTGCTCATTTTGAACCATTGCCAATGTCATATAGTGAATTGCTTCCACAGCTTGCACAAAGGTTATTGGTGTTTCCTCATAAGATCCAGTCAACAGTGTATTCAAGTTTACCTAAACATGACACAAATGTAAGGTGTGATTTCCATGGAGGGTCATCAGGGCATTCCACTGAAGAATGCAAAACCCTTAAGTATAAGGTGAAAGAACTTATTGATAATAAAGTGTTGATGTTCAAAAGAAACGGTTCAAGGGTGGAGATCCTGATTAATAGGACATGCAATGCCCAAAGTAAGGAAAAGAACTCGGAGTATGGAAAAGGACAGTCGTCTGTTGCAAATCCTCCTACCGGGATCCTTAACCAACAAGGAATATTAGCCACACCTACTCAAGACCATGGGAAGCAAAACCAGTGCTATCGGCAAATAGGGTTGGAAAAGTCTCATTTTATTCTTGTTCCCATTCCTATACCATGTGCACAACTGTTGTCGTACTTGATACAAGATTCTTTGGTGGTGCCCATACCCCTTGGACCTCTTCGTTCTCGTATGCCGCCTGGATATGATCCTAATGCGCAATGTGAATACCATAAGGGAGCAATGGGCCATTCTATTGAAGGTTGTTGGTCATTCAAGAATAAAGTTCAAGAGTTAATCAACAACAAACGCCTGGTATTGGAAGAGGATAATCCGGACGTTGAATGTGGATACCATACTGGAAATGTGGGGCATGCTGTCAAAGAATGTGAAGACTTTCGAAACAAATTGCGAAGGTTAGTTAATAAAGAAGATCCAAGCACGATTGGTTTGATTCAAAGGTCTGGAAAAGAGAAGACGCACGAGCATTTTATCCCGCTCAGAATTTTGTACCATAAGGAGAAGGTTATGCTGGTAATAGATGATATGTCTTCCTCTTCTAGCAAGAATGTGGATGCCGCCACCCATACAGTTGAAGAATTAGGAAATAAGTCTGAAGAGGATGTATCTTGTAAAGATACTACAAAAGGAGACTTTGAGAGAAATCTTGCTAATCACGACGAAGATATCAATCTTTGGGTTGGAAAAATGTCAACCAATGATGTTATGGCAAATGAGTATTCTCAAGATGCGTCAACAGGACCTTATGGCCCATTTTCTTCTCAACAATCGTCATTGGCAATGCATCACCACCCTTCTGGGCAACCAATGCCTAAAGAGCCATACTGGAAACCATGGATTACTTCTCATGTGAATCAGCAGTACCCATGCAGGTCATATTCTCAGAATCAACAAGCTTATGGATTTCCACATCAAGTGCCATTTCCTCCACATGGTCAATACCCTACAATCAATCAGGGATCTTTTCAGCAGTCATATCAACATCAGAATACTCCGTATCAGCACTCTCAACAAAGGCAAAGAAAGCAAAAAAGGAATTTCACTCTGCTACCAATGTTGCGCAGTCGCATACTTCCATATTTAATTAATAGTGGATGGGTAGAGCCCAAGAAATTGGATCCAGTGCCACTTCCATACCCACCAAACTTTAATCCCAATGTTCGCTGCGGATTTCATGCCAACGCACCAGGGCATTCAACTGATGATTGCCAACAACTCAAGAATAGAATCCAAGATCTAATTGAGTCTAAGTTGATCTCATTTACGCCTCAGGGTATGCAAATCAACATTCCTCCAATTGTTCATAGGGATGCATCAGACTAGGATATGGAACAAGTTGTTGTTAAGAGTAGTTGTGAAGATGATTCTCATACAAATCAACGAGCACGTGACAAAGGATTTCAAAGTCAGCATAAGCCTGACAATAACTTGGAAAGAAGGAATGATTCTCTTCCTATGGCATACAGTCAGCTTTTGCCATATCTGATCCAGAACTCATTAGTGGAGCCCAAACCTCTCAAGCCATTATTCAAGCCATACCCACCCGGGTACAATCCTCATGAGAGATGTGGATATCATGTTGGATCAATGGGACACACAACGGAAGACTGCAAATCTTACCAAGACAAAGTACAATTGTTGATGGACCAGGGGTACATATCCTTTTCAGAAGGGAATTTGATCATGCGCGTCAAGTTTCCTGACTGATTGAGTTTGAAGATTCCAGAGAGACATCCTAAAGCCCAGTTCCTCAACACTGGCAGGCTATGACCCATATGATTTTCTTCGGATTTGTAGTTTCTTTTCTGTTAATTGCTACTTGCTTTTAGATATTGTTGTCTTTAATGGTAATATTAATGAAATGAACATGCATGTTTTGAACGAATCCATTCGTAGTCACTCATTTATTTATTGCAAATATAAAAATATATTTCTCTATCTCACTTCCCTTTAACTTTGTTGTTTAGCAAATATTTGAGGGAGGATGACGAAAACGAAATACCCATAATTGCTGAAAACTTGCTTTCGGAAAGAACCTTACTGATGATGTACAGGCATTGTTTCGAATCCCCAAACACTGGAGAGATAAGGAGTTAATCCCTAGTAAACTACCTTGAACTTAGAAGTAGGAGTTTCTTTCAGATATTCAAAACCCTTACGCTAAACCCGGGGCAGGGTAGTGTTCAGTTAACATGACTATGCATCCAAACTACAAGGTGAAACATTTCATTTGGGAATCCATCTGCGACCAATAACTTGGCAGTCACAATCCTTCAACAAAAAAAAAGAGAAAAATAAAAAATAGAAAAAGCCCGCTAAGTTGAATATCCTAATAGGAGACTTAGGCAAAAGTTAAGGCAATCCTGATGGACTAAAAACTTCAAAAATAACGGTCCATGCAAAAATTAGGGATCAAAAGCAAAATAGTAGAAAGAGGTCGTCAAAATCCTCAGCAAAAACAAAATAAGTTGTAGTGGCCATCATATCCAAAACCGAAAGGGTCGCTACCATTCAAGAAAAAAAACGAATAAGGTGACTACCATTGTAAGAAAGTCTTGAACAATCATTTTCAACCATTACACCTTCAAGCTCTCGTAAGAGACAAATATGTGTGTTATTTAACTGAACGTAGGACTGGAGAACATCACGAAGATGGGTGGGTACAAAAGTATTTGAGCCTATATCCTTTGTTTCATAACCGTGAACCAGACCATGATACAACCCTTAAAAGACCTAATTGAAGCAGGGTTTATTCTGAAAGCATATCTCAGCAAGGTTGCGTAAGCTGACTCCTAAAAGATTTGCTAATCTTCTCCTTGTTATTTCACAAATCACTAACTAAATCAGTATTACGTTTGGACATTTGATTCATTCGTCACACACTTTATTCGAATAAGTGATTTTTCAAAACTCGCATGGATATTGCATTATAATTACCATTTATGAACAAACAAATTTTAATTGCAAGCCGGTATTTGGCATCTAAGGAAATTCCATCAAGAAAAATTAAAAGAGGAACTTGAACACTAATTGGTGTTGACTTGGATCAAGATCACTCATAACCCTATGAATCAGGGGCATGACTTACAATAGTTGTGTTGACATGGAAGCTGGTTGATTAGAAATCAAATCTCCAAGCAATCCAGGAGGAAGACTATCTCAACGTTCAGCCTATCAGAGGCAAATTACCAAGCAATTAGTCGATTTCAGACAAGTTTTCTCTAAAGCTCAGACATGGGAAACCACTCATGAGATCCAGATAATGGGGCAATTTGTATCATATCATGTCATGGTATAATCATTCTCAAGGCTTCCATTTTAAGAAGATTCCTTCAAAGTCCTTATATACTGGGACAAGACAGTTACAAGGGGCAATTTCTTCTTCGTGATAATCAAACGAGTTGTACTAGACAGTGGTAATTGTCAAGTTCACAACAAACGTCGAAAGATCATACTAGTACATCATCATGTCTTAAAAGGATACCTTAGGGCTGAGCAAAAAGTATAATCAACATGCATTGATTATGTCGCTACGCTCATTTGAAAGTCAACTTGAAATATCAGTCCAAAGAAGTTGAAGTTCTCTCAGCAATTTATAACTTCAGCAATGTATCAAGACTTGGAGCACCAAAGATGGCCGCATCCATCCTCCGATCAGAGTATCGTCGGATACCAAGTGTCGAGAAGTCGAATACCCTCCACCATCCCCAAAAGTCCAATTTTCATTGGCAACCACCAAAAGGCTTGAAGTCCACCGTGTTGGCATCCTTATAAAACCCAAAGTCCAATTTCATTGGAAACTACTAAAAAGCAAAAGTCCGATTTTATTGGCACTCACCTAATTCCCAAAAGTCCACTTGGGTGGCAACCAGTATAAAGCCAAAAGTCCAACTATGTTGACAACCTTGAAAAAATTGAAAGTCCACCGTGTTGGCATCCTTTATAAAACCAAAAGTCTAATTTCACTTGGCATCTCCCAAATGCAATCACCAATGACACCCCAAAAGGGATCTCACCCTCGAAGTGAAGATCGGTCTCCAGTATCCTCAACCATTTGCATTGTCACAAACATGGCATGCATAACATTCCTGTCCGAAAACAAGAATGTCATCAAACACAATTATATTAATCTTTAGCATATAACAAAGCATTTGCATTGGAAGCATTAACAATTGCATTTTCACATGAATCATTGTGCATCATACAGTGCACGACATCATATAAAGCATAGCATAGCAGGATCCAAGACATGTATCCCGAACCATCCTTTTTCAAAATCGGCAAGATTTCTCTGAAGAAAATTAGTGCCCTACATGTGCTCGCGGATTTTTATATCCCCCAGCAGGTCATTCTTCAGCTTTATGGTTGATAGTGATATAGCCCACCATCTTCATCTTTATTGCTCTCCAGGCAGAGAGTATCCTGAAAATTTGTTCGAGATACTGCTTTGGCATTCTCCGAAGAACCTTAGTCGAAAAGGTACTGCTTCGCAAGACCCGAAGAATCTCATGTTGTGGTAAGGATACTGTTCTAGTATCACCGAAGAGCCTTGATTATAAGGAACTGCTTCGCTTGACCTGGAAAATCTTGTACCATTTGTTCGAGATACTGCTTTGGCATTCTCCGAAGAACCTTAATCGAAAAGGTACTGCTTTGCAAGACCCGAAGAATCTCATGTTGTGGTAGGATACTGTTCTAGTATCACCGAAGAGCCTTGATTATAAGGAACTGCTTCGCTTGACCTGGAAAATCTTGTACCATTTGTCCGAGATACTGCTTTGGCATTCTCCGAAGAACCTTAGTCGAAAAGGTACTGCTTCGCAAGACCCGAAGAATCTCATGTTGTGGTAAGGATACTGTTCTAGTATCACCGAAGAGCCTTGATTATAAGGAACTGCTTCGCTTGACCTGGAAAATCTTGTACCATTTGTTCGAGATACTGCTTTGGCATTCTCCGAAGAACCTTAATCGAAAAGGTACTGCTTTGCAAGACCCGAAGAATCTCATGTTGTGGTAGGATACTGTTCTAGTATCACCGAAGAGCCTTGATTATAAGGAACTGCTTCGCTTGACCTGGAAAATCTTGTACCATTTGTTCGAGATACTGCTTTGGCATTCTCCGAAGAACCTTAATCGAAAAGGTACTGCTTCGCAAGACCCAAAGAATCTCATGTTGTGGTAGGATACTGTTCTAGTATCACCGAAGAGCCTTGATTATAAGGAACTGCTTCGCTTGACCTGGAAAATCTTGTACCATTTGTTCGAGATACTGCTTTGGCATTCTCCGAAGAACCTTAATCGAAAAGGTACTGCTTCGCAAGACCCAAAGAATCTCATGTTGTGGTAGGATACTGTTCTAGTATCACCGAAGAGCCTTGATTATAAGGAACTGCTTCGCTTGACCTGGAAAATCTTGTACCATTTGTTCGAGATACTGCTTTGACATTCTCCGAAGAACCTTAATCGAAAAGGTACTGCTTCGCAAGACCCAAAGAATCTCATGTTGTGGTAGGATACTGTTCTAGTATCACCGAAGAGCCTTGATTATAAGGAACTGCTTCGCTTGACCTGGAAAATCTTGTACCATTTTGATCGAGATACTGCTTTGGCATTCTCCGAAGAACCTTAATCGAAAAGGTACTGCTTCGCAAGACCCGAAGAATCTCATGTTGTGGTAGGATACTGTTCTAGTATCACCGAAGAGCCTTGATTATAAGGAACTGCTTCGCTTGACCTGGAAAATCTTGTACCATTTGTTCGAGATACTGCTTTGGCATTCTCCGAAGAACCTTAATCGAAAAGGTACTGCTTTGTAAGACCCGAAGAATCTCATGTTATGGTAGAGATACTGTTCGTGTATCCCCGAAGAGCTTCAATTCATAAGGGACTTCTTGATGTTACTTAGGAGAGTTCATCAAGTAAATTGAGTTACTGTTTTGATAATTCCAAAGATCCCATACACTTTGCCATCCCATCCTCATATCTTTTATTATTGCATTGGATTTTCTTTCTTGTCGGACAAATTTTAGGGTCTTATATCTAATTGACTTTTACCCTAAAATTGAATGTCATGCGACATTTCACTTTCTCGGGTTCAAGGCAATGAGATAGGGGCATCTGTCGTACCCCAAATTTGTCCTACCTTTTTCATTTTTAAATCCCAAGCACATACCGTACTTAAGATTTTTTTTTTCTTTAAGAAGATCATTTGACATTTGGCCATGATCTTTTGAGACTAGTTCCTGAGAGTATTTTCTTTTGTATAGTTTTTAAGACTGTTTGTCATCTTCATTTCAATAATTACCTCTTGTTAGCTTTATTAAGTTCCAAGAGACAAAGAAGGGTGTGGTTTTATTTATGATGGACCCTCGGATGATTCAACGGAAGGAACTAGAGTGCAAGATCACGTAGGTGTCCAGTATACATGAACATTTGCTGGAAGTTGACATTGTTGGATGTTTGCAAGGCGTGACTTCTAATGCAAGACAATGGTCATGTTGAGCTTTATTTTTGGTGTTGATTCCTCTTTTGGGTTATGATCCCAAGAAGTCATCATCCATTTGGTCTTATGTCAAGAATAGTCAAGATTATCAAATCATTGGATTTAAAGTTAGAAAAAGAGAGCACAAATGTGATTACAAGGATGTACTGAGTTCTAAGTTGCCATTTTTTATTTAAAAAAAAAAACTTCAAAAAAGGGAAAGAATTTGTGTTACAAGATCTTGTTCGCAAGTTTCAAATGATGTTCAATTACAAATGATGTTCAATTACAAGTACCAAATACAAAACTAAAAATCCATGAAACAAACATTCCAATGGACGAACTTTAGTTGTTGTTATGACTTGGGAAATTGGAGTCACAACTGTTTCAAATATTACAAAGTTGGATTTTATTTTACTACTTACATTCTAAGTTAAAAAGCAGGATGAATGGATTCAAATTTCAAAGTTAGAAATTCCAATTTAAGTGAATCCACAAGATTACAAGTTGGCATAAGAATCACATATTTAATACAAAGTTTCTACAGAAGTGTTTTCTCATGGCAACATTCCAAGTCACTACACAAGACCATAGTTCAAGTTTCTAAATCATAATCCAAACAATGTCATTGCAAGTCAAAGTCACCAAAATTCAAAAAAGTACAAAGGATGCATAAGCCTAGTTCTACAATGTATAGACCAAAATATTCAAAGAGTCTTCATGAGTGCATTCCACGGCCAGATTTTCATATTCCATCATCTTCATGAGCAGTTAATCTTCATCATATCCTCAAGCCTTCACCAATAATACTGTTTCTTCTTTTGATCCCCTACCAAGCTTCATGACCAACCTCACAAAGAATCATCAAGTCTCTATAGCCACTCCAATACAAAAATGTCTCATGCCGTAAGCGCGCACATGAAAAATGAAGCATATGCCTTGCAAAGCAAAACATAAACAGTAGAATCATAAAAAACACAAAGCAGGCCACACAGATGATTTAGCCGACACATGATATTACGAAATGTGTGTGTTATTGTTATAACCTAATTGATAAATATCAACAGCCACAACATTATATTTCAAGCAAAACAAGAAAACAGTGAAGCATCAGTAAGCAGAACAAAGTTTCATACAACATATGATGCATAAGGATTCAAGACAATACCACATCAAGATGTTGTTGCTAATGCAAGATGTTACAGGCCATTCAGCTTTTTGTTTAGGGATTGCAATATGTTGTTGCGACTTACCAAAACCAGTCCACCAAAATCAGGATTTCAAACAAGAAATCTTCCACTATGAATTGCCTTCTTTTGTACTCCCCACACCTAGGCCTTGAAAATACACTAGAATTTCCTTCATTCTCCACGGCATTGAACTTCCATAATACACCTGCAAGCGAGATCACCATGTCCGAATGACTTCACCGGAACAAATATTGATAGTAGTAATGACATTGGTCCAAATATGTAAAACTCAAAGATGCATACAAGGTTTAAACATGTTGACTTCAAAGTATAAACAACCATAACATACAAGTGGTATCAAGAATTTTGCAGCAGTAAGAAGTGAACTGGAAATGAGAAGCTTGTAGCAGTAGAAACCAAGTGGTCATCCTAACTCAATACTACTAAGAATAAGGTTCAAGTCTTAACTCATTACCTCAAAAATAGAGGCAACACAAGTCAGAAATGATATGATTACAATTGAAGTTGAGCTTGAGAATGAGTTGATCAATATCGGTATATCCCAGCGAGTTCTTGATAATTCTCAGTTTGATAATTCTCATATAATGCAGTGGAAGCCAGCTGCCACAACCTGAGACATTGTCACATGACATACATACTATCAGAAAGCATCCAAGAGTGAAAGACATTATATCAGTTAATCAAAGAAATAAGTTCAGTCAAGCAAGTCATATCAATCCACAATAATATGAAGAGAGTTCATACCATAGCTCATGGTTGCGATTGACATTAGCAAGACTTCAAAGAAAAATTAAGTTTGTGTCAATCCTATGGGAATGTTTCCAAGCCTGTAAAGTTTTGAGAAAATACATGAGCAACAAGCGGTAGAATGTGTGAAGCCAAGACAAAGAAATCAAAGATTCAAACAGGTCAAAATTTCACCATGGTAAAAAGATTTGGTTCACAACGGTAGTTCAGTGAAAATCAGTGGTAAAAAAAAATCAAAGTTTAAGCAGGACCACATAACTTCTAGAAGCCATACTACAGACACAACAATTCCATGAGTCACCAAATTCGGTCCCCACACAATCCCATCCAAAAAAATTCTCTCAACGGATTGAAGATTCTCACAGCTCACCTCACACGATTTTCGCACAAAACTCACACGTATTAGACCCTCATTTTCTCACTATATATAATGCCAATCATTGGTAAATCCAGGGGGATATAGAGGACCGGAATACCTGACAAAACCCTAATACACAGAGACCAACAATACAGAAAAAACCCTAGCCAAGCAAAAGTGGCTGAAGCGATAACAAAAAAAACTTCTAATGGAAACCCTAAAGAACCTGAGCTAAGACTCCATTACACTGAAGAACATGGAAGACGGAGGAAAAGCCATTAAAACATAGAGGAATCGAGAGAAATATCACCTGAAGTCGCTCTACAAGCACCCTTCAATTTCGGTAAACGCTTTTCACGATAGTCTTTCATCGTTTTGTTTATCTTCTAGTTCTTGTGTCACTGCTTGTAATAGACTGAATACATCAATGAGATTGGGATTCGGAACTATGGGGGTGGGGTAATTGCATTTCGCTTGCTTGATTCGTGGTGGATTTCCGATTGCTTGTTTTGTTTTAACCAATTCGCGTTTGTTTTTGTCCTGCTTTGTTCTGCGTTTGTTTTAACTTTTCCTTTCCTCACTTCATATCTTTATTCTCCATTTTTTAGTTTAATGAGTCTTTAAAAGTATTAAATGTTGGTACTTATGAGTTGTTTCACGCTGCCCAATGTCTGATTTATTTGTCTCCTCACTTTTAATTGTGACAGACGGCTAGGGTTTCCCCTAGATTTGTTTTGGAAGTTGGTTTTCAGTTTGGGCTTTGTGAACAAATGGGGTTTCCTATACCCGAATCCAGCCAGCTAGAATTGACCCCCTTTGTATTGTTTTTTTTTCTTTATTATTTCATCTTTATTTTTCTTTACATAAACAATAAGTAAAAGTGATAAAGTTCTTCTTGTGTGGGAGAATTTTTTATTTGATAGGCTTTATATTCTTTTTCTGTAGTCTCATTTTGGTGAAATAAATAAAAGATTTATTACCTTGCATTTGATAGTCGTATTTCAATTGATTGTATTTTCCGAATCATTTTGACCCACGTATAATTCAATTCGTTTTTTTATTTATTGATTGATTGTGTGCTTGGTCGGATATTGATAATACATCACATTTTGAACTTGCATGTTATTCTTGCTACGACCCTAATTGGTTAAGTAAAATACGAACGCACATTGAGCCACTTCATTCAAGGATAAACGAAATCTTTGGCCCATCGCCAAGTAAATATCTATACACACTTCACTTCATACACACACGTAAGACGATTATTCTCCGATCGCCATCATGTACTACCTTTACACTTCACACTTTTCAAACTTCGAAATTAAATCAATACAACGCACTTATTATCTATAGCAAACATTCGATCCAAATCTCGAAATCTTTTCGTAATTAAAATATCGAAAGAATGGAATTCTGGAGTCTAGCATTCCTCGAATTCTTGAATGGACTCTCCTGAGGCTCGCTCCATGGGACGCAGTTCATTCGATCTTTCACGATTAAAATACTTAATTCAACATATCAAATAATGAAAGAATTGAATTCTGGAGTCCAGCATTCCTCGAATTCTCGCATAAACTCTCCTGAGGCCCGCCCCCAGGACGCAGTTTATTCACCCTTTCATTCTTAAAAAACCCTAATCAAACATATTTTCGAAACAAGAACTATTTAAATCCTTTCTATACTTGCAAAACAAGCTAGCGCTTCAGCCTCCTATCGCGAGCAGACAAGCCAACGCTTAGCAGTTAGAATGCGATCTAAATATCGTTCATTAACGAGTCAACCAACTTACTCGTAGTTAGTCGAACTACGACGCTCTGATTCCTCAGCAAGGATACGTAGGCACAAGGATCCCATTCCTTGGCGAGCCCCCTAACAATTAACTTCCTCTTTTCTCTCGCCCCTGTTGCGATCGAGACTAATCGAACCTTAGTACCACGAACTACGAGGCTCTGACTTTCCCATTGCACAAGGGAATACGTAGGCACACGGATCTCAATCCTTGCCGAGCACCCTAAGACTAAAATCACCTAAACTCATACTGTTTACCATTAAGAAGACATTAATATAAGTTAGCATTCGATCACAGATTAGACTAAGAGGTTCCCGTTGAGTACAACGGACGTAAGAGGTGCTAATACCTTCCTCCTGCGTAACTGACTCCCGAATTCAGAATCTGGTTTCAATGACCAAGTTCATTCTTTTATAGGGTTTATCTATATTTCCCTTTTCCTTTATTAGGAATAGATTAAAATTAGGTGGCGACTCTGTTTGTATGTTTTTTCCGCGTCTTTCGCGAGGATCGTATTTTTCGAGGTACGACAATGGGGACTGAGTTTCCTCGAGGCTTGTTGAGGGTGGAGTTTTGATTTGATACCTTACTGATGAGATGCTCGAACTTTCGCTTCACTAAGCCCATAATGATTTTGTTGAAACCTCCCCTGGATATGACCATAACTGATGGGAAGTGTAACACCCCAAAACTACCCAACATAAATTTATAATAGGATGTCACATTTTCAACTTTACAAACAACAATTAACATTTATCGCATATTCAACATGGATACATAAAATTTAAAATCGGGAGACAAATAACAATTTTATTTATTCTTTAAACTAGAACATCTTTTACAACATCGCAGCGGATTTTCAAGTATTCAACTAAACATAGTATAACATGTTATTCAACTTAAAACAACTTAGCAATAACTTAATCATACTGAAACAACTTAAAAACAATAACTAAAACAACTAAGTGTCCATTCCCTGAGTGTTACGTATCAGAGCATCGACACCGACTCAAACTAATGAAGATAACCATCTTCCTGTAAGCTACCTGCACGTTACCAACATAGGGGTAACATTCAAACAAAAGAGGTGAGATATCGATAATTATAAATGACATATGATAAATAATACACAGATCAAGGTTTATATAAGTATCACCACATAACTACAACAACGACAACAACTTAAACAACTTAACGCAACATAAGCAACTTATCAACTTGAGCAACATATACAACATAATATACATAAATAACGCAACACAAATACGACTCGACTATGCAAATGCATGTGGTACCATTCAGAGTAAAACTCCCAACTTAAAATTATTGCCAGGTTATCAAGGCAATCAAGGCATAAGCCTTCAACTTTCAACTTGGTGCCAATCCAGGCCAACGTGGTGTGAGCAACACTCCGACTTAAAAATGCAAATGATCTACATAACATGCACGACTTTACAACACAAACAACATAATAACATCAAACAACACAACCAACTTATACAACTTGAATAACTTAAATCAACGTTGGCTTTTAAGCCTCCAACTTTGAACAACTTAACAACTTCGACAACCCGAACAACTTACATAACTTGAGAAACTTAAACAACATAAGCAAGCAACACAAACAACGTATACGACATATGTAACTTAAAATCAACTTTGGCTTATGACGCCTTCAACATACACAACATAACAACTATCCATAACCGGAACTACTTACCAATTCGACTTGTACCTGCAACTCGACTTTACAACATATTTTCGACAAAACAAAGCAACAAAAATCAACTATTAAATTACCCGACTTACCCCGACGATTTTCTTTAAATTTCGTGCAACTAAGTTTTTCACCTAATTCGGCTAAACCGACTAAACCGACACTGTTTATATCATTCTGCGATTATTTTTGACTTATTCTGGAAATTCTGTCAAAAGCTATTATTTTTGGTAAATTCTTCTATCATAGAAAACACAGTTTTAACAAAAAATCTGTTTCTATCAATTTTCTAAAACAACTTCACCTTCTGTCAAAATTTCATCACAGTCGAAATACCAAAATTTTTTCAGCTCACTACTGATACTTGCTTGCCACTAATTCTAATAACTCCAGTACCATTTTCTGATCATTAATAGAATACCATTTTGTGTACTTAGAATATTCATAAATTAAATTACTAAAACCTGAAGTAATATTAACTTGATTCATTTAATAAATTATTTCAGAAAACCAAGATTAAGTGCTTCCTACCATCATAGGGTGGCTTGTGCCACCCTTCATAAAAATTCCTAGTGGCCTTCTCCACATCTTGCTCCTAGATGGCAAGTGGCTTGTGCCACAAATAAATGTGGCCACCATCACAAAGTGGCCTTCACAAAGAGCCACCCATATTTTCCCAGAGTCCGTTCAACACAAAATTATCAACAAAAAATCAACATAATCAAAAACAATTTCTAATCAACAGAAATCAGTAATCGAACAACCAACTAAATTCCAGAAACTACAACTTCTCAGCAACGCAACTAAAATTAACAATTCACAAAACAACTCATAAACAACTTATTTTCAGAAACCAATCCATAATTTAGCAGACTTAGTTAACAACTTATTTTCAACAACTAATCCACAATTTCATAAAATCAATCAACAAGATTAACAACATCATATAAGAATTCAACAGGAATCGACATCGGCCTCAAACAAAACACAGTACATACAAATACCCCAATCCTAGTATTATTCATCAAACCCGGTTATAAAGATCGAACCCCACCTTTACCTTAATCGGTGGCCTCTTCGAATCTCCGATCGACTTTCCGGTTGATTTTCCCGACGACAACTTCTCGTAACCGCGTTCTCCCAATTTTCCTCGTTCTACCTTTTCCACGTTCCACTTCTTCCTCTTACTGATATTCTCTATTTTTCTTCTGACTAATTCCTTTTTATTTTATCATTTCTTTTTAGTAAATTAATAATAATCCAATATAATAACTAATGGGCCTAATTCTTAAACCCCTTTTAATTGCTAATTCCAAAGAAAACCAAGCCCATTAACCAACACGCTCCAATAATCAATAATATCACTTGTAGTATTATTTCCTTGACTTTCCAACTAATATTCTAACTTAACGACTTAATTCACCACAACGTATAAGCAACCGAATAATAATTCACGACTACTTACTCATTCTCGACTTAATAGATTAACTTTCGATTATCAACCAAATGGTCCAAATGGTCCAATCAACATATCCAACAATACCCGGAGAATATTCCATATCGTCTTTCGCAACTTATATCAACTTAATTAATTAAATTCAACTTAAACCAACTTATAATTATCAATATAATATTATAATATTTTGGAAATAAACTTAAATCAATGCGAATTAACACAATATACCACAATTATATTTAATTAAATAATTAATTAAATAAACGGGCGTTACAGGAAGTCTCCCAGGGACTGTGGGTCGCAATGTAAAAGGGAGTGTTCAACTTTTTGGGAACATAGAAATCTTCAGGCCTGGAGACGCACATGGAAACCTGTAGATTGATGTCCTTAGAAGAACGTGCTACTTCCTTGACCTTCTTGGATTCCTATACTTCTTGCCAAGGATCATCCTTAGTATTTGTAAACTGTTTCAGGTGCCTGTCCTTGATGAGTATCTCAATCACATCCTTCAGGTGGATGCAGTCTTCATTGTTATGACCGTGGATCTTATGGAACCGACACTACTTGGTTTTATCCGTGTTTTCCTTGACAGGTATCTGCTTTGGGAAACAGACTCCGAATTGACGGAACTCTAAGTTCGTGTATTTGGACAAGATCTTTTAGCGCGACACAGAGAGTGGTGTGTATTCGTGGAACCAACCAGATGGTCCCTTGTGATTCCGAGACTCTGGGACATTCTTTTTTTCTTTTATCTGCTTCTTGACGAGATGTCGAGGAGTCATTATACCGTGAAGACTTAGAATTCTACTGATGCCTAATGTAGTAGGAGGTGTTCGCTGCTTCCTTCTCCTCGTACTCAATGTACGCTTAAGCCTTGAAGAGGAAATTGTATAGTGTCGTCGGGGTCTTGATGCCGACGACCTTTGTAAAGTCACTGTAGGGATGGAGTCCGCGCTCGAGCGAATACTTCTTCATGTCATCCTTCGTGGAGACCTGGATGACTTCCTTTTTGAACCTCTCTATGTATGTACAAAGAGATTCCTCCTTTCTCTGGATGATTGACTTAAGATAGGCTTCAGTCTTTGGGTGTCGGTGAGAGGTGGTGAAATACCTCGAGAACATTCTCCCCAATTGCCTCCACGAGGTGATGGAGTCATTGGGAATATTTTTATACCATGCCATTTCCCTTTTCCCGATGGTGGTCTGGAACAATATGTATTTAATGGCGCCTCGGACACCGCGATAGTTGAGCATGGCATCAATATTTTAAATGTGCTCATCAGGATCTGTTGCAACGTCGTATGTGCCCAAAGGTGGAGGCTTTTCCAGCCCTTTGGGTAGCCTAGTAGCCATAGTTTCTTGGGAAAGAGATCCCCGGGGCTCGTCCTTG
The DNA here is from genome assembly GCA_963966055.1 of Lathyrus aphaca. Classification (NCBI taxonomy): domain Eukaryota; kingdom Viridiplantae; phylum Streptophyta; class Magnoliopsida; order Fabales; family Fabaceae; genus Lathyrus; species Lathyrus aphaca. Next base: position 17,034,665 of record OZ014523.1, on the reverse strand, counting down.
TTGCTGGAGCTGATAGAGCGAGAGTGAGAGCATGCATTTCTTTGACTTCGGGGACTGTGAACGCAACAAGGAGAGGGAGTTCTTTATTGAACCCTGGGCTTGGGAGGAGGAGAGCGTTGGATCTAAGCATGTGGATCCCTCCATGTCTTCTTGGCTCCCGGGGTTAAAGGAACAAGATGTTTATCTGGTCAAGAGCTTCGTCTAAGGCTGCCATGGTGCAATCTTTGTGTTGATGGTAAGATCAAGTTAGAGGGAGGAAATTTTTCCATCTCTTTACTGATGGCTATTATCCCTAAGAAAGGTATTTTCTCTCTCACTCTCCATCTGCTTGATGGGGATAATGGTTGTGGCACGGGCACCATTAACATCGTCGCGGTTGGTCATGAGAGAAATTTTCGAACACTTCTTTAATCTTTAGTTTTCGGGGAAAGAAAGACAGTGTGGGAAGATTCCCATGGTCGACGATACTGATCTTTTTGACTGATCAGAACCTTGAGTGGGCTAAAGACCTATTCTGTGATGATGGATTATTGAAGAGAGGAAGGGGTGTACCTTCAAGGAACTTTGATGCTAAAGTAAGTATCAGAGGGAGAAAAGGGCAAGTACAAAATGAGTGTTCTTATGATGATTATTCGATACCTGACCCTCTCAAATGATAGGGTTTATATAATGCCCTAACACTTGGCCATTGGTCCCTATTTTTAGGCGCAAATTGTAACGCCCCGATTTAATTAAATTATTTAATTAAATTATTTTGAGTAGAAATGTTGTTTATTTGCGATGTGCGATGTTTGATAATAAGATGATTAACTTGATTAAGATGATTTAAGTTGATTTGCAAATTAGACTTATTTTAGGGAGGTTTAGTAGTATTATTGAGAGGTGTAGATAAAAGCCCATTAGTGGATTAATTAAATGATTTTAGTAATAATAATATTGGTATTATTTTTAGAGCATTTTAATTAAAATAAGAAAATAGAATTAGAAAAGGTTTTAGGGAGAATTAGTCATAATCAGTTTTTGGAGAGAAGAACATGTTTTTGAGATCAAGAGCTAGGGCTAAGGATTTACAAGAAGAAATTCGTAGGAATTTGCACCCATAGATTCGAGCTGCCTTCAATCCAAAGGTAAGGGTGAGATTCGTATCTTATAACCGGGAGAAATAATCTGTATGTATGAGATAGGGTTGTTTGATTTCCTTGTTACTGTTTAAATGATGTTTTATATGCGATTTCATATGACTATGATGAATAAATGATTGTATGACTAATGTGAATTCGTTGTTGTTTGCTGTCATGAATATTTGCTGTGATGATTTTCTGAGATGAGTGATGCAACTGTGACGAATCTGGATTAGATGATGATAATTGGTTGATAAATTGATGTAGTAATGTTAGATGAGTGATAAGATGAAGAATTATAAGTCTAAAGCATGGTAGAAACCCATTAAGGACTAATTTGGAGTGATAGCATGATAAACCCGTAGCAAAAGATGAACTGAGATGGCCTATGGTGATTTGCGTAAGGGATCTAGCCCTACGCGTATGGGATAAGCTGATACGCGTAACACCTGGTGGTACACCGCCTGTTACGCGTATGGAAGGATGATTTTTCAGGCCCTTTGCTCATTTGCGTAGGGTACGCGTATGAGCGTAAGGCGTTACGCGTATGGGGATGGGCTATACGCGTTTGGTACGCGTTTGAGCAGCGTTGATGAGTTTTTGTGACTTTGCAGCATTCGCTTATCGTTTCACGTCCGTTTCTTTTTCCGATGAATCGTAAGATGATTGCAGACGAATAATTGATGATAGATATAATTAGGGGTTAATAACCTGACGATTTTAACGATTGATGTTAGACGAATTTGTATGAGGATTTTAGAGATAAGGACTTAAGATGATTTGGATGATTTTTCATGGTTACGATGATGTATTGATGTAGGTCATATGACCAACGATGTTGTGATTCTACGATGATGTAAGATGACTAAAGATGTTATGATTGAATGATGTTTACGATGTTGATTTTTGTTGTATGCTGTTTTCATATCACATACAAGTGCATTATTAAGATGGTCTGGAATGGAAAACACGATGATTAAGCTGAAGACTCATGTCTTGCAGATGCCCACCTAATTGGCATGAATTTTTAAGATGGGAGTTTGCTCCGAATGGTACCACATGCATACATTGTCGAGTCTCATTGATTTGCATTATTGGATGAATGTTGAAATGTTATGAACTATGCAATGTTGTGATGTTTATGATGTATTTGATGTGAATGGGTGATTGAATGACTTTATCTTATATGTATTGATTATTATATCCTGTTTATAATTGTCGATATATCACCCCTTCTGTTTGAATGTTACCTTTGGTTGGTAATGTGCAGGTAAACCTGAGTAGCGAGGAGTTTCGTTAGATGGTGTGAGTTGTTGGTCGCTCTGATACGTAGCACTTCGGGGGGATTAGCGAATGATTGTTTTATTTGGATTTTGTTTTATTTAAGATTTAAATTAAGATGTTTCTTTCAAGAGATAATTGTTTTGGATTTACGATGAATTATTATGAAGTCGAGACTATGATGAGTTGTTATGTTTTAAATGATTCCGATGCGTAGTGAATGAAGTATTTTAAGTTGAATAAATAACTGATGATTGATGTTTTAAGAAGAAAAATGTGATACCCTATTTGGTTGAACTCTGATTTATTTATAATTATGTGCGGGTAGAAATAGGGTGTTATACGGATCACGGATCCCCCTAAAATAGGTAACAACTAGAAACAAGCCATTGGAAATGGGAAAGGTTCCCAGAACTAGCCGTTACATTGATTAGAAAGTGGTTTTGAGCAGGTGCATTTTGGTCGTTCCTGGAGGACTACCTTGTGGATGGTGGGCAGGTATTCAAAGGAGGGTAGAGATTGGCAATTATCCTTGGAGGTCAGCTGGCCATCTCTCCTCGACTGAGGGGCAGAGGAAAAACTGGTTTCCTTTGCCCTTAATGGACTGGATTTAGGCTATTGGGTCATCTTGGATATAGGAGTGGATTGAGACAGTACATAACAAGATTTAACATTATTCACATTATGTTATTTAAATAAATATTTATTAAATAATATACTCTTTAGTTTGCTCTCTGCACCACCCATCTCTTCCCAAATACTAACACACCCCTACAACTCCTTAAAGCCTATAATTTTTAGGCTACTACCCCACTTACAAGTATCTCAACATGACCAAACACACATAATCACATACCAACATCTAACAACACATAATTTTAATTATGAAAAATAAAAAAAATCATTTGAGGCGTTACACCGATTCTTCTAAAATCTGGAGAGACAAGTTTGAAGCTATCTATGAGAGATTATGATGTTATATTTATGTAAATTTATGCCTTGTATTTGTTAAAAAAATTGTATTAAACAATCTTATTGTTAATTCAAAATTGTTCATGCTTTTTGTATTAAGTAATCTTAATTTTATACAAATAGGATTAAGTGTAACACCCTAAATAACCCCGTGCAAAATTAAATAAAATCAGTGTAATTATGCACAAAAGTCATATTTAGGATGTCACCTTTTATAAACAACTTTCTCATATAAATAGATATGCAACACCTACTACTTTCAAAATTATTAACAGTAATAGTAATAATAAAATATTGTCTAAAATTCAACTTTTATGAAAACAACGAAAACATCAACAAATGGATATTCAAAGCATAAGCATGGTTTTCATCTAAATAAAATAACCAAAGTTAAGATATATAAAAAATCTCAAGCAAACAAAACATAAGAAATCATAATGTTCCATAGCCCTATTGTTACATATCAGAGCAGACGCCAAACTAAAAGTATAAATGGAAGACTTCATCTTCCACTCACATCTGAGCTCCTACTGTGGATTATTTGCACGCTACCCACATGGAGGAAACATTCAAACAAAAGGAGTGAGATATCATAATTATATAAAGGAAAGCATGATAATAAGTAAGCACAAATTATTACATGCATATCACTAATTCTACACAACAACCAACATATAAGTACAACATTCACACAACAACAAAACAAATATGCAATGCAATGGGAATCACAACCAGAATCAATGCATGTGGTACCATACAATTCATATTTAAGAACCCAACCCCTCTTTCATGGTCAAATCTCACTGATTCCATTCAATCTCGACAATCAGCTAGCGATATACTATGCATTCATAGGATTGATGCTCCAATTTGTTATCATTATCTACCATAACATCTCACCGATTCCATTCCCTTTTGGAAATTAGCTACCAATATACTATCAATTCATAGGATTGATGCTCCAATAACGGACCAAAGTCCCAACACCATAAATGCATGCAACATCTTATACATGCAACAATAACAAGTACAATGACCAACAACTCCATAGTCATGCTCTCTGCCAATATTGGCCATCACAATAAACATATACACCGTAACAACTCAGCAACAATAACATACAACATAATAATTAACAAAGATACAATTCGAATTATGCTACATCACAAAATAAACACTACAATTGCATTCAAGCCATCACGCAACAAAATATTCTACTTCTGGAACATAATATATTTTTATAAGGAAGTTCGGCGTATTAGCTCTCCAACGCTTCGAACAATCTCGAATCAGACACTTGGAACAAAAGCTATGAATTTTAAAAGATTTTACAAAAATTAGTTCCAGTGTAATCGGTTACCCATAACCGGTTACACCCCTTGTAACCAGCCACACAATGTAAAAACAACACAGTGTAACCAGTTACCCAAAAAACACACATTTTCAACATTGTAACCAGTTACACTCAAACTAATAACTGATTACACTGATAGCAAAAACAATTTTCTGCATATTTTCTAAACCAGAACTTATTTTTAAGTTGTTTCCAAATCAATTTTTCTTAGAATTCGTCCAAAACACTTTTTGCAACAAAAAGACATTTTTCAAAATTTCTGAAACCCTATTTTTCTTTCCCAAAACCATTCCTAACCTTGTTTCGACTCTGACTCGTGATTACACACAATCACAACTTCCACAACATCATAACAATCATCAAACACATGATTTCAATAACAACAATATATTGCATCAAATTATCATTCTAACAACAATTACAACATCAACATCAACATCAACATATATCATTCAATTCACCAACAATTACATTAATCACACAATTATCAATCATCAAGAACATGGATAAAGAAGAAAATACAAACCCTACATGTTATAATCTACCCATCATTCATCATGATCAACCTTAGACAATTAGAACCTCACCCTTACCTTAAAGTTCTCACAAGTATTCAACAATGGTGATCCTTTCCTCTCTTCCCTTTTGCCCTAACTCTCCTCTTCCCACATTCTCTTGTTTACACGATCAAAACTTATATCCTTCAACTCCTTTATTTCTTATTATTATAATATTATTACTAATTCCTCTTATTAAAATAATAATAATAATAATCACTAAATAATTAATTTAATATTATTCACTAATATTATATAATTAATTAATTATTATCTAATATTATTTAATTAGTCTTACTCACCACACCACCAAGTTCTACGCTATTGGTCACCCCCCACAAAGGGTATCCTCAAACAAAAAAAACACACATGATCACATACATATACACCTTATCACATAATTTTAATTATGAAAAATAATTAAAATAAAACAGGGAGATTGTTAGAACAAGATTTGTTCATGACATATATTCCTTAGATTTTGATGATAACAAAATATTAAAAGAATAATGGTATTATTTCATGTGTGTTTTAAGTATGCATGTTCTAGATGTTTATATATATATATATATATATATATATATATATATATATATATCTCTCTCTCTCTCTCTATATATATATATATATATATATATATATATATATATATATATATATATATATATATATATATATATATATATAGGGACGTATCAAACAATTTAGAGGTACTGTTCTAATATAAAATGGGCCCTTCAAAAATAAAAATACAAAAAATTTAAATTAAACTATTCTCTAATTAAATAATAAATATAAAAAATAACATCAAAATTAATCATCCATGTCCATAACATTAAAAAAAGTTATATTTTAATCAATAATATCAACATACAATTTCATATAAATATTATCTTTAACATTCTGTCTACTTAAAAAGAGTCATCCTTAGAACAATTTTTGAAGCAAATTCATCAACCAAGTCCTCATATTGTATCGTCTCTAAGATATCATTCTCAATAGCTATTAGTGCTAAGCCATAAGTCTTTTTTGTAACATGGTAGACCGCAAATATGACTTCAACAACTTTAATTTTGAAAAACTTCTTTCGGCAGAAACAAGTAACCTGTTACTGGAATAGTCAATAAAATTCGATATGCAATAATTATATTAGGAAAACAATCCATTCCTTTCAAAAAAATTAATGTATCAATATGTCATATTATTTCTTTAGACAAAAAATTTCTTAGTAACTTTAACTCCACACATAGTTCTCTTCCATCAATATCAGATTGATCATTTTGTTTAATTCTCTGTTCTAAATTTCTACAACGAGACTCCAAAATTGCATCGTCCAATGATTGTAACTTATGAGAAGTAAACAAGAAGCCAAAAACACTTTCATATTGTTGGTACTACTCAAATCTCTTGTTAATAAATACAATGGTTTGATCAACAAGGTAGAGAATATAATTAACTCTAAATGATTCCACTCTAGACAACTCAACCGACGAGGTACTCAAATTCTCATCAAAGTGTATTTTTCTTCGAATTAAATGCCTTTGAGGAAATACTGAATCAATATTCAATTCAATAGAAATTTCCTTAGCATAATCCAAGGCCTTATCAAAACCACTTTCTCTATAACTCTCAATAAAGGAAATCAGCCCCGTTATTTTTTCCATGGCAACATCAATAAGTATGCTCTTTGACCGTAAAAGCTTGGTAACAAAATTAATTGCATATAATATTTCAAACCAAATAATTATATTCTTTAAAAAAATCAAAACCACCAAGCTCATTTGTTGCTAAGGATTTAACTTCACTTATTTAAGAATCAATATCCATTTCTGACACTTGAAGCAACGCTTCTCTAAAATCTCACATTTGAGATTTTATAGCTTTGATACCATTTACATGGCTCTCCCAACGAGTTGATGACAATGATTTTGGAGTCAACCCTTTTATATTATCTTTCAAAATTTTCCATCTCTTAGTGGAATTAACAAAAATAGTATAAATGGGTTGAATGACACCAAAAAAATCTTTAGCTTTAATAAACGAGTTAGCCACGTCACACAACGCCAAATTAAGATTATGACAACCACATGGAGTATAATAGGCTCTCAGATTTATGTATAAAATTTCTTTTATACACCTTGATGTTTTCCTTTCATATTTGATCCATTATCATATTCTTGTCCGCATACATCAAATAGGTCCATATCAAGCTTTTTCAATTCATTTTGTAACACATCAAAGAGCCATTGACTGATTGTATCATCAACATTCAGAAATCATAAAAAAGATTCCTCAATGCTAACAGAATTTAATGAAATATTCACATATCTTATCATCAAATACATTTTCTCTATGTGACTAACATCAGGAGTACAATCAAGTATCATTGAGAAGTACTTTGCTTGTTTGATTTTTCTAATGATTTCAGTTTTAATTGCAGAAGAAAGCAAAAGTATCATCTCATTCTGGATGCTATGTCCAAGAAAGTGAGCATGAACATTATCATTTGTAATACGTCTAACTTATTCTTAAACTACTGGGTCAAATTCAACTAACATTTCAATTAAGCCCAAAAAATTTCCATTACTATTTTGGTATAATCTCTCATTAGAGCCACGGAAGACCAAACTATGTTTAGCAAGAAATTTCACTATTGAAATAACTCTTTTTAAAACACTTTTCCAATGATATTTTTCGTTGTTAATCAATCTTCGAAATGTTTTATCAATAGTCTGGAAGTTTTGCATCCTTTGATGTAATTCATACCAAGTAGTCATATTCTTAACATGTTCCATGCCAATTTCATGTTCACTAAGTCTTTCTCCAATATGTGCCCAGTCACTAAAACCTTCATTTGCTAATTGACCTTTATCGATCCTTTTTTTAAAAACCTTACAACAAAAAAAATCTCTATCAAGCTCTTTTGAATAGACAAGTCATTCTTTAACACACTTCTCTCCATTTGATAAAACTCTAGTGTACAAATTAGCTGTAAAACATCTATATGATTTATCTTTAGGACCCTTCACAATAGTTAAATCTCTTTTAGAACCTTTCAAAGCTAATAAATCAATGAATTTAGACTCAAATGAATCCTAAATTCTTGGATCAAATATATCTTTCCCATTGTCATTAACATTATCAATATTAACCTTTTCAACATCTAAATTATCATTTTCAGTAACATTAACATCAATATCATTCTCCATATTTTCAGTAGCATCATTAAGATCAACAATATTCTCCATATTTTCTGAAGTAACCACATTTTCAATAATGCCTACATCAACATTAACAAATCATGAATCAAAGTGAATACCTTAAAAAAATAAATTAAAAAAAGAGGAATACCTATAATACATTAATAAATTAAAAAAAAGAGGAATACGTTAAAAAATAAATTTCTCTGTTGGTTGATGATGCTGTTGCACTACTAACATACTAATTTAATAATGATGACACTATATGAATTGTTGTGTGATATATGGTCTTTCGCCGCCACCGTACATTTGTTTTCCGTAAAAAAAACCAAATTCGGCCCTATATATATATATATATAAACACATTTGAGAGAAGTTGAATTGCTAGCTTTTAGTGGTGTAGAATCTGAAGAACACTCTCTAAGTGATGTCCGGTGTAGACTATAAATATGAAGGTCTCAACATCAGAAGAAGAAACATATTGTCTACACATTGGGGAATGTAATTTGCTTCTTATGATCATTCAGAGTTAATGATAAAGCTAAAGCTATTCGTACTGCATAAAGCAAGCTAAACTGTCAAATCAGTTTATCAACTAGAGTCTAAAGTTCACCAGACTCAAGAAGAGTTGATATGATTTACAAATATCTACTCTTAATGGATTTATAGTACAAGATTTCATAGAATACACAAAGTGTAAACATGCTACACAATGGTTCAAGATCATTTGGTGTATCTATCTTCAAAGTCTCTTGTATTATGGAGAAAACAAAAAAACTTGATCAAGTTATCTCTTCCAACAACTAGTCTTCTACAACAACTATATAAGTAGCTGTAGGTTTAAAATGAATCTTTAACAAGGATCAACCATATAAAGGAATAATAAGATCATCAATTATCAACACAATCGAGTATGCAAAATTTCTATTTATGTTGTAACTGTATAAATCCATAAGATTTCATAAACATTGAATATCTTAGAAATCTTAAAAGCTTTAGGTCTTTGTTAGGGTGATTACAATGTACCTATGATATTTGTATCAAGTACACCTTGTTGTCTATTTTGTTGAACATGTTATTTAGCAGTTTAGATTAAGTCTCTCGCCAAGATGCTTGAGACATGTAAGTCTCCTGCTATGTGCTAGAGTATTGAAAGTCTTAATCAAGTGGATTGGTTGAGAAACTAAGTCTCTCTCCAAGATGCTTGAGCCATGTAAGTCTCCTTCTATGTGATAGAGCATTGAAATACTTAATAATGGGGATTGATTGAGCAAAAATCTTAAACCTAAGGGGTTTAAGCAGAAGTCTTGGGTTCGTAGAACCTGAGCGAAAGTCTTTGACCGTGGGTCTAAGCAGGGAAGTCTTAGGTTCGTTGAACCTGAGCATAAGTCTTGGCCCTGAGGGGCTTGAGTAGGAAGTCTCGGGTCTGAGAGACTTGAGCAGGAAAGTCTTAGGCTGTTGGTTTAAGCAATGAAGTCTTGAGTCTGTGGGACGTAAGCAGAAGTCTTGAGCCTTAAAGGTTTAAGAAAGAAGTCTCGGTGTGAGGGTCTGAGCATTATAAAGTCTTATGCTTGAATGCATAAGCAATTGTAATCATGGTTTGATTATAGTGAAAATATATTGTGATGCAAGGGGACTGGATTACTCTCAGTTTATAAGGAGCTAGGATAAATCTCTGTGTATTCTGTTATTATTTATTTGCTTATTTTAACATTCTACTACAACGTTTAACCAAAATATGAACACCAGTTTAGATTCTGAACTCTGATTAGATGCAAATTGTAACACCCACTTTTCCCAATTTTTTTAAAATAACATTTTTCTCAAATAAAATCAGAGTTTAAACAAAAGTGGAATGCTAATTTTCCAAACGTAAAACTCAAATATAGTTTTTCATTAAACAACGGAAAGAAATAATTCATCATCATATATGCTCCTCGGCATAGACATTTCAAAAACCAAAACATGTCTTTAGTTTATTACATGTATACGTAACTAACAAATTCAGAAAATAGATATAAAAACAAAACAACAAAAATCCCCATTCCCGTGTTACGTATCAGAGCGTCCCATGACTCGAATAAGAAACACCAAAGTACTCTCATGTACCTAGGTTATCTGTACTTCCCAAGAAGTACATACACAACAACAAAAACAAAGGGGTGAGAAAAAGATTTAATATATTAGCGGTGCAAATAACATTTTGAAAGAGTAATCTCACACAATTCATTCACATATATCATAGACCATTCATTCAATCATATGCAAAGTGACTCCATGACACAATGCAAATGCGGTACCGACTCAACATTGGTTCATCAATTCGAACCCCTGATGCATCGTTTACGCTCCTATTGAGACACAATCATCCCTGCACCATCGATTCACAATGAATTCGAATAATCACTTACACTTCATCCGATACATGATTATACCACCAAACATGTATGCATATGCAAGACTCAATTACACATACAAAAGCATATACAAGCATGAATATAATCATACATAACACGATCCTCCCGATCCTCATAAATCATCAACCATTCCATCATATAGTTTACACAACACAAACAAGAATCATTATTCATAGTCAACACGATATAATTGATCTTTTAACAAAGTCATACACTTTAAAATAATCACATAGAACTTAAATGCTAATTATTGGTTGTCATGTCTTATAACTACACAAGGATACTCCCCTCAATGCCTTAGACTAATGGAACAAATATTGACCGAGAAAACGGGACAAAACCATCTTAGGATATTGAAATTTTTTCAAAAACAGAGGCCTGACACGGCCCCCCGTGTCCCCTAACACAACCCGTGTCACACGGCCTGACGCATCCTCTCAAAAATCAAATTTTCATCCAAGACAGAAGGCTGACACGACCATCCGTGTCACCTAACACGGCCCGTGTCAGGCCCTCTGTAGCCCACTTCTCCAAAATCCCACCAAAATCCTTTTCCAGAAGCCTGACACGGCCACCCGTGTCACCTGACACAGCCCGTGTCAGGAGCCCTGCGCCCAAAAATCACTTTTCTCTCCCACTTTCATACCAGTCAGAATTCAGTCAATTATACCTCATTCTTATTACCCAAAACAGTCCAATTATGGTTCTCATTATCATTTTATACACCTAACACTACACAATCTCCTAACCTAACATTTACTAATCAAATTAGGAAATCCTAGGTTTCTCTTCATCTTCTCCATTTGCCTCATCATCAACAACATGCATAAGAAATACTTTAAGTTGAGTCCCTTAGGAAATTTTAAGTTGAGTCCCTCAGGAGAAATTTTAATTTGTGTACCTCATGAGGGAATTGAAGTTGAGTCCCTTAGGAAATACTTTAAGTTGAGTCCCTTAGGAGATACTTTAAGTTGAGTCCCTCAGGCGCGACTTTAAGTTAAGTCCCTGAGGCGGAAATTTTATGCTATTTTTTTAGTTTCCAACTTGATGGTTTATGTTATTTTATTCTCAAGTACCTTTTGTTAATAATATTCATGCCTTTGGCATTATCTTTATTGATCTCTTTATAAAGAGTACATCCCTAATATGAGGGGAGAGTTTTTCAAGCGTAGTACTAAAGAGCGAGTCCCTCAAGTGTCACAACATTTAATATTTTGAGTATGTGTAACTGTCGTTCCCTGTTTATATTTGGTCATTGGTAGGCCCTTTTGTAATCATGACCTTTGAGGTATATGAAAAATTCTAAATCACGTGGCGATCTTTCTTATTTGGATTATCTTGTAATTACTCCCATGGTGTTTGTCTTTCATGTCACCTTGATTGTATAAATTTATTTCTAGAGTGTGTACCTCAAGTGTTGCTTGAGTTCCTCTTGGCGAGGATCCTTCTGTGAAGGTTTATCTTCAATACACCTCATATGGAGACAATGATTATTCAGTGAAAGACCAATGTATAATTGCCTTTTGGGAAGGGAAGGAACCTTCAGTAAGTCCAACGTTTAATTTCCTCGCAGGATGACAATGATCTTTCAGTGAAGGTCTAGCGTATGATTTCCTTGTAGGGAAGACATTATCCTTTTGTGAATGTCCGTCGTATAATTAACTTGTAGGAACAAAAGGATTCTTTAGTGAAGGTCCAATGTATGATTGTGTTGTAGGGCAGTAATGATCATTCAGTGAAGATCCACCATATAATTCTATGGTATGTCAACAAGGATACTTTAGTAAAGGTCTAGTGTATAATTGCCTCATAGGGAGGCAAGGAACTTCTGGATGAAATCAAATGTATAATTGCCTTGTATGGATGCAAGGATCTTCCTATGGAAGTCAACATTTATTTAAAGATAAAGAGGGTGCAACTCCTTAAAAACCCTTATCTACGTAGGGGAAAAGAGTTTCACCCCATTATCCAGAGCGACATTAAGAGATCTTAAAAGTTACAATAGTAGATATAATAGCTCATCTTATTCCATAAGAAAAATAATTGGCTTAAATGCACTTTCGGTCCCCATAGTTTGATGTTTTTTCATATTTAGTCCTTCCATTTTAAAAACATGTTTTTTAGTCCATGAACTTTACTTCTCTTGGGATTTTCATGCCCCCTCCAAGTATACACACTTGACATGCTCATTAATAACGTGACACTGGTATAGTAAAGCCAAGTCATATTTATTTAATTTTTTAATTGAAATTATTTATTCTTAATTTATAAATTATTAAAAATGTTTTATATTCAAATTTAATTATTAATAAATTATTTTAAAGCATACTTAATTTAATTTAAGGCATAATTAGTCCCTAAGTTCCATAACTTAATTATGGGTTTCGCTTTAGTCACCTAACAAAAAAACGTTTCGAATTAGTCCCATAATATTTGTCCCGTCAATAGATAAAATCCTTTTCGTTACTTCTAGTGTTAATCCGTTAGTTTGTGCCACGTAGGATTGCCAACAGTGTGCCTTGTCATAAAATATGTGAATAAGATATTATTTGTTTGGTAAATCCTTGCAGAATCGCATATGGAGTCAGAAATTCTTGCTAAATTCATTGAAGCTGTACAGAGCTGTCCTGACCCAAGTGCTCGAAATTTCTCTAAAACTTTCTTACGACTAACCTTCAAACAACCTGCAACTAAAATTAAAACACAAATTAAACTAACCTTCAAACAACCTGCAACTAACTAACTTCAAACTCAAAATAGTTCAAACTAGCTAACTCATTCCAATATTAATTCCACTAACTGTCAAATTCAGCTCCTAACAGAAAACTAACGTTGTTAAATATCCATAACCAACTTGCTCTTGAAATCCATTAACACTAACCCTACCCTAACTTGCTCTTGAAATCCATAACCAACAAACTCTTGAAATCCATTAACACTAACCTCATTCATTTTCTGCAAATCACTCTCTCAATTCCTCTTCTCCTATATCTCTCCCTCACATCAAAGCTCAAACTCTATTGTTGGAGAAAGCTTCACTTTGAAACTCTCTGGTTTTTCTTTGCATATTCACCAACTTCATCTTCAACAACATCCAAGACAAGCCTCCGTCTTTCAGGTCGGTGAAGCATTTCTCTTCTTAATCAAAGACCCAAGGTGGAGTGGATTGATTCCCTTCCTCCTCTATTCAATTTCAGTTTCATTTGTTAGGGTTCATCACTGTTTTGATTCAATTTTAAGAGAATGTTGAGTTTTGGAATGAATGGCTGATAGATTGAGAAAGAGGACATCAAGAGGAGCTTTTTTGTGGTGGTGTTTGGTTGTTTCAGACCTACTCCGACGCGGCGGAGCAAAACGCCGGTGAAAAGCTCTTTGAGAGAGAAGAGAGAGAGAGAGAGAGAGAGAGAGAGAGAGAGAGAGAGAGAGAGAGAGAGAGAGAGAGAAAAGGTAAGGATTTGTTTCTGATGCTCCAAACTACTCACCTTTGAATTTCTAAAATGCCACGTCAATGAATACATATATTATAATGCCAAACAAGTAAATAAAAATGCCACATGCGCACTAGTTAACGGTTATCAACAAAAAAATTAACAGAAAGAATTTAATGGTCTAACGGAGTATGGTTAAAGGACTAGAATGTTACGATTTAAAGTTGTGGGACCAAATGGAAACACTAAATTAAGTTACGAGACTAAAATATGAATTAGGCCTTTAATTTAATTATTCTATAGATGTTTGAGAAGAAGATGAATAATATATAGGCAAAAAAATAATTAAGAAACCCAATAAACTCTTAAACTGCCCCATTATCATTTTTAATCCATAATTTTTTCATGAATTAGATTTAAACACAACATCTTCATCATCAATTATTCGTTCGAGAAATGTTAATAACACTTTCTTTTTAAATCTCTCTCAAACATTCACTCTCTCATTGGTTGAAACATGTGTGGGTCCTACCACTTTATGTGGGACCTATTTCCAAAGTGAGGGTCTCACATGTGTTTCAACCAATGAGAGAGTGAGTGTTTGAGAGATTGTTGAAGAGAGAGTGTTGCTAACACTCCTCTATTCGTTCATCAATTTTATTTATAAAACACATTTTACAAACAATTTTCTTCAACCTATGAAATCCATCAATTTTCTTGAAACATTCAAGAACCATAACAAACTCAAAATATAACATCACCAACCTAAAGCTCAAAATAAAATGACAATAAATCATAATCAACATTGATGGAATTCGGTGGAATACCCAGAAACCAGTTTAGACTATTTTGACAAAAAACCTTAGTATTATACTCATAAACCAAACCTTTGAGAAATCTGGCCCTAACACTAGAATCGTGTACAAATTCTTATAAAATCTTAGACACCCAAATCTGGAATCTGGTGAAATTTCTTATTAAATTTGGTTTTAGACCTGAGTTTCAAACTAAGATATTCATGAAAAAGTGGGGATTTTTCCAGTTTGAGAGTTGTGTTGAGAGTTCTTTAGATCCGAGTTTAGCTTCACCAGCGTGAGAGAGATAGATGACGAGTTTTTATTGGATATATATATATATATATATATATATATATATATATATATATATATATCTATATCTATATCTATATATATATATATATATATATATATATATATATATATATATATATATATATATATAGAGAGAGAGAGAGAGAGAGAGAGAGAGAGAGTGGTGGTAAGTGGGAAGAATAGAAAACATAGAAGATGAAGAAATATTTTTTTCTTCGTTTTATTTGATTTAGTTTTGATGATGATTAATATTTGAATGTTGGAGTTTTTATTTGATTTTATAGGATTTGATTTTTTAATTTGATGATTTTTAAATTGATCTCTCTAATTTTTTAATTTAAGATCTTTAAATTGGAATATAAAATATTTTTAATAATTTACTAATTGAAAATAAATAATTTCAATTAAAAAAATTAAATAAATCTGACTTGGCATTATTGTACCAATGCAACATAATTAAAGAGAATGCAAAGTGTGCAAAAATTGGAGGGAGACCATGAAAATCCTAAAAGAAGTAAAATTCAGGGACTAAAAAGCTGGTTTTTAAAATAGAAGGACTAAAAATAAAAAAACATCAAACTAGGGGGATCAAAAGTGCATTTAAGCCAAAATAATTAACTAAGATACAATCTTGAATCCCTCAAGCTTTTTGGCCTTACCCTCAATCTCACTTGATAAATTCATCATTTAAATATTATTTTTCCAATCCCATTTAACAAAAGACATGTTACCATCTAGAATAAACACCAACATGCTTATTTTTAAGCTTAATCGAAACTTTCCAGAAATTTGAGAAACGCCGCATCTAGATTTTGAAGTATTACCATCTCTGTCGGAATGCTGTTGTTGCATAAGTCATAGTTTTTAGAGTAAAATATCACGAGATCTGATTTGATTTGGATTTGCGCCATATGATTCATGAAATATCTTCATAACATCATTTGGTTAAAGGAATGTAGACCCAATATTAAACTTGGTTCACTATTGGGGGAAATAGTGAGAAGTCTTCATAAAGCATGCCCTTTGGAATTTTCACTTCTCACCCTTGGTTCACTTAAATAGGTTCTTAATATGGCTAATTCAAGAAAAATTGCAAAATTCTACTATATTTTACTTTAATAACATCTAGTAGTAGCCTTAGGAGTACATGTAGCCGATTCTGAGACTTGAGTGTGGTCTTCCTTAACTATCAAGTTAGTTCTAATGTTGTTATGAGATTTTGGTTGATCTTTTTGAGCCATGTTCTAGATATTAAGGTTATTATGTCTTAGATCATTGAAAATAATGAAATTGATGATGTAACTATCATATATTTTTGCTAGATACTTGGAGAGTTTGATGGTGTCTGCCTCCTTTGAAGAGAATAACACACCTCACGGAACCCTCTTCCGCCGGACACATTACCCTTGACTTATTCATTTTCAAGAGCATATCCCATTATCAGTTTATTGAAACTTAAAAAGTCCACAATTCATGTAAAATTTCATAATGTATTAATTTATTGTGCAAAGTAGCACAAAAAAAAGACATTTCATATTAGTCAGAAAAGTTATATTTCTACATGTCTCAAAGAATAAGAACTAGAGTAATGCAAAAATCTAGTAGAGACAAACAATCCCTATGATTCCTCCATGGAAACCTTTTCATTATCGCAGTTTGGAAATATATGTGCCTCGTCGTTTCATCTTTGTGATAAAGGTGATTGATGCAACTGAATAATAAGGAGGGTGTGGCTCATCTATTTTATTGGGCTCTACTGTAGGCGTCAATTAAACTTTCTAAAAACACAACGAGGGTAAGATTCTGCTTGTGTAAGGCTGCAAGAGATTCTATACACATGTTTTAAATGGAATCTTTGAATCCCAAATCCTTAACCCTGAGATTGAGGTATTTATATAGGAGTAATTGGGCTTGGACTCGAAAGTTAAGAGGTAGTTTTCCTCATTCCATGACCAGGAGTGAGAGAGTAATGACATACTCATTCTCCCCTAAATTTTGGGGGTGAGGTAGGGGGAGGTTTTCCATTGGATTCCCCCTTATAACCCATGTTTGACAAGGGAAATGAATCGTGGATTCCAGATCAAGCGACCAAGACCAAATGGGAGACCTAGCCAATATGGATGAAATAGCCTAAATGGGAGACCTCCCTAGTCGGACGATTGAGTCTAACATCATTGTACTTAGCTCATTTTTATCCCGGGGTGTCTCTTTTGGTCCAATAAAATTATTCCAATACAAAGTCCATCAACAATTTAATCTCCATCATCATCCTATTGGTCCTCATCATCGTGTTGAGGCACATGCTTAGACAGATAATCATCATCATGGTGTGTATGGGCAGGAACACCTACCTCATCTAACTGGTTAGACATTTCATCTTGTGCCTCTTTTACTACCTCCATCTGAGTATGATAATCTATTTTCCCATGTCCATCTCTATGACAGAGACTCTGCGTCCATGAACAATATCACTCATCCTACGACCGAAAGTAGTCGGAGAAAATCTAACCGCCTACAAAGTTAGATGAATACGAGAATTTTACATGGCACCCAAACAAGTCCTACAATTTAAATATCTTTGGTTCATAATAAAAATGATGAAGAAATAGAAGGGGATGTCAACTATTAAATTCAAATGGGGTGGAAGAAATAAAGGAAGGCGTCATGGGTATAATGTAACTCAAAGGCATCACTCAAGTTGAAAGGATTTTTTTTTCTGAGAGCGGTACTGTAACACGGTGGGTGAACTGACTTTAGTTAAATGTTGCGGATAGCAAGAGTCGCCACCGACTTTTATTTTATCCAAAGGAAAGGCATAAAAGAACAGGAAAGACCTTTTAAAAGATTTTTGGGTCCGGGGGGTAGGTTATGTAAAGGGAAGGTGTTAGCACCCTTTACATCCATGGTTATCCACGGGCTCTTAGTTACTTAGCTCACTTTAAAATGTTTTTTTAAATGTGAAGTGTGTGAATATAAATTTTCTTAAGTGTTTTATAATGATCCATGTACAGATGCGTATAAAACCTTTGTTTTGAAAATTGTTTGAAATGTATGAAGTGTTTGAAATGTTTTGAAGAGTGAGCAAGTATCTAAGAGGAACCTACCCTAGGTTTAAGTCTTTTCTGTTCTTGAATCCTTTAAATGGTAAGACTATCCCTATTATTAAGGAATAGGTAGTCATTACCTTGGATGTGAGGGATAAGTGAAAGGGACATCTGTTATTTAGGAAACTGTGGGGTGTATAAGAAATTCGAAGGGACTTATCATCTTTATTCGAAAGGGACAAGATCATTACGAAGGCAACATTCGAAGGGACTTGATCTTTTTATCTGTTAAGGGACTAGATGATGTGAAATAAGGGACTTTTGCTTTATACACCCTACTTGACCTTTTGTAATAGGCAACATGAGAGGCACCCTTAAGGAAGTGAGATGGCGATCAAAGATCGACTTACGTGGGTGAGTGTACAATTTTAATATTAATCTTTAAATTTAATGAGCTAAATTAATTTTAAACATACAAACATGTCACACTCCCTATTTTACTAACCATAGCATTAAAATATAAATATTACTATTAAAATATTACATCCAGGAGACAATTACATAATAATAATAATTAAAGCAAATTAAATAAATAAGCAAAATAATAATAATAATATAATTGGGTTAGTAAAATAATAATAAACAATACAAAGATAAATGGGGTTAGTAATAATAAAATATCATATAAACATAATTAATAATGTAAACAAAAATATTAGCATAATAATCAAAAGATCAATTTTTTATATGAACAACTATTTTTTAAGATTAATAAGAAAATATAAACAATTATACTAATTATCATAAAGTTTTAAATTATTTACAAATTATAAAAAAAAAAAATTAGGTTAATTGTAAACATGTTATAAAAATAAATTATATTTACAAAAATTAAATTGACAAGTTTTTTTAATTATTTTTAAGCATATATTGAAAATTATTTATATATAAGAATTAAGTTATAAACAAATTATATAATATATATACATGATTAAATAATAAATCAAAAATTAAAAATTATAATATAATTAAATGTTAAATAGAAGAAAATTAGGGTTTGTAGAAATAATTTTAGGGTTTTTAGAAAATGTTATTAGAATTAATTTTAATAATAATAATAAACCAACAAACAAAACAAGAAAAATAATGAAAGAAAAGAAAAAGGGGGAGGCCTGGTTTTGAACCCAGGACCTCCCCAATACCTGAAGAAGATCCCAGCCACTGGGCTACATGCGCGCGTGTGGTAGCAAACCCACTCCATTTGGTTTTGTTGCCTAACCTGAGAAAATCATGAAAAAAGAAAACAAAACAAAAGGCCTGGGGGGATTTGAACCCAGGACCTTTGCGCAGCACACAAACACACTTACCATTCCAGCCGGGAGGGCGCTTCTGATAGCATATTCATCACAATACATAATATATTAAGTATAACAATAGAAATAGAAAAATAAGAAAAAACCACTGCAGCCAGGATTCGAACCAGGGTCCTCAAACAATACACGTGCACCCTCTTACCACCAGACCAACTACAGGTTGGTGATTATAACTGAAACAAATAATATAAAAAATAAGTCCAGAATTCAAATTTCCAGAACGCGCGAAACTTCATCTCCTAGCTCCAGACCTGCGAAATTTCATATGAATTTTGCTACCATATTTCCTGCGAATTTTTAAAACCAGAAACCTACGAAATTGGAAGAGCATCAAAATAGTGAAATTTCTTAAAAATAATTGGTGCGTTATGATCCCCAAGGTTCACATGATTGTCCCATGTTCTTAGAATTTGTTTATGTTAGGTTTAAAGCAAAGCCCTAATCTCATGGCCGAAACCCTAGCCATGGTGAATCATGATACCTGCACGCAAAACTCAATTAAACCACCCAGAATCAATCCAGGGGTCATCACAAACATCATCCAGCAATCAAAAACAATTTAAATTCAGTTAATCAATGAAATCGAAATTTGAGAAATAAGCTTGAAGTCATGATTCGGTTTATGCAATTTAAGTCATGAAGATGCAATGTTATGATCCAAAATCACTCTATGAACATCCAGGAATAAGTTGCAACCTTCAAATTGCCTTGAATGTGGCTGTAACTTGGAATCCGAATGTGACTTTTTGGTGATTTTTTTGATAATGTGAACTTACTCTTGGAGGCCAGAAATTCGTGTCCTGTGCAAGGAGTTATGTTGTATACTTATAGTAGACTGAATTAGGTCAAAAATAATGGATCATTGTGTGGATATTTTGGATCAATGAGATTGAAAAAGATTCAAGCTTAAATTTCAAATATTCTTGAATAAGACCTTTCTATTTCAAGCCAATCACCATAATTCTTATATCAATTTGATCCAAACCATCTTTATGACTTTCTAGAAACAATATCCCATTTAAATATTTGATTTTTCTATTTTATTTTAATTTAAAATGATTTTAGATGAATAAAATCAAAATAAATAAAATAAAATAATAAAAAAAATCTGAATAATTGAGGGTTGGGTCATGCATGAGGTATTTGTATGGATTGGATCATCACATGGCAAGCCCATTTAGAAAAAATTGGTTTTAAACCTCCATTTTCTTCATAAATCAACCAAAAATTTCCCAACTTTGCAAGGGCACACATCCTTCAATTTTAATGCTATGAGGGTGTTCTTGGACATTTTGGAAAGCTTGAAGAGTCCTCTAACCAAACCCATTGGTTTCATGTCCATATCATTTACCATTCTCAAGTTATGCCCTTTTGAAGTTGTTGACTTTTTGTTGACTTTCAAAAGGACCTATAATGTCTTAGCTCATACCTTCCAAATGAAGCATTTTTGGGCTTGGCTTGTGAGACAAAAAGTTGTAGAGAATTCAATTTCCTTCAAAATGAGCTTTGGATGGAAAAAATGTGATGAAGCATGTGAAAGTTATGGCTGGTCAAAGTTCAGTTGACTTTTCCTGAGGAAACCCTAATTTAGAAACCTCTGATTCTTGATGATCTGAAATATCCTTGATGAATCATGATCAACCCTTGATTAAATGATGAATTTTACTTCATATACTTGATGTTGACAAAAAATCATGAAGTTTGACTTTGGTTTGACCACAGTTGATCTCAGTTTGACTTTTTAACTGCTTTGACTGATTTTGACTTATCTGATCATCTGACTGAGCAAACCTTTGAGAAGAGTTCTGAAATTTATCATGGGGATTCTTAAACACATATAAGATGTTATGAAGCTCACTTGAAGTCTTGGAAATCCATTTAGCCTGATTAAAGTCAAAACCCTAGTTTTGGATGCACTGCTTAGGAGAATGCCTTGCCTGAGGGAATTGTCAAATCTTCTGACCCATGATGAACTTTGTGAACCTTATAAGATGTCTTGTGAACCTTGTGAACCTCCTAAAGTTTCTTGCAAACTTCATAAACCTCATGAAAGGTCTTGTGAACCTTGTGAACCTCATAAAGTGTCTTGTAAACTTCATGAACCTCATGAAAGGTCTTGTGAACCTTGTGAACCTCTTAGTACACAAAGCCTTGTATTGTGAGGGCAAATTTTGGGGTGCAACAACTGCCCCTGTTCAATTTTCTGAAACCTGAGGGGTTAGATTGGTATATTTGCCAGTCGTGACCTGGAAGGTTGAAGGGGATTGAACACAAAAGCCCAAAAATTTGCACTCACCGGTGCGTAAAGTGATACTGATGACTAGTTGAATATGCTTGAGTGGGCTTAAAGATGCCACTTGGAGAACAGTTCTTCAGATATATTTCTTTTGGAGGATAAAGCAGTCCAAAATATGAAGATATAATGATAGTTTTCAGGAGGATAAACAACGTCCTGAGGTAATGATATAACCTTTGGGAAGATAAACAACGGCCCAAGGTCATGATATGCTTTCAGGAGGATAAACAACGTCCTGAGGTATAAGTGTAACTTTTGGGAGGATAAACAATGGCCCAATAGTCATGATATGCTTTCAGGAGGATAAACAACGTCCTGAGGAAATGGTGTAACCTTTGGGAAGATGAACAACGACCCAAGGTCATGATATGCTTTCAGGAGGATAAACAACGTCCTGAGGTATAAGTGTAACTTTTGGGAGGATAAACAACGGCCCAATAGTCATGATATGCTTTCAGGAGGATAAACAACGTCCTGAGGAAATGGTGTAACCTTTGGGAAGATAAACAACGGCCCAAGGTAATAATATGCTTTCAAAAGGATAAACAACGTCCTGAGGTAATGAGATAACCTTTGGGAAGATAAACAACGGCCCAAGGTCATGATATGCTTTCAGGAGGATGACAACGTCCTAAGGTGATGATATGCTTTCAGAAGGATAAACAACGTTCTAAGGTATAAGTATAACTTTTGGGAGGATAAGCAACGACCCAAAGTCACAAGTTGTTGATGAAGTCTGTCTGCTGGAGAATTAATCTGAAAAACAAAATTAAAACATCCTGCACAATAACATTAGTTTATGCATTATGTATGCATGTATGATATGATGCACTTAGGTAATGTATTATGTATTCATGTATATGTATGATATGATGTAAATGATGTATGTATGTATCATGTAACTTGAAGCATCTGGATATCTTCGTATAACAACTGCTAGCCAGGGAAAATAAATCCCGATTCGTTGTTGAAGGATATGAGGAACTCGTTCCCGTCTTGTTTGATAATATAGTATATATAACCTCCCGTCTTCGTTGGATAATAAGGGTACACATAACCTCCCGTCTTCGTTCGATAGTAGGGTATACATAACCTCCCGTCTTCGTTCGTCGTACTCTATTGGAAAAATAAATTCCCGATTATCCGTATGAGGATAAAAGAGATGGATATAAATTCCAGGGGAGATGTAACTTGAAGTACTTGTGAGGATGAATTTGCCCTACTGGGGATTTGTAGCTGTCTAGTGGGAATGATCCGGCGAAGCTTCGTTGAAATCCTTCCCTCGTTCGTCCTTAGTAAATACTATTACTGCATTTTCATGCATTTCTGGTAAACATCAATCATATTAAGCATTTATGCATTTCTGGTAAACATCAATCATATTCAAAAGCATACATACATTCAAACACAACCAATGGACGTTTCGCTTATGTAAATAGGGTAAAAGTAAATCTGGATTCAAAGATGGAATTTTATTTATATCAAAAAGTGACCTATACATAGGTAGGTTTGTACAAGGAGACATAAATCCTAGTAAGAGGATCTTGTCGTAAATTTTTTTACAAAACAAAGAAATCAGCTATGTGGGAAATAATCCTATTGAGTTTCAATTCTACTATTGCCATTATCTTCAAGTATCTCATCTTCTACTGTCGAGACGGAAACGATTGAATTGAGCTTTAGCTATTCGAGCTTGAGTAAGTAGTACAACAGGTGGTAGTTTCATGGGTGATCCAAACGAGACATAGTCATACGCTTTAATCCCTAACTTTTGCCTGGATTGCCCTTTCAGGTTTTCAATCCACCGGGATACCCTTTTTTTCCCAAGCCGCCTTTTCAGGTTTTCGACTTGCCGGGTGTACATCTTTTTATATATATCCCTAATTTTTGCCCAAACCCTTTTGGTTTGCCGGGATGCCCTTATTTTTGCCTAGGCCAGTCAACCTAGCGGGTCTCTTTTTATGCGTAGTATTTTTTAACTATGTCTGCGTTTACAGGATGTGGGAAGTCTTCACCATCCATAGTAGTAAGTATCATGGCACCTCCTGAAAATACTGTTTTGACCACAAATGGTCCTTCATATGTAGGAGTCCACTTTCCCCTAGGATCACCCTGTGGTAATATGATACGCTTGATTACCAAGTCAACAACCTGATATACCTTTGGCTTAACCTTCTTGTTAAAAGCTTTGATCATTCATTTCTGGTACATATGGCCATGACAAACTGCTGCTAACCTCTTCTCATCAATCAAATTTATCTGGTCAAGTCGGGTCTGAATCCACTCATCTTCATCCAAGCCTGCATCCTTCATAATTCTTAAGGAGGGAATCTGAACTTCAATGGGCAGAACTGCTTCCATACCGTATACTAAGGAGAATGGGGTTGCCCCTGTTGAAGTACGTATTGTAGTACGATAACCATGAAGAGCAAATGGTAACATCTCATGCCAATTGAAATTCTGTGATCAGGTATGAGATGTCGAATGAGATGTTCCAACACTTGACAGATTTAACCAAAACTTAAAGTGCAAGAAAATTAAACAACACAGTAGTTTGTTAACCCAGTTCAGTGTATAACCACACTTACATCTGGAGGCTACCAAGCCAGGAGGAAATCCACTATAAGTAATATTAATTCTAGACTTAAACCACCCAGTTTAATCTTTCACTTAATATCTACCCAATGCAATTTCTACCTAAGACACAACTTAGATATGAGTACCAACTCACTCCCCCTCAATCACACAGTGATCTTGTTTACAAGTTTAATAAAATTGAAGTCATACTTCAAACAAAACAGCTTGATCTTACTTCACAGTTTCAATCAAGTCACAAATACACTTTTGCTTAAAAGCTCATAAAGTGGTACAATAAAAACAACCTGCTATTAAAACACACAACACCCTATTTTGTCTTATCAAATTCGTGCTCAATTCTGAGATATTCTGTTGCTTAAATAGGTGTTTGTATTTTGGGCTTTCTGTAGGTTAATCCAGTCCTAAAACGCATGCAGCTTCCACCTTGAATTAGGGTTTGTTACTTCCTAGATTCTAGGTGATTTAGTTCTTCTGATTATGCTGAAGTCTCATAACAACACTCCCTACAGATGCGCCTTATTCTGTTTTTGTCCATCCATAATTAATTCCAGATAACTTTCCTTAAATTTCTCAGATCAGTTAGTCATTAATTAATTCTGGTAGCAGGTTTGAGATGTCACAACATCTGTTGGGACATCCTGAAAAACTGAACTTAAATCATTTACACAATGTCCCAACATCTGGTGTGACATCCTGAATTAAGTTCTTATACTCTGTTTGATAATGTCCCAACATCTGATAGGACATTCTGAACTGAATTCAACATTTCTTGTTGGTCAAAAATTCTGCCAATTCTAAACATCTACAAACTCCCCCTTTGGCTAATTTTTGGCTAACATATTTTTCTGGTTATCAGAGTGCAGCAGAAGTTCTTTTATCAGAGTATAACAGTTCTTTTCTGTTGAGTCATGTGTGAGTTTACTCCCCCTCAAACATACATGTATTCAGATTTGTTGCAACAGAAATTTTCATTAAAACACACTGATTCAGTTCAGAAGCAAACATAAGTTTTTCATTGATAACTAAACAGCATCATACATTGTTGTTGTTCTCCCCCTTGTTAGACATAAATTTGGGGCCAAAGTTACTAATTCAAAATTACAATGCAGCAGTCATTACATTTTTCCTCACATACAGTTTTTCACTCAGACTCCTCATAGTCAGTTTCTTCATCTTCCTCAGTCTCCTCATCAGAAGTAGCAACTTTCTGAGCACTTTCTTCAAGCTCCAGCCTTTGGATAATCTCCTCAAGCTTCTGCTTCCTTGCATCCAGTTCTTTGCAAGTGCTCTTCAGTTCAGCAATCAATGTAGCTTTGGAGATTGGAGACTTTGCCTTTGAAGGACCAGCAGATGTCCCAGAGGGTGCTTCAACATCAGCTGCATGATGACTCAGAAACAGCTTGTAGTGGAAGACCAGAGGGCTTTCTCTTTTGCATATTGTGTCCTTCTCAGTGAGGATGCCAGGATACTGACTCAGCATTATTCCACACAGCAGGGAAGGAAAGGCAATTGGCAGCTTAGTTGCAGATGATCCAGCATGCTTCAAAGTCTGATCAAATATATAAGCTCCATAATCCAGCTTTGTTTGAGTGCCTACAGCAAATATGAACCTGCCCAATCCAGTTGATATTGAGGATGTATGATTGGTAGGTACCCAGTTTGCTGTACCAATCCTATTCAGCATGGCATATTTCCTTGTCAGCATGCTAACTGAGAGCTTTCCTTTAACTGGCCAAGCCTTGACCTGGTTAGCAGTGATAACCTTGCAAACCTGGTTATCAGTCTTTCCTAATTCATTTGGGCCATCAGATTCTCTTCCAAGATAGTGGTTGATAACCCTAGGAGAGAATTCTACACACCTTCCTCTTACATATACTTTCCTAAAGTCAGCAGACTTACCATTAGCACAATCTTCTTGGAGGTTGGCTATGAATTTCTTGACCAGTAGCTCATAGCAAGGAGAGAAGTTGGAGACAGTTTTGAAGAGGCCAGCAGAAGAGATGAGATCAATTAACTCTGTGCACTCAAGTGCATTACTGCTCAGCTCTCTTTCAAGTGCTACCCTTCTTTGATAAACAAACTTCCATCTATTCACACTTGAAACATGATGAAAGGAGATGTTGTCCAAGGGAGCTTCTGGAACAACAGTTGATGACCTTGAGGGTGCTGGTTTCTTCTTTGGAGGAGATGTTGGGACATCTTCTTCAACATGTGAATCTGGAGGAGTGACAGCTTTCCTCTTTTGTGTTTGCACCTTGCTCCATTGCTTTGTAGGACCAAAGACAACTTTAGCTTTGTCCTTCTTTGGTGTAGCTTGCTTCTTCTCAGGAATTGCATGTCCTGCATTCATCTTTTCTTTCCTAGTCCTAAGCCTTTTGGCTATGCTAGGGTTTACAGAAGCAATGATTTCTGTATCAGAATCATGCTCTAGGTTCACAACAGGAGGAGGTTGAGCAGTCTCCTCTTCAGCTGGTTGATCAACAGAGATTTGATCTTCAGTGGAGGCCTTGTGCTGGTCCTCAGATGCTTCTTCATCACTATCAGTGGAGGCCTTTTTCTGGTCCTCAGATGTTTCAACAACAGCATCAGATGAGGCCTTTTGCTGGTCCTCAGATGTTTCAACATCTATTGGGACATCCTGTTGAGCAGGAGTGTCCTTTTCAGCCTGAGTTTGTTGATCTTCTTGTGGAGCTGGCATGGTGTTCAGAGGGATAGAAATGCCACTTACCACTCTTTGCTCAGATAGGATCTTGTTTACCAACTCCTTTATGGAATCATCCACATATTCAGAAGCTTTTGGAGTGATGTTTGCTGGTGAAGGTATGCCTTTGGACTTGCTGAAAACTTGATCTTTTGTTCTTTTTGGAGTTCTTGGCTTTTTAGCAAGAGGAACACTTCCTCTGATTTCTTCCATTGGAGTTGAATCCATGGGTACCACAGAAATGGGGGTTGCATGCACCACATCTTCCTTGTTGAGGATTTCTTCAGAAATGTTAGGGTTTTGAGACATTTTCGAAGGAGGTGGATGAAGAGTTTTAGGTTTGATAAGTTCTGAAAAACAGTTAGAGAATGCAATTCGTTTTTGAGAGTATGATGAGAAGATGGATAGCTGAAAGCAAGCTGATATTTTATAAGTAGCCGTTACTTTAAGAATTTTTAGGAGTGGAATACCCAAGGTGCTTGACCAGACTGGTGTTGCCATCTGGTGATCATGCCACACAATGTCATATGACATGTTGGCACATCTCCATAACTGCTAAATTTCACATAAGCAGATTCCCAATTTACCCCTTAGGTTTTCAAATTGAGTAGCATCCAAGGCTTTGGTAAATATATCAGCCAACTGCAGATTTGTAGCTACATGTTCCAGTGAAATCACTTTCTCTTCTACAAGATCTCTGATGAAATGATGTCTGATATCAATATGCTTGGTCCTGCTATGTTGGATAGGATTCTTTGATATGTTAATAGCACTTAAGTTGTCACAGTACAATGTCATGACATCTTGTGGGACATTGTACTCAGTGAGCATTTGCTTCATCCAAACCAACTGTGAACAACTGCTTCCAGCTGCAATATATTCAGCTTCAGCAGTAGATAAGGATACACAATTTTGTTTCTTACTGAACCAAGAAATCAAAATATTTCCTAGAAAGAAGCATCCTCCTGAAGTGCTTTTTCTGTCATCAGCACTTCCAGCCCAATCAGCATCACAGAAGCCAGTGAGAATTGGTTTGCATCCATGAAAGTACATTATGCCATAGTCACAAGTACCATTAACATATTTCAGAATTCTCTTGACTTGATTAAGATGACTAACTTTTGGATCAGCTTGATATCTTGCACATACACCTACTGCAAATGCTATGTCTGGTCTGCTAGCAGTCAGATATAACAAGCTTCCAATCATACTTCTGTATAGGCTTTGATCTACATTCTCACCCTTGTCATCTTTAGTTAGCTTTAAATGTGTGGGGGCAGGAGTTCTCTTATGAGTAGCACTGTGTAACACGGTGGGAGAACTGACTTTAGTTATGTTGCGGATAGCAAGAGTCGCCACCGACTTTTATTTTATCCAAAGGAAAGGCATAAAAGAACAGGAAAGACCTTTTAAAAGATTTTTGGGTCCGGGGGGTAGGTTATGTAAAGGGAAGGTGTTAGCACCCTTTACATCCATGGTTTTCCATGGGCTCTTAGTTACTTAGCTCACTTTAAAATGTTTTTGAAAATATGAAGTGTGTGAATAGAAATTTTTCATAAGAGTTTGATAATGATCCATGTACGGATGCGTAAAAAACTTGTGTTTGAAAATTGTTTGAAATTTGTGAAGTGTTTGAAAAGTTTTTAAATAGTGAGCAAGTAACTATGAGAAACCTACCCTAAAGTTTAAGTCTTTCTGTTCTTGAATCCTTTAAATGGTAAGACTATCCCTATTATTAAGGAATAGGTAGTCATTACCTTGGATGTGTGGGACAAGTAAGGGTCATTTGTTAATGTAGGCAACTGTAGGGTGTATTAAGCATTTTTGGAGGGACTGTCATCATTATTCGAAAGGGACAAGATCATTATGAAGGCAACCATTAAGGGACTTGATCTTTTATTGTTAAGGGACTAGATGACTTTACTTTGAGGGACTTTTTGCTTTATACACCCTACTTGACCTTTTAATTAGGCAACAATGAGAGGTAACCCTAGAAAGTGAGATGGCGATCAAAGATCGACTTACGTGTGTGCATGTTTAATTTTAAATATTTATCTTTTAAATTAAGTGATCTAAATTAATTTTAAATGACATACATGTTACACTCCCTATTTTTTTACTAACCATGGCATAAAATAATTAATTTAAACATTACAAAATATTACATCCAGGAGCAATTACAATAATAATAATAAAAGCAATTTAAATAAATAGCAAAATAAATAAATAAATAAATAAGCAAAATTAATAAGCAATTATAATTGGGTTAGTAATAATAATAATAATAACAATTTAAAAATAAATGGGGTTAGTAATAATCATATAAACATAATTAATAATAATAATAATGAAATAAACAAAAATAATTAAAAGATCAAATTTTTATATGAGCAATTATTTAAGATTAATAAGAAAAATATGAACAATTATATTAATTATAAAGTTTTAAGTTATTTGTAAATTATATAGAAAAATAAGTTAATGACAAACACATTATAGAAATAAATATAATTACAAAATTAATTTAACAATTTTTTTAATTATTCCTAAGCATATATTAACAATTTTTTAAATGCAAAATTAAAAATACAAACAATTTAGGTCATGTTTACATATTATAAAAAATAGGGTTAATTATGATTATATTTACAAAATTTAATTATATTAAATAAAATATATACATGATTAAAGTTTATAAATAATAAATTGAAAAGTACAATAGAATTAAATTTTAGGTAAGAATAAAATTAGGGTTTTAGAAAATTAGGTTTACATATTTATAATAAAATTAGGGTTTACATATTTTTAATAATAATTAATTTATATATTAAAAAAAATAAAGAAAATCAATGGTCTTTTTATTAAAAAAAATTTGAATAATGCTAACAATGTTAATTTATATTTAAGTAATATTAATAATACTAATTATATATATTAAAACATAAAAACAATTAGTGAAATAATAAAAAAAATAAGCAAAAACTTACCTGCTGGAGCCTGGGGTCGAACCCAGGTCTCCCAGCCTTCATCACCAGCAACCAACCAGCTGAGCTGCGTGCGCAGCATGTTTATAGGGTGAGCAATGATAATAATATATTAAACCTGTTAAACAAAAGAATTTTAAGCAAAAAATGAACAACCCAGGGATCGAACCCTGGTCCTTGGCTTCAACGCTTGTGTGCAAAACCAACTGAGCTACGCGCTCGTTGGTGACATATAACGAAACAAATACATAATAAAATAAGCCTTTTATTTGAATTTCATTTTCGCGCCAAGCTACTTCTTCTTCAACCTCCTGTCTTGCGAAATTACCTGCGAATTTTGTTGCCACTTTTCCTGCGAATTTTCAACCTGCAGGAAACCCTACGAAACCCATACACTATCATTTACATACAGTTCTTTTAAATTAATCACATGAGTATAATCCAAACATCATTTGCAATTGATTTACGTTTTTAAAATTCATTTATATTCACTTAATCGTGAAACCCTAATTTGAAGGTTATGAACCCTAAAATGGCATCCTATGATTCAGCCATGGTTTCTTCAATCCAATCACCCAGAATTCATCACAAACCTTCACTAAACACAAATCAGTAAACAAAACTCATTAATAATGTGTGAATGATCAAGAACGAAAAATCAAAAAATATGAAGAAAGTTTGGATCGGATTTGTCAGTATGTGATGTTATGGAGCAATATGATGATCAGGTTGCACTCAATGATGTTCAGGGAACATATTTCAACCTTCAAAATGCTTTGGAATAACCTCTAGCAAGGAATCCGAATCAAGATTTTTTGGATGAATTTTTGAAGTTTGAATGTGTTGTTTGAGGCTGCAAATTCGTGGCTTGTGATTAGGGTTGTCTCAAGTACTTATAGAGCAGTGAATTAGGTCAGAAACATTTGATATTTGTGTGAAGATTTTGATCTAAAAAGATTCAAAAAGATAAGCCTTAAAAATCAAATATTTTTGCATGAACACTTGCTATTTTAGGCCAATCATCATGATCTTCTTTCCACTTTGATACCAATCACTTTTATGATTTTCTAGAAGCTCAATCATATTTAAATCTTTGACTTTTATATTTTATTTTAATTTAAAATGATTTTTAATGAATTAAATCAAAATAAATAAAAATAAAATGATAAAAAATCTGATTTTTGTTGACTTGGGTCGTGCATGAGGTTATAGTATGGATTGGGTCATCATATGGCAAGCCCATTTGGAAGAAATTGGTTTTAGACCTCCATTTTCTTCATAAACCAACCAAAAATTTCCCAACTTTGCAAGGGCACATATCCTTCAATTTTAATGGTATGAGGGTGTTCTTGGACATTTTGGAAAGCTTGAAGAGTCCTCTAACCAACCCCACTGGTTTCATGTCGATATCATTTACCAATCTCAAGTTATGCCCTTTTTAAGTTGTTGACTTTTTGTTGACTTTCAAAAGGACCTATAATGTCTTAGCTCATACCTTCCAAATGAAGCATTTTTGGGCTTGGCTTGTGATACACAAAGTTGTAGGGAATTCAGTTTCCTTCAAAATAAGCTTTGGATGGAGACTTGGTGATGAAGCATGTGAAAGTTATGGCTGGTCAAAGTTCAGTTGACTTTTACTGAGGAAACCCTAATTTAGAAACCTCTGATTCTTGATGATCTGAAATATCCTTGATGAATCATGATAAACCCTTGATAAAATGATGAATTTTACTTCATATACTTGATGTTGGCAAAAAATCATGAAGTTTGACTTTGGTTTGACCATAGTTGACCTCAGTTTGACTTTTTAACTGCTTTGACTGATTTTGACTTATCTGATCATCTGACTGAGCAAACTTTTGAGAAAAGTCTTGAAACTTGTCATGGGGATTCTTAAACACATATAAGGTGTTATGAAGCTCACTTGAAGTCTTGGAAGTCCATTTAGCCTGATTAAAGTTAAAACCCTAGTTTTGGATGCACTGCTTAGGAGGTGCATTGTCTGAAGGAATTGTCAACTCTTCTGACCAATTGTGAACTTTGTGAACCTTGTGAACCATCATAAAATGTCTTGTGAACCTCATGGGAGGTATTGTGAACCTTGTGAACCTTGTGAACCTCATAAAGTATCTTGTAGACTTCATGAACCTCATGAAAGGTCTTGTAAGCATTGTGAATCTTGTGAACCTTGTGAACCTCATAAAGTGACTTGTAGACTTCATGAACCTAATGAAAGTTCTTGTAAGCATTGTGAATCTTGTGAACCTTGTGAACCTCATAAAGTGACTTGTAGACTTCATGAACCTCATGAAAGGTCTTGTAAGCATTGTGAATCTTGTGAACCTTGTGAACCTCATAAAGTGACTTGTAGACTTCATGAACCTCATGAAAGGTCTTGTAAGTATTGTGAATCTTGTGAACCTTGTGAACCTCATAAAGTGACTTGTATACTTCATGAACCTCATGAAAGGTCTTGTAAGTATTGTGAATCTTGTGAACCTTCTTAGCACACAAAGTCTTGTATTGTGAGGGCAAATTTTGGGGTGCAACACACTGTCCATCCCAAATTTCTTGACTATGTTCTTAGCATAGTTGCTTTGGGAAATGAACATGGAGTCCTCCATTTGCTTTATTTGCAGTCCAAGAAAGTAGGTTAATTCTCCTACTAGGCTCATTTCAAATTCAGATTCCATCTGGTTGACAAAATGTTTGACCATCCTGTCTGACATCCCACCAAAGACAATGTCATCTACATATATTTGAGCAATCATGACATTTCTTTCTTCATCTTTAACAAACAAGGTTTTGTCAATTCCACCTTTCCTGTACCCTTGCTTGATAAGAAAAGTAGTCAGCCTTTCATACCATGCTCTTGGAGCTTGCTTCAGACCATAAAGAGCCTTCTTTAGTTTGTATACATGATTTGGACAGATTGGATCAACAAATCCTTTAGGCTGTTCTACATATACCTCTTCATTAAGATAACCATTTAAAAAGGCACTTTTCACATCCATTTGAAATAGCTTGAACTTTAAGATACAAGCAATTCCCAAAAGTAGTCTGATTGATTCAAGCCTTGCTACTGGTGCAAAGGTTTCATCAAAGTCTACTCCTTCAATTTGTGTGTATCCTTGAGCTACAAGTCTAGCTTTGTTCTTTGTAATAACTCCTTGCTCATTTGACTTGTTCTTATACACCCATTTAGTTCCAATCACATTTATGTCATCAGGTCTAGGAACAAGGTTCCACACTTCATTCCTTGTGAATTGACCTAATTCCTCTTGCATAGCACAAATCCAGTATTCATCAGTAAGAGCTTCCTTGATGTTTTTAGGTTCTATTTTAGAAACAAAATAGGAACCTGGAATAACTTCTCTTGATCTAGTGCTTACACCTCTGTTGGGATCACCAATTATCAAATCTTTGGGATGATCCTTCTGGATTCTGATGGAGGGAGGTTTGCTGGATTGTTCTGTCCTTACATCAGTTTGAGTGAAGTCAGAATGATCACTCTTTTCTTCAGCTTCAGTCTTGATATCAGCAGATGTTCCAACATCTTCTGGGACATCTGTAGGAGCATCATCAATTATCACATTTATGGACTCCATGATAACCTTGGTTCTAGAATTAAATACTCTATATGCTCTGCTGTTTATAGAGTATCCAAGAAAAATCCCTTCATCACTTTTAGGATCCATTTTTCTTCTTTGCTCCCTATCTGCCAGAATATAACAGTTACTTCCAAACACATGGAAGTATTTAACTGTGGGTTTTCTGCCCTTCCAGACTTCATAGATTGTGGACAAAGTTCCTTTCCTTAGAGTAACTCTGTTATGGATGTAACAAGCTGTGTTCATAGCTTCAGCCCAGAAGTACAAAGGTAACTTTTTAGCATGGATCATAGCTCTTGCTGATTCTTGAATAGTTCTATTCTTCCTCTCAACAATCCCATTCTGTTGAGGAGTGATTGGTTAAGAATATTCATGATTGATTCCTTCTGAAGAACAGAAATCTAAGAATTTTTGGTTCTCAAATTCTTTTCCATGATCACTTCTTATTCTGATCACACAGCTGGCTTTTTCCCTTTGTATTCTTTGGCATAAGTCTTTGAATACATCAAATACATCAGACTTTTCTTTGATGAAATTTATCCATGTATACCTTGAAAAGTCATCAACCACCACATAGGCATACCTCTTATCACCAAGGCTCTCAACCTGCATAGGTCCCATAAGATCCATATGCAATAGTTCCAAAACTTTGGAAGTTGTCAGATGTTGGAGCTTTGGATGGGACACCTTGGTTTGCTTGCCTATTTGACATTCACCATATATTTTGCCATCATCAATCTTCAGTTTAGGAATACCTCTCACAGCATCCATAGATATGATCTTCTTTATGCCTCTGAAATGAAGATGACCTAGTCTTTGGTGCCATAGTTTCACTTCTTCTTCTTTAGCTAAAGAACAAGTTGAAGTGAGACTGAAGTCTTGAGGTTCCCACATGTAACAGTTGTCTTTAGATCTGGCTCCTCTCATGACAACCTTTTGTTCTTTGTTAGACACTATGCATTCAGCTTTGGTAAAGTTTACACTGTACCCTTGATCACATAATTGACTTATGCTGATTAGGTTAGCAGTTAAACCTTTAACCAGCAGCACATCATCTAGTCTTGGTACATCTGGACAGTCCAAGGTCCCAACTCCCTTGATTTCTCCTTTAGCTCCATCTCCAAAGGTTACATATCTGGATGAATGTGACTTTAAGTCTACTAGCAGATTCTTCAATCCAGTCATGTGTCTTGAACATCCACTGTCAAAGTACCAGTCTTCTTTAGCTGATACTCTTAGTGATGTATGTGCTATATATGCAACACCTTTCTTTGACCATTTGAGTTGAGATTTCTTTTGGTACCTCTGCCCTGTGTATTGTTTATCAGTAGAGCTCCAAGGTTGTTTGTTGATCTTGTTCTTGGGTATGTAGCTTTGATCAGCATGAAGACTAGCTTTTGGTCTCCATACCTTCTTGATGACCTCTGTCTTCTGCTTAGGAGGTTGCTAATCTCTTTGATGTCTATGCAGCACTTTCTTGGTAACTTCTATCTTCTGCTTAGGAGGTTGCTGATACACCTGATTTGGATATCCATGCAACTTATAGCAATGAGGTTTGATATGTCCAAATCTTCCACAATGATGACATCTCCATCTTTGATACTTCTTCTTCATTATGTTCTTTTCAGAATGTTGAGACATCTGTTGGAACATTATGTTTGACTTTGTGTTCTTTTCATGATGTTGAAGCATCTGTTGTGACATCTTGTTTGACTGTATGGACTTTGAAGTAGTTTTGCTAGAGCTAGCTTCATCCTTATGAACTCTGTTAAATCCCAGTCCACTTTTATCCCCTGAATGCTTATTGTTTTTGAGAATAACATCCAGTGTACTTGAGCTACTGTTCAGCATTCTAACAGATTTGGACATGTGTTCCAACTTGGAGTTGAGAAGACTTACTTCACTTTTCAAGGTGTCAATGATCTCTAGATCACTTGCTTTTTCATCCTTTAGTGCCTCATTCTGCTTCTTTAGCTTTATAATCTCACTGCATATTTCAGTGCTTCTTTTGAATAATTCTTTGTATGCTTGCTCAAGTTCTTCAAAAGTAAGCTCCCCATCACTGGATTCACTTTCAGATTCACATAATCCAGCTAGAGCAGTGATATGCTTAGCTGATTCTTCTTCTGAATCACCTCCTGAGTCTTCATCAGACCAGGTTACAGAGAGTCCTTTCTTTTGCCTTTTTAAGTAGGTAGGACATTCATTCCTGATGTGTCCATATCCTTCACATCCATGGCATTTAATTCCCTTTTCTTGACTGGTCATTTCATTATAATTTGACCTTCTATTAGCATCATAAGGTCTTTTTTTCTCAGAAGAGTTTGTGTATCTTCCACTGGGTTTGGATTTGTCTTCCATATTTCTGAGAATCTTTTTGAATTGTCTTCCAAGCATAGCAATGTTGTCTGATAAGCTTTCACCAGTTTCTGATTCATCATTTTCTTCTTCTTCTTCATCAGTATTTGTCACCAAGGCTATGCTTTTGTTCTTCTTTACACTTGTGTCATTCATTCCCATCTCAAATGTTTGAAGGGAACCAATGAGCTCTTCAACTTTCATTGTGCATATGTCTTGAGCTTCTTCTATTGCTGTGACTTTCATGTCAAATCTTTTTGGCAAAGATCTGAGAATCTTTCTTACAAGCTTTTCATCAGTCATCTTTTCCCCCAAGGCTCCAGAAGTATTGGCTATTTCTAAGATGTTCATGTAGAATTCATGAATTGTCTCATCTTCCTTCATTCTCAAGTTTTCAAACTTGGTGGTGAGAAGTTGAAGTCTTGACATCTTTACCTTTGATGTTCCTTCATGAGTTGTTTTGAGAGTGTCCCAAACATCTTTGGCCAGCTCACAGTGATGCACAAGTCTAAAGATGTTCCTATCAATGCCATTGAATAAAGAATTTAAGGCCTTGGAGTTGCCTAGTGCTGAATCTTCTTCCTCCTTACTCCATTCTTCTTCAGGTTTCAACACTTTTGCTCCATCTTTGGTGTCTTGGACAGGATGTTCCCATCCAATGTTGACTGTTCTCCAGGCCCTGTTGTCAAGTGATCTTAATAATGCAATCATTCTTGGCTTCCAGTAGTCATAATTAGATCCATCCAGTATAGGTGGTCTATTTACTGATCCTATATCTCTGTCCATGTTTCCAGAATTTGTATTCCCTAGATCTCACCCAGTATAAACAGGCAGGGTGCCTGCTCTGATGCCAATTGAAATTCTGTGATCAGGTATGAGATGTCGAATGAGATGTTCCAACACTTGACAGATTTAACCAAAACTTAAAGTGCAAGAAAATTAAACAACACAGTAGTTTGTTAACCCAGTTCAGTGTATAACCACACTTACATCTGGAGGCTACCAAGCCAGGAGGAAATCCACTATAAGTAATATTAATTCTAGACTTAAACTACCCAGTTTAATCTTTCACTTAATATCTACCCAATGCAATTTCTACCTAAGACACAACTTAGATATGAGTACCAACTCACTCCCCCTCAATCACACAGTGATCTTGTTTACAAGTTTAATAAAATTGAAGTCATACTTCAAACAAAACAGCTTGATCTTACTTCACAGTTTCAATCAAGTCACAAATACACTTTTGCTTAAAAGCTCATAAAGTGGTACAATAAAAACAACTTGCTATTAAAACACACAACACCCTATTTTGTCTTATCAAATTCGTGCTCGATTCTGAGATATTCTGTTGCTTAAATAGGTGTTTGTATTTTGGGCTTTCTATAGGTTAATCCAATCCTAAAACGCATGCAGCTTCCACCTTGAATTAGGGTTTGTTACTTCCTAGATTCTAGGTGATTTAGTTCTTCTGATTATGCTGAAGTCTCATAACAACACTCCCTACAGATGCGCCTTATTCTGTTTTTGTCCATCCATAATTAATTCCAGATAACTTTCCTTAAATTTCTCAGATCAGTTAGTCATTAATTAATTCTGGTAGCAGGTTTGAGATGTCACAACATCTGTTGGGACATCCTGAAAAACTGAACTTAAATCATTTACACAATGTCCCAACATCTGGTGTGACATCCTGAATTAAGTTCTTATACTCTGTTTGATAATGTCCCAACATCTGATAGGACATTCTGAACTGAATTCAACATTTCTTGTTGGTCAAAAATTCTGCCAATTCTAAACATCTGCACCAATCCTTGTAAGTAACAGTCATCTTCTGTACAATCTTCTTAATGTTCTTATTAGCAGCTTCAACTACCCCATTCATCTTTGGACGATACGGAGAAGAGTTGTGATGCTTAATCTGAAGGAAAATTGCGATCTAAACGCAGCGGAAAACAAAAATTTTCCTTTAGTGATCCTTACGAATGAGCATGGTCAGTGATAGAATCGTTACCTCTTTGTGGCGATTCAGATCTTTGATGCAGCGATCACAAGCGTTGATGAAGTGCAACGCCTCTACTCAGTCCACACGAACAGCTTCCGGTCACAGTGCTAGCTGCTTACGAACGGAATTATTTGAGTGAGAATCAAAAACGAAATTGCATCAAGTAAAAGCTTCATCACAAGGGTTCCTTTTATAGACTCTCTTGTGGGCTGCGGGCTAAAAGCCCAATTCACATGATCCATAATAATATTATATATTATTATAATAACTATTATTATAATAAATATATTTATTTTATTATTATTTTATAACCATTATAAAATAACAATAATTATTATTATATTATCCGAATTTCTATTTTTTACTTAAGTGCACCGTACCTTACGGTGTTCCTTTGATTTTTCTATCTCTCATCAAACTGTCCTTATGTGTGTGACCCTGTAGGATTTCGTAACGTTGGTAATTATATTAAATTATATATTTAACATAATAAACAGTGAGCGGTATCTAGCAACACATCACTGCTACCCAAGTCACGAAAATGTCATGTGATCTGACAAAACCTTTTTCGTGATAATATATGTTTGTACAATTACCCTTTTGCCCCTATGTCTATATTGAACACAAGGCATACACTGTGTCATCCTTGTCCAGTTCAATATTGGGCCCTTAGACATTTCTCCTGTTATGCAGGATTGGCAAATTCCATCTAGGACACTCATGTCCCTCAGCATGCTTCGTGGAGTGCCCATCAACTGTCTTTATGATCATCCAGTTACGGATAATGTTTGATCAGCAATAAAGCACCCGACTCTACATCTAGGGTCCATAGTGGTTTCAGGTCGAAGGGTGGTAATACACCATTATCACCATGAGAATAACTTATGACACTTTGCATAACATACTATGTAGTATTCTCATAGCGGGTCAATCCGGTATAAATATTACTCCTAATATTTATACCTATGTCAAGACTTGATAACCCTTTATCCATGATCCATGAGATGTGATCATCAGTCTATCTTCATAATAGTCTCAATGCTTTAATGTTATCCCACTTTGCAATAAAGCTTGACTACGGATATTTTAAGAATAATGTCTTTATGTTTAATGGGATCTCATGATTAAGTCACACTTAACATTTCATTAAACAGACTAACTATTCTAGGGACTTTATTATTCTGAAAGACAAACATAATAAAGAAATGCCTTTTATTATTAAACGAATAATCCGATACAAGTACCAAAAAGTATTGGCCTCTAGGGCTTACACCAACAATCTCCCACTAGCACTAGAGCCAATTAGGCATACCCTTAATACCCATAGATCTAGTATGACCATCATGCTTCTGTTGCGCAAGAGGCTTTGTTAATGGGTCAGCGATATTGTCAAGTGTAGGTACTCTGCATATCTTCACATCTCCCCGATCGATTATCTCTCGAATGAGGTGATAACGCCTAAGTATGTGTTTGGATCGTTGGTGAGATCTAGGCTCCTTAGCTTGTGCGATAGCACCATTGTTATCACAATATAAACCAATGGGATCCACAATGCTAGGGACTATGCCAAGTTCACTAATGAACTTCTTGATCCAAACAGCTTCCTTTGCTGCATTTGAGGCAGCAATATACTCGGCCTCAGTTGTAGAATCAGCAACTGTTTCCTGCTTTGAACTTTTCCAGCTCACAGCGCCACCATTGAGACAGAACACATAACCAGATTGTGATCTAAAATCATCCTTATCTGTCTGGAAGCTAGCATCAGTGTAACCAATTACATCAAGCTCTTCCTGACCTCCATATATCAAGAATGAATCCTTAGTCGTTCTCAAGTACTTAAGGATATTCTTGACAGCTACCCAGTGAGCATCACCGGGATCAGATTGGTACCTACTCGTTGCACTTAATGCATACGAGACATCTGGTCGAGTACATAACATGGCATACATGATAGATCCTATTGCAGATGCATATGGAATCTTATTCATGCGATCC
This sequence comes from Lathyrus aphaca, assembly GCA_963966055.1. Lineage (NCBI taxonomy): Eukaryota > Viridiplantae > Streptophyta > Magnoliopsida > Fabales > Fabaceae > Lathyrus > Lathyrus aphaca. The sequence goes on along the minus strand of OZ014523.1, from coordinate 16,994,258 downwards.
CTTTCTTCCTTAGTTGAAGGGGATTGTGTTTTTGATAAACACAGACCATGTTGCATAGGTATGAATCCTTTCTTGGAATCATGCATATTAAAGCGTCTCAACACTTTATCTATGTATGTACTCTGACTTAGGCCAAGCAGTTTTTGTGATCTATCTCTATAGATCCTAATTCCTAATATATAGGCTGCTTCACCTAGGTCTTTCATAGAAAAACAATTCCCTAACCAAGTCTTCACTTGTTGCAAGGTAGGGACATCGTTTCCAATGAGTAATATGTCATCTACATATAATACCAGAAACACGATCATGCTCCCACTAACCTTCTTGTAGACACAAGGTTCATCTTCATTTTTTGATGAATCCATATTGTTTTACGGTTTCATCAAAACGAAGATTCCAGCTTCTGGAAGCTTGCTTTAATCCATAGATTGATCGCTGTAACTTGCATATCTTTTGGGCATCTTGTGGTATGTCAAATCCTTCAGGTTGTGTCATGTACACATCCTCAAGAAGATTCCCATTAAGGAAAGCAGTTTTGACATCCATCTGCCATATTTCATAATCATGATATGCAGCGATGGCAAGTAAAATCCGAACAGATTTAAGCATTGCAACTGGTGAAAAGGTTTCATCATAGTCAACCCCATGAATTTGTTTATAGCCTTTTGCAACCAGTCTTGCTTTATAGGTATGTACCTTACCATCCATGTCAGTCTTCTTCTTGAAGACCCACTTGCATCCTATAGGGTTAACTCCTATAGGAGGTTCTACCAAGGTCCAAACCTGGTTTGTGTACATGGAATCCATTTCAGATTTCATGGCTTCTAGCCACTTCTCAGACTCAGGACCAGTTATGGCCTCTTTGTAGGTCACAGGCTCATCTTGATCCATGAGTAATACATCACCCTGATCACTTATGAGATATCCATATCTCTCAGGTTGGTGACGTGTCCTGCTTGACCTACGCTGGTCTTGTTCTACTTGAGCAGGTTGCTCTTCCACAACTACTTGTGTTTCCTGCTCTAGTTCCTCCATAGGTGTTTCAATGTTTTGTGATTCTTGAATTTCTTCAAGCTCTATTTTCCTCCCACTGTTTCCTTTGGAAATAAAATCCCTTTCCAGAAAGACTCCAGTTCGAGCGACAAACACTTTGCCCTCAGAAGGATTGTAGAAGTAATATCCTCTTGTTTCTTTAGGATATCCCACAAATAAGCATTTGTCAGATTTGGGCTCAAGCTTGGTTGAAATTTGTCGTTTGACGTAAACTTCGCAACCCCAAATCTTCATGTAAGACATATGTGGTTTCTTACCACTCCATATCTCATATGGTGTCTTATCAACCTTTTTGGATGGAACACGGTTAAGTGTGTAAGCTGCTGTTAATAATGCATGTCCCCAAAAGGAGTTTGGAAGATCGGCGTGACTCATCATGGATCGGACCATGTCTAACAAGGTTCGATTTCTTCTCTCAGATACACCATTCCATTGTGGTGTTCCAGGAGGAGTAAGTTGGGATAGAATCCCATACTCTTTTAGATGGTCATCAAATTCTAGGCTTAAATATTCACCGCCTCGATCTGATAGAAGAACTTTAATATTCTTCCCTAGTTGGTTTTGTACTTCATTCTTGAATTCCTTGAACTTTTCAAAGGACTCAGATTTGTGTTTCATTAAATACACATATCCGTATCTACTGAAGTCATCAGTGAAAGTGATGAAGTACTGAAAACCTCCTCTGGCTGGTATGTTCAGTGGTCCACATACATCAGTATGTATGAGTGCCAAAAGATCATTAGCCCTTTCACCTTTTCCTGTGAATGGGGACTTTGTCATCTTTCCAATTAAACAAGATCTGCATGTGTCATATGATTCATAATCAAAAGAGTCCAAGAGTCCATCTTTATGGAGTTTGGAAATGCGTTTCTCATTTATATGGCCTAATCGACAGTGCCAAAGGTAAGTTGGATTCAACTCATTAGGTTTCAACCTTTTAGTATTAATGTTATAAATTGGCATTTCAAGATCAAGGACATATAGTCCATTATTCATTTTTGCAGTAGCATAGAATATATCATTCAAATAAATGGAGCAACAATTGTTCTTTATTATGAATGAAAAACCAAACTTGTCCAAACAAGAAACGGAAATAATATTCCTGCTAATTGCAGGTACATAATAACAGTTCTCTAACTGAATTATTAAACCACTAGGTAAAGTTAAAACATAAGTTCCTACAGCTAAAGCAGCAACCTTTGCTCCATTGCCAACTCGTAGGTCAACTTCACCTTTTGCCAAATCTCTACTCCTTTTTAGCCCCTGCACATTAGTACAAATGTGAGAACCGCATCCAGTATCTAATACCCATGATGCAGAAGTAGATAAATTAATTTCAATAACAAAAATACCTGAATTTGAAGTCTCTACTCCATTTTTCTTATCTTCCAGGTACTTTGGGCAATTTCTCTTCCAATGTCCGGTCTTACCGCAATGGAAGCAAGTGCCCTCCTTTGCTATTCCTCCACTAGGCTTCAAAACAGGAGGAGTGGGTTTGGGTTTGGCAACTTCCTTGCCTTTCCCTCTACCACCCTGTTTGATGGGCCTCTTGTTCTGTTTCTTTCCATTACTGACCATCAGAATAGATTTCCCTTTTGTCTTCATATTCTGCTCAGCAGTTCTCAACATGCCTAGCAGTTCTGGAAGGCTTTTGTCCAAGTCATTCATATTGAAATTCAGGACAAACTGACTGAAGCTCTCTGGCAACGATTGCAAGATCAGATCAATCGCAAGTTCTTTTCCAAGGGGAAACCCTAATCTGTCAAGGTTCTCCACATACCCAATCATCTTGAGTACATGGGGACTTACAGGGGCTCCCTCAGCTAACTTGCTGTTAAAAAGGGACTTTGAAACCTGAAACCTCTCATTTCTTGCTTGCTCTTGATAAAGCATTTTCAGATGTCCGATCATATCGAACGCAGACATGTTCTCGTGTTGCTTTTGCAACTCAGAGTTCATGGTAGCAAGCATGAGGCAAGCGGTTTCATTGGCATCATCGAAATGCTTCTTATAAGCATCTCTTTCTGCCTTTGATGCAGAACTAGGAGGTTCCTCCTCAGGAACTGGTGTCTCCAAGACATACAGCTTCTTATCGTGCTTGAGGACAATCCTCAGATTACGGTGCCAATCCAGGAAATTTGTCCCAGACAATTTTTCCTTATCTAGGATGGATCGCAAAATATTGTTCGATGTGTTTGTTGTCATGGTAATCTACAAGAGAAATATGAAAATATAAGTATCATTAAAACAACATATTTAATTAGGCCTTTAATCAAATATGCTCCCACTATTTTATTCAAAACAAATGACCCTCATCATTTGATTCGGAAAATCCCGTTGGAAGACTTTCTAGTGGGTCGAGATCCATGTTTCACTTTGTTTTAAGTCAGCGTTAGGCTGATTACACAAAACTAAGTTATTTAGGTAGGAACTCCTTCCAATTGTATCTCATACAACTCTCGAATATTTTCAATTGGGTGAATAACTCCTTATTCTGATCCATCACATGAATCATTCCCAATTCTTGCTTCTAAACATGTATAATCTTATTATAATTTGTTTAGTTAAGTTTGACCCATTGTTTTAGCAATTGGATATTACAATTATCCCATCACACCTTACTAATATAGAACATGCACCTCGCGTAGGCGAAACCTACAATGCTCGATACTAGTCTTGATGAGTGCTAAAAATTGGAAAGCATAAACTTAATATTTAATTTTGAGGGAATTTGTTATTAGTTTGATCTCACCGGCTTAACATGCAAAACGTCTCTCACATGCATCAACATACAATTACATGCATCAACATACATATAAAAAGATACAATTATGGCCCCTAACGCAATTGTTCTCTCAAGCCAATGAGAGAACCTAAGCTAATCTAATAACGATCTAAGCTTCTCCAAGCATGATCTCCAAGGTTATCCTCCTTTAATATTGAATACTTCCTTTTTCTTCATAACATAATATTACATTACATATAAGAATACTCGTTTTACATACGAGGGAGTGAGATGAGAAAAGAAGTTACATAAAGAGATTGAGAGAGAGGCACGACTCGCAGGCCGTATTTAAAAATCCCAAAACAATAATAAAGGATAAACTAAGGCCATAACTGATCACCACAAATAAATAATAATAAACACACTTTTATTATTAGTTTAAAAATTCCGATAATTAAATAAACTAAATTAAATTTCGGCTGATTGATCACACTTTGCAGACTTAGCCGGGGTTTCCGCTGCCCGGTCAGCGGACGGTGGTTCCGCTGACCGTTCAGCGGACGGGGGTCAAGGGGGCAGCGCCTCCTTGCGGGGTTGTCAGGGGCAGCGCCCCGGCGAAAAATTTTATGAACACTTCATTGTATTTCACGTCGTTTCCTGCACAACTTTTGTGCATTTACAACCCCAACCGGAAAAGTCTGCGGCAATACAACACTTGTACTGCCATTAATCCTAATGCAACAATTTCATGCCGTCAAACACAACTCGATTGATAACTCAATATGATAGATCAACATGTCATTGCTTCACCATACTAACGTCGGATTCCGAAGCGAATGAAAATGATGATCTTTCAAAAGAATTACAATCCTTATGTGATTGAATGGATGAAATCAAAACAGTATATCCCATATACCATCTTTGCATCAGAATTTCTTATATCTTATATAAAAGTGATCGATCTAATTGTGTAACCTATGGATGATCAATGTATCGCACAACTTCACCATACTAATGTCGGATTCCGAAGCATAATCAACATCAATCATCCAAATCGTACACAACAGATGCCAAATTTAATTAATCGTTTATTGTTAAATTCGTTCTGTGTTTTAATCGAATCAAATACAGAAAAAAAAACGGAAATTTAACAGCTATCAGATCCATGGTTTCGTAAGTGGCTCTGATACCACTGAAGGAAAATTGCGATCTAAACGCAGCGGAAAACAAAAATTTTCCTTTAGTGATCCTTACGAATGAGCATGGTCAGTGATAGAATCGTTACCTCTTTGTGGCGATTCAGATCTTTGATGCAGCGATCACAAGCGTTGATGAAGTGCAACGCCTCTACTCAGTCCACACGAACAGCTTCCGGTCACAGTGCTAGCTGCTTACGAACGGAATTATTTGAGTGAGAATCAAAAACGAAATTGCATCAAGTAAAAGCTTCATCACAAGGGTTCCTTTTATAGACTCTCTTGTGGGCTGCGGGCTAAAAGCCCAATTCACATGATCCATAATAATATTATATATTATTATAATAACTATTATTATAATAAATATATTTATTTTATTATTATTTTATAACCATTATAAAATAACAATAATTATTATTATATTATCCGAATTTCTATTTTTTACTTAAGTGCACCGTACCTTACGGTGTTCCTTTGATTTTTCTATCTCTCATCAAACTGTCCTTATGTGTGTGACCCTGTAGGATTTCGTAACGTTGGTAATTATATTAAATTATATATTTAACATAATAAACAGTGAGCGATATCTAGCAACACATCACTGCTACCCAAGTCACGAAAATGTCATGTGATCTGACAAAACCTTTTTCGTGATAATATATGTTTGTACAATTACCCTTTTGCCCCTATGTCTATATTGAACACAAGGCATACACTGTGTCATCCTTGTCCAGTTCAATATTGGGCCCTTAGACATTTCTCCTGTTATGCAGGATTGGCAAATTCCATCTAGGACACTCATGTCCCTCAGCATGCTTCGTGGAGTGCCCATCAACTGTCTTTATGATCATCCAGTTACGGATAATGTTTGATCAGCAATAAAGCACCCGACTCTACATCTAGGGTCCATAGTGGTTTCAGGTCGAAGGGTGGTAATACACCATTATCACCATGAGAATAACTTATGACACTTTGCATAACATACTATGTAGTATTCTCATAGCGGGTCAATCCGGTATAAATATTACTCCTAATATTTATACCTATGTCAAGACTTGATAACCCTTTATCCATGATCCATGAGATGTGATCATCAGTCTATCTTCATAATAGTCTCAATGCTTTAATGTTATCCCACTTTGCAATAAAGCTTGACTACGGATATTTTAAGAATAATGTCTTTATGTTTAATGGGATCTCATGATTAAGTCACACTTAACATTTCATTAAACAGACTAACTATTCTAGGGACTTTATTATTCTGAAAGACAAACATAATAAAGAAATGCCTTTTATTATTAAACGAATAATCCGATACAAGTACCAAAAAGTATTGGCCTCTAGGGCTTACACCAACATAATCTTGAACTGCGTGCAGAGATCAATAATCATAGTGTTGTTCAGATTAGAGCCATTGTCAGTAATAATCCTTTCAGGGATGCCATACCTACATATGAGATTGTTCTTAATGAATCGAGCCACAACATTCTTGGTAACAGATGCAAATGAAGCTTCTTCTACCCACTTAGTTAAGTAATCAATAGCAACCAGGATGAAACGATGCCCATTAGAGGCGGTAGGCTTGATCTCACCAATCATATCAATGCCCCACATGGCAAAAGGCCAAGGAGCAGTCAACACATTCAATGGTGATGGAGGTATATGTACTTTATCAGTATAGATTTGACACTTGTGACATGTTCTGGAATGCTGATAGCAGTCAGCTTCCATGGTAGACCAATAGTAACCTGCTCTCAATATCTTCTTTGCCATGGTATGACCACTAGAATGAGTGCCAAATATCCCATCATGTATATCTTCCATAATCTCAGTTGCTTCCTTCTTGTCCACACAACGAAGCAAATTTGAATCATGATTGCGCTTGTACAAAATTCCATTACTCAAAAAGAACTTAGCAGAGAACCTTCTTAGAAACTTCCTATCTTTGATAGATGCCCCTTCAGGGAACTCCTGAGCTTCAAGATATCTTTTTACTTCATAGAACCAAGGTTTCTCCTCTGCTTCTTCAGTGCCAATCTCATTGCAATATGCAGGCTTCTCAAATCTATCAATAGTAATCTTGGGAGCCTCATCATCCCAGCTAATCTCAAACATGGATGCCATGGTGGCTAATGCATCTGCCAACTGATTCTCTCTTCGTGGAATATGTCCAAAGGTAATTTCTTTGAAATGTGGGATCAAAGACAACACATGCTCTCTGTAAGGAATGAGATTATCATGCTTGGTATCCCAATCTCCTTTAATCTGACTTACTACCAGGGTTGAATCTCCATACACGTCAAGGAACTGAATTTTCATATCAATAGCAGCTTTAATACCCAGGATACATGCCTCATACTCAGCCATGTTATTAGTACAATAGAAACAAAGTCTGGAAGTAATCGGGGTATGACAACCTTCAGGGGAACTAATTACAACACCAACACCATTACCAAGTGCATTGGAAGCACCATCAAAAACCATAGTCCATCGGGATCCTTGTTCAGGTCCGTCATATTGTCCAGGTTCTTTGGTAATAATCATAATGTCTTCGTCAGGGAACTCAAAACTCATTGACTGGTAATCATCCACTGCTTGATGGGCCAAATGATCAGCTACAACACTCCCTTTAATGGCCTTCTGAGTGGTATACTGTATGTCATATTCTGTCAAGATCATTTGCCATCTTGCAATTCTTCCAGAGAGAGTAGGTTTCTCAAATATGTACTTGATTGGATCCATCTTTGAAATCAATAAGGTAGTATGAGTCAACATATACTGCCTTAGTCAGCGAGCAGCCCATGCCAAAGCGCAGCAAGTTTTCTCGAGCAGTGAGTATCTTGTTTCACAGTCGGTAAACTTTTTGCTAAGGTAATATATTGCCTGCTCTTTTCGACCAGACTCGTCATGTTGCCCCAAGACACACCCCATTGAATTGTCTAATACTGTTAAGTACATAATCAAGGGTCTTCCATCAACTGGTGGCATCAAAATTGGAGGTTATAGCAGATATTTCTTGATTTCATCAAAGGCAGTTTGGCACTCATCATTCCATTCCATCACCTGATCTTTCTTCAACAACTTGAAGATTGGCTCACATGTGGCAGTCAATTGGGAAATAAATCTTGCAATGTAATTCAATCGTCCCAAGAAACCTCTAACTTCCTTCTCAGTACGGGGAGCTGGCATCTCTCGTATAACTTTCACTTTTGCAGGATCCACTTCAATACCTTTTCCACTGACAATGAAACCCAGGAGCTTACCAGATCTAACTCCAAAAGTACACTTGTTTGGATTTAATCTCAACTTGTATTTCTTCAACCTTTCAAACAATTTATGCAAATGATCAAGATGTTGCTCTTCATTCTGGGACCTGGCTATCATATCATCCACATACACCTCTATCTCATGATAAATCATATCGTGAAACAAAGCCACCATAGCACGCTGATATGTTGCCCCTGCATTCTTCAAACCAAATGGCATCACCTTATAGCAAAAGGTGCCCCACTGTGTAACAAATGTTGTCTTCTCCATATCTTCAGGTGCCATCTTGATTTGATTGTAACCAGAGAAACCATCCATAAAAGAGAATACCTTATGCTGGGCAGTGTTGTCTACCAAAACATCAATATGAGGAAGTGGAAAGTCATCTTTGGGGCTGGCCTTGTTCAAATCCCTGTAGTCCACACACATACGTACCTTACCATCTTTCTTAGGTACCGGTACCACATTTGCAACCCATTGAGGATAAGAAGTCACAGCTAAGAACCCTGCATCAAACTGTTTCATTACCTCTGCCTTAATCTTCTCTGACATCTCAGGACGCATGCGACAAACCTTCTGCTTCTTTGGACGACAATCTTCTTTTACTGGTAAACGGTGAACCACAATGTCTGTATCCAATCCTGGCATATCTTCGTAGGACCAAGCAAAGATCTCCACATAGTCACGTAGCATCTGAATCAATCTGCTCTTGACACTGTCCTCTAATTCAGCCCCTATCTTGACCTCTTTCATGTTTTCTTCAGTTCCCAAATTCACAACTTCGACTGGATCTTCATGTGGCTGTATAGCTTTCTCTTCTTGTTGTAACAACCTAGCAAGCTCTACAGGTACTTCACAATCGTCCTCATTTCCGTCTTCAGTTTGATAGATCAGATTCTCGAAATTATAATTGGCAATAGTAGAACCGTTATCAACAGGATCCAGAGTGGATAAGGATCTGCATTTTAGTGACGTGGGTGTGTGTAAGAACACATAGCTGATAAAACAAAAATAAAAGAAAAGAAAGACAAGGAACACAATATTTTTACGAAAACGAAACGTCCACTGATTTTTATTGAATGAAGTATGCAAATGAAATGACATCCCGTAACAAGCACACCATTGTGCCCCGGGTAAGGCACAAGGCTTAAAGAGTTCAATTGTTCAAGAAATTACAAACTTAAAAAGCAACAACACAGTAATAGTATTTACTCCTGACTAAAGGAGATAGGAATAACATCTTCAGCCTTCCAATTATTGAGCCCAGCACCCACAGTAGGAAAAATCCAAGCATCCAGGTTGTAGTCTTCATCATAGTCACCCACAACATTGATTTGATTCTTCATAATCCCCTGATTGGTGATACGAACAGCACGAGCATGACGAACAGCCTTCTGGGACTCTGCAGTGAAACCCAAACCAAATTTGTCAGACTTGTACGGAATATCAGGAAGCTGACCCCAAATAGTACAACCACCTTCATCCACCACAACTCTAGCATCTTTAAGGGAGGCCATTGTAGGAGGTACTCTGGTAACCACATGAACTTTCTTGACAACAGGAGGAACTTCATAATCATTAACAATCCAAGGAACCACTTCAAATGTCTGACACGGAGTTTCAACATATTCACCTTCCACTTCAAGATACTTAAAGGTGTTCACATGGCTAACAACATATCCTTCCTCCCCGTAGACAGTAACAACCTTTCCTTCTACCGGATATCTCAGCTTTTGATGTAAAGTAGAAGTTACAGCACCTGCCCCATGGATCCAGGGACGCCCAAGCAAACAAGAATATGACGGACGAATATCCATGACATAAAAGGTAGCATTGAAAACCTGAGAACCAACTTTGATTGGGAGATCAATTTCTCCATGCACCACTCTTCTCGAACCATCAAAAGCCTTCACCACTATATTACTGGGCTTCAGCACAACATCTTCAGGACTAAGCTTATTCAGGACTTCTTTGGGCAACACATTCAGAGAGGAACCATTGTCTATTAATACATGTGACAAGGTAGTGCCCCTGCATTCAATTGAGATATGTAGAGCCCTGTTATGATCCCTCTTGGCAGGAGTCAAATCAGCATCGGAGAAACCTAACCCATTATCATAGGTCAAGTGTGCAACACAATTTTCAAACTGGTCAACAGAAATTTCATTTGGTACATGAGCAGTCTTCAGAAACTTAATCAAGGCCTTGGCATGAGCCTCAGAACACAATAACAAGGACAACATAGAAATCTTGGAGGGAGTATGCCCCAATTGATCAACAATGTCATAATCACTCTTGCGAATGATTTTTAATACTTCTTCCATCTGCTTAGAGAGATCATCAGCAGCTGGCACATCAGTTGGTATAGGTTCAATAACAGGACCTTTGCCCCGAGCATCAGTGGTGGAGGTAGCAGCTGGAGTAACTGCATTCTTGGAGGTAATTGGAGGGGAGAAAACTCTTCCGCTTCGTGTGATCTTACTTGATCCAGTAATATTATCAACATCAATAGGCATATCAGCTAAGGGTTCCTGCTTAACACCATGGATATAAACATCAGACCCATAATGCCAAGGCACAACTTTATCAGACGTATACGGAATAGGACCAGGAGTGGTAATGACCATAGGAGCCACTCTAGCTTCAGCAACAATCTTCACAGGGCCTTCAGCAGTAATCTTAATTGGACCCTTATGAGTGATTTTGACAGGTCCCTTGGAAGTAATCCTTACCGGCACTTTATCAACCATATCCACCTCTTCAATCTTCGCACGCTGAGTTATATGATCAACCATACTCTCTACGGAAGGTGGAGTCCTCTCAAACACTATGGTATATTTATCCATGAGACGTTGAATTCCATCTCTCAACCTCCAGCAGCTATCCGGCTTATAGGTACAATACAAACAATCTTCACGACAACCTGGAAAGAACCCAACTTGTACTAACTTCTTCTTGATAACAGACAATGGTGTAGTCAACTCTGCAACTGAAGAAATATGTGAATCTTCCTCAATGGCATTGACAGTCTTCTCATGATTTGGCATGGGAGCAGTAATCACATTTGGAGTACCCGGAGGGTCAAACTCAATTTCTCCAGCATCAATCATATCTTGAATTTTGTTCTTCAGTACCCAACAACTATTGGTATCATGTCCCTGACAATTCGAATGATATGCACATCGTGCATTAGGATTGTACTTGGGAGAGGTAACATTAGGATTCTGAGGAGCATCTTTCAGAGTGATAAGTTCAGCCTTCAACAAGTGTTGCAAGGCTTGGGCCATTGACATGTTGATCTTAGTGAACTGCCTTCTAGCTCTCTGTTGATTTCCCTGTGGCTGCTCTGTTGTTGCAGGAGTTGGATTGGAGATATGGACTGCACTCACAGACTGATATCTTCTATTACGATCAAGTTGATCATAAACAACATTTGACTCTTTCTTCCCACTGGGAGGCTTCTTTGCAGCACCTGATGAAGAAGCACCCACTTGAATCTTGCCACTCCTTATACCATTTTCTACGCGCTCTCCTATCATTATCAACTCAGTGAAGCCAGATGAGGAGCTTCCAATGAGATGACTGTAAAAAGGACCATTCAACGTGCACATGAACATATCAACTAACTCCCTGTCAGTTAAAGGAGGTTGTACTCTTCCAGCTAAATCTCTCCACTTCTGAGCATACTCCTTGAAGCTTTCTTTAGCACCCATAGACATGCTTTGAAGTTGCATGCGAGTGGGGGCTAAATCAGCATTGTATTGATATTGCTTATAGAAGGCTTCAGCAAGATCATTCCAATCACGGATGTTGACACTCTCCAACTGATAGTACCATTCCAATTGAGCTCCAGATAAGCTCTCTTGGAAGAAATGAATCCATAACTTCTTATCAGCAGTATGAGGTTGGATTCTCCTGACATAAGACCTCAGATGTAGCTTGGGACAAGAGACCCCATCATAAACAACAAAAGTAGGAACCTTGAAACCAATGGGTATGACCACCCCAGATATCAAACTCAAATCTTCAAAATCCAGTCCAGAAGACTTTTGCAACTCCATAGCATCCATTCTATCCACCAACATCTTGAACTTATCTTCATTTGGCTCATGATAGTAGTTAGCTTCAGAATCAGAGTCCCCCATTGTATTGTGGAGACTACCTCCCTCTTTCTCAGACTCTTCAAGCTCATAATCTTCCACCTGTTCTTTGGTCTTGACAGGACCTCTGAACCTTCTTCCCATGTTGATCAGGCCTCCTAACCTTCTTGTCTTCTTAGTCTTCTTGGCCAGCAGTGTCTTCAATTCATCCTGCCCCTTGGACAAGTTCAGGACCAGCTCTTGGAACTGTGCATTTTGTGCCTGGAGATCCTTAACTGTTTATTGAAGAGCCATTGCTGAAATAAACAGCGAGAAGATGAGAAACCTGTGCACAATAAATCTGTGATGCAATGATATGGAATGTAAATGCGTATGCAATGTTTTCAAGGACCGCAGGATTTAAATTTGCTTAAACAAACAAGAAGGTAAACTTTTATTAGTAATGAATTTGTTTTCCCCTTGGGCTTACAATAAGAATGAAATGAAATAAATACAAAAGATGGGGTTTTAAGTCTCCCATGGACGTTTCCTCTTTGTGTTGAGGTATGAGTTGAGATTCCGCTCCTCGTGAAGTTGCTTTGTTAGTTCTAGGATTCTTTCTTGGCTTGCTTTGTAATGAGCCTCGAAAGTATCCCTTTGCTCCTTCAACTGGATCCAGGATCTCTGTAAATCTTCCATGTCAGTAGGCATGTCTGGGTGAAGGATGGTATAAGAAGTATCTCCTTCAGCAACAGGTTCCATGGTAACTGGCAGGATAGCAGGGTATGGCATCATGAGAGTCTGAGCACGAGATCGCACCCATCTGAGATAAGCTTCCATAGGAATAGTGTACTTAGGCTTCAGAGTCTTGCTGTCAACCTTGTTCACTTTTCCCCATGCTCGTATGAATCTCTGACGGTAACCTTGAGGATCGTTGTCGTAGTCAAACACAATGCCTTGAATCAACATGTCATGAGGACCATCGCTCCGAGCGTAACCAAACTGTCGTAAAGCTAAGGAAGGGTTGTAAGTAATGCCTCCTCTTATGCCTAGAAGTGGCACATTAGGAAACTCCCCACAACGGTCAATGATAGTGACATTCTCCATAGATCTGGAGTACCAATGGATATCTGAATGAGAGAGTCACATAATTCTCTTGGACCACCTGAACCCTTGTTCATTCTTCATTACTGAGCGGGGAAGGTGAGAAATAAACCACCTAGATAGCAAAGGTATGCAACACATCAAAGTTCCTCTTGCCCTTGTAGTACGAGTATGAAGAGAATGTAGTATGTCTCCAAGCAATGTAGGCACTGGATTGTGACTCAGGAATATATTGATGGCATGAACGTCTATGAACTGATCAGGATTGGGGAACAACACTAAGCCATAAATCAACAAGGCTAAGATCTCCTCAAAAGCATCATAGCTCATAGCTTTCAAGAACACTTGAGCCTTCTCTATCAACACCTTAGCAAGAATACCCTTAACTCCGCTTCTCGTTTCTAGAACAATGTCTGATTTCTTCAGATGTAGAGCTGTAGCAATAACTTCTGGTTTAAGCTCTTTCTCCAAGCCTGTGAAGGGTCTTTGATCAAGAATAGGTATACCCAGAAGTTTAGAGAACTCTTCCATTGTAGGAACCAGCTGATAGTCGGGGAATGTGAAGCAATGGTGCTTAGGATCAAAAAACTGAAACAAAACACTCATCATGTCTTCATTGAATCCTGAGGTGACTAGATCCAATAGGTGACCATGTCTCTTGATGAACTAGGAGTGTTCAGACACTTGAGAAACCAACTCTTTAAGCTTAGCAGGTATCCCTACAAAGTTGATCCTGATAGTGTTTCTACGAGCAGAAGCCATGACCTGCAACAAAGAACGAAGATAAATCCTTTGGTCCTTGAAATGGTTAGTGAAAATGCTATGCTTATGATGCATGATGATGTCATGATGTTATGCTCAATCACAAACATGTGGCACACACAAACAAGTCACACCATAGCCCTAGGTTTAAAGGCTTGCATGAGGTTCAAAGGTAAGTACCCTCCCCTGAAGTTTAGATGGTTCATCCTGTCCTATAAAGTAACCAGGTTCTAAGGGATCTCAATATCATTGATCCTTCACAAGGGTGGTTGTTCAGTATGCAACTTACTTGCCAACCAAAACCCTCCAAGTATCGAGTATCAACCAACTTCAGTCTTCACCAAAGCCGGTTATCTCACTACTTTCTAAAGGCCAAGATGGGATAACTAGGGTTCTAAAAGTTAGTTAGTGCATTGACAACATATGGCAACCTCATATTATCCTCAACATATGGCAGCCTCATATAAAGCAAACAAGGCAAACAATTTAAAGTGATCTAATTCCTAAGGGTACCCCTCTTTAATTTAAATCCCCAGCAGAGTCGCCAGTTCTGTAACACGGTGGGAGAACTGACTTTAGTTATGTTGCGGATAGCAAGAGCCGCCACCGACTTTTATTTTATCCAAAGGAAAGGGCATAAAAGAACAGGAAAGACCTTAAAATATTTTTGGGTCCGGGGGGTAGGTTATGTAAAGGGAAGGTGTTAGCACCCTTTACATCCATGGTTATCCATGGGCTCTTAGTTACTTAGCTCACTTTAAAATGTTTTTTTAAATGTGAAGTGTGTGAATAGAAATTTTCTTAAGTGTTTTATAATGATCCATGTACGGATGCGTATAAAACCTTTGTTTTGAAAATTGTTTGAAATGTATGAAGAGTTTGAAATGTTTTGAAGAGTGAGCAAGTATCTAAGAGGAACCTACCCTAGGTTTAAGTCTTTTCTGTTCTTGAATCCTTTAAATGGTAAGACTATCCCTATTATTAAGGAATAGGTAGTCATTACCTTGGATGTGAGGGATAAGTGAAAGGGACATCTGTTATTTAGGCAACTGTGGGGTGTATAAGCAATTCGAAGGGACTTATCATCTTTATTCGAAAGGGACAAGATCATTACGAAGGCAACATTCGAAGGGACTTGATCTTTTTATCTGTTAAGGGACTAGATGCTGTGAAATAAGGGACTTTTGCTTTATACACCCTACTTGACCTTTTGTAATAGGCAACATGAGAGGCACCCTTAAGGAAGTGAGATGGCGATCAAAGATCGACTTACGTGGGTGAGTGTACAATTTTAATATTAATCTTTAAATTTAATGAGCTAAATTAATTTTAGGCATACAAACATGTCACACTCCCTATTTTACTAACCATAGCATTAAAATATAAATATAATTATTAAAATATTACATCCAGGAGACAATTACATAATAATAATAATTAAAGCAAATTAAATAAATAAGCAAAATAATAATAATAATATAATTGGGTTAGTAAAATAATAATAAACAATACAAAGATAAATGGGGTTAGTAATAATAAAATATCATATAAACATAATTAATAATGTAAACAAAAATATTAGCATAATAATCAAAAGATCAATTTTTTATATGAACAACTATTTTTTAAGATTAATAAGAAAATATAAACAATTATACTAATTATCATAAAGTTTTATATTATTTACAAATTATAAAATAAAAATAAAAATTAGGTTAATTGTAAACATGTTATAAAAATAAATTATATTTACAAAAATTAAATTAGCAAGTTTTTTTAATTATTTTTAAGCATATATTGAAAATTATTTATATATAAGAATTAAGTTATAAACAAATTATATAATATATATACATGATTAAATAATAAATCAAAAATTAAAAATTATAATAGAATTAAATGTTAAATAGAAGAAAATTAGGGTTTGTAGAAATAATTTTAGGGTTTTTAGAAAATGTTATTAGAATTAATTTTAATAATAATAATAAACCAACAAACAAAACAAGAAAAATAATGAAAGAAAAGAAAAAGGGGGAGGCCTGGTTTTGAACCCAGGACCTCCCCAATACCTGAAGAAGATCCCAGCCACTGGGCTACATGCGCGTGTGGTAGCAAACCCACTCCATTTGGTTTTGTTGCCTAACCTGAGAAAATCATGAAAAAAGAAAACAAAACAAAAGGCCTGGGGGGATTCGAACCCAGGACCTTTGCGCAGCACACAAACACACTTACCATTCCAGCCGGGAGGGCGCTTCTGATAGCATATATATCACAATACATAATATATTAAGTATAACAATAGAAATAGAAAAATAAGAAAAAACCACTGCAGCCAGGATTCGAACCAGGGTCCTCAAACAATACACGCGCACCCTTTTACCACCAGACCAACTACAGGTTGGTGATTATAACTGAAACAAATAATATAAAAAATAAGTCCAGAATTCAAATTTCCAGAACGCGCGAAACTTCATCTCCTAGCTCCAGACCTGCGAAATTTCATATGAATTTTGCTACCATATTTCCTGCGAATTTTTAAAACCAGAAACCTACGAAATTGGAAGAGCATCAAAACAGTGAAATTTCTTAAAAATAATTGGTGCGTTATGATCCCCAAGGTTCACATGATTGTTCTATGTTCTTAGAATTTTTTTATGTTAGGTTTAAAGCAAAGCCCTAATCTCATGGCCGAAACCCTAGCCATGGTGAATCATGATACCTGCACGCAAAACTCAATTAAACCACCCAGAATCAATCCAGGGGTCATCACAAACATCATCCAGCAATCAAAAACAATTTAAATTCAGTTAATCAATGAAATCGAAATTTGAGAAATAAGCTTGAAGTCATGATTCGGTTTATGCAATTTAAGTCATGAAGATGCAATGTTATGATCCAAAATCACTCTATGAACATCCAGGAATAAGTTGCAACCTTCAAATTGCCTTGAATGTGGCTGTAACTTGGAATCCGAATGTGACTTTTTGGTGATTTTTTTGATAATGTGAACTTACTCTTGGAGGCCAGAAATTCGTGTCCTGTGCAAGGAGTTATGTTGTATACTTATAGTAGACTGAATTAGGTCAAAAATAATGGATCATTGTGTGGATATTTTGGATCAATGAGATTGAAAAAGATTCAAGCTTAAATTTCAAATATTCTTGAATAAGACCTTTCTATTTCAAGCCAATCACCATAATTCTTATATCAATTTGATCCAAACCATCTTTATGACTTTCTAGAAACAATATCCCATTTAAATATTTGATTTTTCTATTTTATTTTAATTTAAAATGATTTTAGATGAATAAAATCAAAATAAATAAAATAAAATAATAAAAAAATCTGAATAATTGAGGGTTGGGTCGTGCATGAGGTATTTGTATGGATTGGATCATCACATGGCAAGCCCATTTAGAAAAAATTGGTTTTAAACCTCCATTTTCTTCATAAATCAACCAAAAATTTCCCAACTTTGCAAGGGCACACATCCTTCAATTTTAATGCTATGAGGGTGTTCTTGGACATTTTGGAAAGCTTGAAGAGTCCTCTAACCAACCCCATTGGTTTCATGTCCATATCATTTACCATTCTCAAGTTATGCCCTTTTGAAGTTGTTGACTTTTTGTTGACTTTCAAAAGGACCTATAATGTCTTAGCTCATACCTTCCAAATGAAGCACTTTTGGGCTTGGCTTGTGAGACACAAAGTTGTAGAGAATTCAATTTCATTCAAAATGAGCTTTGGATGGAAAAAATGTGATGAAGCATGTGAAAGTTATGGCTGGTCAAAGTTCAGTTGACTTTTCCTGAGGAAACCCTAATTTAGAAACCTCTGATTCTTGATGATCTGAAATATCCTTGATGAATCATGATCAACCCTTGATAAAATGATGAATTTTACTTCATATACTTGATGTTGACAAAAAATCATGAAGTTTGACTTTGGTTTGACCACAGTTGACCTCAGTTTGACTTTTTAACTGCTTTGACTGATTTTGACTTATCTGATCATCTGACTGAACAAACCTTTGAGAAGAGTTCTGAAATTTGTCATGGGGATTCTTAAACACATATAAGATGTTATGAAACTCACTTGAAGTCTTGGAAATCCATTTAGCCTGATTAAAGTCAAAACCCTAGTTTTGGATGCACTGCTTAGGAGAATGCCTTGCCTGAGGGAATTGTCAAATCTTCTGACCCATGATGAACTTTGTGAACCTTATAAGATGTCTTGTGAACCTTGTGAACCTCCTAAAGTGTCTTGCAAACTTCATAAACCTCATGAAAGGTCTTGTGAACCTCATAAAGTGTCTTGTAAACTTCATGAACCTCATGAAAGGTCTTGTGAACCTCTTAGTACACAAAGCCTTGTATTGTGAGGGCAAATTTTGGGGTGCAACAGGTACAACCTTATAAAATTAGAGTTTGGCCTAACACAACCTTACGAAGCCCGTTGGTAAAGTGAGAGATGTCACTCTATATAAACCCTTTGTGAGTTCTATCTTTAACCAATGCGGGACTTGAGTTTTTCCCAATACACTCCCTCACGCCCAATATTATTGGGCTTGGTGTGTGGATATAAATAGTGGGTGGCCCGAATGGTCGATATACGAGACTTGATTTTTCCAATACACCCCGTTGCGCCCAATAATTATTTAGGCGTTGTGCGCATATATAAATGGTGGGTGACCCGAATCGATAGGCTCGTGATACCATGATAGAATTCGAGTTTGGCCAAACACAACTCTACAAAACCGGTTGGTAAGATGATGGGTGCCACTCTATATAAATCATTTGTGAGTTATATCTTTAACCAATGTGAGACTTGAGTTTTTTCCAATATGACATGCGATGTTGTACGAGACTGAATGTTGGATGGTTAAGAATCAATTAGAAAATAAAATAAGTGTATCATAAATGTTGATGTTTTGTGGTAATATTAGACGAGATAATATCATAAATGATAATATTAGCGATATTGTTAAGGTAACATGAAAAGACGGGGAAAATAAACTAAAGTGTTTTGGACATGTAGAGAGAAAACATGTAAATGTTGTTGTAAAAAGACTAGATACAGAGGAATCAAACAACTAAAAATAGAGATAGATCTATAAAAAAATATAAATAAAAAAAATTAAGAAATATCTCGAGAATAATGATATAGATAGAAACATAATTTAAGATAAAATATTATAATAGAATTTGATCAACATAGTCCATCCCATTTAGTTAAATAAAATTTAGTTAATGTTGCTAGTGCTGTACCCCCTAACATGTGCACCTCCCACTCCTACAATTTTTTAACAATCCAAACTTATGCCTCTTATAGTTTAAATTTACCCCTCTTAAGAAGTGTTGCTCCCTTGATCTCTTAAATTTACCAAAATCTAGTATATGTTACAATAATGGGGTGGAAAAATTGTCCATAATAGTTCTAAAATAAGCCTAAAATATACCCCAAATTTTCCCAATTAAGGTGATATACAATTATGAGACAATGATGCAAATGGTTACAGACCAATTTTGTTTACATTCTTTATTAATTTTACTGGATTTTCTCAGTTAAATAGAAGGGAATTATCTTATAGAGAAAAGAGAAGAAAAAGAATAAAAAGTAACTTATAGAATATTCATAAATGCATCATTGATCATCAACATGACAGAGAAGTTACAAAATGTTGCTTCAAGTAGAATAAAAGTAAATATTCTCATATACATATGAATGCACTAGATGCACCAAAATTTACATACAAAAGATGCTATTAAATGTTGAAGAATAGAACCTTGTTTGAGCCTTGCATCAACAAAAAAAAAAACAGTTTATCAAATACTTAGAGGATGAGAAGAAGAAGCCCCCAAAATGGTGCATGCATAATCTTCAACATCCAAAGGGTTATCATAACTTCCTACACCATCTTCTTTTTTCCCTTTTCCAACATCATCATCATTGTTGAATCCACACTTGAAAGATTGTTCATTCTTCTTCAATCTCTTGGCTTCAACAACTTCAATACTACCATTGTTTTCTTCATTGCTTGATGATTTTCTCTTTGAACCACTTTCAATAGAACCAATTGATGCATCCTTTTCATCTTCACAATCTTGCTTTGCAATCATCATTACCTCCAACTTATCAGAATCATGCACCTTCAATTTCTTCCACCAATTATGATATTCCAATGCCACACAAGGCTTATAACATTTAGCAGGAACATAAAGGCTAAAATTTTCATTATAAAATGGACTCATAAAAGTGAACTCACCAGGTGGAACATCTTGATCCATTCCAAATTGCATTGCCACCCTATATGGCATATACTTCTCAACACAATCCAAACCGAAAATCTCATTAGCACACAAACACATTCCAAAACACCTCAATTCATCTCCTATATCAAAATTTGAACCATAATCAACATAAACAAATTGTTCATTTTCTTTGTAATGTGACACAAAGCACCAATTTTTCAAATCATCGACATAAGGACGCCACCGAAAATTCTCTTTTGATTCCAAAGCAGACATAATGAACTCAAAATCAGCACGATCAGAATCAGAGTTAAGCTTGTGCCATCTCGCAGCTCTAGGTTCGCCTTTTTTCAGTTCATGAGGACAACTTGGACCGAGAATCGGAAATCTTTCAAATAACCATAGTTGCACAAGGTGAAATAGACCATAAACTTTCAAATCCAAATCCTTGACAGAAAAAGAAACTAGTTTTTCTTTAAGCAAACTCAAATTATGATAAATGCTAGCAAGAACAGAAGGTGCAAGAGCCATTCTTGTACCCTGTGACAAATGAATAGCAATAGAAAAGACGCGCTGGTCGATACTAGAATCCGAAATTGAAGGAAAAACAAACCTTGATAACCATAAACAAAGAAAACCCACATGCTCAAGTTCAAAAAGTTGATGACTTTCTTCTTCTTCTTTTAAACCCTCTTTGAAAAACTTTAACCATGTATTATGATCTGCTTTTTTGGATTTTGTTTTCGACATTCTCCTTCGAAGGTCGACCAATTTAGCTTCTACTGAAAGCAAATCAGAAGAAAGAGGAAAAGCTACCGATTCACCAAGAACTGAAAATCCACCGAGGATCATTACATCTTCAAGTGTGATAGTGGCTTCACCCCAAGGAAAAACAAAAGTGTTAGTTTTTGGAGACCAATGTTGTACTAACGCTAGAATCAAAGAAGGGTTTATAGGGAAACGGTATAGAGAAGACAAAAGGGCATCGCATGAACCTGTTTGGTTCCATGTGAAAGCATGTTCCGCTGTTAATGTTTCAACCCAATCACCCCATTTGGTTTGGGGGTTTTTCCAACCTTTGAAGTGAATCTTAGGAAGAGGATGATGATTCTTGTGTTGGGTTTTGAGAAACGGTGGTTCCGAATGGGGAATGGTTTTGGAACATGGTTTAAGAAAGTTGGTTTGTGTTTGTGTAGAAACAAGTTCATTTGAGTTTGGAGAAACTAAGGTTGCAATACGAGAATAGTATATGCAGAAGCTGTTTTTGTTTGGTTCGGTAGTTGACATTTTTGTTTGGAGAAGTTAAGGAAGACGAAGAGTCGTGCAATGTGTGTGAAAGTGAAAGTAGGCGGGAGATATATGAATGAATGAATGAAAAGTGTGCTGAAGTACTTGTTTCAAATCACCAAATATATTAATTAAAAAATAAAAATAACTTTTTTCTCTCTTTCTCAATATCACCAAATATAAGAATATAAAAATAACTCTTTTATGTATTATTTGATAAACATTTATTAGATGCATGATTATATAATAAATTATAATTAATGCAATTTATATGTTCCAGATTTGTTTATACGCCTATGATAAATATATATTCAAACCCATAACTTAGTAAAGTGCAAATCATGATTCGAGTTGTAGTATGTTGTGGTTCAAGTTATTTGTATTTTTCTATCTAACTCTGTGTAACACCGTAGATAGGAAATTACATGGGGTTAGATAGGAAATTACAAACCTTCTAGAACATCCTAAAGCTTAACCATATAATTATTACAAATCCCCAAGTTCTTAGAAAAATCTCCCAACCAACATCCTTCCTCATTTCTAATCAAGCCCCCACACCCAAAAATAACTTCCTCAATGCAAGCTCCATGCACGTTAAGTTTCACCATACCCGGTCTAGGTGGCGTCCACTTAACTTGTATATTCTCCTTAACTTCGCCAACAACTTTATTATTTATGTCCAAAGCTTTAGCATACTCTCACACACGAGAGGACACATGAGCAAAAGGATAGCCAGTCCTACGAGACTCATCATTATGTTCTTCTTGATTGCGCCAGTACCATAGAGAATAGCAAGCCATAGCCCAAATCGAACTCCACTCACCAAAATGCTTAGGGTTGCACATAACATTCAAGGTGATCCAATCCTCCAATTCAAAATTGAAGAAATTATGAGCCAATCCCATAGGAACATGCTGGTACTAGAACTCCATAGCCTTAAGACAGTCGCGAAAAACATGAATAGCGATTTCAATTGTGTGCCCGCTAAGTTTACAACAAGCCAGACTAATCCTATCATGCTTAAAAAGCCAAATAAAAGTTCGGACTTTTTCCAGAACTTTCAACTGCCAGATGATTTTCCAAGTTCTGTCAGAAACAAAATGGTTACTTTGAGACAAAAGATTATAAAACTTTTTTACAATACCATCCACAAAATCCACACCTTCCATAGAGACGTGATCCTCCAATGTATCCTCAATCATATTAGGAGGTTGAATGCTAACTATTTTATGTAGAATCTCAGTAGGCAGCCAATGTTGGAGATCCTGGTAATTCCAACCGCCCAAGTCATCTTTAACTCACTAACTTTACAATGCTTTAAATATGCATGAATATCCTAGATATGATCATGTATACATAGTCCAAGATCAACCCAGCTATCCTCCCAAGCATCAATGCTCCTACCATTTCCCATTTCCCACTGACCATGTCTCACCAAATATGGGAAACACTTGTTTATCGCTTTCCAAAGACCAGAACCCAAGTTCTTCTTCAAAGCGTTGTGAAGGTTCTTAGTTTGGCTGCATATGTTGAAAAACATTATCTTTTTTCTTGATGTCTTGTAAGATGTTCTGGACATGCTTGAAGATCTTCAGGTGTACAGTGCTTTTGTGATGTCAGATCAGATGTTGTAACATCTGTCTTGACAGTTCTGGAACTTTCTAAATGCAAAAAGTTTTGATTTAATCTCTGTATATTTTTTAGCAGGTTTTTAGTCTTTTGTTTTGCTCCAGGATGTGCGAAAATCAAGGTAGTGTTGCTGTCAAAATCAGAAGCTGCTATGCGTTAGTTTTTGGGAGATTATTGAAGATCTTTTCTTGCTTGATTCATGTGATCCTTTTGAGGAAGTTTCTGATTAGATCCATGCCCATTCAGAATTTTATATTATTGATGTTTAACCTAATTTCTCTATACAAAATATTGTGTAAAGCAAAGTGCTTTTGAGTGTTAGGGGTTTTCTTTGTGCGTGTGTTCTATTTGTGAGCCATTCATACATAACCTAGATGTTTGAATTTGACTAATTTTTGAGTTGTAATTCTGTCCACTCTAAGATTTTAAGTATGGATGTTTGTTCTTGATCAAAGCTTTTAAGTAAGGTCAAAGTGTTGTGTTTTGGAAGAGTGATATTCTGTTATCTTTAAAATTGATTGTTTATCACAGTGTGTGATTGAGGGGGAGTGAGATGGTGATTTCTCATATCTATATGTTGATTTCTAGGTAGAAGTTGCACTGGGTAGGTTCAAGTGAGAAGTTGTAAACTGAGACTGTTTAGGCTTTGAATTGTTCTACTAATAGTGGATTTCCTTCCTTGTTTGGTATCACCCAGAGTAGGTGTATTTGCACCAAACTTGGTTAACAATCCTGTGTGTTTTTATTGTTATTATTTATACTGTTTTTATCTTGTTATTACTCAGATAATAATGTCGTGACATCACCTTCGACATCACGTATCTGATACCACTGATACAAGAATTTCACGCTGCAACTAACATCAATCTTTATGTCGACTCTTCTCAAAACATCACACCAAAGATCCTGCGAGTTATGAATTAATTTCCAACACAACTTTATAATACATGCCATATTCATGTAGCGAAGATAACGAAGTCCCAAGCCCCCAAACTCTTTAGGAAGCAAAATCGTATTCCAATTCACTGCATGAATCCTCCTACGACTGCTCGTGTCTCCCCAAATAAAACCACGTTGAATTCTGTGAATAACCTCTATGCAACTCTTAGGAATCATATTAGTCATCATTGGATACATAGGTACAACTTCTAATACACTCTTGTCAAGAGTGATGTGTCATGCCAAAGATAAAGTGGACGCTTTCCAATTCGAGAGTTTGGAAGCAATCTGATCCATTATGAATTGAAATTTTGTTCTTTTCAAGTTTTGCCCGCTGAGAGGCACACCAAGGTATATATCGAACTGATCAGTTTCACGAAATTTGGAGATGTGCAACAGTTTTCGCTTCATACATTGAGGAAAATTTCTAGAGAAAACAATACTCAATTTTTCCTCGCTAACCTCCTGGTCACTTAAGTTGCAGAAGCGTTGAAGAACATCCATAACACACCTCATTTGAACCTCTCACTTTTTCAAATATTTACATTGATGTTTCTAATACCAATAATTAATCCCATTAGTTGTTATTCTCTGATATATGACTATGGTATTACATAGATTCTCTCTCTCTCTCTCTCTCTCTCTCTATATATATATATATATATATATATATATATATATATATATATATATATATATATATATATATATATATATATATATATATATATATATATATATATATATATATATATATATATATATATATATATATATATATATATATGAGGACCACTTTGATGTATAATTTGTAAATACCTTTATAACCATCTGTTAAACATTGATATCTTTATATATTTTGTTTTCCTTTAAAAAAAACATTGATGTCTATTATAATTCTAGTAAATCTTCAAAACCCAATTCACCTAAAATTTTTTCTATAAAAAAATTCTCCCATCACTTTTTCTCTAAACCTTCGATGAAATCATTATGAAATATATTCTCTTGAATTGCCATTTCTCCTAATATTAACAAAGTTAGATAAAATAGTTTTGATTTTTTTATATTTTAAATGACAATCGACATTTTTTAATCGAGGTTGGACATTTAGTTTTTAATCGAGGTTGGACATTTTAATTGACTAATATTTTTATAAGGACAATGATAATGAGCAAGGTTGTTAAAATCACGATTTAAAACCTAAACTCTTAGATTTTACGTTTTTACGTTGGTATTTGGTATTAAATCACAGGCAAAATCAATTTTAAGTAAAATCGTATATTAGAACGATTTTATACGATTTAAATCTCTCTGAAATCTATAAAATCATGTAAAATCATTGGATTTTACTCTTTAACTTAATTTTACTTTTTGTTTCTTGAAATTTTAAAAACTCAACTCAATAAAACTTCTACCAATTTATTATTTTATTCACTTTAAATAACCTCTTCTTCCATTAGACATTAGACTTTATTAGACTTTTCATTTAGCAGAGCAATGAAAATTAAAAGCTTTCGAACCCTAATGTTATTTCACTTGTACGACGTCGGATCAGAACTTCAACGACAACACACACACACACACACATTTACCAGAGCAATGAAAATTAAAAACTTTCGAACCCTAACGTTACTTCACTTGTACGACGTCGGATCAGAACTTCAACGACAACACACACACACAAAAGGTAAACTCTATGATTTTATATTTCGATTTTACCTAGCCAAAACGAGTTAAGGTAAAAACTCGATTCTAACAACCTTGATAATGAGTTTTTGACCATTTAAAAAGTCTAGAATATATTTTTGTTTTCTATTTTTTGGTCATTTATTATCAATTATTTTACGCATTGAGATTAAAAAAAAGTCGATTTTTATTATCAAATCAATAAAAATTACAATGAAGTTACGAGAAAAATTAATATATAGACACAAACATAATGTGTAATTTTACATTCAATCAACCACAATTTTTTTATTAATTAAAAAATAAAAAAATAAAATTTTCTCTCTCCTTCATTATCATAATAACCCCATGATTTCAATTAAAAAACAAATATAAATTTAAAAATATTTAAATTTTCTCTATTTTTATTGATTGTTTATAAGAATATGAATATAAGGTTGTTTCCATACAAGTATTTCTTGAGAATAAAACAAAACAAAATAAACTTGGGAGAAGTATTGGAAGCCATTTTGGAAAGCCAATAGGAAGTTATTTAAAAAATCATTCTATGCCTCATTAGGAGTAAAAAGTAAAGCATATAGCATAATTCTTTGCCTAACTTTTTCAATTTTCTTAAGCACCTTGTAATGTACAAATAGAAAGCAAAATAAAGAGTTTAATATATTTAAATTCTAACTTACATTTTCACCCAAGAAATCATCAACATTCAACCCTTTCAGCAAAAATGTTACAACTTTTATTTGCACTTTTGTCAATAGAATTAACTGTAATTCTAATCCTATCATTTGCAAATCCAATAAGAAAATTAATGGTGAAGGTTTTAGATCTTTCAAAACGTGGAAGAGGTCCATTAATCACAAAAACTGTAGCAACCACAATTTTTGTTGTTTTTGGTTCCACCATATTTACTATTCTCAAAATCCATAAACGTTCAATGGATTCTGGCAGTGTTAATCCAACAGAAGAAGTTCTAATGGCTCATCATCTTTTAGAAGCATCTCTTATGGGTAATTAATTATTTCCAATTTTTTCATTTAATATTTGCATTACTATAATAATCATGGATTATTGTGCAGGTTTTTCTTTGTTCTTTGGATTGATTATTGATAGGCAACATTACTATGTTAAAGAGATTACTTCACTTAGGAAAAATATGGAAAAGGTGAAGAAAGTAAAGCACAATCATGAATCTTCAAAGAGAAGAGAGATGGAGGAAGTTGAGATGAAAAAAATTAATTAAGTGGAATGTGAGATAAAAGTTTCACATTGCCATAATCAATGAAATGGTTTAAAGCTTATGAAGTATGGTGTAATATAATAATTGAATTTGATATGTGTATATAATTGTTGCAATCATGTATGTATTGTTTATATGAATGATTTATTTTAATTTTTAAGTAATAATTATTGAGTTTAAGGGGAATATAAAATTTGGAGATGTATGTTTCATAAAAAGAGAAAATACTTTTTTAAATATTTATATAATCCATCAAAAATAAATATAAAAAAATTTAACTTGTATTCCATCTAATAATTAAACCCAAAATTTTAAAATAAAAATCCATTTAAACTCATGAAATCCAGATTTTTTACACAAATTCCACACTTTTGTCTAGTAAACCCAGATTTGTCTCTATCTCACACTTTTCTCTTGTAAAATTCTCAAGACTTACACATAGTCACATATCCAAATTTAGACCCTATCTCCACAATCCACTGGACAACCCCATTTGGTTATACTATCTCATACAAATCCATCAAAGATACAATCTTTAACACTTTAAAAGAAAACCCTAAACGTTTCTAATGTTTAAAGATCTCCATTTGGTTTTACTATCTCATACAATCTTTAACACTTTAAAAGAAAACCCTAAACGTTTCTAATGTTTAAAGATTAGTACTTGAAATTTTCTTTCTCCATGCCTTAAAATGAGCTTCTATATATGGTTTTCGAGAGTATACAAAGAGTTCATTCAAGTTATAAACTAGTATAAATTGTGTAGAATATACTACAATTTTGACTTAAACTAGCATTTCAAAAAGTTTCATAGAATCTAATATCGAGATAAATTTTTTGCATGTACTTCCATCATAACATTCCCTCGTAACATATAAAAAGAATCTGAAAAGTTTCGTAGCATTTCAAACAATCTTCGAGTTAATTTGATTTTTTGACCGAAACTAGTATAAAATTGTGAATAATATACTACAAATTTTTGACCGAAACTAGCATTTCAAAAAGTTTAAAAGAATCTAATTTTGAGATAAATTTTTTATGGACTTCCATCATAACCTTCGCTCGTAACATATAGAAAGAATCTGAAAACTTTCGTATCATTTCGAACAATCCTCGATTTAATTTGATTTTTTGACCGAAACTAGTATAAAATTGTGAATAATATACTACAAATTTTTGACCGAAACTAGCATTTCAAAAAGTTTAAAAGAATCTAATTTTGAGATAAATTTTTTATGGACTTCCATCATAACCTTCGCTCGTAACATATAGAAAGAATCTGAAAACTTTCGTATCATTTCGAACAATCCTCGATTTAATTTGATTTTTTGACCGAAACTAGTATAAAATTGTGTATAATATACTACAATTTTTTGACCTAAACTAGCATTTCAAAAAGTTTCATAGAATCTAATTTTGAGATAAGTTTTTTGCATGGACTTCCATCATAACCTTCCCTCGTAACATATAGAAAGATTCTGAAAAGTTTCATAGCATTTCGAACAATCCTCGATTTAATTTAATTTTATGACCGAAACTAGTATAAATTTGTGTAGAATATACTACGATTTTTGACCGAAACTAGTATTTAAAAAAGTTTCATAGAATCTAATTTTGAGATAATTTTTTGCTTGAACTTCCATCAAAACCTTCCCTCGTAACCTATAGAGAGAATCTGAAGAGTTTCGTAGCATTTCGAACAATCCTCGATTTAATTTGATTTTTTTGACGAAACTAGTATAAATTGTGTAGAATATACTACCATTTTGACCTAAATTAGCATTTCAAAAAGTTTCATAGAATCTAATATCAAGAAATTTTTTTTGCATGTACTTCCATCATAACCTTCCCTCGTAAAATATAGAAAGAATCTAAAAAGTTTCGTAGCATTTCGAACAATCCTCAAGTTAATTTGATTTTTTGACCGAAACTAGTATAAAGTTGTGTATAATATACTACAAATTTTTGACCTAAACTAGCATTTCAAAAAGTTTCATAGAATCTAATTTTGAGATAAATGTTTTGCATGGACTTCCATCATAACCATCCCTCGTAAAATATAGAAAGAATCTGAAATGTTTCGTAGCATTTCGAACAATCGTCGAATTAATTTGATTTTTTGACTGAAACTAGTATAAAATTGTGAAGAATATACTACAATTTTGAACAAAACTAGTATTTCAAAATGTTTCATAGAATCTAATTTTGAGATATTTTTTTTGCATGGACTTCCATCATAACCTTCCCTCGTAACTTATAAAAAGAATCTGAAACGTTTCATAGCATTTCGAATAGTCCTCGATTTAATTTGATTTTTTGACCGAAACAAGTATAAAATTGTGTATAATATACTACAATTTTTTGACCTAAACTAGCATTTCAAAAAGATTCGTAGAATCTAATTTTGTGATAAATGGTTTACATGGACTTTCATCATAACCTTCCCTCGTAACATATAGAAAGAATCTGAAGAGTTTTCTAGCCTTTCGAACAATCCTCGATTTAATTTGATTTTTTGATCGAAACTAGTTTAAAATTGTATATAATATACTACAAATTTTTGACCTAAACTAGCATTTCAAAAAGTTTCATAGATTCTAATTTTGAGATAAATTTTTTGCATGGACTTCCATCCTAACCATCCCTCGTAATATATAGAAAGAATCTAAAAAGTTTCGTAGCATTTCGAACAATCCTCGATTTAATTTAATTTTTTGACCAAACTTAGTATAAAATTGTGTAGAATATACTACAATTTTGACTTAAACTAGCATTTCAAAAAGTTTCATAGAATCTAATATCGAGATAAATTTTTTGCATGTACTTCCATCATAACCTTCCCTCGTAACATATAGAAAGAATCTGAAAAGTTTCGTAGCATTTCTAACAATCCTCGAGTTAATTTGAATTTTTGACCGAAACTAGTATAAATTTGTGTATAATATACTACAAATTTTTAACCGAAACTAGCATTTCAAAAAGTTTCAAAGAATCTAATTTTGAGATAATTTTTTTATGGACTTCCATCATAACCTTCGCTCGTAACATATTGAAAGAATCTAAAAACTTTCGTATCATTTCGAACAATGCTCGATTTAATTTGATTTTTTGACCGAAACTAGTATAAAATTGTGTATAATATACTACAATTTTTTGACCTAAACTAGCATTTCAAAAAGTTTCATAGAATCTAATTTTGAGATAATTTTTTTGCACGGACTTCCATCATAACCTTCCCTCGTAACATATAGAAAGATTCTGAAAAGTTTCGTAACATTTCGAACAATCCTCGATTTAATTTTATTTTATGACCGAAACTAGTATAAATTTGTGTAGAATATACTACGATTTTTGACCGAAACTAGTATTTAAAAAAGTTTAGTAGAATCTAATTTTGAGATAATTTTTTGCTTGAACCTCCATCAAAACCTTCCCTCGTAACCTATAGAGAGAATCTGAAGAGTTTCGTAGCATTTCGAACAATCCTCGATTTAATTATATTTTTTGACGAAACTAGTATAAATTGTGTAGAATATACTACAATTTTGACCTAAATTAGCATTTCAAAAAGTTTCATAGAATCTAATATCTAGATAAATTTTTTGCATGTACTTCCATCATAACCTTCCCTCGTAACATATAGAAAGAATGTGAAAGGTTTCGTAGCATTTCAAAAATTCCTCAAGTTAATTTGATATTTTGACCGAAACTAGTATAAAGTTGTGTATAATATACTACAAAATTTTGACCTAAATTAGCATTTTAAAAAGTTTCATAGAATCTAATTTTGATATAAAGTTTTTGCATGGACTTCTATCATAACCTTCCCTCGTAACATATAGAAAGAAACTGAAAAGTTTCGTAGCATTTCGAACAATACTCGATTTAATTTGATTTTTTGACGAAACTAGTATAAATTGTGTAGAATATACTACAATTTTGACCTAAACTAGCATTTCAAAAAGTTTCATAGAATCTACTATCGAGATAAATTTTATGCATGTACTTCTATCATAACCTTCCCTCGTAACATATAAACAGAATCTGAAAAGTTTCGTAGGATTTCGAACAATCCTCGAGTTAATTTTATTTTTTGACCGAAACTTGTATAAAATTGTGTATAATATACTACAATTTTTTGACCTAAACTAGCGTTTCAAAAAGTTTCGTAGAATCTAATTTTAAAATAATTTTTTTGCATGGACTTCCATCATAACCTTCACTCGAAACATACAGAAAGAATCAGAAATGTTTCGTTGCATTTCGAACAATCCTCGATTTAATTTGATTTTTTGACCGAAACTAGTATAAATTGTGTAGAATATACTACAATTTTGACTTAAACTAGCATTTCAAAAAGTTTCATAGAATCTAATATCGAGATAAATTTTTTGCATGTACTTCCATCATAACCTTCCCTCGTAACATATAAAAAGAATCTGAAAAGTTTCGTAGCATTTCAAACAATCTTCGAGTTAATTTGATTTTTTGACCGAAACTAGTATAAAATTGTGAATAATATACTACAAATTTTTGACCGAAACTAGCATTTCAAAAAGTTTAAAAGAATCTAATTTTGAGATAAATTTTTTATGGACTTCCATCATAACTTTCGCTCGTAACATATAGAAAGAATCTGAAAACTTTCGTATCATTTCGAACAATCCTCGATTTAATTTGATTTTTTGACCGAAACTAGTATAAAATTGTGAATAATATACTACAAATTTTTGACCGAAACTAGCATTTCAAAAAGTTTAAAAGAATCTAATTTTGAGATAAATTTTTTATGGACTTCCATCATAACCTTCGCTCGTAACATATAGAAAGAATCTGAAAACTTTCGTATCATTTCGAACAATCCTCGATTTAATTTGATTTTTTGACCGAAACTAGTATAAAATTGTGTATAATATACTACAATTTTTTGACCTAAACTAGCATTTCAAAAAGTTTCATAGAATCTAATTTTGAGATAATTTTTTTGCATGGACTTCCATCATAACCTTCCCTCGTAACATATAGAAAGATTCTGAAAACTTTCGTATCATTTCGAACAATCCTCGATTTAATTTGATTTTTTGACCGAAACTAGTATAAAATTGTGTATAATATACTACAATTTTTTGACCTAAACTAGCATTTCAAAAAGTTTCATAGAATCTAATTTTGAGATAAGTTTTTTGCATGGACTTCCATCATAACCTTCCCTCGTAACATATAGAAAGATTCTGAAAAGTTTCATAGCATTTCGAACAATCCTCGATTTAATTTAATCTTATGACCGAAACTAGTATAAATTTGTGTAGAATATACTACGATTTTTGACCGAAACTAGTATTTAAAAAAGTTTCATAGAATCTAATTTTGAGATAATTTTTTGCTTGAACTTCCATCAAAACCTTCCCTCGTAACCTATAGAGAGAATCTGAAGAGTTTCGTAGCATTTCGAACAATCCTCGATTTAATTTGATTTTTTTGACGAAACTAGTATAAATTGTGTAGAATATACTACCATTTTGACCTAAATTAGCATTTCAAAAAGTTTCATAGAATCTAATATCGAGAAATTTTTTTTGCATGTACTTCCATCATAACCTTCCCTCGTAAAATATAGAAAGAATCTAAAAAGTTTCGTAGCATTTCGAACAATCCTCAAGTTAATTTGATTTTTTGACCGAAACTAGTATAAAGTTGTGTATAATATACTACAAATTTTTGACCTAAACTAGCATTTCAAAAAGTTTCATAGAATCTAATTTTGAGATAAATGTTTTGCATGGACTTCCATCATAACCATCCCTCGTAAAATATAGAAAGAATCTGAAATGTTTCGTAGCATTTCGAACAATCGTCGAATTAATTTGATTTTTTGACTGAAACTAGTATAAAATTGTGAAGAATATACTACAATTTTGAACAAAACTAGTATTTCAAAATGTTTCATAGAATCTAATTTTGAGATATTTTTTTTGCATGGACTTCCATCATAACCTTCCCTCGTAACTTATAAAAAGAATCTGAAACGTTTCATAGCATTTCGAATAGTCCTCGATTTAATTTGATTTTTTGACCGAAACAAGTATAAAATTGTGTATAATATACTACAATTTTTTGACCTAAACTAGCATTTCAAAAAGATTCGTAGAATATAATTTTGTGATAAATGGTTTACATGGACTTTCATCATAACCTTCCCTCGTAACATATAGAAAGAATCTGAAGAGTTTCCTAGCCTTTCGAACAATCCTCGATTTAATTTGATTTTTTGATCGAAACTAGTTTAAAATTGTATATAATATACTACAAATTTTTGACCTAAACTAGCATTTCAAAAAGTTTCATAGATTCTAATTTTGAGATAAATTTTTTGCATGGACTTCCATCCTAACCATCCCTCGTAATATATAGAAAGAATCTAAAAAGTTTCGTAGCATTTCGAACAATCCTCGATTTAATTTAATTTTTTGACCAAACTTAGTATAAAATTGTGTAGAA
The DNA here is from genome assembly GCA_963966055.1 of Lathyrus aphaca. Lineage (NCBI taxonomy): Eukaryota > Viridiplantae > Streptophyta > Magnoliopsida > Fabales > Fabaceae > Lathyrus > Lathyrus aphaca. Next base: position 16,960,545 of record OZ014523.1, on the reverse strand, counting down.
TATACTACAATTTTGACTTAAACTAGCATTTCAAAAAGTTTCATAGAATCTAATATCGAGATAAATTTTTTGCATGTACTTCCATCATAACCTTCCCTCGTAACATATAGAAAGAATCTGAAAAGTTTCGTAGCATTTCTAACAATCCTCGAGTTAATTTGAATTTTTGACCGAAACTAGTATAAATTTGTGTATAATATACTACAAATTTTTAACCGAAACTAGCATTTCAAAAAGTTTCAAAGAATCTAATTTTGAGATAATTTTTTTATGGACTTCCATCATAACCTTCGCTCGTAACATATTGAAAGAATCTAAAAACTTTCGTATCATTTCGAACAATGATCGATTTAATTTGATTTTTTGACCGAAACTAGTATAAAATTGTGTATAATATACTACAATTTTTTGACCTAAACTAGCATTTCAAAAAGTTTCATAGAATCTAATTTTGAGATAATTTTTTTGCACGGACTTCCATCATAACCTTCCCTCGTAACATATAGAAAGATTCTGAAAAGTTTCGTAACATTTCGAACAATCCTCGATTTAATTTTATTTTATGACCGAAACTAGTATAAATTTGTGTAGAATATACTACGATTTTTGACCGAAACTAGTATTTAAAAAAGTTTAGTAGAATCTAATTTTGAGATAATTTTTTGCTTGAACCTCCATCAAAACCTTCCCTCGTAACCTATAGAGAGAATCTGAAGAGTTTCGTAGCATTTCGAACAATCCTCGATTTAATTATATTTTTTGACGAAACTAGTATAAATTGTGTAGAATATACTACAATTTTGACCTAAATTAGCATTTCAAAAAGTTTCATAGAATCTAATATCTAGATAAATTTTTTGCATGTACTTCCATCATAACCTTCCCTCGTAACATATAGAAAGAATGTGAAAGGTTTCGTAGCATTTCAAAAATTCCTCAAGTTAATTTGATATTTTGACCGAAACTAGTATAAAGTTGTGTATAATATACTACAAAATTTTGACCTAAATTAGCATTTTAAAAAGTTTCATAGAATCTAATTTTGAGATAAAGTTTTTGCATGGACTTCTATCATAACCTTCCCTCGTAACATATAGAAAGAAACTGAAAAGTTTCGTAGCATTTCGAACAATACTCGATTTAATTTGATTTTTTGACGAAACTAGTATAAATTGTGTAGAATATACTACAATTTTGACCTAAACTAGCATTTCAAAAAGTTTCATAGAATCTACTATCGAGATAAATTTTATGCATGTACTTCTATCATAACCTTCCCTCGTAACATATAAACAGAATCTGAAAAGTTTCGTAGGATTTCGAACAATCCTCGAGTTAATTTTATTTTTTGACCGAAACTTGTATAAAATTGTGTATAATATACTACAATTTTTTGACCTAAACTAGCGTTTCAAAAAGTTTCGTAGAATCTAATTTTAAAATAATTTTTTTTCATGGACTTCCATCATAACCTTCACTCGAAACATACAGAAAGAATCAGAAATGTTTCGTTGCATTTCGAACAATCCTCGATTTAATTTGATTTTTTGACCGAAACTAGTATAAATTGTGTAGAATATACTACAATTTTGACTTAAACTAGCATTTCAAAAAGTTTCATAGAATCTAATATCGAGATAAATTTTTTGCATGTACTTCCATCATAACCTTCCCTCGTAACATATAAAAAGAATCTGAAAAGTTTCGTAGCATTTCAAACAATCTTCGAGTTAATTTGATTTTTTGACCGAAACTAGTATAAAATTGTGAATAATATACTACAAATTTTTGACCGAAACTAGCATTTCAAAAAGTTTAAAAGAATCTAATTTTGAGATAAATTTTTTATGGACTTCCATCATAACTTTCGCTCGTAACATATAGAAAGAATCTGAAAACTTTCGTATCATTTCGAACAATCCTCGATTTAATTTGATTTTTTGACCGAAACTAGTATAAAATTGTGAATAATATACTACAAATTTTTGACCGAAACTAGCATTTCAAAAAGTTTAAAAGAATCTAATTTTGAGATAAATTTTTTATGGACTTCCATCATAACCTTCGCTCGTAACATATAGAAAGAATCTGAAAACTTTCGTATCATTTCGAACAATCCTCGATTTAATTTGATTTTTTGACCGAAACTAGTATAAAATTGTGTATAATATACTACAATTTTTTGACCTAAACTAGCATTTCAAAAAGTTTCATAGAATCTAATTTTGAGATAATTTTTTTGCATGGACTTCCATCATAACCTTCCCTCGTAACATATAGAAAGATTCTGAAAACTTTCGTATCATTTCGAACAATCCTCGATTTAATTTGATTTTTTGACCGAAACTAGTATAAAATTGTGTATAATATACTACAATTTTTTGACCTAAACTAGCATTTCAAAAAGTTTCATAGAATCTAATTTTGAGATAAGTTTTTTGCATGGACTTCCATCATAACCTTCCCTCGTAACATATAGAAAGATTCTGAAAAGTTTCATAGCATTTCGAACAATCCTCGATTTAATTTAATCTTATGACCGAAACTAGTATAAATTTGTGTAGAATATACTACGATTTTTGACCGAAACTAGTATTTAAAAAAGTTTCATAGAATCTAATTTTGAGATAATTTTTTGCTTGAACTTCCATCAAAACCTTCCCTCGTAACCTATAGAGAGAATCTGAAGAGTTTCGTAGCATTTCGAACAATCCTCGATTTAATTTGATTTTTTTGACGAAACTAGTATAAATTGTGTAGAATATACTACCATTTTGACCTAAATTAGCATTTCAAAAAGTTTCATAGAATCTAATATCGAGAAATTTTTTTTGCATGTACTTCCATCATAACCTTCCCTCGTAAAATATAGAAAGAATCTAAAAAGTTTCGTAGCATTTCGAACAATCCTCAAGTTAATTTGATTTTTTGACCGAAACTAGTATAAAGTTGTGTATAATATACTACAAATTTTTGACCTAAACTAGCATTTCAAAAAGTTTCATAGAATCTAATTTTGAGATAAATGTTTTGCATGGACTTCCATCATAACCATCCCTCGTAAAATATAGAAAGAATCTGAAATGTTTCGTAGCATTTCGAACAATCGTCGAATTAATTTGATTTTTTGACTGAAACTAGTATAAAATTGTGAAGAATATACTACAATTTTGAACAAAACTAGTATTTCAAAATGTTTCATAGAATCTAATTTTGAGATATTTTTTTTGCATGGACTTCCATCATAACCTTCCCTCGTAACTTATAAAAAGAATCTGAAACGTTTCATAGCATTTCGAATAGTCCTCGATTTAATTTGATTTTTTGACCGAAACAAGTATAAAATTGTGTATAATATACTACAATTTTTTGACCTAAACTAGCATTTCAAAAAGATTCGTAGAATATAATTTTGTGATAAATGGTTTACATGGACTTTCATCATAACCTTCCCTCGTAACATATAGAAAGAATCTGAAGAGTTTCCTAGCCTTTCGAACAATCCTCGATTTAATTTGATTTTTTGATCGAAACTAGTTTAAAATTGTATATAATATACTACAAATTTTTGACCTAAACTAGCATTTCAAAAAGTTTCATAGATTCTAATTTTGAGATAAATGTTTTGCATGGACTTCCATCATAACCATCCCTCGTAACATATAAAAAGAATCTAAAAAGTTTCGTAGCATTTCGAACAATCCTCGATTTAATTTGATTTTTTGACAAACTTAGTATAAAATTGTGTAGAATATACTACAATTTTGACTTAAACTAGCATTTCAAAAAGTTTCATAGAATCTAATATCGAGATAAATTTTTTGCATGTACATCTATCATAAACTTCCCTCGTAACATATAAACAGAATCTGAAAGGTTTCGTAGGATTTCGAACAATCCTCGAGTTAATTTTATTTTTTGACAGAAACTTGTATAAAATTGTGTATAATATACTACAATTTTTTGACCTAAACTAGCATTTCAAAAAGTTTCGTAGAATCTAATTTTAAAATAATTTTTTTGCATGGAATACTATCATAACCTTCCCTCGAAACATAAGAAATAATTAGAAAAGGTTCGTAGCATTTCGAACAATCCTCGATTTAATTTGATTTTTTGACCGAAACTAGTATAAATTGTGTATAATATACTACATAATTTTTGACCTAAACTAGCATTTCAAAAAGTTTCATAGAATCTAATTTTGAGATAAATTTTTTGCATGGACTTCCATCATAACCATCCCTCGTAAAATATAGAATGAATCTGAAAAGTTTCGTAGCATTTCGAACAATCCTCGATTTAATTTGATTTTTTGACTGAAACTAGTATAAAATTGTGAAGAATATACTACAATTTTGAACAAAACTAGTATTTCATAAAGTTTCATAGAATCTAATTTTGAGATAATTTTTTTGCAGGTACTTCCATCATAACCTTCCCTCGTAACTTATAAAAAGAATCTGAAACGTTTCATAGCATTTCGAATAGTCCTCGATTTAATTTGATTTTTTGACTGAAACTAGTATAAAATTGTGTATAATATACTACAATTTTTTGACCTAAACTAGCATTTCAAAAAGATTCGTAGAATCTAATTTTGTGATAAATGGTTTATATGGAATTTCATCATAACCTTCCCTCGTAACATATAGAAAGAATCTGAAGAGTTTCCTAGCCTTTCGAACAATCCTCGATTTAATTTTATTTTTTGATCGAAACTAGTTTAAAATTGTGTATAATATACTACAAATTTTTGACCTAAACTAACATTTCAAAAAGTTTCATAGATTCTAATTTTGAGATAAATTTTTTGCATGGACTTCCATCATAACCATCCCTCGTAATATATAAAAAGAATCTAAAAAGTTTCGTAGCATTTCGAACAATCCTCGATTTAATTTGATTTTTTGACCAAACTTAGTATAAAATTGTGTAGAATATACTCAATTTTGACTTAAACTAGCATTTCAAAAAGTTTCATAGAATCTAATATCGAGATAAAATTTTTGCATGTACTTCCATCATAACCTTCCCTCGTAACATATAGAAAGAATCTGAAAAGTTTCGTAGCATTTCGAACAATCCTCGAGTTAATTTGATTTTTTGACCGAAACTAGTATAAATTTGTGTATAATATACTACAAATTTTTGACCGAAATTAGCATTTCAAAAAGTTTCAAAGAATCTAATTTTGAGATAATTTTTTTATGGACTTCCATCATAACCTTCGTTCGTAACATATTGAAAGAATCTAAAAACTTTCGTATCATTTCGAACAATGCTCGATTTAATTTGATTTTTTGACCGAAACTAGTATAAAATTGTGTATAATATACTACAATTTTTTGACCTAAACTAGCATTTCAAAAAGTTTCATAGAATCTAATTTTGAGATAATTTTTTTGCACGGACTTCCATCATAACCTTCCCTCGTAACATATAGAAAGATTCTGAAAACTTTCGTAGCATTTCGAACAATCCTCGATTTAATTTTATTTTATGACCGAAACTAGTATAAATTTGTGTAGAATATACTACGATTTTTGACCGAAACTAGTATTTCAAAAAGTTTCATAGAATCTAATTTTGAGATAATTTTTTGCTTGAACTTCCATCAAAACCTTCCCTCGTAACCTATAGAGAGAATCTGAAGAGTTTCGTAGCATTTCGAACAATCCTCGATTTAATTTGATTTTTTGACGAAACTAGTATAAATTGTGTAGAATATACTACAATTTTGACCTAAATTAGCATTTTAAAAAGTTTCATAGAATCTAATATCGAGATAAATTTTTTGCATGTACTTCCATCATAACCTTCCCTCGTAACATATAGAAAGAATCTGAAAGGTTTCGTAGCATTTCGAACAATCCTCAAGTTAATTTGATTTTTTGACCGAAACTAGTATAAAGTTGTGTATAATATACTACAAAATTTTGACCTAAACTAGCATTTTAAAAAGTTTCATAATATCTAATTTTGAGATAAATTTTTTGCATGGACTTCTATCATAACCTTCCCTCGTAACATATAGAAAGAACCTGAAAAGTTTCGTAGCATTTCAAACAATACTCGATTTAATTTGATTTTTTGACGAAACTAGTATAAATTGTGTAGAATATACTACAATTTTGACCTAAACTAGCATTTCAAAAAGTTTCATAGAATCTAATATCGAGATAAATTTTATGCATGTACTTCTATCATAACCTTCCCTCGTAACATATAAACAGAATCTGAAAAGTTTCGTAGGATTTCGAACAATCCTCGAGTTAATTTTATTTTTTGACCGAAACTTGTATAAAATTGTGTATAATATACTACAATTTTTTGACCTAAACTAGCGTTTCAAAAAGTTTCGTAGAATCTAATTTTAAAATAATTTTTTTAGATGGACTTCCATCATAACCTTCACTCGAAACATACAGAAAGAATCAGAAATGTTTCGTTGCATTTCGAACAATCCTCGATTTAATTTGATTTTTTGACCGAAACTAGTATAAAATTGTGTATAATATACTACAATTTTTTGAACTAAACTAGCATTTTAAAAAGTTTCGTAGAATCTAATTTTGTGATAAATTGTTTACATGGACTTTCATCATAACCTTCCCTCGTAACATATAGAAATAATCTGGAAAGTTTCCTAGCCTTTCGAACAATCCTCGATTTATTTTGATTTTTTGACTGAAACTAGTTTAAAATTGTTTATAATATACTACATATTTTTGACCTAAACTAGCATTTCAAAAAGATTCATAGATTCTAATTTTGAGATAAATGTTTTGCATGGACTTCCATCATAACCATCCCTCGTAACATATAAAAAGAATCTAAAAAGTTTCGTAGCATTTCGAACAATCCTCGATTTAATTTGATTTTTTGACAAACTTAGTATAAAATTGTGTAGAATATACTACAATTTTGACTTAAACTAGCATTTCAAAAAGTTTCATAGAATCTAATATCGAGATAAATTTTTTGCATGTACTTCTATCATAAACTTCCCTCGTAACATATAAACAGAATCTGAAAGGTTTCGTAGGATTTCGAACAATCCTCGAGTTAATTTTATTTTTTGACAGAAACTTGTATAAAATTGTGTATAATATACTACAATTTTTTGACCTAAACTAGCATTTCAAAAAGTTTCGTAGAATCTAATTTTAAAATAATTTTTTTGCATGGAATACTATCATAACCTTCCCTCGAAACATAAGAAAGAATCAGAAAAGGTTCGTAGCATTTCGAACAATCCTCGATTTAATTTGATTTTTTGACCGAAACTAGTATAAATTGTGTATAATATACTACATAATTTTTGACCTAAACTAGCATTTCAAAAAGTTTCATAGAATCTAATTTTGAGATAAATTTTTTGCATGGACTTCCATCATAACCATCCCTCGTAAAATATAGAAAGAATCTGAAAAGTTTCGTAGTATTTCGAACAATCCTCGATTTAATTTGATTTTTTGACTGAAACTAGTATAAAATTGTGAAGAATATACTACAATTTTGAACAAAACTAGTATTTCAAAAAGTTTCATAGAGTCTAATTTTGAGATAATTTTTTTGCATGTACTTCCATCATAACCTTCCCTCGTAACTTATAAAAAGAATCTGAAACGTTTCATAGCATTTCGAATAGTCCTCGATTTAATTTGATTTTTTGACTGAAACTAGTATAAAATTGTGTATAATATACTACAATTTTTTGACCTAAACTAGCATTTCAAAAAGATTCGTAGAATCTAATTTTGTGATAAATGGTTTATATGGAATTTCATCATAACCTTCCCTCGTAACATATAGAAAGAATCTGAAGAGTTTCCTAGCCTTTCGAACAATCCTCGATTTAATTTTATTTTTTGATCGAAACTAGTTTAAAATTGTGTATAATATACTACAAATTTTTGACCTAAACTAACATTTCAAAAAGTTTCATAGATTCTAATTTTGAGATAAATTTTTTGCATGGACTTCCATCATAACCATCCCTCGTAATATATAGAAAGAATCTAAAAAGTTTCGTAGCATTTCGAACAATCCTCGATTTAATTTGATTTTTTGACCAAACTTAGTATAAAATTGTGTAGAATATACTACAATTTTGACTTAAACTAGCATTTCAAAAAGTTTCATAGAATCTAATATCGAGATAAAATTTTTGCATGTACTTCCATCATAACCTTCCCTCGTAACATATAGAAAGAATCTGAAAAGTTTCGTAGCATTTCGAACAATCCTCGAGTTAATTTGATTTTTTGACCGAAACTAGTATAAATTTGTGTATAATATACTACAAATTTTTGACCGAAATTAGCATTTCAAAAAGTTTCAAAGAATCTAATTTTGAGATAATTTTTTTATGGACTTCCATCACAACCTTCGCTCGTAACATATTGAAAGAATCTAAAAACTTTCGTATCATTTCGAACAATGCTCGATTTAATTTGATTTTTTGACCGAAACTAGTATAAAATTGTGTATAATATACTACAATTTTTTGACCTAAACTAGCATTTCAAAAAGTTTCATAGAATCTAATTTTGAGATAATTTTTTTGCATGGACTTCCATCATAACCTTCCCTCGTAACGTATAGAAAGATTCTGAAAAGTTTCGTAGCATTTCGAACAATCCTCGATTTAATTTTATTTTATGACCGAAACTATTATAAATTTGTGTAGAATATACTACGATTTTTGACCGAAACTAGTATTTCAAAAAGTTTCATAGAAGCTAATTTGTAATAATTTTTTGCTTGAACTTCTATCAAAACCTTCCCTCGTAACCTATAGAGAGAATCTGAAGAGTTTCGTAACATTTCGAACAATCCTCGATTTAATTTGATTTTTTGACGAAACTAGTATAAATTGTGTAGAATATACTACAATTTTGACCTAAATTAGCATTTCAAAAAGTTTCATTGAATCTAATATCGAGATAAATTTTTTGCATGTACTTCCATTATAACCTTCCCTCATAACATATAGAAAGAATCTAAAAAGTTTCGTAGCATTTCGAACAATCCTCAAGTTAATTTGAGTTTTAGACCGAAACTAGTATAAAGTTGTGTATAATACACTACAAAATGTTGACATAAACTAGCATTTCAAAAAGTTTCATAGAATCTAATTTTGAGATAAAGTTTTTGCATGGACTTCTATCATAACCTTCCCTTGTAACATATAGAAAGAATCTGAAATGTTTCGTAGCATTTCGAACAATACTCGATTTAATTTGATTTTTTGACGAAACTAGTATAAATTGTGTAGAAATACTACAATTTTGACCTAAACTAGCATTTCAAAAAGTTGAAAAGAATCTAATATCGAGATAATTTTTTTGCATGTACTTCTATCATAACCTTCCATCGTAACATATAAACAGAATCTTAAAAGTTTCGTAGGATTTCGAACAATCCTCGAGTTAAATTTATTTTTTGACCGAAACTTGTAAAAAATTGTGTATAATATACTACAATTTTTTGACCTAATTTTAAAATAATTTTTTTACGTGGACTTCCATCATAACCTTCCCTCGAAACATATAGAAAGAATAAAAAACGTTTCGTAGCATTTCGAATAATCCTCGATTTAATTTGATTTTTTTGACCGAAACTAGTATAAAATTGTGAAGAATATACTACAATTTTGAACGAAACTAGTATTTCAAAAAGTTTCATAGAATCTAATTTTGAGATAATTTTTTTGAATGGACTTCCATCATAACCTTCCCTCGTAACATATAAAAAGAATTTGAATCGTTTCATAGAATTTAGAATAGTCCTCGATTTAATTTGATTTTTTGACCGAAACTAGTATAAAATTGTGTATAATATACTACAATTTTTTGACCTAAACTAGGTTTTCAAAAAGTTTCGTAGAATCTAATTTTGAGATAAATTTTTTACATGGACTTTCATCATAACCTTCCCTCGTAACATATAGAAAGAATCTGAAAAGTTTCGTAGCCTTTCGAACAATCCTCGATTTAATTTGATTTTTTAATCGAAACTAGTTTAAAATTGTGTATAATATGCTACAAATGTTTAACCTAAACTAGCATTTCAAAAAGTTTCATAGATTCTAATTTTAAGATAAATTTTTTGCATGGACTTCCATCATAACCATCCCTCGTAACATATAGAAAGAATCTAAAAAGTTTCGTAGCATTTCGAACAATCCTCGATTTAATTTGATATTTTGACCAAACTTAGTATAAATATGTGTAGAATATACTACAATTTCGACTTAAACTAGCATTTCAAAAAGTTTCATAGAATCTAATATCGAGATAAATTTTTTGCATGTACTTCCATAATAACCTTTCCTCGTAACATATAGAAAGAATCTGAAAAGTTTCGTAGCATTTCGAACAATCCTCGAGCTAATTTGATTTTTTGACCGAAACTAGTATAAAATTGTGTATAATATACTAGAAATTTTTGACCGAAACTAGCATTTCAAAAGGTTTCAAAGAATCTAATTTTGAGATAATTTTTTTATGGACTTCCATTATAACCTTCGCTCGTAACATATAGAAATAATCTAAAAACTTTCGTATCATTTCGAACAATGCTCGATTTAATTTTATTTTTTGACCGAAACTAGTATAAAATTGTGTATAATATACTACAATTTTTTGACCTAAACTAGCATTTCAAAATGTTTCGTAGAATCTAATTTTGAGATAAATTTTTTACATGGACCGAAACTAGTATTTCAAAAAGTTTCATAGAATCTAATTTTAAGATTTTTTTTTTGCATGGACTTCCATCCTAACCTTCCCTCGTAACATATAGAAAGAATCTGAAGAGTTTCGTAGCATTTCGAACAATCCTCGATGAAATTCTGTGATCAGGTATGAGATGTCCTAAGAGATGTCCCAACACTTAATAGGACATTTGACAAATTTAACCAAAACTTAAATAGCAAGAAAAGTAAACAACACAGAAGTTTGTTAACCCAGTTCAGTGTATAACCACACCTACATCTGGAGGCTACCAAGCCAGGAGGAAATCCACTATTAGTAATATTAATTCTAGACTTAAACCACCCTGTTTAATCTATCACTTAATACTTACCCAATGCAATTTCTACCTAAGACTCACTTAGATAAGAGTACCCTACTCACTCCCCCTCAATCACCCAGTGATCAAGTTTACAAGTTTACTGAAATTGAAGACATCCTTCAAACAAAAACAGCTTGATCTTACTTAACAGTTTCAATCAAGTCACAAATGCACTTTTGCTTAAAAGCTCATAAAGTGGTACATAAAATACAACCTGCTATTAAAACACTAGACACCCTATTTAGTCTTCTGAAATTCGTACTCAATTCTATGAGTTTCTGTTGTTTAAATAGGTATCTGAATTTTGGGCTTTCTGTAGAATGATCCAGCCCTAATGTGCAGCAACTGTCACCTTGAATTTAGGGTTTGTTACCTCCTATATTCTAGGTGCATTAGGTCTTCTGTGTTAATCTGAATCTTCAATTTAAAACTCCCTACAGATGCGCCTTGTTCTGTTTTTATCCAGCATTAATTAATTCCAGATAGTTCTCCTTAAATATCTCTGATCTGTTAATCAATAATTAATTCTGGTAGCAGGTCTGAGATGTCTCAACATCTGTTGGGACATCCTGACAAAACTGAACTTAGTCATTTACACAATGTCCCAACATCTGATGAGACATCCTGAAATAAGTTCACATACTCTGTTTGCTAATGTCCCAACATCTGATAGGACATTCTGAACTGAATTTAACATTTCTTGTTTGGTCAAAAATTCTGCCAATTCTTAAACATCTACAAACTCCCCCTTTGGCTAATTTTTGGCTAACATCTTTTCTGGATTTCAGAGTGCAGCAGAAGTTCTTTTTATCAGAGTATAGCATTACTTTTCTGTTGATTCTTATTTGAGATTACTCCCCCTCAAACAAATATGTGTCCAGTCTTGTTGCAACAGAAATACACACTGATTCAGTTCAGACAGAAACAAACAGATTTCATTCAAAAATTAAACAGCAGTACAAATTTGTTGTTGTTCTCCCCCTTGGTAGACACAAAATTAGAGGCCAAAGACACTATTACTGTCATTACATTGCTGTCATTACATTTGCCTCACATACATTGATCACTCAGATGCATCATTCTCAGTTTCTTCCTCCACTTCAGTGTCTTCAGCAGCTTCACTTGCTTCATCAGCTTCACTGTCTTCATCAGATGCAGCTTTCTGATCTTCTTCACTTTCCAACCTCTTAATTATTTCCTCAAGTTTCTGTCTTCTAGCTTCAAGCTCTTTGCAGGTGCCTTTGAGTTCAGCAATCAAGGCCTTCTTGGAGATTGGATTCTTAGCAGTGGAGGGACCAGCAGATGTCCCAGAAGGTGCTTCAACATCTGCAGCATGATGACTTAGGAATAATTTGTAGTGAAAAGCCAGGGGGCTCTCTCTCTTGCAGACTGTGTCCTTTTCATTTAAAATCCCAGGGTATTGACTTAGAACAATACCACACAGCAATGATGGAAAAGCTATTGGCAGCTTTGTTGCAGTAGAGATGGCATGCTTCATAGTCTGATCAAAAATATATACTCCATAATCCATCTTGGTTTGAGTCCCCACAGCATAGATGAATCTGGCCAGACCAGTTGAGATTGATGAAGTGTGGTTGGTAGGCACCCAGTTAGCAGTTCCAATCCTGTTAAGCATGGCATACTTTCTGGTAAGCATGCTCACAGAGAGCTTTCCCTTCACAGGCCAAGCTTTGACCTGGTTTGCAGTGATCACCTTACAGATTTGATTATCTGTCTTGCCTAGCTCATTGGGTCCATCTGTGTCCCTTCCTAGATACTGATTAATGATTTGGGGAGAGAACTCAACACACTTACCTCTCACAAATACCTTTCTGAACTCTGAGGACTTACCATTTGAGCAATCCTCCTGAAGATTCACAATGAACTCTTTGACAAGAAGTTCATAGCAGGGAGAGAACTCTGAGACTGTCTTGAATAGTCCTGCAGCAGAGATTAGGTCAATGAGTTCTGTGCACTCAAGTGCATTGCTGCTCAGTTCTCTTTCTAGGGCAACTCTTCTTTGGTACACAAACTTCCACTTGTTCACACTAGAGACATGGTGGAAAGATATGTTGTCTAATGGAGCTTCTGGAACAGCTGTTGAAGCCCTAGATGGGGCTGGTCTCTTCTTGGGAGGAGATGTTGGGACATCTGATTCAACATCTGAGTCAGATGGGGTGACAGCTTTCCTTTTCTGAGTTTGGACTTTACTCCATTGTTTAGATGGTCCAAAAGTGGCTTTAGCCTTGCCTTTCTTTGGACTAGCCTTCTTCTTCTCAGGAATTGCTGCTTCAGCTTGCATCTTGCCTTTCCTGGACCTTAGCCTTTTGGCTATGCTGGGTTTAACAGAGGCTATGATCTCTGCATCAGAGTCCTGCTCCAGGTTCACCACTGGATGAGATTGAGCAGTCTCTTCTTCATTTGAGACTTTGGTCTGATCCTCAGAGATTTCTTCATCATTTTCATTTGAGGTCTTATTCTGGTCCTCAGTTTGTTCCAACTCAACATCTGATGAGTTCTTTCTCTTATCTTCAGATGTTCCAACATCTGTTGGGACATCTTGTTCTTCTGCAGCTTGAGCTTGTTCTTCTTGAGATGCAGGCATGGTTTTCAGAGGAACAGAGATCCCACTCACCTTTCTTTGTTCAAACAGAATTTGAGTGACAATCTCCTTGATTGAATCATCCACATATTGTGAAGATTTAGGAGGCATGTTAGCTGGAGAGGGAGTGCCTTTAGCTTTGCTTCTGACTTGATCTTTACCTCTCTTTGGAGTTCTTGCCTTTTTAGTGTGAGAAACGCTTCCCCTGAGTTCGTCCAATGGAGTTGATTGCATTGGTACTACAGAAATGGGAGTGGCATGAACTACGTCTTCTTGATTGAGAACTTCTTCAGTTGAGTTAGGGTTTTGAGACATTGTTGAGGAAGATGGATAGAAAGCTTTAGGGTTTTTAATTTCTGGAGAATAGCTGGTTAATGTGAATCGCTTGTGATAGTAGGATGGGAATCTTGATAGCTGATTATAAGCAGTTACTAAATAAGTAACCGTTACAGTGCAAATGATTAGAGCTGGAATTCCCAAGGATCTTGTCCAGATTAGTTTTGCCATCTGGACCTTATGCCAACCAATGTCATATGACATGTTGGCACATCTCATTAACTGCTAGATATCACATAAACAGATTCCAAGTTTGCCCCTTAAGTTCTCAAATTGTGTAGCATCCAATGCTTTGGTAAAGATATCAGCTAACTGCAGATTTGTAGCTACATGCTCCAATGAAATCACCTTTTCTTCTACAAGATCTCTGATGAAATGATGTCTGATATCAATATGCTTTGTCCTGCTATGTTGGATAGGATTCTTAGATATGTTGATTGCACTTAAGTTGTCACAGTACAATGTCATGACATCCTGTGGGACATTGTACTCAGTGAGCATCTGCTTCATCCAAACCAACTGAGAACAACTGCTACCTGCTGCTATGTACTCAGCTTCAGCTGTAGATAAGGATACACAATTCTGTTTCTTACTGAACCAAGAAATCAGATTGTTTCCTAGAAAGAAGCATCCTCCTGAAGTGCTTTTTCTGTCATCAGCACTTCCTGCCCAATCAGCATCACAAAAGCCAGTGAGAATTGGTTTGCAACCATGAAAGTACATTATGCCATAGTCACAAGTACCATTAACATATTTAAGGATTCTCTTGACTTGATTAAGATGACTGACTTTTGGATCAGCTTGATATCTTGCACAAACTCCTACTGCAAAAGCAATGTCTGGTCTGCTAGCAGTCAAGTATAACAAGCTTCCAATCATGCTTCTGTATAGGCTTTGATCTACATTCTCACCCTTTTCATCTTTAGTCAGCTTCAAATGTGTGGGGGCAGGAGTTCTCTTGTGAGCAGCATTTTCCATTCCAAATTTCTTGACTATGTTCTTGGAATACTTGCTTTGTGAGATGAACATTGAGTCTTCCATTTGCTTTATTTGCAGCCCAAGAAAGTAGGTTAATTCTCCTACTAGGCTCATTTCAAATTCAGATTCCATCTGCTTGACAAAATGTTTGACCATCCTGTCAGACATCCCACCAAAGACAATGTCATCAACATATATTTGTGCAATCATGACATTTCCTTCTTCATCCTTAATAAACAGGGTTTTATCAATCCCACCTTTTCTGTATCCTTGCTTGATAAGAAATGTGGTCAGTCTTTCATACCATGCCCTTGGAGCTTGCTTCAGACCATAAAGAGCTTTCTTTAATTTGTATACATGATTTGGACAACTTGGATCAACAAATCCTTTAGGCTGTTCTACATATACCTCTTCATTAAGATAACCATTAAGAAAGGCACTTTTCACATCCATTTGAAATAACTTGAACTTTAAGATACAAGCAATTCCCAACAGTAGTCTTATTGATTCAAGCCTTGCTACTGGTGCAAAGGTTTCATCAAAGTCTACCCCTTCAATTTGAGTGTATCCTTGAGCCACAAGTCTAGCTTTGTTCTTTGTAACAACTCCTTGTTCATTTGACTTGTTCTTAAACACCCATTTTGTACCAATCACATTTATGTCATCAGGTCTAGGAACAAGAATCCACACTTCATTCCTTGTGAATTGACCTAATTCCTCTTGCATAGCACAAATCCAGTATTCATCAGTGAGAGCTTCCTTGACATTTTTAGGTTCTATTTTGGAAACAAAACAAGAACCTGAAATCACTTCTCTTGATCTAGTGCTTACACCTCTGTTGGGATCACCAATTATTAAGTCTTTGGGATGATCCTTCTGTATTCTGATGGAGGGAGGTTTGCTTGAATCTTCTGACCTTGTATCATTTTGAGTGAAGTTATATTGATCATTCTTTTCTTCAGCTTCAATCTTGATATCAGCAGATGTTCCAACATCTTCTGGGACATCTGTAGAAGTATCATAAATTATCACATTTATGGACTCCATGATAACCTTTGTTCTGTAATTAAATACTCTATATGCTCTGCTGTTTATAGAGTATCCAAGGAAAATCCCTTCATCACTTTTAGGATCCATTTTTCTCCTTTGCTCCCTATCTGCCAGAATATAGCATTTACTTCCAAACACATGAAAGTACTTCACAGTGGGTTTTCTGCCCTTCCATACTTCATATATTGTGGACAAAGTTCCTTTCCTTAAAGTAACTCTGTTATGGATGTAGCAGGCAGTGTTCATAGCTTCAGCCCAAAAATACAGAGGTAACTTTTTAGCATGGATCATAGCTCTTGCTGATTCTTGAATGGTTCTATTCTTCCTTTCAACAATCCCATTCTGTTGAGGAGTGATAGGTGAAGAATACTCATGGTTTATTCCTTCTGAAGAGCAGAAATCTAAGAACTTTTGATTCTCAAATTCTTTTCCATGATCACTTCTTATTCTGATCACACAGCTGGATTTTTCCCTTTGCAATCTTTGGCATAATTCTTTGAATACATCAAATACATCTGACTTTTCTTTGATGAAGTTTATCCATGTATATCTTGAAAAATCATCAACCACAACATAGGCATACCTCTTACCACCAAGACTTTCAACTTGCATAGGTCCCATAAGATCCATATGTAGAAGTTCCAAAACTTTGGAAGTTGTCAGATGTTGGAGCTTTGGATGGGACATCTTGGTTTGCTTGCCTATTTGACATTCACCACATATTTTGCCATCATCAATCTTCAGTTTAGGAATACCTCTTACAGCATCCATAGATATGATCTTCTTTATGCCTCTGAAATGAAGATGACCTAGTCTTTGATGCCACAGTTTCACTTCTTCTTCCTTAGCTAGAGAGCAGGTTGAAGTGAGACTGAGATTTTGGGATTCCCACATGTAACAGTTGTCTTTAGATCTGGCTCCTTTCATGACAACCTCTTGTTCTTTGTTAGTCACTATGCATTTAGATTTGGTAAAGTTTACACTGTATCCTTGATCACATAGTTGACTTATGCTGATCAGGTTAGCAGTTAAACCTTTAACTAGCAGCACATCATCTAGTCTTGGAACATCTTGACAATCCAAGGTTCCAACTCCCTTGATTTCTCCTTTAGCTCCATCTCCAAAGGTCACATACCTGGATGAATGTGATTTTAAGTTTACTAGCAAATTCTTCAATCCAGTCATGTGTCTTGAACATCCACTATCAAAGTACCAGTCTTCTTTAGCTGATACTCTCAGTGATGTATGTGCTATGTATGCAGTACTTTTCTTTGACCAGATGAGTTGAGATTTCTTTTGATGCCTCTGCCCTGTGTATTGTTCAGCTGATCTCCAAGCTTGATTGTTGATCTGGTTCTTGGGTATGTGGATTTGATCAGTCTGAATGTCAGTTTTTGGTCTCCAAACCTTCTTGATGACCTCTGCCTTCTGCTTAGGAGGTTGCTGATTTCTTTGATGACTATGCAGCACTTTCTTGGTACCCTCTACTTTCTGTTTGGAAGGTTGCTGATATATCTGATTTGGATATCCATGTAGCTTATAACAGTGAGGTTTTATATGCCCAAATCTTCCACAGTGATGGCATCTCCATCTTTGATACTTCTTCTTCATTTTGTTCTTTCCAGAATGTTTAGACATCTGTTGGAACATTATGTTTGCCTTTGTGTTCTGATGTTGAAGCATCTGTTGGGACATCTTGTTTGACTGTGTAGTTTTTGCAGTAGCTTTGCTAGAGCTGGCTTCATCTCTGTTATATCCCAGTCCACTTTTGTCCCCTGAATGTTTATTATTGCTGAGAATAACATCCAGTGTATTTGAGCTACTGTTCAACATTTTAACAGATTTTGACATATGTTCCAACTTAGAGTTGAGAAGAGTTACTTCACTTTTCAAGGTATCAATGATTACTTGATCACTTGCTTTTTCATCTTCTAATACCTCATTCTGCTTCTTTAGCTTTATAACCTCACTGCATATTTCAGAGCTTCTTTTGTATAGATCTTTGAATGCTTGCTCAAGTTCTTCATAAGTAAGCTCTCCACAACTGGAATCACTATCATATTCACACAGTCCAGCTAGAGCAGTAAAATGCTTAGCTGATTCTTCTTCTGACTCTCCTGAGTCTTCATCAGACCAGGTCACAGAGAGTCCTTTCTTTTGCCTCTTTAAGTAGGTAGGACATTCAAACTTGATATGTCCATATCCTTCACATTCATGGCATTTGACTCCTTTATCTTGACTAGTCTTTTCAGCATACTTTAATCTTTTGTTAGCATCATAAGGTCTTCTGTTCTCAGAGCTTGTGTTTCTTCCACTAGGTTTGGATTTGCTTTCCATTCCTCTGAGAATTTGTTTGACTTGTCTTCCAAGCAAGGCAAGGTTTTCTGATAAGCTTTTATCATTTGCTGATTCATCATCTTCTTCTTCATCTGTATTTGAAACCAAGGCTATGCTTTTGTTCTTTTTAGCATGTGTGTCATTCATTCCCATTTCAAAAGTTTGAAGAGAACCAATGAGTTCTTCAACTTTCATGGAGCATATGTCTTGAGCTTCTTCTATTGCAGTGACTTTCATGTCAAATCTTTTTGGCAAAGATCTGAGAATCTTTCTTACCATTTTTTCATCAGTCATCTTTTCTCCCAAAGCTCCAGAGGTATTTGCTATATCCAAGATGTTCATGTAGAACTCATGAATTGATTCATCTTCCTTCATTCTCAAGTTTTCAAACTTGGTGGTGAGAAGTTGAAGTCTTGACATTTTTACTTTTGATGTTCCTTCATGAGTTGTCTTGAGGGTATCCCACACATCTTTGGCCAGCTCACAATGATGCACTAGTCTGAAAATATTTCTATCAATGCCATTGAATAAAGCATTCAAGGCTTTTGAGTTTCCTAATTCTGAATCTTCTTCCTCTTTACTCCATTCTTCTTCAGGTTTCAGAACTATTGATCCATCTTTGGTGTCTTGAACAGGATGTTTCCATCCAACATTTACTGCTCTCCATGCCCTGTTGTCAAGTGACTTTAAGAATGCAATCATTCTTGGCTTCCAGTAGTCATAATTAGAACCATCCAGTATAGGTGGTCTATTTACTGACCCTATATCTCTGTCCATGTTACAGAATTTGTTTTCCCTAGATCTCACCCAGTATAAACAGGCAGGGTGCCTGCTCTGATGCCAATTGAAATTCTGTGATCAGGTATGAGATGTCCTAAGAGATGTCCCAACACTTAATAGGACATTTGACAAATTTAACCAAAACTTAAATAGCAAGAAAAGTAAACAACACAGAAGTTTGTTAACCCAGTTCAGTGTATAACCACACCTACATCTGGAGGCTACCAAGCCAGGAGGAAATCCACTATTAGTAATATTAATTCTAGACTTAAACCACCCTGTTTAATCTATCACTTAATACTTACCCAATGCAATTTCTACCTAAGACTCACTTAGATAAGAGTACCCTACTCACTCCCCCTCAATCACCCAGTGATCAAGTTTACAAGTTTACTGAAATTGAAGACATCCTTCAAACAAAAACAGCTTGATCTTACTTAACAGTTTCAATCAAGTCACAAATGCACTTTTGCTTAAAAGCTCATAAAGTGGTACATAAAATACAACCTGCTATTAAAACACTAGACACCCTATTTAGTCTTCTGAAATTCGTACTCAATTCTATGAGTTTCTGTTGTTTAAATAGGTATCTGAATTTTGGGCTTTCTGTAGAATGATCCAGCCCTAATGTGCAGCAACTGTCACCTTGAATTTAGGGTTTGTTACCTCCTATATTCTAGGTGCATTAGGTCTTCTGTGTTAATCTGAATCTTCAATTTAAAACTCCCTACAGATGCGCCTTGTTCTGTTTTTATCCAGCATTAATTAATTCCAGATAGTTCTCCTTAAATATCTCTGATCTGTTAATCAATAATTAATTCTGGTAGCAGGTCTGAGATGTCTCAACATCTGTTGGGACATCCTGACAAAACTGAACTTAGTCATTTACACAATGTCCCAACATCTGATGAGACATCCTGAAATAAGTTCACATACTCTGTTTGCTAATGTCCCAACATCTGATAGGACATTCTGAACTGAATTTAACATTTCTTGTTTGGTCAAAAATTCTACCAATTCTTAAACATCTACACTCGATTTAATTTTATTTTTTGACCGAAACGTATAAAATCGTGTAGAATATACTACGATTTTTGACCGAAACTAGTATTTCAAAAAGTTTCACAGAATATAATTTTGAGATAATTTTTTGCTTGGACTTCCACCCTAAACTTCCCTCGTAACATATAGAAAGAATCTGAAAAGTTTCGTAGCATTTCGAAAATTCCTCGATTCAATTTGATTTGTTGACCGAAACTAGTATAAAATCGTGTAGAATATACTACGATTTTTGACCGAAACTAGAATTTCAAAAGGTTTCATAGAATCTAATTTTGAGATAATTTTTTGCTTGGACTTCCATCCTAACCTTTTCTCGTAACATATAGAAAGAATCTGAAAAGTTTCGTATCATTTTATACAATCCTCGATTTAATTTGATTTTTTGACCGAAACTAGTATAAAATCGTGTAGAATATAATACGATTTTTGACCGAAACTAGTATTTCAAAAAGTTTTATAGAATCTAATTTTGAGATAATTTTTTGCTTGGACTTCCATCCTAACCTTCCCTCGTAACATATAGAAAGAATCTGAAAAGTTTCGTAGCATTTCGAACAATTCTCGATTTAATTTGATTTTTTGACCGAAACTAGTATAAAATCGTGTAGAATATACTACGATTTTTGACCGAAACTAATATTTCAAAAAGTTTCGTAGAATCTAATTTTGAGATAATTTTTTTCTTTGACTTCCATCCTAAACTTCCCTCGTAACATGTAGAAAGAATCTGAAGAGTTTCGTAGAATTTCGAACAATCCTCGATTTAATTTGATTTTTTGACCGAAACGTATAAAATCGTGTAGAATATACTACGATTTTTGACCGTAACTAGTATTTCAAAAAGTTTCACAGAATATAATTTTGAGATAATTTTTTGCTTGGACTTCCACCCTAAACTTCCCTCGTAACATATAGCAAGAATCTGAAAAGTTTCGTAGCATTTCGAAAATTCCTCGATTCAATTTGATTTTTTGACCGAAACTAGTATAAAATCGTGTAGAATATACTACGATTTTTTTCCGAAACTAGTATTTCAAAAGGTTTCATAGAATCTAATTTTGAGATAATTTTTTGCTTGGACTTCCATCCTAACCTTCCCTCGTAACATATAGAAAGAATCTGAAAAGTTTCGTAGCATTTTATACAATCCTCGATTTAATTTGATTTTTTGACCGAAACTAGTATAAAATCGTGTAAAATATAATACGATTTTTGACCGAAACTAGTATTTCGAAAAGTTTTATAGAATCTAATTTTGAGATAATTTTTTGCTTGGACTTCCATCCTAACCTTCCCTCGTAACATATAGAAAGAATCTGAAAAGTTTCGTAGCATTTAGAACAATCCTCGATTTAATTTGATTTTTTGACCGAAACTAGTATAAAATCGTGTAGAATATACTACGATTTTTGACCGAAACTAATATTTCAAAAAGTTTCGTAGAATCTAATTTTGAGATAATTTTTTTCTTTGACTTCCATCCTAAACTTCCCTCGTAACATGTAGAAAGAATCTGAAGAGTTTCGTAGAATTTCGAACAATCCTCGATTTAATTTGATTTTTTGACCGAAACGTATAAAATCGTGTAGAATATACTACGATTTTTGACCGAAACTAGTATTTCAAAAAGTTTCACAGAATATAATTTTGAGATAATTTTTTGCTTGGACTTCCACCCTAAACTTCCCTCGTAACAAGTAGAAAGAATCTGAAAAGTTTCGTAGCATTTCGAAAATTCCTCGATTTAATTTGATTTTTTGACCGAAACTAGTATAAAATCGTGTAGAATATACTACGATTTTTAACAGAAACTAGTATTTCGAAAGCTTTCATAGAATCTAATTTTGAGATAATTTTTTGCTTTGACTTCCATCCTAAACTTCCCTCGTAACATATAGAAAGAATCTGAAAAGTTTTGTAGCATTTCGAACAATCCTCGATTTAATTTGATTTTTTGACCGAAACTAGTATAAAATCGTGTAGAATATACTACGATTTTTGACCGAAACTAGTATTTCAAAAAGTTTTATAGAATATAATTTTGAGATAATTTTTTGCTTGGACTTCCATCCTAAACTTCCCTCGTAACATATAGAAAGAATCTGACAGGTTTCGTAGCATTTCGAACAATCCTTGAATTAATTTGATTTTTTGACCGAAACTAGTATAAAATCGTGTAGTATATAATACGATTTTTGACCGAAACTAGTATTTCAAAAAGTTTCATAGAATCTAATTTTGAGATAATTTTTTGCTTGGACTTCCATCCTAACCTTCCCTCGTAACATATAGAAAGAATCTGAAAAGTTTCGTAGCATTTCGAACAATCCTCGATTTAATTTGATTTTTTGACCGAAACTAGTATAAAATCGTGTAGAATATACTACGATTTTTGACCGAAACTAGTATTTCAAAAAGTTTCGTAGAATCTATTTTTGAGATAATTTTTTGCTTGGACTTCCATCCTAACCTTCCCTCGTAACATATAAAAAGAATATGAAGAGTTTCGTAGCATTTCGAACAATCCTCGATTTAATTTAATGTTTTGTCCGAAACTAGTATAAAATCGTGTAGAATATACTACAATTTTGACCAAAACTAGTATTTCAAAAAGTTTCATAGAATCTAATTTTAAGATATTTTTTTTGCATGAACTTCCATCATAACCTTCCCTCGTAACATATAAAAAGAATCTGAAAAGTTTCGTAGCATTTCGAACAATCCTCGATTTAATTTGATTTTTTGACCGAAACTAGTATAAAATCGTGTAGAATATACTACGATTTTTGACCGAAACTAATATTTCAAAAACTTTCGTAGAATCTAATTTTGAGATAATTTTTTGCTTGGACTTCCATCCTAACCTTCCCTCGTAACGTATAGAAAGAATCTGAAGAGTATCGTAGAATTTCGAATAATCCTCGATTTAATTTGATTTTTTGACCGAAACGTATAAAATCGTGTAAAATATACTACGATTTTTGACCGAAACTAGTATTTCAAAAAGTTTCACAGAATATAATTTTGAGATAATTTTTTGCTTGGACTTCCACCCTAAACTTCCCTCGTAACATATAGAAAGAATCTGAAAAGTTTCGTACCATTTCGTAAATACCTCCTATATTCTAGGTGCATTAGGTCTTCTGTGTTAATCTGAATCTTCAATTTAAAACTCCCTACAGATGCGCCTTGTTCTGTTTTTATCCAGCATTAATTAATTCCAGATAGTTCTCCTTAAATATCTCTGATCTGTTAATCTATAATTAATTCTGGTAGCAGGTCTGAGATGTCTCAACATCTGTTGGGACATCCTGACAAAACTGAACTTAGTCATTTACACAATGTCCCAACATCTGATGAGACATCCTGAAATAAGTTCACATACTCTGTTTGCTAATGTCCCAACATCTGATAGGACATTCTGAACTGAATTTAACATTTCTTGTTTGGTCAAAAATTCTGCCAATTCTTAAACATCTACACTCGATTTAATTTTATTTTTTGACCGAAACGTATAAAATCGTGTAGAATATACTACGATTTTTGACCGAAACTAGTATTTCAAAAAGTTTCACAGAATATAATTTTGAGATAATTTTTTGCTTGGACTTCCACCCTAAACTTCCCTCGTAACATATAGAAAGAATCTGAAAAGTTTCGTAGCATTTCGAAAATTCCTCGATTCAATTTGATTTGTTGACCGAAACTAGTATAAAATCGTGTAGAATATACTACGATTTTTGACCGAAACTAGAATTTCAAAAGGTTTCATAGAATCTAATTTTGAGATAATTTTTTGCTTGGACTTCCATCCTAACCTTTTCTCGTAACATATAGAAAGAATCTGAAAAGTTTCGTATCATTTTATACAATCCTCGATTTAATTTGATTTTTTGACCGAAACTAGTATAAAATCGTGTAGAATATAATACGATTTTTGACCGAAACTAGTATTTCGAAAAGTTTTATAGAATCTAATTTTGAGATAATTTTTTGCTTGGACTTCCATCCTAACCTTCCCTCGTAACATATAGAAAGAATCTGAAAAGTTTCGTAGCATTTCGAACAATTCTCGATTTAATTTGATTTTTTGACCGAAACTAGTATAAAATCGTGTAGAATATACTACGATTTTTGACCGAAACTAATATTTCAAAAAGTTTCGTAGAATCTAATTTTGAGATAATTTTTTTCTTTGACTTCCATCCTAAACTTCCCTCGTAACATGTAGAAAGAATCTGAAGAGTTTCGTAGAATTTCGAACAATCCTCGATTTAATTTGATTTTTTGACCGAAACGTATAAAATCGTGTAGAATATACTACGATTTTTGACCGTAACTAGTATTTCAAAAAGTTTCACAGAATATAATTTTGAGATAATTTTTTGCTTGGACTTCCACCCTAAACTTCCCTCGTAACATATAGCAAGAATCTGAAAAGTTTCGTAGCATTTCGAAAATTCCTCGATTCAATTTGATTTTTTGACCGAAACTAGTATAAAATCGTGTAGAATATACTACGATTTTTTTCCGAAACTAGTATTTCAAAAGGTTTCATAGAATCTAATTTTGAGATAATTTTTTGCTTGGACTTCCATCCTAACCTTCCCTCGTAACATATAGAAAGAATCTGAAAAGTTTCGTAGCATTTTATACAATCCTCGATTTAATTTGATTTTTTGACCGAAACTAGTATAAAATCGTGTAAAATATAATACGATTTTTGACCGAAACTAGTATTTCGAAAAGTTTTATAGAATCTAATTTTGAGATAATTTTTTGCTTGGACTTCCATCCTAACCTTCCCTCGTAACATATAGAAAGAATCTGAAAAGTTTCGTAGCATTTAGAACAATCCTCGATTTAATTTGATTTTTTGACCGAAACTAGTATAAAATCGTGTAGAATATACTACGATTTTTGACCGAAACTAATATTTCAAAAAGTTTCGTAGAATCTAATTTTGAGATAATTTTTTTCTTTGACTTCCATCCTAAACTTCCCTCGTAACATGTAGAAAGAATCTGAAGAGTTTCGTAGAATTTCGAACAATCCTCGATTTAATTTGATTTTTTGACCGAAACGTATAAAATCGTGTAGAATATACTACGATTTTTGACCGAAACTAGTATTTCAAAAAGTTTCACAGAATATAATTTTGAGATAATTTTTTGCTTGGACTTCCACCCTAAACTTCCCTCGTAACAAGTAGAAAGAATCTGAAAAGTTTCGTAGCATTTCGAAAATTCCTCGATTTAATTTGATTTTTTGACCGAAACTAGTATAAAATCGTGTAGAATATACTACGATTTTTAACAGAAACTAGTATTTCGAAAGCTTTCATAGAATCTAATTTTGAGATAATTTTTTGCTTTGACTTCCATCCTAAACTTCCCTCGTAACATATAGAAAGAATCTGAAAAGTTTTGTAGCATTTCGAACAATCCTCGATTTAATTTGATTTTTTGACCGAAACTAGTATAAAATCGTGTAGAATATACTACGATTTTTGACCGAAACTAGTATTTCAAAAAGTTTTATAGAATATAATTTTGAGATAATTTTTTGCTTGGACTTCCATCCTAAACTTCCCTCGTAACATATAGAAAGAATCTGACAGGTTTCGTAGCATTTCGAACAATCCTTGAATTAATTTGATTTTTTGACCGAAACTAGTATAAAATCGTGTAGTATATAATACGATTTTTGACCGAAACTAGTATTTCAAAAAGTTTCATAGAATCTAATTTTGAGATAATTTTTTGCTTGGACTTCCATCCTAACCTTCCCTCGTAACATATAGAAAGAATCTGAAAAGTTTCGTAGCATTTCGAACAATCCTCGATTTAATTTGATTTTTTGACCGAAACTAGTATAAAATCGTGTAGAATATACTACGATTTTTGACCGAAACTAGTATTTCAAAAAGTTTCGTAGAATCTATTTTTGAGATAATTTTTTGCTTGGACTTCCATCCTAACCTTCCCTCGTAACATATAAAAAGAATATGAAGAGTTTCGTAGCATTTCGAACAATCCTCGATTTAATTTAATGTTTTGTCCGAAACTAGTATAAAATCGTGTAGAATATACTACAATTTTGACCAAAACTAGTATTTCAAAAAGTTTCATAGAATCTAATTTTAAGATATTTTTTTTGCATGAACTTCCATCATAACCTTCCCTCGTAACATATAAAAAGAATCTGAAAAGTTTCGTAGCATTTCGAACAATCCTCGATTTAATTTGATTTTTTGACCGAAACTAGTATAAAATCGTGTAGAATATACTACGATTTTTGACCGAAACTAATATTTCAAAAACTTTCGTAGAATCTAATTTTGAGATAATTTTTTGCTTGGACTTCCATCCTAACCTTCCCTCGTAACGTATAGAAAGAATCTGAAGAGTATCGTAGAATTTCGAATAATCCTCGATTTAATTTGATTTTTTGACCGAAACGTATAAAATCGTGTAAAATATACTACGATTTTTGACCGAAACTAGTATTTCAAAAAGTTTCACAGAATATAATTTTGAGATAATTTTTTGCTTGGACTTCCACCCTAAACTTCCCTCGTAACATATAGAAAGAATCTGAAAAGTTTCGTACCATTTCGTAAATTCCTCGATTCAATTTGATTTTTTGACCGAAATTAGTATAAAATCGTGTAGAATATACTACGATTTTTGACCGAAACTAGTATTTCAAAAGGTTTCATAGAATCTAATGTTGAGATAATTTTTTGCTTGGACTTCCATCCTAACCTTCCCTCGTAACATATAGGAAGAATCTGAAAAGTTTCGTAGCATTTTATACAATCCTCGATTTAATTTGATTTTTTGACCGAAACTAGTATAAAATCGTGTAGAATATAATACAATTTTTGACCGAAACTAGTATTTCAAAAAGTTTTATAGAATCTAATTTTGAGATAATGTTTTGCTTGGACTTCCTTCCTAACCTTCCCTCGTAACATATAGAAAGAATCTGAAAAGTTTCGTAGCATTTCGAACAATCCTCGATTTAATTTGATTTTTTGACCGAAACTAGTATAAAATCGTGTAGAATATACTACGATTTTTGACCGAAACTAATATTTCAAAAAGTTTCGTAGAATCTAATTTTGAGATAATTTTTTTCTTTGACTTCCATCCTAAACTTCCCTCGTAACATGTAGAAAGAATCTGAAGAGTTTCGTAGAATTTCGAACAATCCTCGATTTAATTTGATTTTTTGACCGAAACGTATAAAATCGTGTAGAATATACTACGATTTTTGACCGAAACTAGTATTTCAAAAAGTTTCACAGAATATAATTTTGAGATAATTTTTTGCTTGGACTTCCACCCTAAACTTCCCTCGTAACAAGTAGAAAGAATCTGAAAAGTTTCGTAGCATTTCGAAAATTCCTCGATTTAATTTGATTTTTTGACCGAAACTAGTATAAAATCGTGTAGAATATACTACGATTTTTAACAGAAACTAGTATTTCGAAAGCTTTCAAAGAATCTAATTTTGAGATAATTTTTTGCTTTGACTTCCATCCTAAACTTCCCTCGTAACATATAAAAAGAATCTGAAAAGTTTCGTAGCATTTCGAACAATCCTCGATTTAATTTGATTTTTTGACCGAAACTAGTATAAAATCGTGTAGAATATACTACGATTTTTGACCGAAACTAGTATTTCAAAAAGTTTTATAGAATATAATTTTGAGATAATTTTTTGCTTGGACTTCCATCCTAAACTTCCCTCGTAACATATAGAAAGAATCTGACAGGTTTCGTAGCATTTCGAACAATCCTTGAATTAATTTGATTTTTTGACCGAAACTAGTATAAAATCGTGTAGTATATAATACGATTTTTGACCGAAACTAGTATTTCAAAAAGTTTCATAGAATCTAATTTTGAGATAATTTTTTGCTTGGACTTCCATCCTAACCTCCCTCGTAACATATAGAAAGAATCTGAAAGGTTTCGTAGCATTTCGAACAATCCTTGAATTAATTTGATTTTTTGACCGAAACTAGTATAAAATCGTGTAGTATATAATACGATTTTTGACCGAAATTAGTATTTCAAAAAGTTTCATAGAATCTAATTTTGAGATAATTTTTTGCTTGGACTTCCATCCTAACCTTCCCTCGTAACATATAGAAAGAATCCGAAAAGTTTCGTAGCATTTTGAACAATCCTCGATTTAATTTGATTTTTTGACCGAAACTAGTATAAAATCGTGTAGAATATACTACGATTTTTGACCGAAACTAGTATTTCAAAAAGTTTTATAGAATCTAATTTTGAGATGATTTTTTGCTTGGACTTCCATCCTAACCTTCCCTCGTAACATATAGAAAGAATCTGACAGGTTTCGTAGCATTTCGAACAATCCTCGATTTAATTTGATTTTTTGACCGAAACTAGTATAAAATCGTGTAGAATATACTACGATTTTTGACCGAAACTAGTATTTCAAAAGGTTTCATAGAATCTAATTTTGAGATAATTTTTTGCTTGGACTTCCATCATAACATTCCCTCGTAACATATAGAAAGAATCTGAAGAGTTTCGTAGCATTTCGAACAATCCTCGATTTAATTTGATTTTTTGACCGAAACTAGAAAATCGTGTAGAATATACTACGATTTTTGAACGAAACTAGTATTTCAAAAAGTTTCACAGAATATAATTTTGAGATAATTTTTTGCTTGGACTTCCACCCTAAACTTCCCTCGTAACATATAGAAAGAATCTGAAAAGTTTCGTACCATTTCGTAAATTCCTCGATTCAATTTGATTTTTTGACCGAAATTAGTATAAAATCGTGTAGAATATACTACGATTTTTGACCGAAACTAGTATTTCAAAAGGTTTCATAGAATCTAATGTTGAGATAATTTTTTGCTTGGACTTCCATCCTAACCTTCCCTCGTAACATATAGGAAGAATCTGAAAAGTTTCGTAGCATTTTATACAATCCTCGATTTAATTTGATTTTTTGACCGAAACTAGTATAAAATCGTGTAGAATATAATACAATTTTTGACCGAAACTAGTATTTCAAAAAGTTTTATAGAATCTAATTTTGAGATAATGTTTTGCTTGGACTTCCTTCCTAACCTTCCCTCGTAACATATAGAAAGAATCTGAAAAGTATCGTAGCATTTCGAACAATCCTCGATTTAATTTGATTTTTTGACCGAAACTAGTATAAAATCGTGTAGAATATACTACGATTTTTGACCGAAACTAGTATTTCAAAAAGTTTCGTAGAATCTAATTTTGAGATAATTTTTTGCTTGGACTTCCATCCTAACCTTCCCTGTTAACATATAAAAAGAATATGAAGAGTTTCGTAGCATTTCGAACAATCCTCGATTTAATTTAATGTTTTGTCCGAAACTAGTATAAAATCGTGTAGAATATACTACAATTTTGACCAAAACTAGTATTTCAAAAAGTTTCATAGAATCTAATTTTAAGATATTTTTTTTGCATGAACTTCCATCATAACCTTCCCTCGTAACATATAAAAAGAATCTGAAAAGTTTCGTAGCATTTCGAACAATCCTCGATTTAATTTGATTTTTTGACCGAAACTAGTATAAAATCGTGTAGAATATACTACGATTTTTGACCGAAACTAGTATTTCAAAAAGTTTCACAGAATATAATTTTGAGATAATTTTTTGCTTGGACTTCCACCCTAAACTTCCCTCGTAACATGTAGAAAGAATCTGAAAAGTTACGTAGCATTTCAAAAATTCCTCGATTTAATTGATTTTTTGACCGAAACTAGTATAAAATCGTGTAGAATATACTACGATTTTTGACAGAAAGTAGTATTTCAAAAGCTTTCGTAGAATCTAATTTTGAGATAGTTTTTTGCTTGGACTTCCATCCTAACCTTCCCTCGTAACATATAGAAAGAATCTGAAAAGTTTCGTAGCATTTCGAACAATCCTCGATTTAATTTGATTTTTTGACCGAAACTAGTATAAAATCGTGTAGAATATACTACGATTTTTGACCGAAACTAGTATTTCAAAAAGTTTTATAGAATATAATTTTGAGATAATTTTTTGCTTGGACTTCCATCCTAAACTTCCCTCGTAACATATAGAAAGAATCTGACAGGTTTCGTAGCATTTCGAACAATCCTTGAATTAATTTGATTTTTTGACCGAAACTAGTATAAAATCGTGTAGTATATAATACGATTTTTGACCGAAACTAGTATTTCAAAAAGTTTCATAGAATCTAATTTTGAGATAATTTTTTGCTTGGACTTCCATCCTAACCTCCCTCGTAACATATAGAAAGAATCTGAAAGGTTTCGTAGCATTTCGAACAATCCTTGAATTAATTTGATTTTTTGACCGAAACTAGTATAAAATCGTGTAGTATATAATACGATTTTTGACCGAAATTAGTATTTCAAAAAGTTTCATAGAATCTAATTTTGAGATAATTTTTTGCTTGGACTTCCATCCTAACCTTCCCTCGTAACATATAGAAAGAATCCGAAAAGTTTCGTAGCATTTTGAACAATCCTCGATTTAATTTGATTTTTTGACCGAAACTAGTATAAAATCGTGTAGAATATACTACGATTTTTGACCGAAACTAGTATTTCAAAAAGTTTTATAGAATCTAATTTTGAGATGATTTTTTGCTTGGACTTCCATCCTAACCTTCCCTCGTAACATATAGAAAGAATCTGACAGGTTTCGTAGCATTTCGAACAATCCTCGATTTAATTTGATTTTTTGACCGAAACTAGTATAAAATCGTGTAGAATATACTACGATTTTTGACCGAAACTAGTATTTCAAAAGGTTTCATAGAATCTAATTTTGAGATAATTTTTTGCTTGGACTTCCATCATAACATTCCCTCGTAACATATAGAAAGAATCTGAAGAGTTTCGTAGCATTTCGTACAATCCTCGATTTAATTTGATTTTTTGACCGAAACTAGAAAATCGTGTAGAATATACTACGATTTTTGAACGAAACTAGTATTTCAAAAAGTTTCACAGAATATAATTTTGAGATAATTTTTTGCTTGGACTTCCACCCTAAACTTCCCTCGTAACATATAGAAAGAATCTGAAAAGTTTCGTACCAATTCGTAAATTCCTCGATTCAATTTGATTTTTTGACCGAAATTAGTATAAAATCGTGTAGAATATACTACGATTTTTGACCGAAACTAGTATTTCAAAAGGTTTCATAGAATCTAATGTTGAGATAATTTTTTGCTTGGACTTCCATCCTAACCTTCCCTCGTAACATATAGGAAGAATCTGAAAAGTTTCGTAGCATTTTATACAATCCTCGATTTAATTTGATTTTTTGACCGAAACTAGTATAAAATCGTGTAGAATATAATACAATTTTTGACCGAAACTAGTATTTCAAAAAGTTTTATAGAATCTAATTTTGAGATAATGTTTTGCTTGGACTTCCTTCCTAACCTTCCCTCGTAACATATAGAAAGAATCTGAAAAGTTTCGTAGCATTTCGAACAATCCTCGATTTAATTTGATTTTTTGACCGAAACTAGTATAAAATCGTGTAGAATATACTACGATTTTTGACCGAAACTAGTATTTCAAAAAGTTTCGTAGAATCTAATTTTGAGATAATTTTTTGCTTGGACTTCCATCCTAACCTTCCCTGTTAACATATAAAAAGAATATGAAGAGTTTCGTAGCATTTCGAACAATCCTCGATTTAATTTAATGTTTTGTCCGAAACTAGTATAAAATCGTGTAGAATATACTACAATTTTGACCAAAACTAGTATTTCAAAAAGTTTCATAGAATCTAATTTTAAGATATTTTTTTTGCATGAACTTCCATCATAACCTTCCCTCGTAACATATAAAAAGAATCTGAAAAGTTTCGTAGCATTTCGAACAATCCTCGATTTAATTTGATTTTTTGACCGAAACTAGTATAAAATCGTGTAGAATATACTACGATTTTTGACCGAAACTAATATTTCAAAAAGTTTCGTAGAATCTAATTTTGAGATAATTTTTTGCTTGGACTTCCATCCTAACCTTCCCTCGTAACGTATAGAAAGAATCTGAAGAGTATCGTAGAATTTCGAATAATCCTCGATTTAATTTGATTTTTTGACCGAAACGTATAAAATCGTGTAGAATATACTACGATTTTTGACCGAAACTAGTATTTCAAAAAGTTTCACAGAATATAATTTTGAGATAATTTTTTGCTTGGACTTCCACCCTAAACTTCCCTCGTAACATGTAGAAAGAATCTGAAAAGTTACGTAGCATTTCAAAAATTCCTCGATTTAATTGATTTTTTGACCGAAACTAGTATAAAATCGTGTAGAATATACTACGATTTTTGACAGAAAGTAGTATTTCAAAAGCTTTCGTAGAATCTAATTTTGAGATAGTTTTTTGCTTGGACTTCCATCCTAACCTTCCCTCGTAACATATAGAAAGAATCTGAAAAGTTTCGTAGCATTTCAAACAATACTCGAATTAATTTGATTTTTTGACCGAAACTAGAAAATCGTGTAGAATATACTACGATTTTTGACCGAAACTAGTATTTCAAAAAGTTTCACAGAATATAATTTTGAGATAATTTTTTGCTTGGACTTCCACCCTAAACTTCCCTCGTAACATGTAGAAAGAATCTGAAAAGTTACGTAGCATTTCAAAAATTCCTCGATTTAATTGATTTTTTGACCGAAACTAGTATAAAATCGTGTAGAATATACTACGATTTTTGACAGAAAGTAGTATTTCAAAAGCTTTCGTAGAATCTAATTTTGAGATAGTTTTTTGCTTGGACTTCCATCCTAACCTTCCCTCGTAACATATAGAAATAATCTGAAAAGTTTCGTAGCATTTCAAACAATCCTCGACTTAATTTGATTTTTTGACCGAAACTAGTATAAAATCGTGTAGAATATAATACGATTTTTGACCGAAACTAGTATTTCAAAAAGTTTCATAGAATCTAATTTTGAGATAATTTTTTGCTTGGACTTCCATCCTAACCTTCCCTCATAACATATAGAAAGAATCTGAAAAGTTTCGTAGCATTTCGAACAATCCTCGATTTAATTTGATTTTTTGACCGAAACTAGTATAAAATCGTGTAGAATATACTACGAATTTTGGCCGAAACTAGTATTTCAAAAAGATTCGTAGAATCTAATTTTGAGATAATTTTTTGCTTGGACTTCCATCCTAACATTCCCTCGTAACATATAAAAAGAATCTGAAGAGTTTCGTAGCATTTCGAACAATCCTCGATTTAATTTGATTTTTTGACCGAAACGTATAAAATCGTGTAGAATATACTACGATTTTTGACCGAAACTAGTATTTCAAAAAGTTTCATAGAATCTAATTTTGAGATAATTTTTTGCTTGGACTTCGATCCTATCCTTCCCTCGTAACATTTAGAAAGAATCTGAAAAGTTTCGTAGCATTTCGAACAATCCTCGATTTAATTTGATTTTTTGACCGAAACTAGTATAAAATCGTGTAGAATATACTACGATTTTTGACCGAAACTAGTATTTCAAAAAGTTTCGTAGAATCTAATTTAGAGATAACTTTTTGCTTGGACTTCCATCCTAACCTTCCCTCGTAACGTATAGAAAGAATCTGAAGAGTTTCGTAGAATTTCGAACAATCCTCGATTTAATTTGATTTTTTGACCGAAACGTATAAAATCGTGTAGAATATACTACGATTTTTGACCGAAACTAGTATTTCAAAAAGTTTCGTAGAATCTAATTTTGAGATAATTTTTTGCTTGGACTTCCATCCTAACCTTCCCTGTTAACATATAAAAAGAATATGAAGAGCTTCGTAGCATTTCGAACAATCCTCGATTTAATTTAATGTTTTGTCCGAAACTAGTATAAAATCGTGTAGAATATACTACAATTTTGACCAAAACTAGTATTTCAAAAAGTTTCATAGAATCTAATTTTAAGATATTTTTTTTGCATGAACTTCCATCATAACCTTCCCTCGTAACATATAAAAAGAATCTGAAAAGTTTCGTAGCATTTCGAACAATCCTCGATTTAATTTGATTTTTTGACCGAAACTAGTATAAAATCGTGTAGAATATACTACGATTTTTGACCGAAACTAATATTTCAAAAAGTTTCGTAGAATCTAATTTTGAGATAATTTTTTGCTTGGACTTCCATCCTAACCTTCCCTCGTAACGTATAGAAAGAATCTGAAGAGTATCGTAGAATTTCGAATAATCCTCGATTTAATTTGATTTTTTGACCGAAACGTATAAAATCGTGTAGAATATACTACGATTTTTGACCGAAACTAGTATTTCAAAAAGTTTCACAGAATATAATTTTGAGATAATTTTTTGCTTGGACTTCCACCCTAAACTTCCCTCGTAACATGTAGAAAGAATCTGAAAAGTTACGTAGCATTTCAAAAATTCCTCGATTTAATTGATTTTTTGACCGAAACTAGTATAAAATCGTGTAGAATATACTACGATTTTTGACAGAAAGTAGTATTTCAAAAGCTTTCGTAGAATCTAATTTTGAGATAGTTTTTTGCTTGGACTTCCATCCTAACCTTCCCTCGTAACATATAGAAAGAATCTGAAAAGTTTCGTAGCATTTCAAACAATCCTCGAATTAATTTGATTTTTTGACCGAAACTAGTATAAAATCGTGTAGAATATAATACGATTTTTGACCGAAACTAGTATTTCAAAAAGTTTCATAGAATCTAATTTTGAGATAATTTTTTGCTTGGACTTCCATCCTAACCTTCCCTCATAACATATAGAAAGAATCTGAAAAGTTTCGTAGCATTTCGAACAATCCTCGATTTAATTTGATTTTTTGACCGAAACTAGTATAAAATCGTGTAGAATATACTACGAATTTTGGCCGAAACTAGTATTTCAAAAAGATTCGTAGAATCTAATTTTGAGATAATTTTTTGCTTGGACTTCCATCCTAACATTCCCTCGTAACATATAAAAAGAATCTGAAGAGTTTCGTAGCATTTCGAACAATCCTCGATTTAATTTGATTTTTTGACCGAAACGTATAAAATCGTGTAGAATATACTACGATTTTTGACCGAAACTAGTATTTCAAAAATTTTCATAGAATCTAATTTTGAGATAATTTTTTGCTTGGACTTCGATCCTATCCTTCCCTCGTAACATTTAGAAAGAATCTGAAAAGTTTCGTAGCATTTCGAACAATCCTCGATTTAATTTGATTTTTTGACCGAAACTAGTATAAAATCGTGTAGAATATACTACGATTTTTGACCGAAACTAATATTTCAAAAAGTTTCGTAGAATCTAATTTAGAGATAACTTTTTGCTTGGACTTCCATCCTAACCTTCCCTCGTAACGTATAGAAAGAATCTGAAGAGTTTCGTAGAATTTCGAACAATCCTCGATTTAATTTGATTTTTTGACCGAAACGTATAAAATCGTGTAGAATATACTACGATTTTTGACCAAAACTAGTATTTCAAAAAGTTTCACAGAATATAATTTTGAGATAATTTTTTGCTTGGACTTCCATCCTAACCTTCCCTGTTAACATATAAAAAGAATATGAAGAGTTTCGTAGCATTTCGAACAATCCTCGATTTAATTTAATGTTTTGTCCGAAACTAGTATAAAATCGTGTAGAATATACTACAATTTTGACCAAAACTAGTATTTCAAAAAGTTTCATAGAATCTAATTTTAAGATATTTTTTTTGCATGAACTTCCATCATAACCTTCCCTCGTAACATATAAAAAGAATCTGAAAAGTTTCGTAGCATTTCGAACAATCCTCGATTTAATTTGATTTTTTGACCGAAACTAGTATAAAATCGTGTAGAATATACTACGATTTTTG
This sequence comes from Lathyrus aphaca, assembly GCA_963966055.1. NCBI lineage: Eukaryota > Viridiplantae > Streptophyta > Magnoliopsida > Fabales > Fabaceae > Lathyrus > Lathyrus aphaca. The sequence continues at coordinate 16,924,396 of OZ014523.1, read as the reverse complement.
ACCGAAACTAATATTTCAAAAAGTTTCGTAGAATCTAATTTTGAGATAATTTTTTGCTTGGACTTCCATCCTAACCTTCCCTCGTAACGTATAGAAAGAATCTGAAGAGTATCGTAGAATTTCGAATAATCCTCGATTTAATTTGATTTTTTGACCGAAACGTATAAAATCGTGTAGAATATACTACGATTTTTGACCGAAACTAGTATTTCAAAAAGTTTCACAGAATATAATTTTGAGATAGTTTTTTGCTTGGACTTCCACCCTAAACTTCCCTCGTAACATGTAGAAAGAATCTGAAAAGTTACGTAGCATTTCAAAAATTCCTCGATTTAATTGATTTTTTGACCGAAACTAGTATAAAATCGTGTAGAATATACTACGATTTTTGACAGAAAGTAGTATTTCAAAAGCTTTCGTAGAATCTAATTTTGAGATAGTTTTTTGCTTGGACTTCCATCCTAACCTTCCCTCGTAACATATAGAAAGAATCTGAAAAGTTTCGTAGCATTTCAAACAATCCTCGAATTAATTTGATTTTTTGACCGAAACTAGTATAAAATCGTGTAGAATATAATACGATTTTTGACCGAAACTAGTATTTCAAAAAGTTTCATAGAATCTAATTTTGAGATAATTTTTTGCTTGGACTTCCATCCTAACCTTCCCTCATAACATATAAAAAGAATCTGAAAAGTTTCGTAGCATTTCGAACAATCCTCGATTTAATTTGATTTTTTGACCGAAACTAGTATAAAATCGTGTAGAATATACTACGAATTTTGGCCGAAACTAGTATTTCAAAAAGATTCGTAGAATCTAATTTTGAGATAATTTTTTGCTTGGACTTCCATCCTAACATTCCCTCGTAACATATAAAAAGAATCTGAAGAGTTTCGTAGCATTTCGAACAATCCTCGATTTAATTTGATTTTTTGACCGAAACGTATAAAATCGTGTAGAATATACTACGATTTTTGACCGAAACTAGTATTTCAAAAAGTTTCATAGAATCTAATTTTGAGATAATTTTTTGCTTGGACTTCGATCCTATCCTTCCCTCGTAACATTTAGAAAGAATCTGAAAAGTTTCGTAGCATTTCGAACAATCCTCGATTTAATTTGATTTTTTGACCGAAACTAGTATAAAATCGTGTAGAATATACTACGATTTTTGACCGAAACTAATATTTCAAAAAGTTTCGTAGAATCTAATTTAGAGATAACTTTTTGCTTGGACTTCCATCCTAACCTTCCCTCGTAACGTATAGAAAGAATCTGAAGAGTTTCGTAGAATTTCGAACAATCCTCGATTTAATTTGATTTTTTGACCGAAACGTATAAAATCGTGTAGAATATACTACGATTTTTGACCAAAACTAGTATTTCAAAAAGTTTCACAGAATATAATTTTGAGATAATTTTTTGCTTGGACTTCCACCCTAAACTTCCCTCGTAACATATAGCAAGAATCTGAAAAGTTTCGTAGCATTTCGAAAATTCCTCGATTCAATTTGATTTTTTGACCGAAACTAGTATAAAATCGTGTAGAATATACTACGATTTTTTTCCGAAACTAGTATTTCAAAGGGTTTCATAGAATCTAATTTTGAGATAATTTTTTGCTTGGACTTCCATCCTAACCTTCCCTCGTAACATATAGAAAGAATCTGAAAAGTTTCGTAGCATTTTATACAATCCTCGATTTAATTTGATATTTTGACCGAAACTAGTATAAAATCGTGTAGAATATAATATGATTTTTGACCGAAACTAGTATTTCGAAAAGTTTTATAGAATCTAATTTTGAGATAATTTTTTGCTTGGACTTCCATCCTAACCTTCCCTCGTAACATATAGAAAGAATCTGAAAAGTTTCGTAGCATTTCGAACAATCCTCGATTTAATTTGATTTTTTGACCGAAACTAGTATAAAATCGTGTAGAATATACTACGATTTTTGACCGAAACTAATATTTCAAAAAGTTTCGTAGAATCTAATTTTGAGATAATTTTTTTCTTTGACTTCCATCCTAAACTTCCCTCGTAACATGTAGAAAGAATCTGAAGAGTTTCGTAGAATTTCGAACAATCCTCGATTTAATTTGATTTTTTGACCGAAACGTATAAAATCGTGTAGAATATACTACGATTTTTGACCGAAACTAGTATTTCAAAAAGTTTCACATAATATAATTTTGAGATAATTTTTTACTTGGACTTCCACCCTAAACTTCCCTCGTAACATGTAGAAAGAATCTGAAAACTTTCGTAGCATTTCGAAAATTCCTCGATTTAATTTGATTTTTTGACCGAAACTAGTATAAAATCGTGTAGAATATACTACGATTTTTAACAGAAACTAGTATTTCGAAAGCTTTCATAGAATCTAATTTTGAGATAATTTTTTGCTTTGACTTCCATCCTAAACTTCCCTCGTAACATATAGAAAGAATCTGAAAAGTTTTGTAGCATTTCGAACAATCCTCGATTTAATTTGATTTTTTGACCGAAACTAGTATAAAATCGTGTAGAATATACTACGATTTTTGACCGAAACTAGTATTTCAAAAAGTTTTATAGAATATAATTTTGAGATAATTTTTTGCTTGGACTTCCATCCTAAACTTCCCTCGTAACATATAGAAAGAATCTGACAGGTTTCGTAGCATTTCGAACAATCCTTGAATTAATTTGATTTTTTGACCGAAACTAGTATAAAATCGTGTAGTATATAATACGATTTTTGACCGAAACTAGTATTTCAAAAAGTTTCATAGAATCTAATTTTGAGATAATTTTTTGCTTGGACTTCCATCCTAACCTTCCCTCGTAACATATAGAAAGAATCTGAAAAGTTTCGTAGCATTTCGAACAATCCTCGATTTAATTTGATTTTTTGACCGAAACTAGTATAAAATCGTGTAGAATATACTACGATTTTTGACCGAAACTAGTATTTCAAAAAGTTTTATAGAATCTAATTTTGAGATGATTTTTTGCTTGGACTTCCATCCTAACCTTCCCTCGTAACATATAGAAAGAATCTGACAGGTTTCGTAGCATTTCGAACAATCCTCGATTTAATTTGATTTTTTGACCGAAACTAGTATAAAATCGTGTAGAATATACTACGATTTTTGACCGAAACTAGTATTTCAAAAGGTTTCATAGAATCTAATTTTGAGATAATTTTTTGCTTGGACTTCCATCCTAACCTTCCCTCGTAACATATAGAAAGAATCTGAAGAGTTTCGTAGCATTTCGAACTATCCTCGATTTAATTTGATTTTTTGACCGAAACTAGTAAAATCGTGTAGAATATACTACGATTTTTGACCGAAACTAGTATTTCAAAAAGTTTCACAGAATATAATTTTGAGATAATTTTTTGCTTGGACTTCCACCCTAAACTTCCCTCGTAACATATAGAAAGAATCTGAAAAGTTTCGTAGCATTTCGAAAATTCCTCGATTCAATTTGATTTTTTGACCGAAATTAGTATAAAATCGTGTAGAATATACTACGATTTTTGACCGAAACTAGTATTTCAAAAGGTTTCATAGAATCTAATTTTGAGATAATTTTTTGCTTGGACTTCCATCCTAACCTTCCCTCGTAACATATATGAAGAATCCGAAAAGTTTCGTAGCATTTTATACAATCCTCGATTTAATTTGATTTTTTGACCGAAACTAGTATAAAATCGTGTAGAATATAATACAATTTTTGACCGAAACTAGTATTTCAAAAAGTTTTATAGAATCTAATTTTGAGATAATTTTTTGCTTGGACTTCCATCCTAACCTTCCCTCGAAACATATAGAAAGAATCTGAAAAGTTTCGTAGCATTTCGAACAATCCTCGATTTAATTTGATTTTTTGACCGAAACTAGTATAAAATCGTGTAGAATATACTACGATTTTTGACCGAAACTAGTATTTCAAAAAGTTTCGTAGAATCTATTTTTGAGATAATTTTTTGCTTGGACTTCCATCCTAACCTTCCCTCGTAACATATAAAAAGAATATGAAGAGTTTCGTAGCATTTCGAACAATCCTCGATTTAATTTAATGTTTTGTCCGAAACTAGTATAAAATCGTGTAGAATATACTACAATTTTGACCAAAACTAGTATTTCAAAAAGTTTCATAGAATCTAATTTTAAGATATTTTTTTTGCATGAACTTCCATCATAACCTTCCCTCGTAACATATAAAAAGAATCTGAAATGTTTCGTAGCATTTCGAACAATCCTCGATTTAATTTGATTTTTTGACCGAAACTAGTATAAAATCGTGTAGAATATACTACGATTTTTGACCGAAACTAATATTTCAAAAACTTTCGTAGAATCTAATTTTGAGATAATTTTTTGCTTGGACTTCCATCCTAACCTTCCCTCGTAACGTATAGAAAGAATCTGAAGAGTATCGTAGAATTTCGAATAATCCTCGATTTAATTTGATTTTTTGACCGAAACGTATAAAATCGTGTAAAATATACTAAGATTTTTGACCGAAACTAGTATTTCAAAAAGTTTCACAGAATATAATTTTGAGATAATTTTTTGCTTGGACTTCCACCCTAAACTTCCCTCGTAACATGTAGAAAGAATCTGAAAAGTTACGTAGCATTTCGAAAATTCCTCGATTTAATTGATTTTTTGACCGAAACTAGTATAAAATTGTGTAGAATATACTATGATTTTTGACAGAAACTAGTATTTCAAAAGCTTTCATAGAATCTAATTTTGAGATAGTTTTTTGCTTGGACTTCCATCCTAACCTCCCTCGTAACATATAGAAAGAATCTGACAGGTTTCGTAGCATTTCGAACAATCCTTGAATTAATTTGATTTTTTGACCGAAACTAGTATAAAATCGTGTAGTATATAATACGATTTTTGACCGAAACTAGTATTTCAAAAAGTTTCATAGAATCTAATTTTGAGATAATTTTTTGCTTGGACTTCCATCCTAACCTTCCCTCGTAACATATAGAAAGAATCCGAAAAGTTTCGTAGCATTTTGAACAATCCTCGATTTAATTTGATTTTTTGACCGAAACTAGTATAAAATCGTGTAGAATATACTACGATTTTTGACCGAAACTAGTATTTCAAAAAGTTTTATAGAATCTAATTTTGAGATGATTTTTTGCTTGGACTTCCATCCTAACCTTCCCTCGTAACATATAGAAAGAATCTGACAGGTTTCGTAGCATTTCGAACAATCCTCGATTTAATTTGATTTTTTGACCAAAACTAGTATAAAATCGTGTAGAATATACTACGATTTTTGACCGAAACTAGTATTTCAAAAGGTTTCATAGAATCTAATTTTGAGATAATTTTTTGCTTGGACTTCCATCCTAACCTTCCCTCGTAACATATAGAAAGAATCTGAAGAGTTTCGTAGCATTTCGAACAATCCTCGATTTAATTTGATTTTTTGACCGAAACTAGAAAATCGTGTAGAATATACTACGATTTTTGAACGAAACTAGTATTTCAAAAAGTTTCACAGAATATAATTTTGAGATAATTTTTTGCTTGGACTTCCACCCTAAACTTCCCTCGTAACATATAGAAAGAATCTGAAAAGTTTCGTACCATTTCGTAAATTCCTCGATTTAATTTGATTTTTTGACCGAAATTAGTATAAAATCGTATAGAATATACTACGATTTTTGACCGAAACTAGTATTTCAAAAGGTTTCATAGAATCTAATTTTGAGATAATTTTTTGCTTGGACTTCCATCCTAACCTTCCCTCGTAACATATAGGAAGAATCTGAAAAGTTTCGTAGCATTTTATACAATCCTCGATTTAATTTGATTTTTTGACCGAAACTAGTATAAAATCGTGTAGAATATAATACAATTTTTGACCGAAACTAGTATTTCAAAAAGTTTTATAGAATCTAATTTTGAGATAATGTTTTGCTTGGACTTCCTTCCTAACCTTCCCTCGTAACATATAGAAAGAATCTGAAAAGTTTCGTAGCATTTCGAACAATCCTCGATTTAATTTGATTTTTTGACCGAAACTAGTATAAAATCGTGTAGAATATACTACGATTTTTGACCGAAACTAGTATTTCAAAAAGTTTCGTAGAATCTAATTTTGAGATAATTTTTTGCTTGGACTTCCATCCTAACCTTCCCTGTTAACATATAAAAAGAATATGAAGAGTTTCGTAGCATTTCGAACAATCCTTGATTTAATTTAATGTTTTGTCCGAAACTAGTATAAAATCGTGTAGAATATACTACAATTTTGACCAAAACTAGTATTTCAAAAAGTTTCATAGAATCTAATTTTAAGATATTTTTTTTGCATGAACTTCCATCATAACCTTCCCTCGTAACATATAAAAAGAATCTGAAAAGTTTCGTAGCATTTCGAACAATCCTCGATTTAATTTGATTTTTTGACCGAAACTAGTATAAAATCGGGTAGAATATACTACGATTTTTGACCGAAACTAATATTTCAAAAAGTTTCGTAGAATCTAATTTTGAGATAATTTTTTGCTTGGACTTCCATCCTAACCTTCCCTCGTAACGTATAGAAAGAATCTGAAGAGTATCGTAGAATTTCGAATAATCCTCGATTTAATTTGATTTTTTGACCGAAACGTATAAAATCGTGTAGAATATACTACGATTTTTGACCGAAACTAGTATTTAAAAAAGTTTCACAGAATATAATTTTGAGATAATTTTTTGCTTGGACTTCCACCCTAAACTTCCCTCGTAACATGTAGAAAGAATCTGAAAAGTTACGTAGCATTTCAAAAATTCCTCGATTTAATTGATTTTTTGACCGAAACTAGTATAAAATCGTGTAGAATATACTACGATTTTTGACAGAAAGTAGTATTTCAAAAGCTTTCATAGAATCTAATTTTGAGATAGTTTTTGGCTTGGACTTCCATCCTAACCTTCCCTCGTAACATATAGAAAGAATCTGAAAAGTTTCGTAGCATTTCAAAAAATCCTCGAATTAATTTGATTTTTTGACCGAAACTAGTATAAAACCGTGTAGAATATAATACGATTTTTGACAGAAACTAGTATTTCAAAAAGTTTCATAGAATCTAATTTTGAGATAATTTTTTGCTTGGACTTCCATCCTAACCTTCCCTCATAACATATAGAAAGAATCTGAAAAGTTTCGTAGCATTTCGAACAATCCTCGATTTAATTTGATTTTTTGACCGAAACTAGTATAAAATCGTGTAGAATATACTACGAATTTTGGCCGAAACTAGTATTTCAAAAAGATTCGTAGAATCTAATTTTGAGATAATTTTTTGCTTGGACTTCCATCCTAACATTCCCTCGTAACATATAAAAAGAATCTGAAGAGTTTCGTAGCATTTCGAACAATCCTCGATTTAATTTGATTTTTTGACCGAAACGTATAAAATCGTGTAGAATATACTACGATTTTTGACCGAAACTAGTATTTCAAAAAGTTTCATAGAATCTAATTTTGAGATAATTTTTTGCTTGGACTTCGATCCTATCCTTCCCTCGTAACATTTAGAAAGAATCTGAAAAGTTTCGTAGCATTTCGAACAATCCTCGATTTAATTTGATTTTTTGTCCGAAACTAGTATAAAATCGTGTAGAATATACTACGATTTTTGACCGAAACTAATATTTCAAAAAGTTTCGTAGAATCTAATTTAGAGATAACTTTTTGCTTGGACTTCCATCCTAACCTTCCCTCGTAACGTATAGAAAGAATCTGAAGAGTTTCGAACAATCCTCGATTTAATTTGATTTTTTGACCGAAACGTATAAAATCGTGTAGAATATACTACGATTTTTGACCAAAACTAGTATTTCAAAAAGTTTCACAGAATATAATTTTGAGATAATTTTTTGCTTGGACTTCCACCCTAAACTACCCACGTAACATGTAGAAAGAATCTGAAAAGTTTCGTAGCATTTCGAAAATTCCTCGATTTAATTTGATTTTTTGACCGAAACTAGTATAAAATCGTGTAGAATATACTACGATTTTTGACAGAAACTAGTATTTCAAAAGCTTTCATAGAATCTAATTTTGAGATAATTTTTTGCTTGGACTTCCATCCTAACCTTCCCTCGTAACATATAGAAAGAATCTGAAAAGTTTCGTAGCATTTCAAAAAATCCTCGAATTAATTTGATTTTTTGACCGATACTAGTATAAAATCGTGTAGAATATAATACAATTTTTGACCGAAACTAGTATTTCAAAAAGTTTCATGGAATCTAATTTTGAAATAATTTTTTGCTTGGACTTCCATCCTAACCTTCCCTCGTAACATATAGAAAGAATCTGAAAAGTTTCATAGCATTTCGAACAATCCTCGATTTAATTTGATTTTTTGACCGAAACTAGTATAAAATCGTGTAGAATATACTACGATTTTTGACCGAAACTAGTTTTTCAAAAAGATTCGTAGAATCTAATTTTGAGATAATGTTTTGCTTGGACTTCCATCCTAACCTTCCCTCGTAACATATAAAAAGAATCTGAAGAGTTTCGTAGCATTTCGAACAATCCTCGATTTAATTTGATTTTTTGACCGAAACGTATAAAATCGTGTAGAATATACTACGATTTTTGACCGAAACTAGTATTTCAAAAAGTTTCATAGAATCTAATTTTGAGATAATTTTTTGCTTGGACTTCCATCCTATCCTTCCCTCGTAACATATAGAAAGAATCTGAAAAGTTTCGTAGCATTTCGAACAATCCTCGATTTACTTTTATTTTTTGACCGAAACTATTATAAAATTGTGTAGAATATACTACAATTTTGAACAAAACAAGTATTTCAAAAAGTTTCATAGAATCTAATTTTAAGTTTTTTTTTGCATGGACTTCCATCATAACCATCCCTCGTAACATATAAAAAGAATCTGAAAAGTTTCGTAGCATTTCGAACAATCCTCAATTTAATTTGATTTTTTGACCGAAACTAGTATAAAATCATGTAGAATATACTACGATTTTTGACCGAAACTAATATTTCAAAAAGTTTCGTATAATCTAATTTTGAGATAATTTTTTGCTTGGACTTCCATCCTAACCTTCCCTCGTAACATATAGAAAGAATCTGAAGAGTTTCGTAGCATTTCGAACAATCCTCGATTTAATTTGATTTTTTGACCAAAACGTATAAAACGTGTAGAATATATTACGATTTTTGACCGAAACTAGTATTTCAAATAGTTTCACTGAATATAATTTTGAGCTAATTTTTTTCTTGGACTTCCACCCTAAACTTCCCTCGTAACATATAGAAAGAATCTGAAAAGTTTTGTAGCATTTCGAAAATTCCTCGATTTAATTTGATTTTTTGACCAAAACTAGTATAAAATCGTGTAGAATATACTACGATTTTTGACCGAAACTAGTATTTCAAAATGTTTCATAGAATCTAATTTTGGGAAAATTTTTTGCTTGGACTTCCATCCTAACCTTCCCTCGTAACATATAGAAAGAATCTGAAAAGTTTCGTAGCATTTTAAACAATCCTCGATTTAATTTGATTTTTTGACCGAAACTAGTATAAAATCGTGTAGAACATAATACGATTTTTAACCGAAACTAGTATTTCAAAAAGATTTATAGAATCTAATTTTGAGATAATTTTTTGCTTGGACTTCCATCTTAACCTTCCCTCGTAACATATAGAAAGAATCTGAAAATTTTCGTAGCATTTTGAACAATCCTCAATTTAATTTGATTTTTTGACCGAAACTAGTATAAAATCGTGTAGAATATACTATGATTCTTGACCGAAACTAGTATTTCAAAAAGTTTCGTAGAATCTAATTTTGAGATAATTTTTTGCTTGGACTTCCATCCTAACCTTCCCTCGTAACTTATAGAAAGAATCTGAAGAGTTTCGTAGAATTTCGAATAATCCTCAATTTAATTTGATTTTTTGACCGAAACGTATAAAATCGTGTAGAATATACTACGATTTTTGACCGAAACTAGTATTTCAAAAAGTTTCACAGAATATAATTTTGAGATAATTTGTTGCTTGGACTTCCACCCTAAACTTCCCTCGTAACATGTAGAAAGAATCTGAAAAGTTACGTAGCATTTCGAAAATTCCTCGATTTAATTGATTTTTTGACCGAAACTAGTATAAAATCGTGTGGAATATACTACGATTTTTGACAGAAACTAGTGTTTCAAAAGCTTTCATAGAATCTAATTTTGAGAAAGTTTTTTGCTTGGACTTCCATCCTAACCTTCCCTCGTAACATATAGAAAGAATCTGAAAAGTTTCGTAGCATTTCAAACAACCCTCGAATTAATTTGATTTTTTGACCGAAACTAGTATAAAATCATGTAGAATATAATACGATTTTTGACCGAAACTAGTATTTCAAAAAGTTTCATAGAATCTAATTTTGAGATAATTTTTTGCTTGGACTTCCATCCTAACCTTCCCTCATAACATATTGAAAGAATCTGAAAAGTTTCGTAGCATTTCGAAGAATCCTCGATTTAATTTGATTTTTTGACCGAAACGTATAAAATCGTGTAAAATATACTACGATTTTTGACCGAAACTAGTATTTCAAAAAGTTTCATAGAATCTAATTTTGAGATAATTTTTTGCTTGGACTTTCATCCTATCCTTCCCTCGTAACATATAGAAAGAATCTGAAAAGTTTCGTAGCATTTCGAACAATCCTCGATTTACTTTTATTTTTTGACCGAAACTAGTATAAAATTGTGTAGAATATACTACAATTTTGAACACAATTAGTATTTCAAAAAGTTTCATAGAATCTAATTTTAAGATTTTTTTTGCATGGACTTCTATCATAACATTCCCTCGTAACATATAAAAAGAATTTGAAAAGTTTCGTAGCATTTTGAACAATCCTCAATTTAATTTGATTTTTTGACCGAAACTAGTATAAAATCGTGTAGAATATACTACGATTTTTGACCGAAACTAATATTTTAAAAAGTTTCATAGAATCTAATTTTGAGATAATTTTTTGCTTGGATTTCCATCCTAACCTTCCCTCGTAACATATAGAAAGAATCTGAAGAGTTTCGTAGAATTTCGAACAATCCTCGATTTAATTTGATTTTTTGACCGAAACGTATAAAATCGTGTAGAATATACTACGATTTTCGACCGAAACTAGTATTTCAAAAAGTTTCACAGAATATAATTTTGAGATAATTTTTTGCTTGGACTTCCACCCTAAACTTCCCTCGTAACATATAGAAAGAATCTGAAAAGTTTCGTAGCATTTCGAAAATTCCTCGATTCAATTTGATTTTTTGACCGAAACTAGTATAAAATCGTGTAGAATATACTACGATTTTTGACCGAAACTAGTATTTCCAAAGGTTTCATAGAATCTAATTTTGAGATAATTTTTTGCTTGGACTTCCATCCTAACCTTCCCTCGTAACATATAGAAAGAATCTGAAAAGTTTCGTAGCATTTTATACAATCCTCGATTTAATTTGATTTTTTGATCGAAACTAGTATAAAATCGGGTAGAATATAATACGATTTTTGACCGAAACTAGTATTTCAAAAAGTTTCATATAATCTAATTTTGAGATAATTTTTTGCTTGGACTTCCATCCTAACCTTCCCTCGTAACATATAGAAAGAATCTGAAAAGTTTCGAAGCATTTCGAACAATCCTCAATTTACTTTGATTTTTTGACCGAAACTAATATAAAATTGTGTAGAATATACTACAATTTTGAACCGAAACTAGTATTTCAAAAAGTTTCATAGAATCTAATTTTAAGATTTTTTTTTGCATGGACTTCCATCCTAACCTTCCCTCGTAACATATAGAAAGAATCTGAAGAGTTTCGTAGCATTTCGAACAATCCTCGATTTAATTTGATTTTTTGACCGAAACGTATAAAATCGTGTAGAATATACTACGATTTTTGACCGAAACTAGTATTTCAAAAAGTTTCACAGAATATAATTTTGAGATAATTTTTTGCTTGGACTTCCACCCTAAACTTCCCTCGTAACATGTAGAAAGAATCTGAAAAGTTTCGTAGCATTTCGAAAATTCCTCGATTCAATTTGATTTTTTGACCGAAACTAGTATAAAATCGTGTAGAATATACTACGATTTTTGACAGAAACTAGTATTTCGAAAGCTTTCATAGAATCTAATTTTGAGATAATTTTTTGCTTGGACTTCCATCCTAACCTTCCCTCGTAACATATAGAAATAATCTGAAAAGTTTTGTAGCATTTCGAACAATCCTCGATTTAATTTGATTTTTTGACCGAAACTAGTATAAAATCGTGTAGAATATACTACGATTTTTGACCGAAACTAGTATTTCAAAAAGTTCTATAGAATCTAATTTTGAGATAATTTTTTGCTTGGACTTCCATCCTAACCTTCCCTCGTAACATATAGAAAGAATCTGAAAAGTTTCGTAGCATTTCGAACAATTCTCGATTTAATTAGATTTTTTGACCGAAACTAGTATAAAATCGTGTAGAATATAATACGATTTTTGACCGAAACTAATATTTCAAAAAGTTTCGTAGAATCTAATTTTGAGATAATTTTTTTCTTTGACTTCCATCCTAAACATCCCTCGTAACATGTAGAAAGAATCTGAAGAGTTTCGTAGAATTTCGAACAATCCTCGATTTAATTTGATTTTTTGACCGAAACGTATAAAATCGTGTAGAATATACTACGATTTTTGACCGAAACTAGTATTTCAAAAAGTTTCACAGAATATAATTTTGAGATAATTTTTTGCTTGGACTTCCACCCAAAACTTCCCTCGTAACATATAGAAAGAATCTGAAAAGTTTCGTAGCATTTCGAAAATTCCTCGATTCAATTTGATTTTTTGACCGAAACTAGTATAAAATCGTGTAGAATATACTACGATTTTTTTCCGAAACTAGTATTTCAAAAGGATTCATAGAATCTAATTTTGAGATAATTTTTTGCTTGGACTTCCATTCTAACCTTCCCTAGTAACATATAGAAAGAATCTGAAATGTTTCGTAGCATTTTATACAATCCTCGATTTAATTTGATTTTTTGACCGAAACTAGTATAAAATCGTGTAGAATATAATACGATTTTTGACCGAAACTAGTATTTCAAAAAGTTTTATAGAATCTAATTTTGAGATAATTTTTTGCTTGGACTTCCATCCTAACCTTCCCTCGTAACATATAGAAAGAATCTGAAAAGTTGCGTAGCATTTCGAACAATCCTCGATTTAATTTGATTTTTTGACCGAAACTAGTATAAAATCATGTAGAATATACTACGATTTTTGACCGAAACTAATATTTCAAAAAGTTTCGTAGAATCTAATTTTGAGATAATTTTTTTCTTTGACTTCCATCCTAAACTTCCCTCGTAACATGTAGAAAGAATCTGAAGAGTTTCGTAGAATTTCGAACAATCCTCGATTTAATTTGATTTTTTGACCGAAACGTATAAAATCGTGTAGAATATACTACGATTTTTGACCGAAACTAGTATTTCAAAAAGTTTCACAGAATATAATTTTGAGATAATTTTTTGCTTGGACTTCCACCCTAAACTTCCCTCGTAACATGTAGAAAGAATCTGAAAAGTTTCGTAGCATTTCGAAAATTCCTCGAGTCAATTTGATTTTTTGACCGAAACTAGTATAAAATCGTGTAGAATATACTACGATTTTTGACAGAAACTAGTATTTCGAAAGCTTTCATAGAATCTAATTTTGAGATAATTTTTTGCTTGGACTTCCATCCTAACCTTCCCTCGTAACATATAGAAAGAATCTGAAAAGTTTTGTAGCATTTCGAACAATCCTCGATTTAATTTGATTTTTTGACCGAAACTAGTATAAAATCGTGTAGAATATACTACGATTTTTGACCGAAACTAGTATTTCAAAAAGTTTTATAGAATATAATTTTGAGATAATTTTTTGCTTGGACTTCCATCCTAACCTTCCCTAGTAACATATAGAAAGAATCTGACAGGTTTCGTAGCATTTCGAACAATCCTTGAATTAATTTGATTTTTTGACCGAAACTTGTATAAAATCGTGTAGTATATAATACGATTTTTGACCGAAACTAGTATTTCAAAAAGTTTCATAGAATCTAGTTTTGAGATAATTTTTTGCTTGGACTTCCATCCTAACCTTCCCTCGTAACATATAGAAAGAATCTGAAAAGTTTCGTAGCATTTCGAACAATCCTCGATTTAATTTGATTTTTTGACCGAAACTAGTATAAAATCGTGTAGAATATACTACGATTTTTGACCAAAACTAGTATTTCAAAAAGTTTTATAGAATTTAATTTTGAGATAATTTTTTGCTTGGACTTCCATCCTAACCTTCCCTCGTAACATATAGAAAGAATCTGAAGAGTTTCGTAGCATTTCGAACAATCCTCGATTTAATTTGATTTTTCAACCGAAACGTATAAAATCGTGTAGAATATACTACGATTTTTGACCGAAACTAGTATTTCAAAAGGTTTCATAGAATCTAATTTTGAGATAATTTTTTGCTTGGACTTCGATCCTATCCTTCCCTCGTAACATTTAGAAAGAATCTGAAAAGTTTCGTAGCATTTCGAACAATCCTCGATTTAATTTGATTTTTTGTCCGAAACTAGTATAAAATCGTGTAGAATATACTACGATTTTTGACCGAAACTAATATTTTAAAAAGTTTCATAGAATCTAATTTTGAGATAATTTTTTGCTTGGACTTCCATCCTAACCTTCCCTCGTAACATATAGAAAGAATCTGAAGAGTTTCGTAGAATTTCGAACATTCCTCGATTTAATTTGATTTTTTGACCGAAACGTATAAAATCGTGTAGAATATACTACGATTTTCGACCGAAACTAGTATTTCAAAAAGTTTCACAGAATATAATTTTGAGATAATTTTTTGCTTGGACTTCCACCCTAAACTTCCCTCGTAACATATAGAAAGAATCTGAAAAGTTTCGTAGCATTTCGAAAATTCCTCGATTCAATTTGATTTTTTGACCGAAACTAGTATAAAATCGTGTAGAATATACTACGATTTTTGACCGAAACTAGTATTTCCAAAGGTTTCATAGAATCTAATTTTGAGATAATTTTTTGCTTGGACTTCCATCCTAACCTTCCCTCGTAACATATAGAAAGAATCTGAAAAGTTTCGTAGCATTTTATACAATCCTCGATTTAATTTGATTTTTTGATCGAAACTAGTATAAAATCGGGTAGAATATAATACGATTTTTGACCGAAACTAGTATTTCAAAAAGTTTCATATAATCTAATTTTGAGATAATTTTTTGCTTGGACTTCCATCCTAACCTTCCCTCGTAACATATAGAAAGAATCTGAAAAGTTTCGAAGCATTTCGAACAATCCTCAATTTACTTTGATTTTTTGACCGAAACTAATATAAAATTGTGTAGAATATACTACAATTTTGAACCGAAACTAGTATTTCAAAAAGTTTCATAGAATCTAATTTTAAGATTTTTTTTTGCATGGACTTCCATCCTAACCTTCCCTCGTAACATATAGAAAGAATCTGAAGAGTTTCGTAGCATTTCGAACAATCCTCGATTTAATTTGATTTTTTGACCGAAACGTATAAAATCGTGTAGAATATACTACGATTTTTGACCGAAACTAGTATTTCAAAAAGTTTCACAGAATATAATTTTGAGATAATTTTTTGCTTGGACTTCCACCCTAAACTTCCCTCGTAACATGTAGAAAGAATCTGAAAAGTTTCGTAGCATTTCGAAAATTCCTCGATTCAATTTGATTTTTTGACCGAAACTAGTATAAAATCGTGTAGAATATACTACGATTTTTGACAGAAACTAGTATTTCGAAAGCTTTCATAGAATCTAATTTTGAGATAATTTTTTGCTTGGACTTCCATCCTAACCTTCCCTCGTAACATATAGAAATAATCTGAAAAGTTTTGTAGCATTTCGAACAATCCTCGATTTAATTTGATTTTTTGACCGAAACTAGTATAAAATCGTGTAGAATATACTACGATTTTTGACCGAAACTAGTATTTCAAAAAGTTCTATAGAATCTAATTTTGAGATAATTTTTTGCTTGGACTTCCATCCTAACCTTCCCTCGTAACATATAGAAAGAATCTGAAAAGTATCGTAGCATTTCGAACAATTCTCGATTTAATTAGATTTTTTGACCGAAACTAGTATAAAATCGTGTAGAATATAATACGATTTTTGACCGAAACTAATATTTCAAAAAGTTTCGTAGAATCTAATTTTGAGATAATTTTTTTCTTTGACTTCCATCCTAAACATCCCTCGTAACATGTAGAAAGAATCTGAAGAGTTTCGTAGAATTTCGAACAATCCTCGATTTAATTTGATTTTTTGACCGAAACGTATAAAATCGTGTAGAATATACTACGATTTTTGACCGAAACTAGTATTTCAAAAAGTTTCACAGAATATAATTTTGAGATAATTTTTTGCTTGGACTTCCACCCAAAACTTCCCTCGTAACATATAGAAAGAATCTGAAAAGTTTCGTAGCATTTCGAAAATTCCTCGATTCAATTTGATTTTTTGACCGAAACTAGTATAAAATCGTGTAGAATATACTACGATTTTTGACAGAAACTAGTATTTCGAAAGCTTTCATAGAATCTAATTTTGAGATAATTTTTTGCTTGGACTTCCATCCTAACCTTCCCTCGTAACATATAGAAATAATCTGAAAAGTTTTGTAGCATTTCGAACAATCCTCGATTTAATTTGATTTTTTGACCGAAACTAGTATAAAATCGTGTAGAATATAATACGATTTTTGACCGAAACTAGTATTTCAAAAAGTTTTATAGAATCTAATTTTGAGATAATTTTTTGCTTGGACTTCCATCCTAACCTTCCCTCGTAACATATAGAAAGAATCTGAAAAGTTCCGTAGCATTTCGAACAATCCTCGATTTAATTTGATTTTTTGACCGAAACTAGTATAAAATCGTGTAGAATATACTACGATTTTTGACCGAAACTAATATTTCAAAAAGTTTCGTAGAATCTAATTTTGAGATAATTTTTTTCTTTGACTTCCATCCTAAACTTCCCTCGTAACATGTAGAAAGAATCTGAAGAGTTTCGTAGAATTTCGAACAATCCTCGATTTAATTTGATTTTTTGACCGAAACGTATAAAATCGTGTAGAATATACTACGATTTTTGACCGAAACTAGTATTTCAAAAAGTTTCACAGAATATAATTTTGAGATAATTTTTTGCTTGGACTTCCACCCTAAACTTCCCTCGTAACATGTAGAAAGAATCTGAAAAGTTTCGTAGCATTTCGAAAATTCCTCGAGTCAATTTGATTTTTTGACCGAAACTAGTATAAAATCGTGTAGAATATACTACGATTTTTGACAGAAACTAGTATTTCGAAAGCTTTCATAGAATCTAATTTTGAGATAATTTTTTGCTTGGACTTCCATCCTAACCTTCCCTCGTAACATATAGAAAGAATCTGAAAAGTTTTGTAGCATTTCGAACAATCCTCGATTTAATTTGATTTTTTGACCGAAACTAGTATAAAATCGTGTAGAATATACTACGATTTTTGACCGAAACTAGTATTTCAAAAAGTTTTATAGAATATAATTTTGAGATAATTTTTTGCTTGGACTTCCATCCTAACCTTCCCTAGTAACATATAGAAAGAATCTGACAGGTTTCGTAGCATTTCGAACAATCCTTGAATTAATTTGATTTTTTGACCGAAACTTGTATAAAATCGTGTAGTATATAATACGATTTTTGACCGAAACTAGTATTTCAAAAAGTTTCATAGAATCTAGTTTTGAGATAATTTTTTGCTTGGACTTCCATCCTAACCTTCCCTCGTAACATATAGAAAGAATCTGAAAAGTTTCGTAGCATTTCGAACAATCCTCGATTTAATTTGATTTTTTGACCGAAACTAGTATAAAATCGTGTAGAATATACTACGATTTTTGACCAAAACTAGTATTTCAAAAAGTTTTATAGAATCTAATTTTGAGATAATTTTTTGCTTGGACTTCCATCCTAACCTTCCCTCGTAACATATAGAAAGAATCTGAAGAGTTTCGTAGCATTTCGAACAATCCTCGATTTAATTTGATTTTTTGACCGAAACGTATAAAATCGTGTAGAATATACTACGATTTTTGACCGAAACTAGTATTTCAAAAGGTTTCATAGAATCTAATTTTGAGATAATTTTTTGCTTGGACTTCGATCCTATCCTTCCCTCGTAACATTTAGAAAGAATCTGAAAAGTTTCGTAGCATTTCGAACAATCCTCGATTTAATTTGATTTTTTGTCCGAAACTAGTATAAAATCGTGTAGAATATACTACGATTTTTGACCGAAACTAATATTTCAAAAAGTTTCGTAGAATCTAATTTAGAGATAACTTTTTGCTTGGACTTCCATCCTAACCTTCCCTCGTAACGTATAGAAAGAATCTGAAGAGTTTCGTAGAATTTCGAACAATCCTCGATTTAATTTGATTTTTTGACCGAAACGTATAAAATCGTGTAGAATATACTACGATTTTTGACCAAAACTAGTATTTCAAAAAGTTTCACAGAATATAATTTTGAGATAATTTTTTGCTTGGACTTCCACCCTAAACTTCCCACGTAACATGTAGAAAGAATCTGAAAAGTTTCGTAGCATTTCGAAAATTCCTCGATTTAATTTGATTTTTTGACCGAAACTAGTATAAAATCGTGTAGAATATACTACGATTTTTGACAGAAACTAGTATTTCAAAAGCTTTCATAGAATCTAATTTTGAGATAATTTTTTGCTTGGACTTCCATCCTAACCTTCCCTCGTAACATATAGAAAGAATCTGAAAAGTTTCGTAGCATTTCGAACAATCCTCGATTTAATTTGATTTTTTGACCGAAACTAGTATAAAATCGTGTAGAATATACTACGATTTTTGACCAAAACTAGTATTTCAAAAAGTTTTATAGAATCTAATTTTGAGATAATTTTTTGCTTGGACTTCCATCCTAACCTTCCCTCGTAACATATAGAAAGAATCTGAAGAGTTTCGTAGCATTTCGAACAATCCTCGATTTAATTTGATTTTTTGACCGAAACGTATAAAATCGTGTAGAATATACTACGATTTTTGACCGAAACTAGTATTTCAAAAGGTTTCATAGAATCTAATTTTGAGATAATTTTTTGCTTGGACTTCGATCCTATCCTTTCCTCGTAACATTTAGAAAGAATCTGAAAAGTTTCGTAGCATTTCGAACAATCCTCGATTTAATTTGATTTTTTGTCCGAAACTAGTATAAAATCGTGTAGAATATACTACGATTTTTGACCGAAACTAATATTTCAAAAAGTTTCGTAGAATCTAATTTAGAGATAACTTTTTGCTTGGACTTCCATCCTAACCTTCCCTCGTAACGTATAGAAAGAATCTGAAGAGTTTCGTAGAATTTCGAACAATCCTCGATTTAATTTGATTTTTTGACCGAAACGTATAAAATCGTGTAGAATATACTACGATTTTTGACCAAAACTAGTATTTCAAAAAGTTTCACAGAATATAATTTTGAGATAATTTTTTGCTTGGACTTCCACCCTAAACTTCCCACGTAACATGTAGAAAGAATCTGAAAAGTTTCGTAGCATTTCGAAAATTCCTCGATTTAATTTGATTTTTTGACCGAAACTAGTATAAAATCGTGTAGAATATACTACGATTTTTGACAGAAACTAGTATTTCAAAAGCTTTCATAGAATCTAATTTTGAGATAATTTTTTGCTTGGACTTCCATCCTAACCTTCCCTCGTAACATATAGAAAGAATCTGAAAAGTTTCGTAGCATTTCGAACAATCCTCGATTTAATTTGATTTTTTGACCGAAACTAGTATAAAATCGTGTAGAATATACTACGATTTTTGACCGAAACTAGTATTTCAAAAAGTTTTATAGAATCTAATTTTGAGATAATTTTTTGCTTGGACTTCCATCCTAACCTTCCCTCGTAACATATAGAAAGAATCTGACAGGTTTCGTAGCATTTCGAACAATCCTCAATTTAATTTGATTTTTTGACCGAAACTAGTATAAAATCGTGTAGAATATACTACGATTTTTGACCGAAACTAGTATTTCAAAAGGTTTCATAGAATCTAATTTTGAGATAATTTTTTGCTTGGACTTCCATCCTAACCTTCCCTCGTAACATATAGAAAGAATCTGAAGAGTTTCGTAGCATTTCGAACAATCCTCGATTTAATTTGATTTTTGACCGAAACTAGTAAAATCGTGTAGAATATACTACGATTTTTGACCGAAACTAGTATTTCAAAAAGTTTCACAGAATATAATTTTGAGATAATTTGTTGCTTGGACTTCCACCCTAAACATCCCTCGTAACATATAGAAAGAATATGAAAAGTTTCGTAGCATTTCGAAAATTCCTCGATTCAATTTGATTTTTTGACCGAAATTAGTATAAAATCGTGTAGAATATACTACGATTTTTGATCGAAACTAGTATTTCAAAAGGTTTCATAGAATCTAATTTTGAGATAATTTTTTGCTTGGACTTCCATCCTAACCTTCCCTCGTAACATATAGAAAGAATCTGAAAAGTTTCGTAGCATTTTATACAATCCTCGATTTAATTTGATTTTTTGACCGAAACTAGTATAAAATCGTGTAGAATATAATACAATTTTTGACCGAAACTAGTATTTCAAAAAGTTTTATAGAATCTAATTTTGAGATAATTTTTTGCTTGGACTTCCATCCTAACCTTCCCTCGTAACATATTGAAAGAATCTGAAAAGTTTCGTAGCATTTCGAACAATCCTCGATTTAATTTGATTTTTTGACCGAAACTAGTATAAAATCCTGTAGAATATAATACGATTTTTGACCGAAACTAGTATTTTAAAAAGTTCTATAGAATCTAATTTTGAGAATATTTTTTGCTTGGACTTCCATCCTAACCTTCCCTCGTAACATATAGAAAGAATCTGAAAAGTTTCGTAGCATTTCGAACAATCCTCGATTTAATTTGATTTTTTGACCGAAACTAGTATAAAATCGTGTAGAATATACTACGATTTTTGACCGAAACTAATATTTCAAAAAGTTTCGTAGAATCTAATTTTGAGATAATTTTTTTCTTTGACTTCCATCCTAAACTTCCCTCGTAACATGTAGAAAGAATCTGAAGAGTTTCGTAGAATTCGAACAATCCTCGATTTAATTTGATTTTTTGACCGAAACGTATAAAATCGTGTAGAATATACTACGATTTTTGACCGAAACTAGTATTTCAAAAAGTTTCACAGAATATAATTTTGAGATAATTTTTTGCTTGGACTTCCACCCTAAACTTCCCTCGTAACATGTAGAAAGAATCTGAAAAGTTTCGTAGCATTTCGAAAATTCCTCGATTTAATTTGATTTTTTGACCGAAACTAGTATAAAATCGTGTAGTATATAATACGATTTTTGACCGAAACTAGTATTTAAAAAAGTTTCATAGAATCTAATTTTGAGATAATTTTTTGCTTGGACTTCCATCCTAACCTTCCCTCGTAACATATAGAAAGAATCTGAAAAGTTTCGTAGCATTTCGAACAATCCTCGATTTAATTTGATTTTTTGACCGAAACTAGTATAAAATCGTGTAGAATATACTACGATTTTTGACCGAAACTAGTATTTCAAAAAGTTTTATAGAATCTAATTTTGAGATAATTTTTTGCTTGGACTTACATCCTAACCTTCCCTCGTAACATATAGAAAGAATCTGACAGGTTTCGTAGCATTTCGAACAATCCTCAATTTAATTTGATTTTTTGACCGAAACTAGTATAAAATCGTGTAGAATATACTACGATTTTTGACCGAAACTAGTATTTCAAAAGGTTTCATAGAATCTAATTTTGAGATAATTTTTTGCTTGGACTTCCATCCTAACCTTCCCTCGTAACATATAGAAAGAATCTGAAGAGTTTCGTAGCATTTCGAACAATCCTCGATTTAATTTGATTTTTTGACCGAAACTAGTAATATCGTGTAGAATATACTACGATTTTTGACCGAAACTAGTATTTCAAAAAGTTTCACAGAATATAATTTTGAGATAATTTGTTGCTTGGACTTCCACCCTAAACTTCCCTCGTAACATATAGAAAGAATATGAAAAGTTTCGTAGCATTTCGAAAATTCCTCGATTCAATTTGATTTTTTGACCGAAATTAGTATAAAATCGTGTAGAATATACTACGATTTTTGACCGAAACTAGTATTTCAAAAGGTTTCATAGAATCTAATTTTGAGATAATTTTTTGCTTGGTCTTCCATCCTAACCTTCCCTCGTAACATATAGAAAGAATCTGAAAAGTTTCGTAGCATTTTATACAATCCTCGATTTAATTTGATTTTTTGACCGAAACTAGTATAAAATCGTGTAGAATATAATACAATTTTTGACCGAAACTAGTATTTCAAAAAGTTTTATAGAATCTAATTTTGAGATAATTTTTTGCTTGGACTTCCATCCTAACCTTCCCTCGTAACATATTGAAAGAATCTGAAAAGTTTCGTAGCATTTCGAACAATCCTCGATTTAATTTGATTTTTTGACCGAAACTAGTATAAAATCGTGTAGAATATACTACGATTTTTGACCGAAACTAGTATTTCAAAAAGTTTCGTAGAATCTAATTTTGAGATAATTTTTTGCTTGGACTTCCATCCTAACCTTCCCTCGTAACATATAAAAAGAATATGAAGAGTTTCGTAGCATTTCGAACAATCCTCGATTTAATTTAATGTTTTGTCCGAAACTAGTATAAAATCGTGTAGAATATACTACAATTTTGACCAAAACTAGTATTTCAAAAAGTTTCATAGAATCTAATTTTAAGATATTTTTTTTGCATGAACTTCCATCATAACCTTCCCTCGTAACATATAAAAAGAATCTGAAAAGTTTCGTAGCATTTCGAACAATCCTCGATTTAATTTGAGTTTTTGACCGAAACTAGTATAAAATCATGTAGAATATACTACGATTTTTGACCGAAACTAATATTTCAAAAAGTTTCGTAGAATCTAATTTTGAGATAATTTTTTGCTTGGACTTCCATCCCAACCTTCCCTCGTAACGTATAGAAAGAATCTGAAGAGTATCGTAGAATTTCGAATAATCCTCGATTTAATTTGATTTTTTTGACCGAAACGTATAAAATCGTGTAGAATATACTACGATTTTTGACCGAAACTAGTATTTCAAAAAGTTTCACAGAATATAATTTTGAGATAATTTTTTGCTTGGACTTCCACCCTAAACTTCCCTCGTAACATGTAGAAAGAATCTGAAAGTTACGTAGCATTTCGAAAATTCCTCGATTTAATTTGATTTTTTGACCGAAACTAGTATAAAATCGTGTAGAATATACTACGATTTTTGACCGAAACTAGTATTTCAAAAGCTTTCATAGAATCTAATTTTGAGATAGTTTTTTGCTTGGACTTCCATCCTAACCTTCCCTCGTAATATATAGAAAGAATCTGAAAAGTTTTGTAGCATTTTAAACAATCCTCGATTTAATTTGATTTTTTGACCGAAACTAGTATAAAATCGTGTAGAATATAATACGATGTTTGACCGAAACTAGTATTTCAAAAAGTTTCATAGAATCTAATTTTGAGATTATTTTTTGATTGGACTTCCATCTTAACCTTCCCTCGTAACATATAGAAAGAATCTGAAAATTTTCGTAGCATTTTGAACAATCCTCGATTTAATTTGATTTTTTGACCGAAACTAGTATAAAATCGTGTAGAATATACTATGATTCTTGACCGAAACTAGTATTTCAAAAAGTTTCGTAGAATCTAATTTTGAGATAATTTTTTGCTTGGACTTCCATCCTAACCTTCCCTCGTAACATATAAAAAGAATATGAAGAGTTTCATATCATTTCGAACAATCCTCGATTTAATTTAATGTTTTGTCCGAAACTAGTATAAAATCATGTAGAATATACTACAATTTTGACCAAAACTAGTATTTCAAAAAGTTTCATAGAATCTAATTTTAAGATATTTTTTTGCTTGGACTTCCATCATAAGCTTCCCTCGTAACATATAAAAAGAATCTGAAAATTTTTGTAGCATTTCGAACAATCCTCGATTTAATTTGATTTTTTGACCGAAACGTATAAAATCGTGTAGAATATAATACGATTTTTGACCGAAACTAGTATTTCAAAAAGTTTTACAGAATATAATTTTGAGCTAATTTTTTGCCCTGACTTCCACCCTAAACTTCCCTCGTAACATATAGAAAGAATCTGAAATGTTTCGTAGCATTTCGAAAATTCCTCGATTCAATTTGATTTTTTGACCGAAACTAGTATAAAATCGTGTAGAATATACTACGATTTTTTTCCGAAACTAGTATTTCAAAAGGTTTCATAGAATCTAATTTTGAGATAATTTTTTGCTTGGACTTCCATCCTAACCTTCCCTCGTAACATATAGAAAAAATCTGAAAAGTTTCGTAGCATTTTATAAAATCCTCGATTTAATTTGATTTTTTGACCGAAACTAGTATAAAATCGTGTAGAATATAATACGATTTTTGACCGAAACTAGTATTTCAAAAAGTTTTATAGAATCTAATTTTGAGATAATTTTTTGCTTGGACTTCCATCCTAACCTTCCCTCGTAACATATAGAAAGAATCTGAAAAGTTTCGTAGAATTTCGAACAATCCTCGATTTAATTTGATTTTTTGACCTAAACTAGTATAAAATCGTGTAGAATATACTACGATTTTTGACCGAAACTAATATTTCAAAAAGTTTCGTAGAATCTAATTTTGAGATATTTTTTTTCTTTGACTTACATCCTAAACTTCCCTCGTAACATGTAGAAAGAATCTGAAGAGTTTCGTAGAATTTCGAACAATCCTCGATTTAATTTAATTTTTTGACCGAAACGTATAAAATCGTGTAGAATATACTACGATTTTTGACCGAAACTAGTATTTCAAAAAGTTTCACAGAATATAATTTTGAGATAATTTTTTGCTTGGACTTCCACCCTAAACATCCCTCGTAACATGTAGAAAGAATCTGAAAAGTTTCGTAGCATTTCAAAAATTCCTCGATTTAATTTGATTTTTTGACCGAAACTAGTATAAAATCGTGTAGAATATACTACGATTTTTGACAGAAGTTAGTATTTCGAAAGCTTTCATAGAATCTAATTTTGAGAAAATTTTTTGCTTGGACTTCCATCCTAACCTTCCCTCGTAACATATAGAAAGAATCTTAAAATTTTTGTAGCATTTCGAACAATCCTCGATTTAATTTGATTTTTTGACCGAAACTAGTATAAAATCGTGTAGAATATACTACGATTTTTGACCGAAACTAGTATTTCAAAAAGTTTTATAGAATATAATTTTGAGATAATTTTTTGCTTGGACTTCCATCCTAACCTTCCCTAGTAACATATAGAAAGAATCTGACAGGTTTCGTAGCATTTCGAACAATCCTTGAATTAATTTGATTTTTTGACCGAAACTAGTTTAAAATCGTGTAGTATATAATACGATTTTTGACCGAAACTAGTATTTCAAAAAGTTTCATAGAATCTAATTTTGAGATAATTTTTTGCTTGGACTTCCATCCTAACCTTCCCTCGTAACATATAGAAAGAATCTGAAAAGTTTCGTAGCATTTTATACAATCCTCAATTTAATTTGATTTTTTGACCGAAACAAGTATAAAATCGTGTAGAATATAATACAATTTTTGACCGAAACTAGTATTTCAAAAAGTTTTATAGAATCTAATTTTTAGATAATTTTTTGCTTGGACTTCCATCCTAACCTTCCCTCGTAGCATATAGAAAGAATCTGAAAAGTTTCGTAGCATTTCGAACAATCCTCGATTTAATTTGATTTTTTGACCGAAACTAGTATAAAATCGTGTAGAATATAATACGATTTTTGACCGAAACTAGTATTTCAAAAAGTTTTATAGAATCTAATTTTGAGATAATTTTTTGCTTGGACTTCCATCCTAACCTTCCCTCGTAACATATAGAAAGAATCTGAAAAGTTTCGTAGAATTTCGAACAATCCTCGATTTAATTTGATTTTTTGACCGAAACTAGTATAAAATCGTGTAGAATATACTACGATTTTTGACCGAAACTAATATTTCAAAAAGTTTCGTAGAATCTAATTTTGAGATAATTTTTTTCTTTGACTTCCATCCTAAACTTCCCTCGTAACATGTAGAAAGAATCTGAAGAGTTTCGTAGAATTTCGAACAATCCTCGATTTAATTTGATTTTTTGATCGAAACGTATAAAATCGTGTAGAATATACTACGATTTTTGACCGAAACTAGTATTTCAAAAAGTTTCACAGAATATAATTTTGAGATAATTTTTTGCTTGGACTTCCACCCTAAACATCCCTCGTAACATGTAGAAAGAATCTGAAAAGTTTCGTAGCATTTCGAAAATTCCTCGATTTAATTTGATTTTTTGACCGAAACTAGTATAAAATCGTGTAGAACATACTACGATTTTTGACAGAAACTAGTATTTCGAAAGCTTTCATAGAATCTAATTTTGAGATAATTTTTTGCTTGGACTTCCATCCTAACCTTCCCTCGTAACATATAGAAAGAATCTGAAAATTTTTGTAGCATTTCAAACAATCCTCGATTTAATTTGATTTTTTGACCGAAACAAGTATAAAATCGTGTAGAATATACTACGATTTTTGACCGAAACTAGTATTTCAAAATGTTTTATAGAATATAATTTTGAGAAAATTTTTTGCTTGGACTTCCATCCTAACCTTCCCTAGTAACATATAGAAAGAATCTGACAGGTTTCGTAGCATTTCGAACAATCCTTGAATTAATTTGATTTTTTGACCGAAACTAGTTTAAAATCGTGTAGTATATAATACGATTTTTGACCGAAACTAGTATTTCAAAAAGTTTTATAGAATCTAATTTTGAGATAATTTTTTGCTTGGACTTCCATCCTAACCTTCCCTCGTAACATATAGAAAGAATCTGAGAAGTTTCGTAGCATTTCGAACAATCCTCGATTTAATTTGATTTTTTGTCCGAAATTAGTATAAAATCGTGTAGAATATACTACGATTTTTGACCGAAACTAGTATTTCAAAAAGTTTTATAGAATCTAATTTTGAGATAATTTTTTGCTTGGACTTCCATCCTAACCTTCCCTCGTAACATATAGAAAGAATCTGACAGGTTTCGTAGCATTTCGAACAATCCTCGATTTAATTTGATTTTTTGACCGAAACTAGTATAAAATCGTGTAGAATATACTACGATTTTTGACCGAAACTAGTATTTTAAAAAGTTTCACAGAATATAATTTTGAGATAATTTTTTGCTTGGACTTCCACCCTAAACTTCCCTCGTAACATGTAGAAAGAATCTGAAAAGTTTCGTAGCATTTCGAAAATTCCTCGATTTAATTTGATTTTTTGACCGAAACTAGTATAAAATCGTATAGAATATACTACGATTTTTGACAGAAACTAGTATTTCTAAAGCTTTCATAGAATTTAATTTTGAGATAATTTTTTGCTTGGACTTCCATCCTAACCTTCCCTCGTAACATATAGAAAGAATCTGAAAAGTTTTGTAGCATTTCGAACAATCCTCGATTTAATTTGATTTTTTGACCGAAACTAGTATAAAATCGTGTAGAATATACTACGATTTTTGACCGAAACTAGTATTTCAAAAAGTTTTATAGAATATAATTTTGAGATAATTTTTTTCTTGGACTTCCATCCTAACCTTCCCTAGTAACATATAGAAAGAATCTGACAGGTTTCGTAGCATTTCGAACGATCCTTGAATTAATTTGATTTTTTGACCGAAACTAGTATAAAATCGTGTAGTATATAATACGATTTTTGACCGAAACTAGTATTTCAAAAAGTTTCATAGAATCTAATTTTGAGATAATTTTTTGCTTGGAATTCCATCCTAACCTTCCCTCGTAACATATAGAAAGAATCTGAAAAGTTTCGTAGCATTTCGAACAATCCCCGATTTAATTTGATTTTTTGACCGAAACTAGTATAAAATCGTGTAGAATATACTACGATTTTTGACCGAAACTAGTATTTCAAAAAGTTTTATAGAATCTAATTTTGAGATAATTTTTTGCTTGGACTTCCATCCTAACCTTCCCTCGTAACATATAGAAAGAATCTGACAGGTTTCGTAGCATTTCGAACAATCCTCGATTTGATTTGATTTTTTGACCGAAACTAGTATAAAATCGTGTAGAATATACTACGATTTTTGACCGAAACTAGTATTTTAAAAAGTTTCACAGAATATAATTTTGAGATAATTTTTTGCTTGGACTTCCACCCTAAACTTCCCTCGTAACATGTAGAAAGAATCTGAAAAGTTTCGTAGCATTTCGAAAATTCCTCGATTTAATTTGATTTTTTGACCGAAACTAGTATAAAATCGTATAGAATATACTATGATTTTTGACAGAAACTAGTATTTCGAAAGCTTTCATAGAATTTAATTTTTAGATAATTTTTTGCTTGGACTTCCATCCTAACCTTCCCTCGTAACATATAGAAAGAATCTGAAAAGTTTTGTAGCATTTCGAACAATCCTCGATTTAATTTGATTTTTTGACCGAAACTAGTATAAAATCGTGTAGAATATACTACGATTTTTGACCGAAACTAGTATTTCAAAAAGTTTTATAGAATATAATTTTGAGATAATTTTTTGCTTGGACTTCCATCCTAACCTTCCCTAGTAACATATAGAAAGAATCTGACAGGTTTCGTAGCATTTCGAACAATCCTTGAATTAATTTGATTTTTTGACCGAAACTAGTATAAAATCGTGTAGTATATAATACGATTTTTGACCGAAACTAGTATTTCAAAAAGTTTCATAGATTCTAATTTTGAGATAATTTTTTGCTTGGACTTCCATCCTAACCTTCCCTCGTAACATATAGAAAGAATCTGAAAAGTTTCGTAGCATTTCGAACAATCCTCGATTTAATTTGATTTTTTGACCGAAACTAGTATAAAATCGTGTAGAATATACTACGATTTTTGACCGAAACTAGTATTTAGAAAAGTTTTATAGAATCTAATTTTGAGATAATTTTTTGCTTGGACTTCCATCCTAACCTTCCCTCGTAACATATAGAAAGAATCTGACAGGTTTCGTAGCATTTCGAACAATCCTCGATTTAATTTGATTTTTTGACCGAAACTAGTATAAAATCGTGTAGAATATACTACAATTTTTGACCGAAACTAGTATTTCAAAAGGTTTCATAGAATCTAATTTTGAGATAATTTTTTGCTTGGATTTCCATCCTAACCTTCCCTCGTAACATATAGAAAGAATCTGAAGAGTTTCGTAGCATTTCGAACAATCCTCGATTTAATTTGATTTTTTGACCGAAACTAGTAAAATCGTGTAGAATATACTACGATTTTTGACCGAAACTAGTATTTCAAAAAGTTTCACAGAATATAATTTTGAGATAATTTTTTGCTTGGACTTCCACCCTAAACTTCCCTCGTAACATATAGAAAGAATCTGAAAAGTTTCGTAGCATTTCGAAAATTCCTCGATTCAATTTGATTTTTTGACCGAAATTAGTATAAAATCGTGTAGAATATACTACGATTTTTGACCGAAACTAGTATTTCAAAAGGTTTCATAGAATCTAATTTAGAGATAATTTTTTGCTTGGACTTCCATCCTAACCTTCCCTCGTAACATATAGAAAGAATCTGAAAAGTATCGTAGCATTTTATACAATCCTCAATTTAATTTGATTTTTTGACCGAAACAAGTATAAAATCGTGTAGAATATAATACAATTTTTGACCGAAACTAGTATTTCAAAAAGTTTTATAGAATCTAATTTTTAGATAATTTTTTGCTTGGACTTCCATCCTAACCTTCCCTCGTAGCATATAGAAAGAATCTGAAAAGTTTCGTAGCATTTCGAACAATCCTCGATTTAATTTGATTTTTTGACCGAAACTAGTATAAAATCGTGTAGAATATACTACGATTTTTGACCGAAACTAGTATTTCATAAAGTTTTGTAGAATCTAATTTTGAGATAATCTTTTGCTTGGACTTCCATCCTAACCTTCCCTCGTAACATATAAAAAGAATATGAAGAGTTTCGTAGCATTTCGAACAATCCTCGATTTAATTTAATGTTTTGTCCGAAACTAGTATAAAATCGTGTAGAATTTACTACAATTTTGACCAAACTAGTATTTCAAAAAGTTTCATAGAATCTAATTTTAAGATATTTTTTTTGCATGAACTTCCATCATAACCTTCCCTCGTAACATATAAAAAGAATCTGAAAAGTTTCGTAGCATTTCGAACAATCCTCAATTTAATTTGATTTTTTGACCGAAACTAGTATAAAATCGTGTAGAATATACTACGATTTTTGACCGAAACTAATATTTCAAAAAGTTTCGTATAATCTAATTTTGAGATAATTTTTTGCTTGGACTTCCATCCTAACCTTCCCTCGTAACATATAGAAAGAATCTGAAGAGTTTCGTAGCATTTCGAACAATCCTCGATTTAATTTGATTTTTTCACCAAAACGTATAAAACATGTAGAATATACTACGATTTTTGAACGAAACTAGTATTTCAATTAGTTTCACAGAATATAATTTTGAGCTAATTTTTTGCTTGGACTTCCACCCTAAACTTCCCTCGTAACATATAGAGAGAATCTGAAAAGTTTCGTAGCATTTCGAAAATTCCTCGATTTAATTTGATTTTTTGACCGAAACTAGTATAAAATCGTGTAGAATATACTACGATTTTTGACCGAAACTAGTATTTCAAAAGGTTTCATAGAATCTAATTTTGAGATAATTTTTTGCTTGGACTACCATCCTAACCTTCCCTCGTAATATATAGAAAGAATCTGAAAAGTTTCGTAGCATTTTAAACAATCCTCGATTTAATTTGATTTTTTGACCGAAACTAGTATAAAATCGTGTAGAATATAATACGATTTTTAACCGAAACTAGTATTTCAAAAAGATTTATAGAATCTAATTTTGATATTATTTTTTGCTTGGACTTCCATCTTAACCTTCCCTCGTAACATATAGAAAGAATCTGAAAATTTTCGTAGCATTTTGAACAATCCTCGATTTAATTTGATTTTTTGACCGAAACTAGTATAAAATCGTGTAGAATATACTATGATTCTTGACCGAAACTAGTATTTCAAAAAGTTTCGTAGAATCTAATTTTGAGATAATTTTTTGCTTGGACTTCCATCCTAACCTTCCCTCGTAACATATAAAAAGAATATGAAGAGTTTCATAGCATTTCGAACAATCCTCAATTTAATTTAATGTTTTGTCCGAAACTAGTATAAAATCGTGTAGAATATACTACAATTTTGACCAAAACTAGTATTTCAAAAAGTTTCATAGAATCTAATTTTAAGATATTTTTTTGCTTGGACTTCCATCATAAGCTTCCCTCGTAACATATAAAAAGAATCTTAAAATTTTTGTAGCATTTCGAACAATCCTCGATTTAATTTGATTTTTTGACCGAAACGTATAAAATCGTGTAGAATATAATACGATTTTTGACCGAAACTAGTATTTCTAAAAGTTTCATAGAATTTAATTTTGAGATAATTTTTTGCTTGGACTTCCATCCTAAACTTCCCTCGTAACATATAGAAAGAATCTGAAGAGTTTCGTAGCATTTCGAACAATCCTCGATTTAATTTGATTTTTTGACCAAAACGTATAAAACGTGTAGAATATACTACGATTTTTGACCGAAACTAGTATTTCAAAAAGTTTCACAGAATATAATTTTGAGCTAATTTTTTGCTTGGACTTCCACCCTAAACTTCCCTCGTAACATATAGAAAGAATCTGAAAAGTTTCGTAGCATTTCGAAAATTCCTCGATTCAATTTGATTTTTTTCCCGAAACTAGTATAAAATCGTGTAGAATATACTAAGATTTTTTTTCCGAAACTAGTATTTCAAAAGGTTTCATAGAATCTAATTTTGAGATAATTTTTTGCTTGGACTTCCATCCTAACCTTCCCTCGTAACATATAGAAAGAATCTGAAAAGTTTCGTAGCATTTTATACAATCCTCGATTTAATTTGATTGTTTGACCGAAACTAGTATAAAATCGTGTAGAATATAATACGATTTTTGACCGAAACTAGTATTTCAAAAAGTTTTATAGAATCTAATTTTCAGATAATTTTTTGCTTGGACTTCCATCCTAACCTTCCCTCGTAACATATAGAAAGAATCTGAAAAGTTTCGTAGAATTTCGAACAATCCTCGATTTAATTTGATTTTTTGACCGAAACTAGTATAAAATCGTGTAGAATATACTACGATTTTTGACCGAAACTAATATTTCAAAAAGTTTCGTAGAATCTAATTTTGAGATAATTTTTTTCTTTGACTTCCATCCTAAACTTCCCTCGTAACATGTAGAAAGAATCTGAAGAGTTTCGTAGAATTTCGAACAATCCTCGATTTAATTTGATTTTTTGATCGAAACGTATAAAATCGTGTAGAATATACTACGATTTTTGACCGAAACTAGTATTTCAAAAAGTTTCACAGAATATAATTTTGAGATAATTTTTTGCTTGGACTTCCACCCTAAACATCCCTCGTAACATGTAGAAAGAATCTGAAAAGTTTCGTAGCATTTCGAAAATTCCTCGATTTAATTTGATTTTTTGACCGAAACTAGTATAAAATCGTGTAGAACATACTACGATTTTTGACAGAAACTAGTATTTCGAAAGCTTTCATAGAATCTAATTTTGAGATAATTTTTTGCTTGGACTTCCATCCTAACCTTCCCTCGTAACATATAGAAAGAATCTGAAAATTTTTGTAGCATTTCAAACAATCCTCGATTTAATTTGATTTTTTGACCGAAACAAGTATAAAATCGTGTAGAATATACTACGATTTTTGACCGAAACTAGTATTTCAAAATGTTTTATAGAATATAATTTTGAGAAAATTTTTTGCTTGGACTTCCATCCTAACCTTCCCTAGTAACATATAGAAAGAATCTGACAGGTTTCGTAGCATTTCGAACAATCCTTGAATTAATTTGATTTTTTGACCGAAACTAGTTTAAAATCGTGTAGTATATAATACGATTTTTGACCGAAACTAGTATTTCAAAAAGTTTTATAGAATCTAATTTTGAGATAATTTTTTGCTTGGACTTCCATCCTAACCTTCCCTCGTAACATATAGAAAGAATCTGAGAAGTTTTCGTAGCATTTCGAACAATCCTCGATTTAATTTGATTTTTTGTCCGAAATTAGTATAAAATCGTGTAGAATATACTACGATTTTTGACCGAAACTAGTATTTCAAAAAGTTTTATAGAATCTAATTTTGAGATAATTTTTTGCTTGGACTTCCATCCTAACCTTCCCTCGTAACATATAGAAAGAATTTGACAGGTTTCGTAGCATTTCGAACAATCCTCGATTTAATTTGATTTTTTGACCGAAACTAGTATAAAATCGTGTAGAATATACTACGATTTTTGACCGAAACTAGTATTTTAAAAAGTTTCACAGAATATAATTTTGAGATAATTTTTTGCTTGGACTTCCACCCTAAACTTCCCTCGTAACATGTAGAAAGAATCTGAAAAGTTTCGTAGCATTTCGAAAATTCCTCGATTTAATTTGATTTTTTGACCGAAACTAGTATAAAATCGTATAGAATATACTACGATTTTTGACAGAAACTAGTATTTCGAAAGCTTTCATAGAATTTAATTTTGAGATAATTTTTTGCTTGGACTTCCATCCTAACCTTCCCTCGTAACATATAGAAAGAATCTGAAAAGTTTTGTAGCATTTCGAACAATCCTCGATTTAATTTGATTTTTTGACCGAAACTAGTATAAAATCGTGTAGAATATACTACGATTTTTGACCGAAACTAGTATTTCAAAAAGTTTTATAGAATATAATTTTGAGATAATTTTTTTCTTGGACTTCCATCCTAACCTTCCCTAGTAACATATAGAAAGAATCTGACAGGTTTCGTAGCATTTCGAACGATCCTTGAATTAATTTGATTTTTTGACCGAAACTAGTATAAAATCGTGTAGTATATAATACGATTTTTGACCGAAACTAGTATTTCAAAAAGTTTCATAGAATCTAATTTTGAGATAATTTTTTGCTTGGAATTCCATCCTAACCTTCCCTCGTAACATATAGAAAGAATCTGAAAAGTTTCGTAGCATTTCGAACAATCCTCGATTTAATTTGATTTTTTGACCGAAACTAGTATAAAATCGTGTAGAATATACTACGATTTTTGACCGAAACTAGTATTTCAAAAAGTTTTATAGAATCTAATTTTGAGATAATTTTTTGCTTGGACTTCCATCCTAACCTTCCCTCGTAACATATAGAAAGAATCTGACAGGTTTCGTAGCATTTCGAACAATCCTCGATTTGATTTGATTTTTTGACCGAAACTAGTATAAAATCGTGTAGAATATACTACGATTTTTGACCGAAACTAGTATTTTAAAAAGTTTCACAGAATATAATTTTGAGATAATTTTTTGCTTGGACTTCCACCCTAAACTTCCCTCGTAACATGTAGAAAGAATCTGAAAAGTTTCGTAGCATTTCGAAAATTCCTCGATTTAATTTGATTTTTTGACCGAAACTAGTATAAAATCGTATAGAATATACTATGATTTTTGACAGAAACTAGTATTTCGAAAGCTTTCATAGAATTTAATTTTGAGATAATTTTTTGCTTGGACTTCCATCCTAACCTTCCCTCGTAACATATAGAAAGAATCTGAAAAGTTTTGTAGCATTTCGAACAATCCTCGATTTAATTTGATTTTTTGACCGAAACTAGTATAAAATCGTGTAGAATATACTACGATTTTTGACCGAAACTAGTATTTCAAAAAGTTTTATAGAATATAATTTTGAGATAATTTTTTGCTTGGACTTCCATCCTAACCTTCCCTAGTAACATATAGAAAGAATCTGACAGGTTTCGTAGCATTTCGAACAATCCTTGAATTAATTTGATTTTTTGACCGAAACTAGGATAAAATCGTGTAGTATATAATACGATTTTTGACCGAAACTAGTATTTCAAAAAGTTTCATAGAATCTAATTTTGAGATAATTTTTTTCTTGGACTTCCATCCTAACCTTCCCTCGTAACATATAGAAAGAATCTGAAAAGTTTCGTAGCATTTCGAACAATCCTCGATTTAATTTGATTTTTTGACCGAAACTAGTATAAAATTGTGTAGAATATACTACGATTTTTGACCGAAACTAGTATTTCAAAAAGTTTTATAGAATCTAATTTTGAGATAATTTTTTGCTTGGACTTCCATCCTAACCTTCCCTCGTAACATATAGAAAGAATCTGACAGGTTTCGTAGCATTTCGAACAATCCTCGATTTAATTTGATTTTTTGACCGAAACTAGTATAAAATCGTGTAGAATATACTACAATTTTTGACCGAAACTAGTATTTCAAAAGGTTTCATAGAATCTAATTTTGAGATAATTTTTT
Organism: Lathyrus aphaca; assembly: GCA_963966055.1. Lineage (NCBI taxonomy): Eukaryota > Viridiplantae > Streptophyta > Magnoliopsida > Fabales > Fabaceae > Lathyrus > Lathyrus aphaca. Next base: position 16,888,591 of record OZ014523.1, on the reverse strand, counting down.
GCTTGGATTTCCATCCTAACCTTCCCTCGTAACATATAGAAAGAATCTGAAGAGTTTCGTAGCATTTCGAACAATCCTCGATTTAATTTGATTTTTTGACCGAAACTAGTAAAATCGTGTAGAATATACTACGATTTTTGACCGAAACTAGTATTTCAAAAAGTTTCACAGAATATAATTTTGAGATAATTTTTTGCTTGGACTTCCACCCTAAACTTCCCTCGTAACATATAGAAAGAATCTGAAAAGTTTCGTAGCATTTCGAAAATTCCTCGATTCAATTTGATTTTTTGACCGAAATTAGTATAAAATCGTGTAGAATATACTACGATTTTTGACCGAAACTAGTATTTCAAAAGGTTTCATAGAATCTAATTTAGAGATAATTTTTTGCTTGGACTTCCATCCTAACCTTCCCTCGTAACATATAGAAAGAATCTGAAAAGTTTCGTAGCATTTTATACAATCCTCAATTTAATTTGATTTTTTGACCGAAACAAGTATAAAATCGTGTAGAATATAATACAATTTTTGACCGAAACTAGTATTTCAAAAAGTTTTATAGAATCTAATTTTTAGATAATTTTTTGCTTGGACTTCCATCCTAACCTTCCCTCGTAGCATATAGAAAGAATCTGAAAAGTTTCGTAGCATTTCGAACAATCCTCGATTTAATTTGATTTTTTGACCGAAACTAGTATAAAATCGTGTAGAATATACTACGATTTTTGACCGAAACTAATATTTCAAAAAGTTTCGTGTAATCTAATTTTGAGATAATTTTTTGCTTGGACTTCCATCCTAACCTTCCCTCGTAACATATAGAAAGAATTTGACAGGTTTCGTAGCATTTCGAACAATCCTCGATTTAATTTGATTTTTTGACCGAAACTAGTATAAAATCGTGTAGAATATACTACGATTTTTGACCGAAACTAGTATTTTAAAAAGTTTCACAGAATATAATTTTGAGATAATTTTTTGCTTGGACTTCCACCCTAAACTTCCCTCGTAACATGTAGAAAGAATCTGAAAAGTTTCGTAGCATTTCGAAAATTCCTCGATTTAATTTGATTTTTTGACCGAAACTAGTATAAAATCGTATAGAATATACTACGATTTTTGACAGAAACTAGTATTTCGAAAGCTTTCATAGAATTTAATTTTGAGATAATTTTTTGCTTGGACTTCCATCCTAACCTTCCCTCGTAACATATAGAAAGAATCTGAAAAGTTTTGTAGCATTTCGAACAATCCTCGATTTAATTTGATTTTTTGACCGAAACTAGTATAAAATCGTGTAGAATATACTACGATTTTTGACCGAAACTAGTATTTCAAAAAGTTTTATAGAATATAATTTTGAGATAATTTTTTTCTTGGACTTCCATCCTAACCTTCCCTAGTAACATATAGAAAGAATCTGACAGGTTTCGTAGCATTTCGAACGATCCTTGAATTAATTTGATTTTTTGACCGAAACTAGTATAAAATCGTGTAGTATATAATACGATTTTTGACCGAAACTAGTATTTCAAAAAGTTTCATAGAATCTAATTTTGAGATAATTTTTTGCTTGGAATTCCATCCTAACCTTCCCTCGTAACATATAGAAAGAATCTGAAAAGTTTCGTAGCATTTCGAACAATCCTCGATTTAATTTGATTTTTTGACCGAAACTAGTATAAAATCGTGTAGAATATACTACGATTTTTGACCGAAACTAGTATTTCAAAAAGTTTTATAGAATCTAATTTTGAGATAATTTTTTGCTTGGACTTCCATCCTAACCTTCCCTCGTAACATATAGAAAGAATCTGACAGGTTTCGTAGCATTTCGAACAATCCTCGATTTGATTTGATTTTTTGACCGAAACTAGTATAAAATCGTGTAGAATATACTACGATTTTTGACCGAAACTAGTATTTTAAAAAGTTTCACAGAATATAATTTTGAGATAATTTTTTGCTTGGACTTCCACCCTAAACTTCCCTCGTAACATGTAGAAAGAATCTGAAAAGTTTCGTAGCATTTCGAAAATTCCTCGATTTAATTTGATTTTTTGACCGAAACTAGTATAAAATCGTATAGAATATACTATGATTTTTGACAGAAACTAGTATTTCGAAAGCTTTCATAGAATTTAATTTTGAGATAATTTTTTGCTTGGACTTCCATCCTAACCTTCCCTCGTAACATATAGAAAGAATCTGAAAAGTTTTGTAGCATTTCGAACAATCCTCGATTTAATTTGATTTTTTGACCGAAACTAGTATAAAATCGTGTAGAATATACTACGATTTTTGACCGAAACTAGTATTTCAAAAAGTTTTATAGAATATAATTTTGAGATAATTTTTTGCTTGGACTTCCATCCTAACCTTCCCTAGTAACATATAGAAAGAATCTGACAGGTTTCGTAGCATTTCGAACAATCCTTGAATTAATTTGATTTTTTGACCGAAACTAGGATAAAATCGTGTAGTATATAATACGATTTTTGACCGAAACTAGTATTTCAAAAAGTTTCATAGAATCTAATTTTGAGATAATTTTTTGCTTGGACTTCCATCCTAACCTTCCCTCGTAACATATAGAAAGAATCTGAAAAGTTTCGTAGCATTTCGAACAATCCTCGATTTAATTTGATTTTTTGACCGAAACTAGTATAAAATTGTGTAGAATATACTACGATTTTTGACCGAAACTAGTATTTCAAAAAGTTTTATAGAATCTAATTTTGAGATAATTTTTTGCTTGGACTTCCATCCTAACCTTCCCTCGTAACATATAGAAAGAATCTGACAGGTTTCGTAGCATTTCGAACAATCCTCGATTTAATTTGATTTTTTGACCGAAACTAGTATAAAATCGTGTAGAATATACTACAATTTTTGACCGAAACTAGTATTTCAAAAGGTTTCATAGAATCTAATTTTGAGATAATTTTTTGCTTGGATTTCCATCCTAACCTTCCCTCGTAACATATAGAAAGAATCTGAAGAGTTTCGTAGCATTTCGAACAATCCTCGATTTAATTTGATTTTTTCACCAAAACGTATAAAACATGTAGAATATACCACGATTTTTGAACGAAACTAGTATTTCAATTAGTTTCACAGAATATAATTTTGAGCTAATTTTTTGCTTGGACTTCCACCCTAAACTTCCCTCGTAACATATAGAAAGAATCTGAAAAGTTTCGTAGCATTTCGAAAATTCCTCGATTTAATTTGATTTTTTGACCGAAACTAGTATAAAATCGTGTAGAATATACTACGATTTTTGACCGAAACTAGTATTTCAAAAGGTTTCATAGAATCTAATTTTGAGATAATTTTTTGCTTGGACTTCCATCCTAACCTTCCCTCGTAATATATAGAAAGAATCTGAAAAGTTTCGTAGCATTTTAAACAATCCTCGATTTAATTTGATTTTTTGACCGAAACTAGTATAAAATCGTGTAGAATATACTACGATTTTTGACCGAAACTAGTATTTCAAAAAGTTTTATAGAATATAATTTTGAGATAATTTTTTGCTTGGACTTCCATCCTAACCTTCCCTAGTAACATATAGAAAGAATCTGACAGGTTTCGTAGCATTTCGAACGATCCTTGAATTAATTTGATTTTTTGACCGAAACTAGTATAAAATCGTGTAGTATATAATACGATTTTTGACCGAAACTAGTATTTCAAAAAGTTTCATAGAATCTAATTTTGAGATAATTTTTTGCTTGGAATTCCATCCTAACCTTCCCTCGTAACATATAGAAAGAATCTGAAAAGTTTCGTAGCATTTCGAACAATCCTCGATTTAATTTGATTTTTTGACCGAAACTAGTATAAAATCGTGTAGAATATACTACGATTTTTGACCGAAACTAGTATTTCAAAAAGTTTTATAGAATCTAATTTTGAGATAATTTTTTGCTTGGACTTCCATCCTAACCTTCCCTCGTAACATATAGAAAGAATCTGACAGGTTTCGTAGCATTTCGAACAATCCTCGATTTAATTTGATTTTTTGACCGAAACTAGTATAAAATCGTGTAGAATATACTACGATTTTTGACCGAAACTAGTATTTCAAAAGGTTTCATAGAATCTAATTTTGAGATAATTTTTTGCTTGGATTTCCATCCTAACCTTCCCTCGTAACATATAGAAAGAATCTGAAGAGTTTCGTAGCATTTCGAACAATCCTCGATTTAATTTGATTTTTTGACCGAAACTAGTAAAATCGTGTAGAATATACTACGATTTTTGACCGAAACTAGTATTTCAAAAAGTTTCACAGAATATAATTTTGAGATAATTTTTTGCTTGGACTTCCACCCTAAACTTCCCTCGTAACATATAGAAAGAATCTGAAAAGTTTCGTAGCATTTCGAAAATTCCTCGATTCAATTTGATTTTTTGACCGAAACTAGTATAAAATCGTGTAGAATATACTACGATTTTTGACAAAACTAGTATTTCATAAAGTTTCGTAGAATCTAATTTTGAGATAATTTTTTGCTTGGACTTCCATCCTAACCTTCCCTCGTAACATATAAAAAGAATATGAAGAGTTTCGTAGCATTTCGAACAATCCTCGATTTAATTTAATGTTTTGTCCGAAACTAGTATAAAATCGTGTAGAATTTACTACAATTTTGACCAAAACTAGTATTTCAAAAAGTTTCATAGAATCTAATTATAAGATATTTTTTTTGCATGAACTTCCATCATAACCTTCCCTCGTAACATATAAAAAGAATCTGAAAAGTTTCGTAGCATTTCGAACAATCCTCAATTTAATTTGATTTTTTGACCGAAACTAGTATAAAATCGTGTAGAATATACTACGATTTTTGACCGAAACTAATATTTCAAAAAGTTTCGTATAATCTAATTTTGAGATAATTTTTTGCTTGGACTTCCATCCTAACCTTCCCTCGTAACATATAGAAAGAATCTGAAGAGTTTCGTAGCATTTCGAACAATCCTCGATTTAATTTGATTTTTTCACCAAAACGTATAAAACATGTAGAATATACTACGATTTTTGAACGAAACTAGTATTTCAATTAGTTTCACAGAATATAATTTTGAGCTAATTTTTTGCTTGGACTTCCACCCTAAACTTCCCTCGTAACATATAGAAAGAATCTGAAAAGTTTCGTAGCATTTCGAAAATTCCTCGATTTAATTTGATTTTTTGACCGAAACTAGTATAAAATCGTGTAGAATATACTACGATTTTTGACCGAAACTAGTATTTTAAAAAGTTTCACAGAATATAATTTTGAGATAATTTTTTGCTTGGACTTCCACCCTAAACTTCCCTCGTAACATGTAGAAAGAATCTGAAAAGTTTCGTAGCATTTCGAAAATTCCTCGATTTAATTTGATTTTTTGACCGAAACTAGTATAAAATCGTGTAGAATATACTACGATTTTTGACCGAAACTAGTATTTCAAAAGGTTTCATAGAATCTAATTTTGAGATAATTTTTTGCTTGGACTTCCATCCTAACCTTCCCTCGTAATATATAGAAAGAATCTGAAAAGTTTCGTAGCATTTTAAACAATCCTCGATTTAATTTGATTTTTTGACCGAAACTAGTATAAAATCGTGTAGAATATAATACGATTTTTGACCGAAACTAGTATTTCAAAAAGATTTATAGAATCTAATTTTGATATTATTTTTTGCTTGGACTTCCATCTTAACCTTCCCTCGTAACATATAGAAAGAATCTGAAAATTTTCGTAGCATTTTGAACAATCCTCGATTTAATTTGATTTTTTGACCGAAACTAGTATAAAATCGTGTAGAATATACTATGATTCTTGACCGAAACTAGTATTTCAAAAAGTTTCGTAGAATCTAATTTTGAGATAATTTTTTGCTTGGACTTCCATCCTAACCTTCCCTCGTAACATATAAAAAGAATATGAAGAGTTTCATAGCATTTCGAACAATCCTCGATTTAATTTAATGTTTTGTCCGAAACTAGTATAAAATCGTGTAGAATATACTACAATTTTGACCAAAACTAGTATTTCAAAAAGTTTCATAGAATCTAATTTTAAGATATTTTTTTGCTTGGACTTCCATCATAAGCTTCCCTCGTAACATATAAAAAGAATCTGAAAATTTTTGTAGCATTTCGAACAATCCTCGATTTAATTTGATTTTTTGACCGAAACGTATAAAATCGTGTAGAATATAATACGATTTTTGACCGAAACTAGTATTTCTAAAAGTTTCATAGAATCTAATTTTGAGATAATTTTTTGCTTGGACTTCCACCCTAAATTTCCCTTGTAACATATAGAAAGAATCTGAAGAGTTTCGTAGCATTTCGAACAATCCTCGATTTAATTTGATTTTTTGACCAAAACGTATAAAACGTGTAGAATATACTACGATTTTTGACCGAAACTAGTATTTCAAAAAGTTTCACAGAATATAATTTTGAGCTAATTTTTTGCTTGGACTTCCACCCTAAACTTCCCTCGTAACATATAGAAAGAATCTGAAAAGTTTCGTAGCATTTCGAAAATTCCTCGATTCAATTTTATTTTTTGACCGAAACTTGTATAAAATCGTGTAGAATATACTACGATTTTTTTTCCGAAACTAGTATTTCAAAAGGTTTCATAGAAACTAATTTTGAGATAATTTTTTGCTTGGACTTCCATCCTAACCTTCCCTCGTAACATATAGAAAGAATCTGAAAAGTTTCGTAGCATTTTATACAATCCTCGATTTAATTTGATTGTTTGACCGAAACTAGTATAAAATCGTGTAGAATATAATACGATTTTTGACCGAAACTAGTATTTCAAAAAGTTTTATAGAATCTAATTTTGAGATAATTTTTTGCTTGGACTTCCATCCTAACCTTCCCTCGTAACATATAGAAAGAATCTGAAAAGTTTCGTAGAATTTCGAACAATCCTCGATTTAATTTGATTTTTTGACCGAAACTAGTATAAAATCGTGTAGAATATACTACGATTTTTGACCGAAACTAGTATTTTAAAAAGTTTCGTAGAATCTAATTTTGAGATAATTTTTTTCTTTGACTTCCATCCTAAACTTCCCACGTAACATGTAGAAAGAATCTGAAGAGTTTCGTAGAATTTCTAACAATCCTCGATTTAATTTGATTTTTTGACCGAAACGTATAAAATCGTGTAGAATATACTACGATTATTGACCGAAACTAGTATTTCAAAAAGTTTCACAGAATATAATTTTGAGATAATTTTTTGCTTGGACTTCCACCCTAAACATCCCTCGTAACATGTAGAAAGAATCTGAAAAGTTTCGTAGCATTTCGAAAATTCCTCGATTTAATTTGATTTTTTGACCGAAACTAGTATAAAATCGTGTAGAATATACTACGATTTTTGACCGAAACTAGTATTTCAAAAAGTTTTATAGAATCTAATTTTGAGATAATTTTTTGCTTGGACTTCCATCCTAACCTTCCCTCGTAACATATAGAAAGAATCTGAGAAGTTTCGTAGCATTTCGAACAATCCTCGATTTAATTTGATTTTTTGACCGAAACTAGTATAAAATCGTGTAGAATATACTACGATTTTTGACCGAAACTAGTATTTCAAAAGGTTTCATAGAATCTAATTTTGAGATAATTTTTTGCTTGGATTTCCATCCTAACCTTCCCTCGTAACATATAGAAAGAATCTGAAGAGTTTCGTAGCATTTCGAACAATCCTCGATTTAATTTGATTTTTTGACCGAAACTAGTAAAATCGTGTAGAATATACTACGATTTTTGACCGAAACTAGTATTCCAAAAAGTTTCACAGAATATAATTTTGAGATAATTTTTTGCTTGGACTTCCACCCTAAACTTCCCTCGTAACATATAAAAAGAATATGAAGAGTTTCGTAGCATTTAGAACAATCCTCGATTTAATTTAATGTTTTGTCCGAAACTAGTATAAAATCGTGTAGAATATACTACAATTTTTACCAAAACTAGTATTTCAAAAAGTTTCATAGAATCTAATTTTAAGATATTTTTTTTGCATGAACTTCCATCATAACCTTACCTCGTAACATATAAAAAGAATCTGAAAAGTTTCGTAGCATTTCGAACAATCCTCGATTTAATTTGATTTTTTGACCGAAACTAGTATAAAATCGTGTAGAATATACTACGATTTTTGACCGAAACTAATATTTCAAAAAGTTTCGTAGAATCTAATTTTGAGATAATTTTTTGCTTGGATTTCCATCCTATCCTTCCCTCGTAACGTATAGAAAGAATCTGAAGAGTATCGTAGAATTTCGAATAATCCTCGATTTAATTTGATTTTTTGACCGAAACGTATAAAATCGTGTAGAATATACTACGATTTTTGACCGAAACTAGTATTTCAAAAAGTTTCACAGAATATAATTTTGAGATAATTTTTTGCTTGGACTTCCACCCTAAATTTCCCTTGTAACATGTAGAAAGAATCTGAAAAGTTACGTAGCATTTCGAAAATTCCTCGATTTAATTGATTTTTTGACCGAAACTAGTATAAAATCGTGTAGAATATACTACGATTTTTGACAGAAACTAGTATTTCAAAAGCTTTCATAGAATCTAATTTTGAGATAGTTTTTTGCTTGGACTTCCATCCTAACCTCCCTCGTAACATATAGAAAGAATCTGACAGGTTTCGTAGCATTTCGAACAATCCTTGAATTAATTTGATTTTTTGACCGAAACTAGTATAAAATCGTGTAGTATATAATACGATTTTTGACCGAAACTAGTATTTCAAAAAGTTTCATAGAATCTAATTTTCAGATAATTTTTTGCTTGGACTTCCATCCTAACCTTCCCTCGTAACATATAGAAAGAATCTGAAAAGTTTCGTAGCATTTCGAACAATCCTCGATTTAATTTGATTTTTTGACCGAAACTAGTATAAAATCGTGTAGAATATACTACGATTTTTGACCGAAACTAGTATTTCAAAAAGTTTTATAGAATCTAATTTTGAGATATTTTTTGCTTGGACTTCCATCCTAACCTTCCCTCGTAACATATAGAAAGAATCTGACAGGTTTCGTAGCATTTCGAACAATCCTCGATTTAATTTGATTTTTTGACCGAAACTAGTATAAAATCGTGTAGAATATACTACGATTTTTGACCGAAACTAGTATTTCAAAAGGTTTTATAGAATCTAATTTTGAGATAATTTTTTGCTTGGACTTCCATCCTAACCTTCCCTCGTAACATATAGAAAGAATCTGACAGGTTTCGTAGCATTTCGAACAATCCTCGATTTAATTTGATTTTTTGACCGAAACTAGTATAAAATCGTGTAGAATATACTACGATTTTTGACCGAAACTAGTATTTCAAAAGGTTTCATAGAATCTAATTTTGAGATAATTTTTTGCTTGGACTTCCATCCTAACCTTCCCTCGTAACATATAGAAAGAATCTGAAGAGTTTCGTAGCATTTCGAACAATCCTCGATTTAATTTGATTTTTTGACTGAAACTAGTAAAATCGTGTAGAATATACTACGATTTTTGACCGAAACTAGTATTTCAAAAAGTTTCACAGAATATAATTTTGAGATAATTTTTTGCTTGGACTTCTACCCTAAACTTCCCTCGTAACATATAGAAAGAATCTGAAAAGTTTCGTAGCATTTCGAAAATTCCTCGATTCAATTTGATTTTTTTTACCGAAATTAGTATAAAATCGTGTAGAATATACTACGATTTTTGACCGAAACTAGTATTTCAAAAGGTTTCATAGAATCTAATTTTGAGATAATTTTTTGCTTGGACTTCCATCCTAACCTTCCCTATTAACATATAGAAAGTTTCTGAAAAGTTTCGTAGCATTTTAAACAATCCTCGATTTAATTTGATTTTTTGACCGAAACTAGTATAAAATCGTGTAGAATATAATACAATTTTTGACCGAAACTAGTATTTCAAAACGTTTTATAGAATCTAATTTTGAGAGTTATTTTTTTGCTTGGACTTCCATCCTAACCTTCCCTCGTAACATATAGAAAGAATCTGAAAAGTTTCGTAGCATTTCGAACAATCCTCGATTAAATTTGATTTTTTGACCGAAACTAGTATAAAATCGTGTAGAATATACTACGATTTTTTACCGAAATTAGTATTTCAAAAAGATTCGTAGAATCTAATTTTGAGATAATTTTTTGCTTGGACTTCCATCCTAACCTTCCCTTGTAACATATAAAAAGAATATGAAGAGTTTCGTACCATTTCGAACAATCCTCGATTTAATTTAATGTTTTGTCCGAAACTAGTAAAAAATCGTGTAGAATATACTACAATTTTGAGCAAAACTAGTATTTCAAAAAGTTTCATAGAATCTAATTTTAAGATATTTTTTTTGCATGGAATTCCATCAAAACCTTCCCTCGTAACATATAAAAATAATCTGATAAGTTTCGTAGCATTTCGAACCATCCTCGATTTAATTTGATTTTTTGACCGAAACTAGTATAAAATCATGTAGAATATACAACGATTTTTGACCGAAACTAATATTTCAAAAAGTTTCGTAGAATCTAATTTTGAGATAATGTTTTGCTTGGACTTCCATCCTAACCTTCCCTCGTAACATATAGAAAGAATCTGAAGAGTTTCGTAGCATTTCGAACAATCCTCTATTTAATTTGATTTTTTGACCGAAACTAGTATAAAATCGTGTAGAATATAATACAATTTTTGACCGAAACTAGTATTTCAAAAAGTTTTATAGAATCTAATTTTGAGAGTTATTTTTTTGCTTGGACTTCCATCCTAACCTTCCCTCGTAACATATAGAAAGAATCTGAAAAGTTTCGTAGCATTTCGAACAATCCTCGATTAAATTTGATTTTTTGACCGAAACTAGTATAAAATCGTGTAGAATATACTACGATTTTTTACCGAAATTAGTATTTCAAAAAGATTCGTAGAATCTAATTTTGAGATAATTTTTTGCTTGGACTTCCATCCTAACCTTCCCTTGTAACATATAAAAAGAATATGAAGAGTTTCGTACCATTTCGAACAATCCTCGATTTAATTTAATGTTTTGTCCGAAACTAGTAAAAAATCGTGTAGAATATACTACAATTTTGAGCAAAACTAGTATTTTAAAAAGTTTCATAGAATCTAATTTTAAGATATTTTTTTTGCATGGAATTCCATCATAACCTTCCCTCGTAACATATAAAAATAATCTGATAAGTTTCGTAGCATTTCGAACCATCCTCGATTTAATTTGATTTTTTGACCGAAACTAGTATAAAATCATGTAGAATATACAACGATTTTTGACCGAAACTAATATTTCAAAAAGTTTCGTAGAATCTAATTTTGAGATAATGTTTTGCTTGGACTTCCATCCTAACCTTCCCTCGTAACATATAGAAAGAATCTGAAGAGTTTCGTAGCATTTCGAACAATCCTCTATTTAATTTGATTTTTTGACCGAAACTAGTATAAAATCGTGTAGAATATACTATGATTTTTGACTGAAACTAGTATTTCAAAAAGTTTCACCGAATATAATTTTGAGCTAATTTTTTGCTTGGACTTCCACCCTAAACTTCCCTCGTAACATATAGAAAGAATCTGAAAAGTTTCGTAGCATTTCGAAAATTCCTCGATTTAATTTGATTTTTTGACCGAAACTAGTATAAAATCGTGTAGAATATTCTACGATTTTTTACCGAAACTAGTATTTCAAAAGGTTTCATAGAATCTAATTTTGAGATAATTTTTTTCTTGGAATTCCATCCTAACCTTCCCTCGTAACATATAGAAAGAATCTGAAAAGTTTCGTACCATTTGAAACAATCCTCGATTAAATTTGATTTTTTGACCGAAACTAGTATAAAATCGTGTAGAATATACTACGATTTTTTACCGAAATTAGTATTTCAAAAAGATTCGTAGAATCTAATTTTGAGATAATTTTTTGCTTGGACTTCCATCCTAACCTTCCCTTGTAACATATAAAAAGAATATGAAGAGTTTCGTACCATTTCGAACAATCCTCGATTTAATTTAATGTTTTGTCCGAAACTAGTAAAAAATCGTGTAGAATATACTACAATTTTGAGCAAAACTAGTATTTCAAAAAGTTTCATAGAATCTAATTTTAAGATATTTTTTTTGCATGGAATTCCATCATAACCTTCCCTCGTAACATATAAAAATAATCTGATAAGTTTCGTAGCATTTCGAACCATCCTCGATTTAATTTGATTTTTTGACCGAAACTAGTATAAAATCATGTAGAATATACAACGATTTTTGACCGAAACTAATATTTCAAAAAGTTTCGTAGAATCTAATTTTGAGATAATGTTTTGCTTGGACTTCCATCCTAACCTTCCCTCGTAACATATAGAAAGAATCTGAAGAGTTTCGTAGCATTTCGAACAATCCTCTATTTAATTTGATTTTTTGACCGAAACTAGTATAAAATCGTGTAGAATATACTATGATTTTTGACTGAAACTAGTATTTCAAAAAGTTTCACAGAATATAATTTTGAGCTAATTTTTTGCTTGGACTTCCACCCTAAACTTCCCTCGTAACATATAGAAAGAATCTGAAAAGTTTCGTAGCATTTCGAAAATTCCTCGATTTAATTTGATTTTTTGACCGAAACTAGTATAAAATCGTGTAGAATATTCTACGATTTTTTACCGAAACTAGTATTTCAAAAGGTTTCATAGAATCTAATTTTGAGATAATTTTTTTCTTGGAATTCCATCCTAACCTTCCCTCGTAACATATAGAAAGAATCTGAAAAGTTTCGTACCATTTTAAACAATCCTCGATTTAATTTGATTTTTTGACCGAAACTAGTATAAAATCGTGTAGAATATAATACGATTTTTGACCGAAACTAGTATTTCAAAAAGATTTATAGAATTTAATTTTGAGATAATTTTTTGCTTGGACTTCCATCCTAACCTTCCCTCGTAACATATAGAAAGAATCTGAAAAGTTTCGTAGCATTTCGAACAATCCTCGATTTAATTTGATTTTTTGACCGAAACTAGTATAAAATCGTGTAGAATATACTATGATTTTTGACCGAAACTAGTATTTCAAAAAGTTTCGTAGAATCTAATTTTGAGATAATTTTTTGCTTTGACTTCCATCCTAACCTTCCCTCGTAACATATAAAAAGAATATGAAAAGTTTCGTAGCATTTCGAACAATCCTCCATTTACTTTTATTTTGTGACCGAAACTAGTATAAAATTGTGTAGAATATACAACGATTTTTGACCGAAACTAATATTTCAAAAAGTTTCGTAGAATCTAATTTTGAGATAATGTTTTGCTTGGACTTCCATCCTATCCTTCCCTCGTAACATATAGAAAGAATCTGAAGAGTTTCGTAGCACTTCGAACAATCCTCGATTTAATTTGATTTTTTGACCGAAACGTATAAAACGTGTAGAATATACTACGATTTTTGACCGAAACTAGTATTTCAAAAAGTTTCGTAGAATCTAATTTTGAGATAATTTTTTGCTTGGACTTCCATCCTAACCTTCCCTCGTAACATATAAAAAGAATATGAAGAGTTTCGTAGCATTTTGAACAATCCTCGATTTAATTTAATGTTTTGTCCGAAACTAGTATAAAATCGTGTAGAATATACTACAATTTTGACCAAAACTAGTATTTCAAAAAGTTTCATAGAATCTAATTTTAAGATATTTTTTTTGCATGAACTTCCATCATAACCTTCCCTAGTAACATATAAAAAGAATCTGAAAAGTTTCGTAGCATTTCGAACAATCCTCGATTTAATTTGATTTTTTGACCGAAACTAATATAAAATCGTGTAGAATATACTACGATTTTTGACCGAAACTAATATTTCAAAAAGTTTCGTAGAATCTAATTTTGAGATAATTTTTTGCTTGGACTTCCATCCTAACCTTCCCTCGTAACGTATAGAAAGAATCTGAAGAATATCGTAGAATTTAGAATAATCCTCGATTTAATTTGATTTTTTAACCGAAACTAGTATAAAATCGTGTAGAATATACTAAGATTTTTGACCGAAACTAGTATTTCAAAAAGATTCGTAGAATCTAATTTTGAGATAATGTTTTGCTTGGACTTCCATCCTAACCTTCCCTCGTAACATATAGAAAGAATCTGAAAAGTTTCATAGCATTTCGAACAATCCTCGATTTAATTTGATTTTTTGACCGAAACTAGTATAAAATCGTGTAGAATATACTAAGATTTTTGACCGAAACTAGTATTTCAAAAAGATTCGTAGAATCTAATTTTGAGATAATGTTTTGCTTGGACTTCCATCCTAACCTTCCCTCGTAACATATAAAAAGAATCTGAAGAGTTTCGTAGTATTTCGAACAATCCTCGATTTAATTTGATTTTTTGACCGAAACGTATAAAATCGTGTAGAATATACTACGATTTTTGACCGAAACTAGTATTTCAAAAAGTTTCATAGAATCTAATTTTGAGATAATTTTTTCTTTGGACTTCCATCCTATCCTTCCCTCGTAACATATAGAAAGAATCTGAAAAGTTTCGTAGCATTTCGAACAATCCTCGATTTACTTTTATTTTTTGACCGAAACTATTATAAAATTGTGTAGAATATACTACAATTTTGAACAAAACAAGTATTTCAAAAAGTTTCATAGAATCTAATTTTAAGATTTTTTTTTGCATGGACTTCCATCATAACCATCCCTCGTAACATATAAAAAGAATCTGAAAAGTTTCGTAGCATTTCGAACAATCCTCAATTTAATTTGATTTTTTGACCGAAACTAGTATAAAATCATGTAGAATATACTACGATTTTTGACCGAAACTAATATTTCAAAAAGTTTCGTATAATCTAATTTTGAGATAATTTTTTGCTTGGACTTCCATCCTAACCATCCCTCGTAACATATAGAAAGAATCTGAAGAGTTTCGTAGCATTTCGAACAATCCTCGATTTAATTTGATTTTTTGACCAAAACGTATAAAACGTGTACAATATACTACGATTTTTGACCGAAACTAATATTTCAAATAGTTTCACAGAATATAATTTTGAGCTAATTTTTTGCTTGGACTTCCACCCTAAACTTCCCTCGTAACATATAGAAAGAATCTGAAAAGTTTCGTAGCATTTCGAAAATTCCTCGATTTAATTTGATTTTTTGACCGAAACTAGTATAAAATCGTGTAGAATATACTACGATTTTTGACCGAAACTAGTATTTCAAAAGGTTTCATAGAATCTAATTTTGAGATAATTTTTTGCTTGGACTTCCATCCTAACCTTCCCTCGTAACATATAGAAAGAATCTGAAAAGTTTCGTAGCATTTTAAACAATCCTCGATTTAATTTGATTTTTTGACCGAAACTAGTATAAAATCGTGTAGAATATAATACGATTTTTAACCGAAACTAGTATTTCAAAAAGATTTATAGAATCTAATTTTGTGATAATTTTTTGCTTGGACTTCCATCTTAACCTTCCCTCGTAACATATAGAAAGAATCTGAAAATTTTCGTAGCATTTTGAACAATCCTCGATTTAATTTGATTTTTTGACCGAAACTAGTATAAAATCGTGTAGAATATACTATGATTCTTGACCGAAACTAGTATTTCAAAAAGTTTCGTAGAATCTAATTTTGAGATAATTTTTTGCTTGGACTTCCATCCTAACCTTCCCTCGTAACATATAAAAAGAATATGAAGAGTTTCGTAGCATTTCGAACAATCCTCGATTTAATTTAATGTTTTGTCCGAAACTAGTATAAAATCGTGTAGAATATACTACAATTTTGACCAAAACTAGTATTTCAAAAAGTTTCATAGAATCTAATTTTAAGATATTTTTTTGCTTGGACTTCCATCATAACCTTCCCTCGTAACATATAAAAAGAATCTGAAAATTTTAGTAGCATTTTGAAAAATCCTCGATTTAATTTGATTTTTTGACCGAAACGTATAAAATCGTGTAGAATATAATACGATTTTTGACCGAAACTAGTATTTCAAAAAGTTTCATAGAATCTAATTTTGAGATAATTTTTTGCTTGGACTTCCATCCTAACCTTCCCTCGTAACATATAGAAAGAATCTGAAGAGTTTCGTAGCATTTCGAACAATCCTCGATTTAATTTGATTATTTGACCAAAACGTATAAAACATGTAGAATATACTACGATTTTTGACCGAAACTAGTATTTCAAAAAGTTTCACAGAATATAATTTTGAGCTAATTTTTTTTCTTGGACTTCCACCCTAAACTTCCCTCGTAACATATAGAAAGAATCTGAAAAGTTTCGTAGCATTTCGAAAATTCCTCGATTTAATTTGATTTTTTGACCGAAACTAGTATAAAATCGTGTAGAATATACTACGATTTTTGACCGAAACTAGTATTTCAAAAGGTTTCATAGAATCTAATTTTGAGATAATTTTTTGCTTGGACTTCCATCCTAACCTTCCCTCGTAACATATAGAAAAATCTGAAAAGTTTCGTAGCATTTTAAACAATCCTCGATTTAATTTGATTTTTTGACCGAAACTAGTATAAAATCGTGTAGAATATAATACGATTTTTAACCGAAACTAGTATTTCAAAAAGATTTATAGAATCTAATTTTGAGATAATTTTTTGCTTGGACTTCCATCTTAACCTTCCCTCGTAACATATATAAAGAATCTGAAAAGTTTCATAGCATTTTGAACAATCCTCGATTTAATTTGATTTTTTGACCGAAACTAGTATAAAATCGTGTAGAATATACTACGATTTTTGACCGAAACTAGTATTTCAAAAAGTTTCGTAGAATCTAATTTTGAGATAATTTTTTGCTTGGACTTCCATCCTAACCTTCCCTCGTAACATATAGAAAGAATCTGAAGTGTTTCGTAGCATTTCGAACAATCCTTGATTTAATTTGATTTTTTGACCGAAACGTATAAAACGTGTAGAATATACTACGATTTTTGACCGAAACTAGTATTTCAAAAAGTTTCACAGAATATAATTTTGAGCTAATTTTTTGCTTGGACTTCCACCCTAAACTTCCCTCGTAACATATAGAAAGAATCTGAAAAGTTTCGTAGCATTTTAAAAATTCCTCGATTTATTTTGATATTTTGACCGAAACTAGTATAAAATCGTGTAGAATATACTACGATTTTTGACCGAAACTAGTATTTCAAAAGGTTTCATAGAATCTAATTTTGAGATAATTTTTTGCTTGGACTTCCATCCTAACCTTCCCTCGTAACATATAGAAAGAATCTGAAAAGTGTCGTAGCATTTTAAACAATCCTCGATTTAATTTTATTTTTTGACCGAAACTAGTATAAAATCGTGTAGAATATAATACGATTTTTGACTGAAACAAGTATTTCAAAAAGATTTATAGAATCTAATTTTGAGAGTTATTTTTTTGCTTGGACTTCCATCCTAACCTTCCCTCGTAACATATAGAAAGAATCTGAAAAGTTTCGTAGCATTTCGAACAATCCTCGATTTAATTTGATTTTTTGACCGAAACTAGTATAAAATCGTGTAGAATATACTACGATTTTTGACTGAAATTAGTATTTCAAAAAGATTCATAGAATCTAATTTTGAGATAATTTTTTGCTTGGACTTCCATCCTAACCTTCCCTTGTAACATATAAAAAGAATATGAAGAGTTTCGTACCATTTCGAACAATCCTCGATTTAATTTAATGTTTTGTCCGAAACTAGTAAAAAATCGTGTAGAATATACTACAATTTTGAGCAAAACTAGTATTTCAAAAAGTTTCATAGAATATAATTTTAAGATATTTTTTTTGCATGGAATTCCATCATAACCTTCCCTCGTAACATATAAAAATAATCTGATAAGTTTCGTAGCATTTCGAACAATCCTCGATTTAATTTGATTTTTTGACCGAAACTAGTATAAAATCGTGTAGAATATAATACGATTTTTGACTGAAACTAGTATTTCAAAAAGTTTTATAGAATCTAATTTTGAGATAATTTTTTGCTTGGTCTTCCATCCTAACCTTCCCTCGTAACATATAGAAAGAATCTGAAAAGTTTCGTAGCATTTCGAACAATCCTCTATTTAATTTGATTTTTTGACCGAAACTAGTATAAAATCGTGTAGAATATACTATGATTTTTGACTGAAACTAGTATTTCAAAAAGTTTCACAGAATATAATTTTGAGCTAATTTTTTGCTTGGACTTCCACCCTAAACTTCCCTCGTAACATATAGAAAGAATCTGAAAAGTTTCGTAGCATTTCGAAAATTCCTCGATTTAATTTGATTTTTTGACCGAAACTAGTATAAAATCGTGTAGAATATTCTACGATTTTTTACCGAAACTAGTATTTCAAAAGGTTTCATAGAATCTAATTTTGAGATAATTTTTTTCTTGGAATTCCATCCTAACCTTCCCTCGTAACATATAGAAAGAATCTGAAAAGTTTCGTAGCATTTTAAACAATCCTCGATTTAATTTGATTTTTTGACCGAAACTAGTATAAAATCGTGTAGAATATAATACGATTTTTGACCGAAACTAGTATTTCAAAAAGATTTATAGAATCTAATTTTGAGATAATTTTTTGCTTGGACTTCCATCCTAACCTTCCCTCGTAACATATAGAAAGAATCTGAAAAGTTTCGTAGCATTTCGAACAATCCTCGATTTAATTTGATTTTTTGACCGAAATTAGTATAAAATCGTGTAGAATATACTATGATTTTTGACCGAAACTAGTATTTCAAAAAGTTTCGTAGAATCTAATTTTGAGATAATTTTTTGCTTTGACTTCCATCCTAACCTTCCCTCGTAACATATAAAAAGAATATGAAAAGTTTCGTAGCATTTCGAACAATCCTCCATTTACTTTTATTTTGTGACCGAAACTAGTATAAAATTGTGTAGAATATACTACAATTTTGAACAAAACTAGTATTTCAAAAAGTTTCTTAGAATCTAATTTTAAATTTTTTTTTTGCATGGACTTCCATCATAACCTTCCCTCGTAACATATAAAAAGAATCTGAAATGTTTCGTAGCATTTCGAACAATCCTCAATTTAATTTGATTTTATGACCGAAACTAGTATAAAATCATGTAGAATATACAACGATTTTTGACCGAAACTAATATTTCAAAAAGTTTCGTAGAATCTAATTTTGAGATAATGTTTTGCTTGGACTTCCATCCTAACCTTCCCTCGTAACATATAGAAAGAATCTGAAGAGTTTCGTAGCATTTCGAACAATCCTCGATTTAATTTGATTTTTTGACCGAAACGTATAAAACGTGTAGAATATACTACGATTTTTGACCGAAACTAGTATTTCAAAAAGTTTCACAGAATATAATTTTGAGCTAATTTTTTGCTTGGAACAATCCTCGATTTAATTTAATGTTTTGTCCGAAACTAGTAAAAAATCGTGTAGAATATACTACAATTTTGAGCAAAACTAGTATTTCAAAAAGTTTCATAGAATCTAATTTTAAGATATTTTTTTTGCATGGAATTCCATCATAACCTTCCCTCGTAACATATAAAAATAATCTGATAAGTTTCGTAGCATTTCGAACAATCCTCGATTTAATTTGATTTTTTGACCGAAACTAGTATAAAATCGTGTAGAATATAATACGATTTTTGACTGAAACTAGTATTTCAAAAAGTTTTATAGAATCTAATTTTGAGATAATTTTTTGCTTGGTCTTCCATCCTAACCTTCCCTCGTAACATATAGAAAGAATCTGAAAAGTTTCGTAGCACTTCGAACAATCCTCGATTTAATTTGATTTTTTGACCGAAACTAGTATAAAATCGTGTAGAATATACTATGATTTTTGACTGAAACTAGTATTTCAAAAAGTTTCACAGAATATAATTTTGAGCTAATTTTTTGCTTGGACTTCCACCCTAAACTTCCCTCGTAACATATAGAAAGAATCTAAAAAGTTTCGTAGCATTTCGAAAATTCCTCGATTTAATTTGATTTTTTGACCGAAACTAGTATAAAATCGTGTAGAATATACTACGTTTTTAGACCGAAACTAGTATTTCAAAAAGTTTCATAGACTCTAATTTTAAGATATTTTTTTGCATGGACTTCCATCATAACCTTCCCTCGTAACATATAAAAAGAATCTTAAAAGTTTCGTAGCATTTCGAACAATCCTCGATTTAATTTGATTTTTTGACCGAAACTAGTATAAAATCGTGTAGAAAATAATACGATTTTTTTACCGAAACTAGTATTTCAAAAAGTTTTATAGAATCTAATTTTGAGATAATTTTTTGCTTGGACTTCCATCCTAACCTTCCCTCGTAACATATAGAAAGAATCTGAAAAGTTTCGTAGCATTTCAAACAATCCTCGATTTAATTTGATTTTTTGACCGAAACTAGTATAAAATCGTGTAGAATATACTATGATTTTTGACCGAAACTAGTATTTCAAAAAGTTTCGTAGAATCTAATTTTGAGATAATTTTTTGCTTGGACTTCCATCTTAACCTTCCCTCGTAACATATAAAAAGAATATGAAGAGTTTCGTAGCATTTCGAACAATCCTCGATTTAATTTAATGTTTTGTCCGAAACTAGTAAAAAATCGTGTAGAATATACTACAATTTTGAGCAAAACTAGTATTTCAAAAAGTTTCATAGAATCTAATTTTAAGATATTTTTTTTGCATGGACTTCCATCATAACCTTCCCTCGTAACATATAAAAATAATCTGATAAGTTTCGTAGCATTTCGAACAATCCTCGATTTAATTTGATTTTTTGACCGAAACTAGTATAAAATCGTGTAGAATATAATACGATTTTTGACTGAAACTAGTATTTCAAAAAGTTATATAGAATCTAATTTTGAGATAATTTTTTGCTTGGTCTTCCATCCTAACCTTCCCTCGTAACATATAGAAAGAATCTGAAAAGTTTCGTAGCACTTCGAACAATCCTCGATTTAATTTGATTTTTTGACCGAAACTAGTATAAAATCGTGTAGAATATACTATGATTTTTGACTGAAACTAGTATTTCAAAAAGTTTCACAGAATATAATTTTGAGCTAATTTTTTGCTTGGACTTCCACCCTAAACTTCCCTCGTAACATATAGAAAGAATCTAAAAAGTTTCGTAGCATTTCGAAAATTCCTCGATTTAATTTGATTTTTTGACCGAAACTAGTATAAAATCGTGTAGAATATACTACGTTTTTAGACCGAAACTAGTATTTCAAAAAGTTTCATAGACTCTAATTTTAAGATATTTTTTTGCATGGACTTCCATCATAACCTTCCCTCGTAACATATAAAAAGAATCTTAAAAGTTTCGTAGCATTTCGAACAATCCTCGATTTAATTTGATTTTTTGACCGAAACTAGTATAAAATCGTGTAGAAAATAATACGATTTTTTTACCGAAACTAGTATTTCAAAAAGTTTTATAGAATCTAATTTTGAGATAATTTTTTGCTTGGACTTCCATCCTAACCTTCCCTCGTAACATATAGAAAGAATCTGAAAAGTTTCGTAGCATTTCAAACAATCCTCGATTTAATTTGATTTTTTGACCGAAACTAGTATAAAATCGTGTAGAATATACTATGATTTTTGACCGAAACTAGTATTTCAAAAAGTTTCGTAGAATCTAATTTTGAGATAATTTTTTGCTTGGACTTCCATCTTAACCTTCCCTCGTAACATATAAAAAGAATATGAAGAGTTTCGTAGCATTTCGAACAATCCTCGATTTAATTTAATGTTTTGTCCGAAACTAGTAAAAAATCGTGTAGAATATACTACAATTTTGAGCAAAACTAGTATTTCAAAAAGTTTCATAGAATCTAATTTTAAGATATTTTTTTTGCATGGACTTCCATCATAACCTTCCCTCGTAACATATAAAAATAATCTGATAAGTTTCGTAGCATTTCGAACAATCCTCGATTTAATTTGATTTTTTTAACCGAAACTAGTATAAAATCGTGTAGAATATAATACGATTTTTGACTGAAACTAGTATTTCAAAAAGTTATATAGAATCTAATTTTGAGATAATTTTTTGCTTGGTCTTCCATCCTAACCTTCCCTCGTAACATATAGAAAGAATCTGAAAAGTTTCGTAGCACTTCGAACAATCCTCGATTTAATTTGATTTTTTGACCGAAACTAGTATAAAATCGTGTAGAATATACTATGATTTTTGACTGAAACTAGTATTTCAAAAAGTTTCACAGAATATAATTTTGAGCTAATTTTTTGCTTGGACTTCCACCCTAAACTTCCCTCGTAACATATAGAAAGAATCTGAAAAGTTTCGTAGCATTTCGAAAAT
The DNA here is from genome assembly GCA_963966055.1 of Lathyrus aphaca. Classification (NCBI taxonomy): domain Eukaryota; kingdom Viridiplantae; phylum Streptophyta; class Magnoliopsida; order Fabales; family Fabaceae; genus Lathyrus; species Lathyrus aphaca. Next base: position 16,866,161 of record OZ014523.1, on the reverse strand, counting down.
TCCTCGATTTAATTTGATTTTTTGACCGAAACTAGTATAAAATCGTGTAGAATATACTACGTTTTTAGACCGAAACTAGTATTTCAAAAAGTTTCATAGACTCTAATTTTAAGATATTTTTTTGCATGGACTTCCATCATAACCTTCCCTCGTGACATATAAAAAGAATCTTAAAAGTTTCGTAGCATTTCAAACAATCCTCGATTTAATTTGATTTTTTGACCGAAACTAGTATAAAATCGTGTAGAAAATAATACGATTTTTTTACCGAAACTAGTATTTCAAAAAGTTTTATAGAATCTAATTTTGAGATAATTTTTTGCTTGGACTTCCATCCTAACCTTCCCTCATAACATATAGAAAGAATCTGAAAAGTTTCGTAGCATTTCGAACAATCCTCGATTTAATTTGATTTTTTGACCGAAACTAGTATAAATTCGTGTAGAATATACTACGATTTCTGACCGAAACTAGTATTTCAACAAGTTACGTAGAATCTAATTTTGAGATAATTGTTTGCTTGGACTTCCATCCTAACCTTCCATCGTAACATATAAAAAGAATCTGAAGAGTTTCGTAGCATTTCGAACAATCCTCGATTTAATTTGATTTTTTGACCGAAACGTATAAAATCGTCTGGAATATACTACGATTTTTGACCGAAACTAGTATTTCAAAAAGTTTCATAGAATATAATTTTGAGATAATTTTTTGCTTGGACTTCCATCCTATCCTTCCCTCGAAACATATAGAAAGAATCTGACAAGTTTCGTAGCATTTCGAACAATCCTCGATTTAATTTTATTTTTTGACCGAAACTAGTATAAAATTGTGTAGAATATAATACAATTTTGAACAAAACTAGTATTTCAATAAGTTTCATAGAATCTAATTTTAAGATTTTTTTTTGCATGAACTTCCATCATAACCTTCCCTCGTAACATATAAAAAGAATCTGAAAAGTTTCATAGCATTTCGAACAATCCTCGATTTAATTTGATTTTTTGACCGAAACTAGTATAAAACCGTGTAGAATATACTACGATTTTTGACCGAAACTAATATTTCAAAAAGTTTCGTAGAATCTAATTTTGAGATAATTTTTTGCTTGGACTTCCATCCTAACCTTCCCTCGTAATATATAGAAAGAATCTGAAGAGTTTCGTAGCATTTCGAACAATCCTCGATTTAATTTGATTTTTTGACCGAAACGTATAAAATCATGTAGAATATACTACGATTTTTGACCGAAACTAGTATTTCAAAAAGTTTCACAGAATATAATTTTGAGCTAATTTTTTGCTTGGACTTCCACCCTAAACTTCCCTCGTAACATATAGAAAGAATCTGAAAAGTTTCGTAGCATTTCGAAAATTCCTCGAGTTAATTTGATTTTTTGACCGAAACTAGTATAAAATCGTGTAGAATATACTACGATTTTTGACCGAAACTAGTATTTCAAAAGGTTTCATAGAATCTAATTATGAGATAATTTTTTACTTGGACTTCCATCCTAACCTTCCCTCGTAACATATAGAAAGAATCTGAAAAGTTTCGTAGCATTTTAAACAATCCTCGATTTAATTTGATTTTTTGACCGAAACTAGTATAAAATCGTGTAGAATATAATACGATTTTTGACCGAAACTAGTATTTCAAAAAGATTTATAGAATCTAATTTTGAGATAATGTTTTGCTTGGACTTCCATCCTAACCTTCCCTCGTAACATATAAAAAGAATATGAAGAGTTTCATAGCATTTCGAACAATCCTCGATTTAATTTAATGTTTTGTCTGAAACTAGTATAAAATCGTGTAGAATATACTACAATTTTGACCAAAACTAGTATTTCAAAAAGTTTCATAGAATCTAATTTTAAGATATTTTTTTTGCATGGACTTCCATCACAACCTTCCCTCGTAACATATAAAAAGAATCTGATAAGTTTCGTAGCATTTCGAACAATCCTCGATTTAATTTGATTTTTTGACCGAAACTAGTATAAAATCGTGTAGAATATAATACGATTTTTGACTGAAACTAGTATTTCAAAAAGTTTTATAGAATCTAATTTTGAGATAATTTTTTGCTTGGACTTCCATCCTAACCTTCCCTCGTAACATATAGAAAGAATCTGAAAAGTTTCGTAGCATTTCGAACAATTCTCGATTTAATTTGATTTTTTGACCGAAACTAGTATAAAATCGTGTAGAATATACTACGATTTCTGACCGAAACTAGTATTTCAAAAAGTTACGTAGAATCTAATTTTGAGATAATTTTTTGCTTGGACTTCCATCCTAACCTTCCATCGTAACATATAAAAAGAATCTGAAGAGTTTCGTAGCATTTCGAACAATCCTCGATTTAATTTGATTTTTTGACCGAAACGTATAAAATCATCTGGAATATACTACGATTTTTGACCGAAACTAGTATTTCAAAAAGTTTCATAGAATATAATTTTGAGATAATTTTTTGCTTGGACTTCCATCCTATCCTTCCCTCGAAACATATAGAAAGAATATGACAAGTTTCGTAGCATTTCGAACAATCCTCGATTTAATTTTATTTTTTGACCGAAACTAGTATAAAATTGTGTAGAATATAATACAATTTTGAACAAAACTAGTATTTCAATAAGTTTCATAGAATCTAATTTTAAGATTTTTTTTTGCATGGACTTCCATCATAACCTTCCCTCGTAACATATAAAAAGAATCTGAAAAGTTTCGTAGCATTTCGAACAATCCTAGATTTAATTTGATTTTTTGACCGAAACTAGTATAAAATCGTGTAGAATATACTACGATTTTTGACCGAAACTAATATTTCAAAAAGTTTCGTAGAATCTAATTTTGAGATAATTTTTTGCTTGGACTTCCATCCTAACCTTCCCTCGTAATATATAGAAAGAATCTGAAGAGTTTCGTAGCATTTCGAACAATCCTCGATTTAATTTGATTTTTTGACCGAAACGTATAAAATCATGTAAAATATACTACGATTTTTGACCGAAACTAGTATTTCAAAAAGTTTCACAGAATATAATTTTGAGCTAATTTTTTGCTTGGACTTCCACCCTAAACTTCCCTCGTAACATATAGAAAGAATCTGAAAAGTTTCGTAGCATTTCGAAAATTCCTCGAGTTAATTTGATTTTTTGACCGAAACTAGTATAAAATCGTGTAGAATATACTACGATTTTTGACCGAAACTAGTATTTCAAAAGGTTTCATAGAATCTAATTATGAGATAATTTTTTACTTGGACTTCCATCCTAACCTTCCCTCGTAACATATAGAAAGAATCTGAAAAGTTTCGTAGCATTTTAAACAATCCTCGATTTAATTTGATTTTTTGACCGAAACTAGTATAAAATCGTGTAGAATATAATACGATTTTTGACCGAAACTAGTATTTCAAAAAGATTTATAGAATCTAATTTTGAGATAATGTTTTGCTTGGACTTCCATCCTAACCTTCCCTCGTAACATATAAAAAGAATATGAAGAGTTTCATAGCATTTCGAACAATCCTCGATTTAATTTAATGTTTTGTCCGAAACTAGTATAAAATCGTGTAGAATATACTACAATTTTGACCAAAACTAGTATTTCAAAAAGTTTCATAGAATCTAATTTTAAGATATTTTTTTTGCATGGACTTCCATCACAACCTTCCCTCGTAACATATAAAAAGAATCTGATAAGTTTCGTAGCATTTCGAACAATCCTCGATTTAATTTGATTTTTTGACCGAAACTAGTATAAAATCGTGTAGAATATAATACGATTTTTGACTGAAACTAGTATTTCAAAAAGTTTTATAGAATCTAATTTTGAGATAATTTTTTGCTTGGACTTCCATCCTAACCTTCCCTCGTAACATATAGAAAGAATCTGAAAAGTTTCGTAGCATTTCGAACAATTCTCGATTTAATTTGATTTTTTGACCGAAACTAGTATAAAATCGTGTAGAATATACTACGATTTCTGACCGAAACTAGTATTTCAAAAAGTTACGTAGAATCTAATTTTGAGATAATTTTTTGCTTGGACTTCCATCCTAACCTTCCATCGTAACATATAAAAAGAATCTGAAGAGTTTCGTAGCATTTCGAACAATCCTCGATTTAATTTGATTTTTTGACCGAAACGTATAAAATCATCTGGAATATACTACGATTTTTGACCGAAACTAGTATTTCAAAAAGTTTCATAGAATATAATTTTGAGATAATTTTTTGCTTGGACTTCCATCCTATCCTTCCCTCGAAACATATAGAAAGAATATGACAAGTTTCGTAGCATTTCGAACAATCCTCGATTTAATTTTATTTTTTGACCGAAACTAGTATAAAATTGTGTAGAATATAATACAATTTTGAACAAAACTAGTATTTCAATAAGTTTCATAGAATCTAATTTTAAGATTTTTTTTTGCATGGACTTCCATCATAACCTTCCCTCGTAACATATAAAAAGAATCTGAAAAGTTTCGTAGCATTTCGAACAATCCTAGATTTAATTTGATTTTTTGACCGAAACTAGTATAAAATCGTGTAGAATATACTACGATTTTTGACCGAAACTAATATTTCAAAAAGTTTCGTAGAATCTAATTTTGAGATAATTTTTTGCTTGGACTTCCATCCTAACCTTCCCTCGTAATATATAGAAAGAATCTGAAGAGTTTCGTAGCATTTCGAACAATCCTCGATTTAATTTGATTTTTTGACCGAAACGTATAAAATCATGTAGAATATACTACGATTTTTGACCGAAACTAGTATTTCAAAAAGTTTCACAGAATATAATTTTGAGCTAATTTTTTGCTTGGACTTCCACCCTAAACTTCCCTCGTAACATATAGAAAGAATCTGAAAAGTTTCGTAGCATTTCGAAAATTCCTCGAGTTAATTTGATTTTTTGACCGAAACTAGTATAAAATCGTGTAGAATATACTACGATTTTTGACCGAAACTAGTATTTCAAAAGGTTTCATAGAATCTAATTATGAGATAATTTTTTGCTTGGACTTCCATCCTAACCTTCCCTCGTAACATATAGAAAGAATCTGAAAAGTTTCGTAGCATTTTAAACAATCCTCGATTTAATTTGATTTTTTGACCGAAACTAGTATAAAATCGTGTAGAATATAATACGATTTTTGACCGAAACTAGTATTTCAAAAAGATTTATAGAATCTAATTTTGAGATAATGTTTTGCTTGGACTTCCATCCTAACCTTCCCTCGTAACATATAAAAAGAATATGAAGAGTTTCATAGCATTTCGAACAATCCTCGATTTAATTTAATGTTTTGTCCGAAACTAGTATAAAATCGTGTAGAATATACTACAATTTTGACCAAAACTAGTATTTCAAAAAGTTTCATAGAATCTAATTTTAAGATATTTTTTTTGCATGGACTTCCATCACAACCTTCCCTCGTAACATATAAAAAGAATCTGATAAGTTTCGTAGCATTTCGAACAATCCTCGATTTAATTTGATTTTTTGACCGAAACTAGTATAAAATCGTGTAGAATATAATACGATTTTTGACTGAAACTAGTATTTCAAAAAGTTTTATAGAATCTAATTTTGAGATAATTTTTTGCTTGGACTTCCATCCTAACCTTCCCTCGTAACATATAGAAAGAATCTGAAAAGTTTCGTAGCATTTCGAACAATTCTCGATTTAATTTGATTTTTAGACCGAAACTAGTATAAAATCGTGTAGAATATACTACGATTTCTGACCGAAACTAGTATTTCAAAAAGTTACGTAGAATCTAATTTTGAGATAATTTTTTGCTTGGACTTCCATCCTAACCTTCCATCGTAACATATAAAAAGAATCTGAAGAGTTTCGTAGCATTTCGAACAATCCTCGATTTAATTTGATTTTTTGACCGAAACGTATAAAATCATCTGGAATATACTACGATTTTTGACCGAAACTAGTATTTCAAAAAGTTTCATAGAATATAATTTTGAGATAATTTTTTGCTTGGACTTCCATCCTATCCTTCCCTCGAAACATATAGAAAGAATATGACAAGTTTCGTAGCATTTCGAACAATCCTCGATTTAATTTTATTTTTTGACCGAAACTAGTATAAAATTGTGTAGAATATAATACAATTTTGAACAAAACTAGTATTTCAATAAGTTTCATAGAATCTAATTTTAAGATTTTTTTTTGCATGGACTTCCATCATAACCTTCCCTCGTAACATATAAAAAGAATCTGAAAAGTTTCGTAGCATTTCGAACAATCCTAGATTTAATTTGATTTTTTGACCGAAACTAGTATAAAATCGTGTAGAATATACTACGATTTTTGACCGAAACTAATATTTCAAAAAGTTTCGTAGAATCTAATTTTGAGATAATTTTTTGCTTGGACTTCCATCCTAACCTTCCCTCGTAATATATAGAAAGAATCTGAAGAGTTTCGTAGCATTTCGAACAATCCTCGATTTAATTTGATTTTTTGACCGAAACGTATAAAATCATGTAGAATATACTACGATTTTTGACCAAAACTAGTATTTCAAAAAGTTTCACAGAATATAATTTTGAGCTAATTTTTTGCTTGGACTTCCACCCTAAACTTCCCTCGTAACATATAGAAAGAATCTGAAAAGTTTCGTAGCATTTCGAAAATTCCTCGAGTTAATTTGATTTTTTGACCGAAACTAGTATAAAATCGTGTAAAATATACTACGATTTTTGACCGAAACTAGTATTTCAAAAGGTTTCATAGAATCTAATTATGAGATAATTTTTTGCTTGGACTTCCATCCTAACCTTCCCTCGTAACATATAGAAAGAATCTGAAAAGTTTCGTAGCATTTTAAACAATCCTCGATTTAATTTGATTTTTTGACCGAAACTAGTATAAAATCGTGTAGAATATAATACGATTTTTGACCGAAACTAGTATTTCAAAAAGATTTATAGAATCTAATTTTGAGATAATGTTTTGCTTGGACTTCCATCCTAACCTTCCCTCGTAACATATAAAAAGAATATGAAGAGTTTCATAGCATTTCGAACAATCCTCGATTTAATTTAATGTTTTGTCCGAAACTAGTATAAAATCGTGTAGAATATACTACAATTTTGACCAAAACTAGTATTTCAAAAAGTTTCATAGAATCTAATTTTAAGATATTTTTTTTGCATGGACTTCCATCACAACCTTCCCTCGTAACATATAAAAAGAATCTGATAAGTTTCGTAGCATTTCGAACAATCCTCGATTTAATTTGATTTTTTGACCGAAACTAGTATAAAATCGTGTAGAATATAATACGATTTTTGACTGAAACTAGTATTTCAAAAAGTTTTATAGAATCTAATTTTGAGATAATTTTTTGCTTGGACTTCCATCCTAACCTTCCCTCGTAACATATAGAAAGAATCTGAAAAGTTTCGTAGCATTTCGAACAATCCTCGATTTAATTTGATTTTTTGACCGAAACTAGTATAAAATCGTGTAGAATATACTACGATTTCTGACCGAAACTAGTATTTCAAAAAGTTACGTAGAATCTAATTTTGAGATAATTTTTTGCTTGGACTTCCATCCTAACCTTCCATCGTAACATATAAAAAGAATCTGAAGAGTTTCGTAGCATTTCGAACAATCCTCGATTTAATTTGATTTTTTGACCGAAACGTATAAAATCATCTGGAATATACTACGATTTTTGACCGAAACTAGTATTTCAAAAAGTTTCATAGAATATAATTTTGAGATAATTTTTTGCTTGGACTTCCATCCTATCCTTCCCTCGAAACATATAGAAAGAATCTGACAAGTTTCGTAGCATTTCGAACAATCCTCGATTTAATTTTATTTTTTGACCGAAACTAGTATAAAATTGTGTAGAATATAATACAATTTTGAACAAAACTAGTATTTCAATAAGTTTCATAGAATCTAATTTTAAGATTTTTTTTTGCATGGACTTCCATCATAACCTTCCCTCGTAACATATAAAAAGAATCTGAAAAGTTTCGTAGCATTTCGAACAATCCTCGATTTAATTTGATTTTTTGACCGAAACTAGTATAAAATCGTGTAGAATATACTACGATTTTTGACCGAAACTAATATTTCAAAAAGTTTCGTAGAATCTAATTTTGAGATAATTTTTTGCTTGGACTTCCATCCTAACCTTCCCTCGTAATATATAGAAAGAATCTGAAGAGTTTCGTAGCATTTCGAACAATCCTCGATTTAATTTGATTTTTTGACCGAAACGTATAAAATCATGTAGAATATACTACGATTTTTGACCGAAACTAGTATTTCAAAAAGTTTCACAGAATATAATTTTGAGCTAATTTTTTGCTTGGACTTCCACCCTAAACTTCCCTCGTAACATATAGAAAGAATCTGAAAAATTTCGTAGCATTTCGAAAATTCCTCGATTTAATTTGATTTTTTGACCGAAACTAGTATAAAATCGTGTAGAATATACTACGATTTTTGACCGAAACTAGTATTTCAAAAGGTTTCATAGAATCTAATTTTGAGATAATTTTTTGCTAGGACTTCCATCCTAACCTTCCCTCGTAACATATAGAAAGAATCTGAAAAGTTTCGTAGCATTTTAAACAATCCTCGATTTAATTTGATTTTTTGACCGAAACTAGTATAAAATCGTGTAGAATATAATACGATTTTTGACCGAAACTAGTATTTCAAAAAGATTTATAGAATATTATTTTGAGATAATGTTTTGCTTGGACTTCCATCCTAACCTTCCCTCGTAACATATAAAAAGAATATGAAGAGTTTCGTAGCATTTCGAACAATCCTCGATTTAATTTAATGTTTTGTCCGAAACTAGTATAAAATCGTGTAGAATATACTACAATTTTGACCAAAACTAGTATTTCAAAAAGTTTCATAGAATCTAATTTTAAGATATTTTTTTTGCATGGACTTCCATCACAACCTTCCCTCGTAACATATAAAAAGAATCTGATAAGTTTCGTAGCATTTCGAACAATCCTCGATTTAATTTGATTTTTTGACCGAAACGTATAAAATCATGTAGAATATACTACGATTTTTGACCAAAACTAGTATTTCAAAAAGTTTCACAGAATATAATTTTGAGCTAATTTTTTGCTTGGACTTCCACCCTAAACTTCCCTCGTAACATATAGAAAGAATCTGAAAAGTTTCGTAGCATTTCGAAAATTCCTCGAGTTAATTTGATTTTTTGACCGAAACTAGTATAAAATCGTGTAAAATATACTACGATTTTTGACCGAAACTAGTATTTCAAAAGGTTTCATAGAATCTAATTATGAGATAATTTTTTGCTTGGACTTCCATCCTAACCTTCCCTCGTAACATATAGAAAGAATCTGAAAAGTTTCGTAGCATTTTAAACAATCCTCGATTTAATTTGATTTTTTGACCGAAACTAGTATAAAATCGTGTAGAATATAATACGATTTTTGACCGAAACTAGTATTTCAAAAAGATTTATAGAATCTAATTTTGAGATAATGTTTTGCTTGGACTTCCATCCTAACCTTCCCTCGTAACATATAAAAAGAATATGAAGAGTTTCATAGCATTTCGAACAATCCTCGATTTAATTTAATGTTTTGTCCGAAACTAGTATAAAATCGTGTAGAATATACTACAATTTTGACCAAAACTAGTATTTCAAAAAGTTTCATAGAATCTAATTTTAAGATATTTTTTTTGCATGGACTTCCATCACAACCTTCCCTCGTAACATATAAAAAGAATCTGATAAGTTTCGTAGCATTTCGAACAATCCTCGATTTAATTTGATTTTTTGACCGAAACTAGTATAAAATCGTGTAGAATATAATACGATTTTTGACTGAAACTAGTATTTCAAAAAGTTTTATAGAATCTAATTTTGAGATAATTTTTTGCTTGGACTTCCATCCTAACCTTCCCTCGTAACATATAGAAAGAATCTGAAAAGTTTCGTAGCATTTCGAACAATCCTCGATTTAATTTGATTTTTTGACCGAAACTAGTATAAAATCGTGTAGAATATACTACGATTTCTGACCGAAACTAGTATTTCAAAAAGTTACGTAGAATCTAATTTTGAGATAATTTTTTGCTTGGACTTCCATCCTAACCTTCCATCGTAACATATAAAAAGAATCTGAAGAGTTTCGTAGCATTTCGAACAATCCTCGATTTAATTTGATTTTTTGACCGAAACGTATAAAATCATCTGGAATATACTACGATTTTTGAACGAAACTAGTATTTCAAAAAGTTTCATAGAATATAATTTTGAGATAATTTTTTGCTTGGACTTCCATCCTATCCTTCCCTCGAAACATATAGAAAGAATCTGACAAGTTTCGTAGCATTTCGAACAATCCTCGATTTAATTTTATTTTTTGACCGAAACTAGTATAAAATTGTGTAGAATATAATACAATTTTGAACAAAACTAGTATTTCAATAAGTTTCATAGAATCTAATTTTAAGATTTTTTTTTGCATGGACTTCCATCATAACCTTCCCTCGTAACATATAAAAAGAATCTGAAAAGTTTCGTAGCATTTCGAACAATCCTCGATTTAATTTGATTTTTTGACCGAAACTAGTATAAAATCGTGTAGAATATACTACGATTTTTGACCGAAACTAATATTTCAAAAAGTTTCGTAGAATCTAATTTTGAGATAATTTTTTGCTTGGACTTCCATCCTAACCTTCCCTCGTAATATATAGAAAGAATCTGAAGAGTTTCGTAGCATTTCGAACAATCCTCGATTTAATTTGATTTTTTGACCGAAACGTATAAAATCATGTAGAATATACTACGATTTTTGACCGAAACTAGTATTTCAAAAAGTTTCACAGAATATAATTTTGAGCTAATTTTTTGCTTGGACTTCCACCCTAAACTTCCCTCGTAACATATAGAAAGAATCTGAAAAATTTCGTAGCATTTCGAAAATTCCTCGATTTAATTTGATTTTTTGACCGAAACTAGTATAAAATCGTGTAGAATATACTACGATTTTTGACCGAAACTAGTATTTCAAAAGGTTTCATAGAATCTAATTTTGAGATAATTTTTTGCTAGGACTTCCATCCTAACCTTCCCTCGTAACATATAGAAAGAATCTGAAAAGTTTCGTAGCATTTTAAACAATCCTCGATTTAATTTGATTTTTTGACCGAAACTAGTATAAAATCGTGTAGAATATAATACGATTTTTGACCAAAACTAGTATTTCAAAAAGATTTATAGAATCTTATTTTGAGATAATGTTTTGCTTGGACTTCCATCCTAACCTTCCCTCGTAACATATAAAAAGAATATGAAGAGTTTCGTAGCATTTCGAACAATCCTCGATTTAATTTAATGTTTTGTCCGAAACTAGTATAAAATCGTGTAGAATATACTACAATTTTGACCAAAACTAGTATTTCAAAAAGTTTCATAGAATCTAATTTTAAGATATTTTTTTTGCATGGACTTCCATCACAACCTTCCCTCGTAACATATAAAAAGAATCTGATAAGTTTCGTAGCATTTCGAACAATCCTCGATTTAATTTGATTTTTTGACCGAAACTAGTATAAAATCGTGTAGAATATAATACGATTTTTGACTGAAACTAGTATTTCAAAAAGTTTTATAGAATCTAATTTTGAGATAATTTTTTGCTTGGACTTTCATCCTAACCTTCCCTCGTAACATATAGAAAGAATCTGAAATGTTTCGTAGCATTTCGAACAATCCTCGATTTAATTTGATTTTTTGACCGAAACTAGTATAAAATCGTGTAGAATATACTACGATTTCTGACCGAAACTAGTATTTCAAAAAGTTACGTAGAATCTAATTTTGAGATAATTTTTTGCTTGGACTTCCATCCTAACCTTCCATCGTAACATATAAAAAGAATCTGAAGAGTTTCGTAGCATTTCGAACAATCCTCGATTTAATTTGATTTTTTGACCGAAACGTATAAAATCATCTGGAATATACTACGATTTTTGACCGAAACTAGTATTTCAAAAAGTTTCATAGAATATAATTTTGAGATAATTTTTTGCTTGGACTTCCATCCTATCCTTCCCTCGAAACATATAGAAAGAATCTGACAAGTTTCGTAGCATTTCGAACAATCCTCGATTTAATTTTATTTTTTGACCGAAACTAGTATAAAATTGTGTAGAATATAATACAATTTTAAACAAAACTAGTATTTCAATAAGTTTCATAGAATCTAATTTTAAGATTTTTTTTTGCATGGACTTCCATCATAACCTTCCCTCGTAACATATAAAAAGAATCTGAAAAGTTTCGTAGCATTTCGAACAATCCTAGATTTAATTTGATTTTTTGACCGAAACTAGTATAAAATCGTGTAGAATATACTACGATTTTTGACCGAAACTAATATTTCAAAAAGTTTCGTAGAATCTAATTTTGAGATAATTTTTTGCTTGGACTTCCATCCTAACCTTCCCTCGTAATATATAGAAAGAATCTGAAGAGTTTCGTAGCATTTCGAACAATCCTCGATTTAATTTGATTTTTTGACCGAAACGTATAAAATCATGTAGAATATACTACGATTTTTGACCGAAACTAGTATTTCAAAAAGTTTCACAGAATATAATTTTGAGCTAATTTTTTGCTTGGACTTCCACCCTAAACTTCCCTCGTAACATATAGAAAGAATCAGAAAAGTTTCGTAGCATTTCGAAAATTCCTCGATTTAATTTGATTTTTTGACCGAAACTAGTATAAAATCGTGTAGAATATACTACGATTTTTGACCGAAACTAGTATTTCAAAAGGTTTCATAGAATCTAATTATGAGATAATTTTTTGCTTGGACTTCCATCCTAACCTTCCCTCGTAACATATAGAAAGAATCTGAAAAGTTTCGTAGCATTTTAAACAATCCTCGATTTAATTTGATTTTTTGACTGAAACTAGTATAAAATCGTGTAGAATATAATACGATTTTTGACCGAAACTAGTATTTCAAAAAGATTTATAGAATCTAATTTTGAGATAATGTTTTGCTTGGACTTCCATCCTAACCTTCCCTCGTAACATATAAAAAGAATATGAAAAGTTTCGTAGCATTTCGAACAATCCTCGATTTAATTTAATGTTTTGTCCGAAACTAGTATAAAATCGTGTAGAATATACTACAATTTTGACCAAAAATAGTATTTCAAAAAGTTTCATAGAATCTAATTTTAAGATATTTTTTTTGCATGGACTTCCATCATAACCTTCCCTCGTAACATATAAAAAGAATCTGATAAGTTTCGTAGCATTTCGAACAATCCTCGATTTTATTTGATTTTTTGACCGAAACTAGTATAAATTCGTGTAGAATATAATACGATTTTTGACTGAAACTAGTATTTCAAAAAGTTACGTAGAATCTAATTTTGAGATAATTTTTTGCTTGGACTTCCATCCTAACCTTCCCTCGTAACATATAGAAAGAATCTGAAAAGATTCGTAGCATTTCGAACAATCCTCGATTTAATTTGATTTTTTGCCCGAAACTAGTATAAAATCGTGTAGAATATACTACGATTTCTGACCGAAACTAGTATTTCAAAAAGTTACGTAGAATCTAATTTTGAGATAATTTTTTGCTTGGACTTCCATCCTAACCTTCCATCGTAACCTATAAAAAGAATCTGAAGAGTTTCGTAGCATTTCGAACAATCCTCGATTTAATTTGATTTTTTGACCGAAACGTATAAAATCATCTGGAATATACTACGATTTTTGACCGAAACTAGTATTTCAAAAAGTTTCATAGAATATAATTTTGAGATAATTTTTTGCTTGGACTTCCATCCTATCCTTCCATCGAAACATATAGAAAGAATCTGACAAGTTTCGTAGCATTTCGAACAATCCTCGATTTAATTTTATTTTTTGACCGAAACTAGTATAAAATTATGTAGAATATAGTACAATTTTGAACAAAACTAGTATTTCAATAAGTTTCATAGAATCTAATTTTAAGATTTTTTTTTGCATGGACTTCCATCATAACCTTCCCTCTTAACATATAAAAAGAATCTGAAAAGTTTCGTAGCATTTCGAACAATCCTCGATTTAATTTGATTTTTTGACCGAAACTAGTATAAAATCGTGTAGAATATAATACGATTTTTGACTGAAACTAGTATTTCAAAAAGTTTTATAGAATCTAATTTTGAGATAATTTTTTGCTTGGACTTTCATCCTAACCTTCCCTCGTAACATATAGAAAGAATCTGAAAAGTTTCGTAGCATTTCGAACAATCCTCGATTTAATTTGATTTTTTGACCGAAACTAGTATAAAATCGTGTAGAATATACTACGATTTCTGACCGAAACTAGTATTTCAAAAAGTTACGTAGAATCTAATTTTGAGATAATTTTTTGCTTGGACTTCCATCCTAACCTTCCATCGTAACATATAAAAAGAATCTGAAGAGTTTCGTAGCATTTCGAACAATCCTCGATTTAATTTGATTTTTTGACCGAAACGTATAAAATCATCTGGAATATACTACGATTTTTGACCGAAACTAGTATTTCAAAAAGTTTCATAGAATATAATTTTGAGATAATTTTTTGCTTGGACTTCCATCCTATCATTCCCTCGAAACATATAGAAAGAATCTGACAAGTTTCGTAGCATTTCGAACAATCCTCGATTTAATTTTATTTTTTGACCGAAACTAGTATAAAATTGTGTAGAATATAATACAATTTTAAACAAAACTAGTATTTCAATAAGTTTCATAGAATCTAATTTTAAGATTTTTTTTTGCATGGACTTCCATCATAACCTTCCCTCGTAACATATAAAAAGAATCTGAAAAGTTTCGTAGCATTTCGAACAATCCTAGATTTAATTTGATTTTTTGACCGAAACTAGTATAAAATCGTGTAGAATATACTACGATTTTTGACCGAAACTAATATTTCAAAAAGTTTCGTAGAATCTAATTTTGAGATAATTTTTTGCTTGGACTTCCATCCTAACCTTCCCTCGTAATATATAGAAAGAATCTGAAGAGTTTCGTAGCATTTCGAACAATCCTCGATTTAATTTGATTTTTTGACCGAAACGTATAAAATCATGTAGAATATACTACGATTTTTGACCGAAACTAGTATTTCAAAAAGTTTCACAGAATATAATTTTGAGCTAATTTTTTGCTTGGACTTCCACCCTAAACTTCCCTCGTAACATATAGAAAGAATCAGAAAAGTTTCGTAGCATTTCGAAAATTCCTCGATTTAATTTGATTTTTTGACCGAAACTAGTATAAAATCGTGTAGAATATACTACGATTTTTGACCGAAACTAGTATTTCAAAAGGTTTCATAGAATCTAATTTTGAGATAATTTTTTGCTTGGACTTCCATCCTAACCTTCCCTCGTAACATATAGAAAGAATCTGAAAAGTTTCGTAGCATTTTAAACAATCCTCGATTTAATTTGATTTTTTGACCGAAACTAGTATAAAATCGTGTAGAATATAATACGATTTTTGACCGAAACTAGTATTTCAAAAAGATTTATAGAATCTTATTTTGAGATAATGTTTTGCTTGGACTTCCATCCTAACCTTCCCTCGTAACATATAAAAAGAATATGAAAAGTTTCGTAGCATTTCGAACAATCCTCGATTTAATTTAATGTTTTGTCCGAAACTAGCATAAAATCGTGTAGAATATACTACAATTTTGACCAAAAATAGTATTTCAAAAAGTTTCATAGAATCTAATTTTAAGATATTTTTTTTGCATGGACTTCCATCATAACCTTCCCTCGTAACATATAAAAAGAATCTGATAAGTTTCGTAGCATTTCGAACAATCCTCGATTTAATTTGATTTTTTGACCGAAACTAGTATAAATTCGTGTAGAATATAATACGATTTTTGACTGAAACTAGTATTTCAAAAAGTTACGTAGAATCTAATTTTGAGATAATTTTTTGCTTGGACTTCCATCCTAACCTTCCCTCGTAACATATAGAAAGAATCTGAAAAGATTCGTAGCATTTCGAACAATCCTCGATTTAATTTGATTTTTTGCCCGAAACTAGTATAAAATCGTGTAGAATATACTACGATTTCTGACCGAAACTAGTATTTCAAAAAGTTACGTAGAATCTAATTTTGAGATAATTTTTTGCTTGGACTTCCATCCTAACCTTCCATCGTAACCTATAAAAAGAATCTGAAGAGTTTCGTAGCATTTCGAACAATCCTCGATTTAATTTGATTTTTTGACCGAAACGTATAAAATCATCTGGAATATACTACGATTTTTGACCGAAACTAGTATTTCAAAAAGTTTCATAGAATATAATTTTGAGATAATTTTTTGCTTGGACTTCCATCCTATCCTTCCATCGAAACATATAGAAAGAATCTGACAAGTTTCGTAGCATTTCGAACAATCCTCGATTTAATTTAATTTTTTGACCGAAACTAGTATAAAATTATGTAGAATATAGTACAATTTTGAACAAAACTAGTATTTCAATAAGTTTCATAGAATCTAATTTTAAGATTTTTTTTTGCATGGACTTCCATCATAACCTTCCCTCTTAACATATAAAAAGAATCTGAAAAGTTTCGTAGCATTTCGAACAATCCTCGATTTAATTTGATTTTTTGACCGAAACTAGTATAAAATCGTGTAGAATATACTACGATTTTTGACCGAAACTAATATTTCAAAAAGTTTCGTAGAATCTAATTTTGAGATAATTTTTTGCTTGGACTTCCATCCTAACCTTCCCTCGTAATATTTAGAAAGAATCTGAAGAGTTTCGTAGCATTTCGAACAATCCTCGATTTAATATGATTTTTTGACCGAAACGTATAAAATCATGTAGAATATACTACGATTTTTGACCGAAACTAGTATTTCAAAAAGTTTCACAGAATATAATTTTGAGCTAATTTTTTGCTTGGACTTCCACCCTAAACTTCCCTCGTAACATATAGAAAGAATCTGAAAATTTTAGTAGCATTTCGATAATTCCTCGATTTAATTTGATTTTTTGACCGAAACTAGTATAAAATCGTGTAGAATATACTACGATTTTTGACCGAAACTAATATTTCAAAAAGTTTCGTAGAATCTAATTTTGAGATAATTTTTTGCTTGGACTTCCATCCTAACCTTCCCTCGTAACATATAGAAAGAATCTGAAAAGTTTCGTAGCATTTTAAACAATCCTCGATTTAATTTGATTTTTTGACTGAAACTAGTATAAAATCGTGTAGAATATAATACGATTTTTGACCGAAACTAGTATTTCAAAAAGATTTATAGAATCTAATTTTGAGATAATGTTTTGCTTGGACTTCCATCCTAACCTTCCCTCGTAACATATAAAAAGAATATGAAAAGTTTCGTAGCATTTCGAACAATCCTCGATTTAATTTAATGTTTTGTCCAAAACTAGTATAAAATCGTGTAGAATATACTACAATTTTGACCAAAAATAGTATTTCAAAAAGTTTCATAGAATCTAATTTTAAGATATTTTTTTTGCATGGACTTCCATCATAACCTTCCCTCGTAACATATAAAAAGAATCTGATAAGTTTCGTAGCATTTCGAACAATCCTCGATTTAATTTGATTTTTTGACCGAAACTAGTATAAATTCGTGTAGAATATAATACGATTTTTGACTGAAACTAGTATTTCAAAAAGTTACGTAGAATCTAATTTTGAGATAATTTTTTGCTTGGACTTCCATCCTAACCTTCCCTCGTAACATATAGAAAGAATCTGAAAAGATTCGTAGCATTTCGAACAATCCTCGATTTAATTTGATTTTTTGCCCGAAACTAGTATAAAATCGTGTAGAATATACTACGATTTCTGACCGAAACTAGTATTTCAAAAAGTTACGTAGAATCTAATTTTGAGATAATTTTTTGCTTGGACTTCCATCCTAACCTTCCATCGTAACCTATAAAAAGAATCTGAAGAGTTTCGTAGCATTTCGAACAATCCTCGATTTAATTTGATTTTTTGACCGAAACGTATAAAATCATCTGGAATATACTACGATTTTTGACCGAAACTAGTATTTCAAAAAGTTTCATAGAATATAATTTTGAGATAATTTTTTGCTTGGACTTCCATTCTATCCTTCCATCGAAACATATAGAAAGAATCTGACAAGTTTCGTAGCATTTCGAACAATCCTCGATTTAATTTTATTTTTTGACCGAAACTAGTATAAAATTATGTAGAATATAGTACAATTTTGAACAAAACTAGTATTTCAATAAGTTTCATAGAATCTAATTTTAAGCTTTTTTTTTGCATGGACTTCCATCATAACCTTCCCTCTTAACATATAAAAAGAATCTGAAAAGTTTCGTAGCATTTCGAACAATCCTCGATTTAATTTGATTTTTTGACCGAAACTAGTATAAAATCGTGTAGAATATACTACGATTTTTGACCGAAACTAATATTTCAAAAAGTTTCGTAGAATCTAATTTTGAGATAATTTTTTGCTTGGACTTCCATCCTAACCTTCCCTCGTAATATTTAGAAAGAATCTGAAGAGTTTCGTAGCATTTCGAACAATCCTCGATTTAATATGATTTTTTGACCGAAACGTATAAAATCATGTAGAATATACTACGATTTTTGACCGAAACTAGTATTTCAAAAAGTTTCACAGAATATAATTTTGAGCTAATTTTTTGCTTGGACTTCCACCCTAAACTTCCCTCGTAACATATAGAAAGAATCTGAAAATTTTAGTAGCATTTCGATAATTCCTCGATTTAATTTGATTTTTTGACCGAAACTAGTATAAAATCGTGTAGAATATACTACGATTTTTGACCGAAACTAATATTTCAAAAAGTTTCGTAGAATCTAATTTTGAGATAATTTTTTGCTTGGACTTCCATCCTAACCTTCCCTCATAACATATAAAAAGAATATGAAGAGTTTCGTAGCATTTCGAACAATCCTCGATTTAATTTAATATTTTGTCCGAAACTATTATAAAATCGTGTAGAATATACTACAATTTTGACCAAAACTAGTATTTCATAAAGTTTCATAGAATCTAATTTTAAGATTTTTTTTTTGCATGGACTTCCATCATAACCTTCCCTCGTAACATATAAAAAGAATCTGAAAAGTTTCGTAGCATTTCGAACAATCCTCGATTTAATTTGATTTTTTGACCGAAATTAGTATAAAATCGTGTAGAATATACTACGATTTTTGACCGAAACTAGTATTTCAAAAGGTTTCAAAGAATCTAATTTTGAGATAATTTTTTGCTTGGACTTCCATCCTAACCTTCCCTCGTAACATATAGAAAGAATCTGAAAAGTTTCCTAGCATTTTAAACAATCATCGATTTAATTTGATTTTTTGATCGAAACTAGTATAAAATCGTGTAGAATATAATACGATTTTTGACTGAAACTAGTATTTCAAAAAGTTTTATAGAATCTAATTTTGAGATAATTTTTTGCTTGGACTTCCATCCTAACCTTCCCTCGTAACATATAGAAAGAATCTAAAAAGTTTCGTAGCATTTTAAACAATCCTCGATTTAATTTGATTTTTTGATCGAAACTAGTATAAAATCGTGTAGAATATACTACAATTTTGACCAAAAATAGTATTTCAAAAAGTTTCATAGAATCTAATTTTAAGATATTTTTTTTGCATGGACTTCCATCATAACCTTCCCTCGTAACATATAAAAAGAATATGAAGAGTTTCGTAGCATTTCGAACAATCCACGATTTAATTTGATTTTTTGACCGAAACTAGTATAAAATCGTGTAGAATATAATAAGATTTTTGACTGAAACTACTATTTCAAAAAGTTTTATAGAATCTAATTTTGAGATAATTTTTTGCTTGGACTTCCATCCTAACCTTCCCTCGTAACATATAAAAAGAATCTGAAAAGTTTCGTAGCATTTCGAACAATCCTCGATTTAATTTGATTTTTTTACCGAAACTAGTATAAAATCGTGTAGAGTATACTATGATTTTTGACCGAAACTAGTATTTCAAAAAGTTTCGTAGAATCTAATTTTGAGATAATTTTTTGCTTGGACTTCCATCCTAACCTTCCCTCGTAACATATAGAAAGAATCTGAAGAGTTTCGTAGCATTTCGAACAATCCTCGATTTAATTTGATATTTTGTCCGAAACTATTATAAAATCGTGTAGAATATACTACAATTTTGACCAAAACTAGTATTTCATAAAGTTTCATAGAATCTAATTTTAAGATTTTTTTTTTGCATGGACTTCCATCATAACCTTCCCTCGTAACATATAAAAAGAATCTGAAAAGTTTCGTAGCATTTCGAACAATCCTCGATTTAATTTGATTTTTTGACCGAAATTAGTATAAAATCGTGTAGAATATACTACGATTTTTGACCGAAACTAGTATTTCAAAAGGTTTCAAAGAATCTAATTTTGAGATAATTTTTTGCTTGGACTTCCATCCTAACCTTCCCTCGTAACATATAGAAAGAATCTGAAAAGTTTCCTAGCATTTTAAACAATCATCGATTTAATTTGATTTTTTGATCGAAACTAGTATAAAATCGTGTAGAATATAATACGATTTTTGACTGAAACTAGTATTTCAAAAAGTTTTATAGAATCTAATTTTGAGATAATTTTTTGCTTGGACTTCCATCCTAACCTTCCCTCGTAACATATAGAAAGAATCTAAAAAGTTTCGTAGCATTTTAAACAATCCTCGATTTAATTTGATTTTTTGATCGAAACTAGTATAAAATCGTGTAGAATATACTACAATTTTGACCAAAAATAGTATTTCAAAAAGTTTCATAGAATCTAATTTTAAGATATTTTTTTTGCATGGACTTCCATCATAACCTTCCCTCGTAACATATAAAAAGAATATGAAGAGTTTCGTAGCATTTCGAACAATCCACGATTTAATTTGATTTTTTGACCGAAACTAGTATAAAATCGTGTAGAATATAATAAGATTTTTGACTGAAACTACTATTTCAAAAAGTTTTATAGAATCTAATTTTGAGATAATTTTTTGCTTGGACTTCCATCCTAACCTTCCCTCGTAACATATAAAAAGAATCTGAAAAGTTTCGTAGCATTTCGAACAATCCTCGATTTAATTTGATTTTTTTACCGAAACTAGTATAAAATCGTGTAGAGTATACTATGATTTTTGACCGAAACTAGTATTTCAAAAAGTTTCGTAGAATCTAATTTTGAGATAATTTTTTGCTTGGACTTCCATCCTAACCTTCCCTCGTAACATATAGAAAGAATCTGAAGAGTTTCGTAGCATTTCGAACAATCCTCGATTTAATTTGATTTTTTGACCGAAACTAGTATAAAATCGTGTAGAATATAATACGATTTTTGACCGAAACTAGTATTTCAAAAAGATTCATAGAATCTAATTTTGAGATAATTTTTTGCTTGGACTTCCATCCTAACCTTCCCTCGTAACATATAGAAAGAATCTGAAAAGTTTCGTAGCATTTCAAACAATCCTCGATTTAATTTGATTTTTTGACCAAAACTAGTATAAAATCGTGTAGAATATACTATGATTTTTGACCGAAACTAGTATGTCAAAAAGTTTCGTAGAATCTAATTTTGAGATAATTTTTTGCTTGGACTTCCATCCTAACCTTCCAACGTAACATATAAAAAGAATCTGAAGAGTTTCGTAGCATTTCGAACAATCCTCGATTTAATTTGATTTATTGACCGAAACGTATAAAATCGTCTGGAATATACTACGATTTTTGACAGAAACTAGTATTTCAAAAAGTTTCATAGAATCTAATTTTAGGATTTTTTTTTGCATGGACTTCCATCATAACCTTCCCTCGTAACATATAAAAAGAATCTGAAAAGTTTCGTAGCATTTCGAACAATCCTCGATTTAATTTGATTTTTTGACCGAAACTAGTATAAAATCGTGTAGAATATACTACGATTTTTGACCGAAACTAGTATTTCAAAAGGTTCCATAGAATCTAATTTTCAGATAATTTTTTGCTTAGACTTCCATCCTAACCTTCCCTCGTAACATATATAAAGAATCTGAAAAGTTTCGTAAAATTTTAAAAAATCCTCGATTTAATTTGATTTTTTGATCGAAATTAGTATAAAATCGTGTAGAATATAATACGATTTTTGACCGAAACTAGTATTTCAAAAAGATTTATAGAATCTAATTTTGAGATAATTTTTTGCTTGGACTTCCATCCTAACCTTCCCTCGTAACATATAGAAAGAATCTGAAAAGTTTCGTAGCATTTTAAACAATCCTCGATTTAATTTGATTTTTTTGTTCGAAACTAGTATAAAATCGTGTAGAATATAATACGATTTTTGACCGAAACTAGTATTTCAAAAAGATTTATAGAATCTAATTTTGAGATAATTTTTTGCTTGGACTTCCATCCTAACCTTCCCTCTTAACATATAGAAAGAATCTGAAAAGTTTCGTAGCATTTCAAACAATCCTCGATTTAATTTGATTTTTTGACCGAAACTAGTATAAAATCGTGTAGAATATACTATGATTTTTGACCGAAACTAGTATGTCAAAAAGTTTCGTAGAATTTAATTTTGAGATAATTTATTGCTTGGACTTCCATCCTAACCTTCCAACGTAACATATAAAAAGAATCTGAAGAGTTTCGTAGCAATTCGAACAATCCTCGATTTAATTTGAGTTTTTGACCGAAACGTATAAAATCGTCTGGAATATACTACGATTTTTGAAAGAAACTAGTATTTCAAAAAGTTTCATAGAATCTAATTTTAGGATTTTTTTTTGCATGGACTTCCATCATAACTTTCCCTCGTAACATATAAAAAGAATCTGAAAAGTTTCGTAGCATTTCGAACAATCCTCGATTTAATTTGATTTTTTGACCGAAACTAGTATAAAATCGTGTAGAATATACTACGATTTTTGACCGAAACTAGTATTTCAAAAGGTTTCATAGAATCTAATTTTGAGATAAATTTTTTGCTTGGACTTCCATCCTAACCTTCCCTCGTAACATATATAAAGAATCTGAAAAGTTTCGTAGCATTTTAAAAAATCCTCGATTTAATTTGATTTTTTGATCGAAACTAGTATAAAATCGTGTAGAATATAATACGATTTTTAACCGAAACTAGTATTTCAAAAAGATTTATAGAATCTAATTTTGAGATAATTTTTTGCTTGGACTTCCATCCTAACCTTCCCTCGTAACATATAGAAAGAATCTGAAAAGTTTCGTAGCATTTTAAACAATCCTCGATTTAATTTGATTTTTTGATCGAAACTAGTATAAAATCGTGTAGAATATACTACAATTTTGACCAAAACTAGTATTTCAAAAAGTTTCATAGAATCTAATTTTGAGATAATTTTTTGCTTGGACTTCCATCCTAACCTTCCCTCGTAACATATAGAAAGAATCTGAAAAGTTTCGTAGCATTTCGAACAATCCTCGATTTAATTCGATTTTTTGACCGAATCTAGTATAAAATCGTGTAGAATATACTATGATTTTTGACCGAAACTAGTATTTCAAAAAGTTTCGTAGAATCTAATTTTGAGATAATTTTTTGATTGGACTTCCATCCTAACCTTCCCTCGTAACATATAAAAAGAATATGAAGAGTTTCGTTGCATTTCGAACAATCCTCGATTTACTTTAATGTTTTGTCCGAAACTAGTATAAAATCGTGTAGAATATACTACAATTTTGACCAAAACTAGTATTTCAAAAAGTTTCATAGAATCTAATTTTAAGATATTTTTTTGCATGGACTTCCATCATAACCTTCCCTCGTAACATATAAAAAGAATCTGAAAAGTTTCGTAGCATTTCGAACAATCCTCGATTTAATTTGATTTTTTGACCGAAACTAGTATAAAATCGTGTAGAAAATAATACGATTTTTGACCGAAACTAATATTTAAAAAAGTTTCATAGAATCTAATTTTGAGATAAATTTTTGCTTGGACTTCGATCCTAACCTTCCCTCGTAACATATAGAAAGAATCTGAAAAGTTTCGTAGCATTTCGAACAATCCTCGATTTAATTTGATTTTTTGACCGAAACTAGTATAAAATCGTGTAGAATATACTACGATTTTTGACCGAAACTAGCATTTCAAAAAGTTTCATAGAATATAATTTTGAGATAATTTTTTGATTGGACTTCCATCCTATCCTTCCCTCGTAACATATAGAAAGAATCTGAAAAGTTTCGTAGCATTTCGAACAATCCTCGGTTTAATTTTATTTTTTGACCGAAACTAGTATAAAATTGTGTAGAATATACTACAATTTTGAACAAAACTAGTATTTCAAAAGTTTCATAGAATCTAATTTTTAGAGATTTTTTTGCATGGACTTCCATCATAACCTTCCCTCGTAACATATAAAAAGAATCTGAAAAGTTTCGTAGCATTTTAAAGAATCCTCGATTTAATTTGATTTTTTAATCGAAACTAGTATTAAATCGTGTAGAATATAATACGATTTTTGACCGAAACTAGTATTTCAAAAAGATTTATAGAATCTAATTTTGAGATAATTTTTTGCTTGGACTTCCATCCTAACCTTCCCTCGTAACATATAGAAAGAATCTGAAAAGTTTCGTAGCATTTCAAACAATCCTCGATTTAATTTGATTTTTTGTTCGAAACTAGTATAAAATCGTGTAGAAGATACTATGATTTTTGACCGAAACTAGTATGTCAAAAAGTTTCGTAGAATCTAATTTTGAGATAATTTATTGCTTGGACTTCCATCCTAACCTTCCCTCGTAACATATAGAAAGAATCTGAAAAGTTTCGTAGCATTTCAAACAATCCTCGATTTAATTTGATTTTTTGACCAAAACTAGTATAAAATCGTGTAGAATATACTATGATTTTTGACCGAAACTAGTATGTCAAAAAGTTTCGTAGAATCTAATTTTGAGATAATTTTTTGCTTGGACTTCCATCCTAACCTTCCAACGTAACATATAAAAAGAATCTGAAGAGTTTCGTAGCATTTCGAACAATCCTCGATTTAATTTGATTTATTGACCGAAACGTATAAAATCGTCTGGAATATACTACGATTTTTGACAGAAACTAGTATTTCAAAAAGTTTCATAGAATCTAATTTTAGGATTTTTTTTTGCATGGACTTCCATCATAACCTTCCCTCGTAACATATAAAAAGAATCTGAAAAGTTTCGTAGCATTTCGAACAATCCTCGATTTAATTTGATTTTTTGACCGAAACTAGTATAAAATCGTGTAGAATATACTACGATTTTTGACCGAAACTAGTATTTCAAAAGGTTCCATAGAATCTAATTTTCAGATAATTTTTTGCTTAGACTTCCATCCTAACCTTCCCTCGTAACATATAGAAAGAATCTGAAAAGTTTCGTAGCATTTTAAACAATCCTCGATTTAATTTGATTTTTTGACTGAAACTAGTATAAAATCGTGTAGAATATAATACGATTTTTGACCGAAACTAGTATTTCAAAAAGATTTATAGAATCTAATTTTGAGATAATGTTTTGCTTGGACTTCCATCCTAACCTTCCCTCGTAACATATAAAAAGAATATGAAAAGTTTCGTAGCATTTCGAACAATCCTCGATTTAATTTAATGTTTTGTCCGAAACTAGTATAAAATCGTGTAGAATATACTACAATTTTGACCAAAAATAGTATTTCAAAAAGTTTCATAGAATCTAATTTTAAGATATTTTTTTTGCATGGACTTCCATCATAACCTTCCCTCGTAACATATAAAAAGAATCTGATAAGTTTCGTAGCATTTCGAACAATCCTCGATTTTATTTGATTTTTTGACCGAAACTAGTATAAATTCGTGTAGAATATAATACGATTTTTGACTGAAACTAGTATTTCAAAAAGTTACGTAGAATCTAATTTTGAGATAATTTTTTGCTTGGACTTCCATCCTAACCTTCCCTCGTAACATATAGAAAGAATCTGAAGAGTTTCGTAGCATTTCGAACAATCCTCGATTTAATTTGATTTTTTGACCGAAACGTATAAAATCATGTAGAATATACTACGATTTTTGACCGAAACTAGTATTTCAAAAAGTTTCACAGAATATAATTTTGAGCTAATTTTTTGCTTGGACTTCCACCCTAAACTTCCCTCGTAACATATAGAAAGAATCAGAAAAGTTTCGTAGCATTTCGAAAATTCCTCGATTTAATTTGATTTTTTGACCGAAACTAGTATAAAATCGTGTAGAATATACTACGATTTTTGACCGAAACTAGTATTTCAAAAGGTTTCATAGAATCTAATTATGAGATAATTTTTTGCTTGGACTTCCATCCTAACCTTCCCTCGTAACATATAGAAAGAATCTGAAAAGTTTCGTAGCATTTTAAACAATCCTCGATTTAATTTGATTTTTTGACTGAAACTAGTATAAAATCGTGTAGAATATAATACGATTTTTGACCGAAACTAGTATTTCAAAAAGATTTATAGAATCTAATTTTGAGATAATGTTTTGCTTGGACTTCCATCCTAACCTTCCCTCGTAACATATAAAAAGAATATGAAAAGTTTCGTAGCATTTCGAACAATCCTCGATTTAATTTAATGTTTTGTCCGAAACTAGTATAAAATCGTGTAGAATATACTACAATTTTGACCAAAAATAGTATTTCAAAAAGTTTCATAGAATCTAATTTTAAGATATTTTTTTTGCATGGACTTCCATCATAACCTTCCCTCGTAACATATAAAAAGAATCTGATAAGTTTCGTAGCATTTCGAACAATCCTCGATTTTATTTGATTTTTTGACCGAAACTAGTATAAATTCGTGTAGAATATAATACGATTTTTGACTGAAACTAGTATTTCAAAAAGTTACGTAGAATCTAATTTTGAGATAATTTTTTGCTTGGACTTCCATCCTAACCTTCCCTCGTAACATATAGAAAGAATCTGAAAAGATTCGTAGCATTTCGAACAATCCTCGATTTAATTTGATTTTTTGCCCGAAACTAGTATAAAATCGTGTAGAATATACTACGATTTCTGACCGAAACTAGTATTTCAAAAAGTTACGTAGAATCTAATTTTGAGATAATTTTTTGCTTGGACTTCCATCCTAACCTTCCATCGTAACCTATAAAAAGAATCTGAAGAGTTTCGTAGCATTTCGAACAATCCTCGATTTAATTTGATTTTTTGACCGAAACGTATAAAATCATCTGGAATATACTACGATTTTTGACCGAAACTAGTATTTCAAAAAGTTTCATAGAATATAATTTTGAGATAATTTTTTGCTTGGACTTCCATCCTATCCTTCCATCGAAACATATAGAAAGAATCTGACAAGTTTCGTAGCATTTCGAACAATCCTCGATTTAATTTTATTTTTTGACCGAAACTAGTATAAAATTATGTAGAATATAGTACAATTTTGAACAAAACTAGTATTTCAATAAGTTTCATAGAATCTAATTTTAAGATTTTTTTTTGCATGGACTTCCATCATAACCTTCCCTCTTAACATATAAAAAGAATCTGAAAAGTTTCGTAGCATTTCGAACAATCCTCGATTTAATTTGATTTTTTGACCGAAACTAGTATAAAATCGTGTAGAATATAATACGATTTTTGACTGAAACTAGTATTTCAAAAAGTTTTATAGAATCTAATTTTGAGATAATTTTTTGCTTGGACTTTCATCCTAACCTTCCCTCGTAACATATAGAAAGAATCTGAAAAGTTTCGTAGCATTTCGAACAATCCTCGATTTAATTTGATTTTTTGACCGAAACTAGTATAAAATCGTGTAGAATATACTACGATTTCTGACCGAAACTAGTATTTCAAAAAGTTACGTAGAATCTAATTTTGAGATAATTTTTTGCTTGGACTTCCATCCTAACCTTCCATCGTAACATATAAAAAGAATCTGAAGAGTTTCGTAGCATTTCGAACAATCCTCGATTTAATTTGATTTTTTGACCGAAACGTATAAAATCATCTGGAATATACTACGATTTTTGACCGAAACTAGTATTTCAAAAAGTTTCATAGAATATAATTTTGAGATAATTTTTTGCTTGGACTTCCATCCTATCATTCCCTCGAAACATATAGAAAGAATCTGACAAGTTTCGTAGCATTTCGAACAATCCTCGATTTAATTTTATTTTTTGACCGAAACTAGTATAAAATTGTGTAGAATATAATACAATTTTAAACAAAACTAGTATTTCAATAAGTTTCATAGAATCTAATTTTAAGATTTTTTTTTGCATGGACTTCCATCATAACCTTCCCTCGTAACATATAAAAAGAATCTGAAAAGTTTCGTAGCATTTCGAACAATCCTAGATTTAATTTGATTTTTTGACCGAAACTAGTATAAAATCGTGTAGAATATACTACGATTTTTGACCGAAACTAATATTTCAAAAAGTTTCGTAGAATCTAATTTTGAGATAATTTTTTGCTTGGACTTCCATCCTAACCTTCCCTCGTAATATATAGAAAGAATCTGAAGAGTTTCGTAGCATTTCGAACAATCCTCGATTTAATTTGATTTTTTGACCGAAACGTATAAAATCATGTAGAATATACTACGATTTTTGACCGAAACTAGTATTTCAAAAAGTTTCACAGAATATAATTTTGAGCTAATTTTTTGCTTGGACTTCCACCCTAAACTTCCCTCGTAACATATAGAAAGAATCAGAAAAGTTTCGTAGCATTTCGAAAATTCCTCGATTTAATTTGATTTTTTGACCGAAACTAGTATAAAATCGTGTAGAATATACTACGATTTTTGACCGAAACTAGTATTTCAAAAGGTTTCATAGAATCTAATTTTGAGATAATTTTTTGCTTGGACTTCCATCCTAACCTTCCCTCGTAACATATAGAAAGAATCTGAAAAGTTTCGTAGCATTTTAAACAATCCTCGATTTAATTTGATTTTTTGACCGAAACTAGTATAAAATCGTGTAGAATATAATACGATTTTTGACCGAAACTAGTATTTCAAAAAGATTTATAGAATCTTATTTTGAGATAATGTTTTGCTTGGACTTCCATCCTAACCTTCCCTCGTAACATATAAAAAGAATATGAAAAGTTTCGTAGCATTTCGAACAATCCTCGATTTAATTTAATGTTTTGTCCGAAACTAGCATAAAATCGTGTAGAATATACTACAATTTTGACCAAAAATAGTATTTCAAAAAGTTTCATAGAATCTAATTTTAAGATATTTTTTTTGCATGGACTTCCATCATAACCTTCCCTCGTAACATATAAAAAGAATCTGATAAGTTTCGTAGCATTTCGAACAATCCTCGATTTAATTTGATTTTTTGACCGAAACTAGTATAAATTCGTGTAGAATATAATACGATTTTTGACTGAAACTAGTATTTCAAAAAGTTACGTAGAATCTAATTTTGAGATAATTTTTTGCTTGGACTTCCATCCTAACCTTCCCTCGTAACATATAGAAAGAATCTGAAAAGATTCGTAGCATTTCGAACAATCCTCGATTTAATTTGATTTTTTGCCCGAAACTAGTATAAAATCGTGTAGAATATACTACGATTTCTGACCGAAACTAGTATTTCAAAAAGTTACGTAGAATCTAATTTTGAGATAATTTTTTGCTTGGACTTCCATCCTAACCTTCCATCGTAACCTATAAAAAGAATCTGAAGAGTTTCGTAGCATTTCGAACAATCCTCGATTTAATTTGATTTTTTGACCGAAACGTATAAAATCATCTGGAATATACTACGATTTTTGACCGAAACTAGTATTTCAAAAAGTTTCATAGAATATAATTTTGAGATAATTTTTTGCTTGGACTTCCATCCTATCCTTCCATCGAAACATATAGAAAGAATCTGACAAGTTTCGTAGCATTTCGAACAATCCTCGATTTAATTTAATTTTTTGACCGAAACTAGTATAAAATTATGTAGAATATAGTACAATTTTGAACAAAACTAGTATTTCAATAAGTTTCATAGAATCTAATTTTAAGATTTTTTTTTGCATGGACTTCCATCATAACCTTCCCTCTTAACATATAAAAAGAATCTGAAAAGTTTCGTAGCATTTCGAACAATCCTCGATTTAATTTGATTTTTTGACCGAAACTAGTATAAAATCGTGTAGAATATACTACGATTTTTGACCGAAACTAATATTTCAAAAAGTTTCGTAGAATCTAATTTTGAGATAATTTTTTGCTTGGACTTCCATCCTAACCTTCCCTCGTAATATTTAGAAAGAATCTGAAGAGTTTCGTAGCATTTCGAACAATCCTCGATTTAATATGATTTTTTGACCGAAACGTATAAAATCATGTAGAATATACTACGATTTTTGACCGAAACTAGTATTTCAAAAAGTTTCACAGAATATAATTTTGAGCTAATTTTTTGCTTGGACTTCCACCCTAAACTTCCCTCGTAACATATAGAAAGAATCTGAAAATTTTAGTAGCATTTCGATAATTCCTCGATTTAATTTGATTTTTTGACCGAAACTAGTATAAAATCGTGTAGAATATACTACGATTTTTGACCGAAACTAATATTTCAAAAAGTTTCGTAGAATCTAATTTTGAGATAATTTTTTGCTTGGACTTCCATCCTAACCTTCCCTCGTAACATATAGAAAGAATCTGAAAAGTTTCGTAGCATTTTAAACAATCCTCGATTTAATTTGATTTTTTGACTGAAACTAGTATAAAATCGTGTAGAATATAATACGATTTTTGACCGAAACTAGTATTTCAAAAAGATTTATAGAATCTAATTTTGAGATAATGTTTTGCTTGGACTTCCATCCTAACCTTCCCTCGTAACATATAAAAAGAATATGAAAAGTTTCGTAGCATTTCGAACAATCCTCGATTTAATTTAATGTTTTGTCCAAAACTAGTATAAAATCGTGTAGAATATACTACAATTTTGACCAAAAATAGTATTTCAAAAAGTTTCATAGAATCTAATTTTAAGATATTTTTTTTGCATGGACTTCCATCATAACCTTCCCTCGTAACATATAAAAAGAATCTGATAAGTTTCGTAGCATTTCGAACAATCCTCGATTTAATTTGATTTTTTGACCGAAACTAGTATAAATTCGTGTAGAATATAATACGATTTTTGACTGAAACTAGTATTTCAAAAAGTTACGTAGAATCTAATTTTGAGATAATTTTTTGCTTGGACTTCCATCCTAACCTTCCCTCGTAACATATAGAAAGAATCTGAAAAGATTCGTAGCATTTCGAACAATCCTCGATTTAATTTGATTTTTTGCCCGAAACTAGTATAAAATCGTGTAGAATATACTACGATTTCTGACCGAAACTAGTATTTCAAAAAGTTACGTAGAATCTAATTTTGAGATAATTTTTTGCTTGGACTTCCATCCTAACCTTCCATCGTAACCTATAAAAAGAATCTGAAGAGTTTCGTAGCATTTCGAACAATCCTCGATTTAATTTGATTTTTTGACCGAAACGTATAAAATCATCTGGAATATACTACGATTTTTGACCGAAACTAGTATTTCAAAAAGTTTCATAGAATATAATTTTGAGATAATTTTTTGCTTGGACTTCCATTCTATCCTTCCATCGAAACATATAGAAAGAATCTGACAAGTTTCGTAGCATTTCGAACAATCCTCGATTTAATTTTATTTTTTGACCGAAACTAGTATAAAATTATGTAGAATATAGTACAATTTTGAACAAAACTAGTATTTCAATAAGTTTCATAGAATCTAATTTTAAGATTTTTTTTTGCATGGACTTCCATCATAACCTTCCCTCTTAACATATAAAAAGAATCTGAAAAGTTTCGTAGCATTTCGAACAATCCTCGATTTAATTTGATTTTTTGACCGAAACTAGTATAAAATCGTGTAGAATATACTACGATTTTTGACCGAAACTAATATTTCAAAAAGTTTCGTAGAATCTAATTTTGAGATAATTTTTTGCTTGGACTTCCATCCTAACCTTCCCTCGTAATATTTAGAAAGAATCTGAAGAGTTTCGTAGCATTTCGAACAATCCTCGATTTAATATGATTTTTTGACCGAAACGTATAAAATCATGTAGAATATACTACGATTTTTGACCGAAACTAGTATTTCAAAAAGTTTCACAGAATATAATTTTGAGCTAATTTTTTGCTTGGACTTCCACCCTAAACTTCCCTCGTAACATATAGAAAGAATCTGAAAATTTTAGTAGCATTTCGATAATTCCTCGATTTAATTTGATTTTTTGACCGAAACTAGTATAAAATCGTGTAGAATATACTACGATTTTTGACCGAAACTAATATTTCAAAAAGTTTCGTAGAATCTAATTTTGAGATAATTTTTTGCTTGGACTTCCATCCTAACCTTCCCTCATAACATATAAAAAGAATATGAAGAGTTTCGTAGCATTTCGAACAATCCTCGATTTAATTTAATATTTTGTCCGAAACTATTATAAAATCGTGTAGAATATACTACAATTTTGACCAAAACTAGTATTTCATAAAGTTTCATAGAATCTAATTTTAAGATTTTTTTTTTGCATGGACTTCCATCATAACCTTCCCTCGTAACATATAAAAAGAATCTGAAAAGTTTCGTAGCATTTCGAACAATCCTCGATTTAATTTGATTTTTTGACCGAAATTAGTATAAAATCGTGTAGAATATACTACGATTTTTGACCGAAACTAGTATTTCAAAAGGTTTCAAAGAATCTAATTTTGAGATAATTTTTTGCTTGGACTTCCATCCTAACCTTCCCTCGTAACATATAGAAAGAATCTGAAAAGTTTCCTAGCATTTTAAACAATCATCGATTTAATTTGATTTTTTGATCGAAACTAGTATAAAATCGTGTAGAATATAATACGATTTTTGACTGAAACTAGTATTTCAAAAAGTTTTATAGAATCTAATTTTGAGATAATTTTTTGCTTGGACTTCCATCCTAACCTTCCCTCGTAACATATAGAAAGAATCTAAAAAGTTTCGTAGCATTTTAAACAATCCTCGATTTAATTTGATTTTTTGATCGAAACTAGTATAAAATCGTGTAGAATATACTACAATTTTGACCAAAAATAGTATTTCAAAAAGTTTCATAGAATCTAATTTTAAGATATTTTTTTTGCATGGACTTCCATCATAACCTTCCCTCGTAACATATAAAAAGAATATGAAGAGTTTCGTAGCATTTCGAACAATCCACGATTTAATTTGATTTTTTGACCGAAACTAGTATAAAATCGTGTAGAATATAATAAGATTTTTGACTGAAACTACTATTTCAAAAAGTTTTATAGAATCTAATTTTGAGATAATTTTTTGCTTGGACTTCCATCCTAACCTTCCCTCGTAACATATAAAAAGAATCTGAAAAGTTTCGTAGCATTTCGAACAATCCTCGATTTAATTTGATTTTTTTACCGAAACTAGTATAAAATCGTGTAGAGTATACTATGATTTTTGACCGAAACTAGTATTTCAAAAAGTTTCGTAGAATCTAATTTTGAGATAATTTTTTGCTTGGACTTCCATCCTAACCTTCCCTCGTAACATATAGAAAGAATCTGAAGAGTTTCGTAGCATTTCGAACAATCCTCGATTTAATTTGATATTTTGTCCGAAACTATTATAAAATCGTGTAGAATATACTACAATTTTGACCAAAACTAGTATTTCATAAAGTTTCATAGAATCTAATTTTAAGATTTTTTTTTTGCATGGACTTCCATCATAACCTTCCCTCGTAACATATAAAAAGAATCTGAAAAGTTTCGTAGCATTTCGAACAATCCTCGATTTAATTTGATTTTTTGACCGAAATTAGTATAAAATCGTGTAGAATATACTACGATTTTTGACCGAAACTAGTATTTCAAAAGGTTTCAAAGAATCTAATTTTGAGATAATTTTTTGCTTGGACTTCCATCCTAACCTTCCCTCGTAACATATAGAAAGAATCTGAAAAGTTTCCTAGCATTTTAAACAATCATCGATTTAATTTGATTTTTTGATCGAAACTAGTATAAAATCGTGTAGAATATAATACGATTTTTGACTGAAACTAGTATTTCAAAAAGTTTTATAGAATCTAATTTTGAGATAATTTTTTGCTTGGACTTCCATCCTAACCTTCCCTCGTAACATATAGAAAGAATCTAAAAAGTTTCGTAGCATTTTAAACAATCCTCGATTTAATTTGATTTTTTGATCGAAACTAGTATAAAATCGTGTAGAATATACTACAATTTTGACCAAAAATAGTATTTCAAAAAGTTTCATAGAATCTAATTTTAAGATATTTTTTTTGCATGGACTTCCATCATAACCTTCCCTCGTAACATATAAAAAGAATATGAAGAGTTTCGTAGCATTTCGAACAATCCACGATTTAATTTGATTTTTTGACCGAAACTAGTATAAAATCGTGTAGAATATAATAAGATTTTTGACTGAAACTACTATTTCAAAAAGTTTTATAGAATCTAATTTTGAGATAATTTTTTGCTTGGACTTCCATCCTAACCTTCCCTCGTAACATATAAAAAGAATCTGAAAAGTTTCGTAGCATTTCGAACAATCCTCGATTTAATTTGATTTTTTTACCGAAACTAGTATAAAATCGTGTAGAGTATACTATGATTTTTGACCGAAACTAGTATTTCAAAAAGTTTCGTAGAATCTAATTTTGAGATAATTTTTTGCTTGGACTTCCATCCTAACCTTCCCTCGTAACATATAGAAAGAATCTGAAGAGTTTCGTAGCATTTCGAACAATCCTCGATTTAATTTGATTTTTTGACCGAAACTAGTATAAAATCGTGTAGAATATAATACGATTTTTGACCGAAACTAGTATTTCAAAAAGATTCATAGAATCTAATTTTGAGATAATTTTTTGCTTGGACTTCCATCCTAACCTTCCCTCGTAACATATAGAAAGAATCTGAAAAGTTTCGTAGCATTTCAAACAATCCTCGATTTAATTTGATTTTTTGACCAAAACTAGTATAAAATCGTGTAGAATATACTATGATTTTTGACCGAAACTAGTATGTCAAAAAGTTTCGTAGAATCTAATTTTGAGATAATTTTTTGCTTGGACTTCCATCCTAACCTTCCAACGTAACATATAAAAAGAATCTGAAGAGTTTCGTAGCATTTCGAACAATCCTCGATTTAATTTGATTTATTGACCGAAACGTATAAAATCGTCTGGAATATACTACGATTTTTGACAGAAACTAGTATTTCAAAAAGTTTCATAGAATCTAATTTTAGGATTTTTTTTTGCATGGACTTCCATCATAACCTTCCCTCGTAACATATAAAAAGAATCTGAAAAGTTTCGTAGCATTTCGAACAATCCTCGATTTAATTTGATTTTTTGACCGAAACTAGTATAAAATCGTGTAGAATATACTACGATTTTTGACCGAAACTAGTATTTCAAAAGGTTCCATAGAATCTAATTTTCAGATAATTTTTTGCTTAGACTTCCATCCTAACCTTCCCTCGTAACATATATAAAGAATCTGAAAAGTTTCGTAAAATTTTAAAAAATCCTCGATTTAATTTGATTTTTTGATCGAAATTAGTATAAAATCGTGTAGAATATAATACGATTTTTGACCGAAACTAGTATTTCAAAAAGATTTGTAGAATCTAATTTTGAGATAATTTTTTGCTTGGACTTCCATCCTAACCTTCCCTCGTAACATATAGAAAGAATCTGAAAAGTTTCGTAGCATTTTAAACAATCCTCGATTTAATTTGATTTTTTTGTTCGAAACTAGTATAAAATCGTGTAGAATATAATACGATTTTTGACCGAAACTAGTATTTCAAAAAGATTTATAGAATCTAATTTTGAGATAATTTTTTGCTTGGACTTCCATCCTAACCTTCCCTCTTAACATATAGAAAGAATCTGAAAAGTTTCGTAGCATTTCAAACAATCCTCGATTTAATTTGATTTTTTGACCGAAACTAGTATAAAATCGTGTAGAATATACTATGATTTTTGACCGAAACTAGTATGTCAAAAAGTTTCGTAGAATTTAATTTTGAGATAATTTATTGCTTGGACTTCCATCCTAACCTTCCAACGTAACATATAAAAAGAATCTGAAGAGTTTCGTAGCAATTCGAACAATCCTCGATTTAATTTGAGTTTTTGACCGAAACGTATAAAATCGTCTGGAATATACTACGATTTTTGAAAGAAACTAGTATTTCAAAAAGTTTCATAGAATCTAATTTTAGGATTTTTTTTTGCATGGACTTCCATCATAACTTTCCCTCGTAACATATAAAAAGAATCTGAAAAGTTTCGTAGCATTTCGAACAATCCTCGATTTAATTTGATTTTTTGACCGAAACTAGTATAAAATCGTGTAGAATATACTACGATTTTTGACCGAAACTAGTATTTCAAAAGGTTTCATAGAATCTAATTTTGAGATAAATTTTTTGCTTGGACTTCCATCCTAACCTTCCCTCGTAACATATATAAAGAATCTGAAAAGTTTCGTAGCATTTTAAAAAATCCTCGATTTAATTTGATTTTTTGATCGAAACTAGTATAAAATCGTGTAGAATATAATACGATTTTTAACCGAAACTAGTATTTCAAAAAGATTTATAGAATCTAATTTTGAGATAATTTTTTGCTTGGACTTCCATCCTAACCTTCCCTCGTAACATATAGAAAGAATCTGAAAAGTTTCGTAGCATTTTAAACAATCCTCGATTTAATTTGATTTTTTGATCGAAACTAGTATAAAATCGTGTAGAATATACTACAATTTTGACCAAAACTAGTATTTCAAAAAGTTTCATAGAATCTAATTTTGAGATAATTTTTTGCTTGGACTTCCATCCTAACCTTCCCTCGTAACATATAGAAAGAATCTGAAAAGTTTCGTAGCATTTCGAACAATCCTCGATTTAATTCGATTTTTTGACCGAATCTAGTATAAAATCGTGTAGAATATACTATGATTTTTGACCGAAACTAGTATTTCAAAAAGTTTCGTAGAATCTAATTTTGAGATAATTTTTTGATTGGACTTCCATCCTAACCTTCCCTCGTAACATATAAAAAGAATATGAAGAGTTTCGTTGCATTTCGAACAATCCTCGATTTACTTTAATGTTTTGTCCGAAACTAGTATAAAATCGTGTAGAATATACTACAATTTTGACCAAAACTAGTATTTCAAAAAGTTTCATAGAATCTAATTTTAAGATATTTTTTTGCATGGACTTCCATCATAACCTTCCCTCGTAACATATAAAAAGAATCTGAAAAGTTTCGTAGCATTTCGAACAATCCTCGATTTAATTTGATTTTTTGACCGAAACTAGTATAAAATCGTGTAGAAAATAATACGATTTTTGACCGAAACTAATATTTAAAAAAGTTTCATAGAATCTAATTTTGAGATAAATTTTTGCTTGGACTTCGATCCTAACCTTCCCTCGTAACATATAGAAAGAATCTGAAAAGTTTCGTAGCATTTCGAACAATCCTCGATTTAATTTGATTTTTTGACCGAAACTAGTATAAAATCGTGTAGAATATACTACGATTTTTGACCGAAACTAGCATTTCAAAAAGTTTCATAGAATATAATTTTGAGATAATTTTTTGATTGGACTTCCATCCTATCCTTCCCTCGTAACATATAGAAAGAATCTGAAAAGTTTCGTAGCATTTCGAACAATCCTCGGTTTAATTTTATTTTTTGACCGAAACTAGTATAAAATTGTGTAGAATATACTACAATTTTGAACAAAACTAGTATTTCAAAAGTTTCATAGAATCTAATTTTTAGAGATTTTTTTGCATGGACTTCCATCATAACCTTCCCTCGTAACATATAAAAAGAATCTGAAAAGTTTCGTAGCATTTTAAAGAATCCTCGATTTAATTTGATTTTTTAATCGAAACTAGTATTAAATCGTGTAGAATATAATACGATTTTTGACCGAAACTAGTATTTCAAAAAGATTTATAGAATCTAATTTTGAGATAATTTTTTGCTTGGACTTCCATCCTAACCTTCCCTCGTAACATATAGAAAGAATCTGAAAAGTTTCGTAGCATTTCAAACAATCCTCGATTTAATTTGATTTTTTGTTCGAAACTAGTATAAAATCGTGTAGAAGATACTATGATTTTTGACCGAAACTAGTATGTCAAAAAGTTTCGTAGAATCTAATTTTGAGATAATTTATTGCTTGGACTTCCATCCTAACCTTCCCTCGTAACATATAGAAAGAATCTGAAAAGTTTCGTAGCATTTCAAACAATCCTCGATTTAATTTGATTTTTTGACCAAAACTAGTATAAAATCGTGTAGAATATACTATGATTTTTGACCGAAACTAGTATGTCAAAAAGTTTCGTAGAATCTAATTTTGAGATAATTTTTTGCTTGGACTTCCATCCTAACCTTCCAACGTAACATATAAAAAGAATCTGAAGAGTTTCGTAGCATTTCGAACAATCCTCGATTT
Organism: Lathyrus aphaca; assembly: GCA_963966055.1. Classification (NCBI taxonomy): domain Eukaryota; kingdom Viridiplantae; phylum Streptophyta; class Magnoliopsida; order Fabales; family Fabaceae; genus Lathyrus; species Lathyrus aphaca. Next base: position 16,827,430 of record OZ014523.1, on the reverse strand, counting down.
AATTTGATTTATTGACCGAAACGTATAAAATCGTCTGGAATATACTACGATTTTTGACAGAAACTAGTATTTCAAAAAGTTTCATAGAATCTAATTTTAGGATTTTTTTTTGCATGGACTTCCATCATAACCTTCCCTCGTAACATATAAAAAGAATCTGAAAAGTTTCGTAGCATTTCGAACAATCCTCGATTTAATTTGATTTTTTGACCGAAACTAGTATAAAATCGTGTAGAATATACTACGATTTTTGACCGAAACTAGTATTTCAAAAGGTTCCATAGAATCTAATTTTCAGATAATTTTTTGCTTAGACTTCCATCCTAACCTTCCCTCGTAACATATATAAAGAATCTGAAAAGTTTCGTAAAATTTTAAAAAATCCTCGATTTAATTTGATTTTTTGATCGAAATTAGTATAAAATCGTGTAGAATATAATACGATTTTTGACCGAAACTAGTATTTCAAAAAGATTTATAGAATCTAATTTTGAGATAATTTTTTGCTTGGACTTCCATCCTAACCTTCCCTCGTAACATATAGAAAGAATCTGAAAAGTTTCGTAGCATTTTAAACAATCCTCGATTTAATTTGATTTTTTTGTTCGAAACTAGTATAAAATCGTGTAGAATATAATACGATTTTTGACCGAAACTAGTATTTCAAAAAGATTTATAGAATCTAATTTTGAGATAATTTTTTGCTTGGACTTCCATCCTAACCTTCCCTCTTAACATATAGAAAGAATCTGAAAAGTTTCGTAGCATTTCAAACAATCCTCGATTTAATTTGATTTTTTGACCGAAACTAGTATAAAATCGTGTAGAATATACTATGATTTTTGACCGAAACTAGTATGTCAAAAAGTTTCGTAGAATTTAATTTTGAGATAATTTATTGCTTGGACTTCCATCCTAACCTTCCAACGTAACATATAAAAAGAATCTGAAGAGTTTCGTAGCAATTCGAACAATCCTCGATTTAATTTGAGTTTTTGACCGAAACGTATAAAATCGTCTGGAATATACTACGATTTTTGAAAGAAACTAGTATTTCAAAAAGTTTCATAGAATCTAATTTTAGGATTTTTTTTTGCATGGACTTCCATCATAACTTTCCCTCGTAACATATAAAAAGAATCTGAAAAGTTTCGTAGCATTTCGAACAATCCTCGATTTAATTTGATTTTTTGACCGAAACTAGTATAAAATCGTGTAGAATATACTACGATTTTTGACCGAAACTAGTATTTCAAAAGGTTTCATAGAATCTAATTTTGAGATAATTTTTTGCTTGGACTTCCATCCTAACCTTCCCTCGTAACATATATAAAGAATCTGAAAAGTTTCGTAGCATTTTAAAAAATCCTCGATTTAATTTGATTTTTTGATCGAAACTAGTATAAAATCGTGTAGAATATAATACGATTTTTAACCGAAACTAGTATTTCAAAAAGATTTATAGAATCTAATTTTGAGATAATTTTTTGCTTGGACTTCCATCCTAACCTTCCCTCGTAACATATAGAAAGAATCTGAAAAGTTTCGTAGCATTTTAAACAATCCTCGATTTAATTTGATTTTTTGATCGAAACTAGTATAAAATCGTGTAGAATATACTACAATTTTGACCAAAACTAGTATTTCAAAAAGTTTCATAGAATCTAATTTTGAGATAATTTTTTGCTTGGACTTCCATCCTAACCTTCCCTCGTAACATATAGAAAGAATCTGAAAAGTTTCGTAGCATTTCGAACAATCCTCGATTTAATTCGATTTTTTGACCGAATCTAGTATAAAATCGTGTAGAATATACTATGATTTTTGACCGAAACTAGTATTTCAAAAAGTTTCGTAGAATCTAATTTTGAGATAATTTTTTGATTGGACTTCCATCCTAACCTTCCCTCGTAACATATAAAAAGAATATGAAGAGTTTCGTTGCATTTCGAACAATCCTCGATTTACTTTAATGTTTTGTCCGAAACTAGTATAAAATCGTGTAGAATATACTACAATTTTGACCAAAACTAGTATTTCAAAAAGTTTCATAGAATCTAATTTTAAGATATTTTTTTGCATGGACTTCCATCATAACCTTCCCTCGTAACATATAAAAAGAATCTGAAAAGTTTCGTAGCATTTCGAACAATCCTCGATTTAATTTGATTTTTTGACCGAAACTAGTATAAAATCGTGTAGAAAATAATACGATTTTTGACCGAAACTAATATTTAAAAAAGTTTCATAGAATCTAATTTTGAGATAAATTTTTGCTTGGACTTCGATCCTAACCTTCCCTCGTAACATATAGAAAGAATCTGAAAAGTTTCGTAGCATTTCGAACAATCCTCGATTTAATTTGATTTTTTGACCGAAACTAGTATAAAATCGTGTAGAATATACTACGATTTTTGACCGAAACTAGCATTTCAAAAAGTTTCATAGAATATAATTTTGAGATAATTTTTTGATTGGACTTCCATCCTATCCTTCCCTCGTAACATATAGAAAGAATCTGAAAAGTTTCGTAGCATTTCGAACAATCCTCGGTTTAATTTTATTTTTTGACCGAAACTAGTATAAAATTGTGTAGAATATACTACAATTTTGAACAAAACTAGTATTTCAAAAGTTTCATAGAATCTAATTTTTAGAGATTTTTTTGCATGGACTTCCATCATAACCTTCCCTCGTAACATATAAAAAGAATCTGAAAAGTTTCGTAGCATTTTAAAGAATCCTCGATTTAATTTGATTTTTTAATCGAAACTAGTATTAAATCGTGTAGAATATAATACGATTTTTGACCGAAACTAGTATTTCAAAAAGATTTATAGAATCTAATTTTGAGATAATTTTTTGCTTGGACTTCCATCCTAACCTTCCCTCGTAACATATAGAAAGAATCTGAAAAGTTTCGTAGCATTTCAAACAATCCTCGATTTAATTTAATTTTTTGTTCGAAACTAGTATAAAATCGTGTAGAAGATACTATGATTTTTGACCGAAACTAGTATGTCAAAAAGTTTCGTAGAATCTAATTTTGAGATAATTTATTGCTTGGACTTCCATCCTAACCTTCCAACGAAACATATAAAAAGAATCTGAAGAGTTTCGTAGCATTTCGAACAATCCTCGATTTAATTTGATTTTTTGACCGAAACGTATAAAATCGTCTAGAATATACTACGATTTTTGACAGAAACTAGTATTTCAAAAAGTTTCATAGAATCTAATTTTAGGATTTTTTTTTGCATGGACTTCCATCATAACCTTCCCTCGTAACATATAAAAAGAATCTGAAAAGTTTCGTAGCATTTCGAACAATCCTCGATTTAATTTGATTTTTTGACCGAAACTAGTATAAAATCGTGTAGAATATACTACGATTTTTGACCGAAACTAGTATTTCAAAAGGTTTCATAGAATCTAATTTTGAGATAATTTTTTGCTTGGACTTCCATCCTAACCTTCCCTCGTAACATATATAAAGAATCTGAAAAGTTTCGTAGCATTTTAAAAAATCCTCGATTTAATTTGATTTTTTGATCGAAACTAGTATAAAATCGTGTAGAATATAATACGATTTTTGACCGAAACTAGTATTTCAAAAAGATTTATAGAATCTAATTTTGAGATAATTTTTTGCTTGGACTTCCATCCTAACCTTCCCTCGTAACATATAGAAAGAATCTGAAAAGTTTCGTAGCATTTTAAAGAATCCTCGATTTAATTTGATTTTTTGATCGAAACTAGTATAAAATCGTGTAGAATATAATACGATTTTTGACCGAAACTAGTATTTCAAAAAGATTTATAGAATCTAATTTTGAGATAATTTTTTGCTTGGACTTCCATCCTAACCTTCCCTCGTAACATATAGAAAGAATCTGAAAAGTTTCGTAGCATTTCAAACAATCCTCGATTTAATTTGATTTTTTGACCGAAACTAGTATAAAATCGTGTAGAATATACTATGATTTTTGACCGAAACTAGTATGTCAAAAAGTTTCGTAGAATCTAATTTTGAGATAATTTATTGCTTGGACTTCCATCCTAACCTTCCAACGTAACATATAAAAAGAATCTGAAGAGTTTCGTAGCATTTCGAACAATCCTCGATTTAATTTGATTTTTTGACCGAAACTATTATAAAATCGTGCAGAATATAATACGATTTTTGACTGAAACTACTATTTCAAAAAGTTTTATAGAATCTAATTTTGAGATAATTTTTTGCTTGGACTTCCATCCTAACCTTCCCTCGTAACATATAGAAAGAATCTGAAAAGTTTCGTAGCATTTCGAACAATCCTCGATTTAATTCGATTTTTTGACCGAATCTAGTATAAAATCGTGTAGAATATACTATGATTTTTGACCGAAACTAGTATTTCAAAAAGTTTCGTAGAATCTAATTTTGAGATAATTTTTTGATTGGACTTCCATCCTAACCTTCCCTCGTAACATATAAAAAGAATATGAAGAGTTTCGTAGCATTTTGAACAATCCTCGATTTAATTTAATGTTTTGTCCGAAACTAGTATAAAATCGTGTAGAATATACTACAATTTTGACCAAAACTAGTATTTCAAAAAGTTTCATAGAATCTAATTTTAAGATATTTTTTTGCATGGACTTCCATCATAACCTTCCCTCGTAACATATAAAAAGAATCTGAAAAGTTTCGTAGCATTTCGAACAATCCTCGATTTAATTTGATTTTTTGACCGAAACTAGTATAAAATCGTGTAGAAAATAATACGATTTTTGACCGAAACTAGTATTTTAAAAAAGTTTCATAGAATCTAATTTTGAGATAAATTTTTGCTTGGACTTCGATCCTAACCTTCCCTCGTAACATATAGAAAGAATCTGAAAAGTTTCGTAGCATTTCGAACAATCCTCGATTTAATTTGATTTTTTGACCGAAACTAGTAAAAAATCGTGTAGAATATACTACGATTTCTGAACGAAACTAGTATTTCAAAAAGTTACGTAGAATCAAATTTTGAGATAATTTTTTGCTTGAACTTCCATCATAACCTTCCATCGTAACGTATAAAAATAATTGAAGAGTTTCGTAGCATTTCGAACAATCCTCGATTTAATTTAATGTTTTGTCCGAAACTAGTATAAAATCGTGTAGAATATACTACGATTTTTGACCGAAACTAGCATTTCAAAAAGTTTCATAGAATATAATTTTGAGATAATTTTTTGATTGGACTTCCATCCTATCCTTCCCTCGTAACATATAGAAAGAATCTGAAAAGTTTCGTAGCATTTCGAACAATCCTCGATTTAATTTTATTTTTTGACCGAAACTAGTATAAAATTGTGTAGAATATACTACAATTTTGAACAAAACTAGTATTTCAAAAAGATTCATAGAATCTAATTTTTAGAGATTTTTTTGCATGGACTTCCATCATAACCTTCCCTCGTAACATATAAAAAGAATCTGAAAAATTTCGTAGCATTTCGAACAATCCTCGATTTAATTTGATTTTTTGAACGAAACTAGTATAAAATCGTGTAGAATATACTACGATTTCTGACCGAAACTAATATTTCAAAAATTTTCGTAGAATTTAATTTTGAGATAATTTTTTGCTTGGACTTCCATCCTAACCTTCCATCGTAATATATAAAAAGAATCTGAAGAGTTTCGTAGCATTTCGAACAATACTCGATTTAATTTGATTTTTTGACCGAAATGTATAAAATCGTGTAGAATATACTACGATTTTTGACCGAAACTAATATTTCAAAAAGTTTCGTAGAATCTAATTTTGAGATAATTTTTTGCTTGGACTTCCACCCTAAACTTCCCTCGTAACATATAGAAAGAATCTGAAAAGTTTCGTAGCATTTCGAAAATTCCTCGATTTAATTTGATTTTGACCGAAACTAGTATAAAATCGTGTAGAATATACTACGATTTTTGACCGAAACTAGTATTTCAAAAGGTTTCATAGAATCTAATTTTGAGATAATTTTTTTTTGGACTTCCATCCTAACCTTCCCTCGTAACATATAGAAAGAATCTGAAAAGTTTCGTAGCATTTCAAACAATCCTCGATTTAATTTGATTTTTTGACCGAAACTAGTATAAAATCGTGTAGAATATAATACGATTTTTGACCGAAACAAGTATTTCAAAAAGTTTCACAGAATCTAATTTTAAGATATTTTTTTGCATGGACTTCCATCATAACCTTCCCTCGTAACATATAAAAAGAATCTGAAAAGTTTCGTAGCATTTCAAACAATCCTCGATTTATTTGATTTTTTGACCGAAACTAGTATAAAATCGTGTAGAAAATAATACGATTTTTGACCGAAACTAGTATTTCAAAAAGTTTCATAGAATCTAATTTTGAGATAATTTTTTGCTTGGACTTCGATCCTAACTTTCCCTCGTAACATATAGAAAGAATCTGAAAAGTTTCGTACCATTTCGAACAATCCTCGATTTAATTTGATTTTTTGACCGAAACTAGTATAAAATCGTGTAGAATATACTACGATTTCTGACCGAAACTAGTATTTCAAAAAGTTACGTAGAATCTAATTTTGAGATAATTTTTTGCTTGGACTTCCATCCTATCCTTCCCTCGTAACATATATAAAGAATCTGACAAGTTTCGTAGCATTTCGAACAATCCTCGATTTAATTTTATTTTTTGACCGAAACTAGTATAAAATTGTGTAGAATATACTACAATTTTGAACAAAACTAGTATTTCAAAAAGTTTCATAGAATCTAATTTTAAGATTTTTTATTGCATGGACTTCCATCATAACCTTCCCTCGTAACATATAAAAAGAAACTGAAAATTTTGGTAGCATTTCGAACAATCCTTGATTTAATTTGATTTTTTGACCGAAACTAGTATAAAATCGTGTAGAATATACTACGATTTTTGACCGAAACTAATATTTCAAAAAGTTTCGTAGAATCTAATTTTGAGATAATTTTTTGCTTGGACTTCCATCCTAACCTTCCCTCGTAACATATAGAAAGAATCTGAAGAGTTTCGTAGCATTTCGAACAATCCTCGATTTAATTTGATTTTTTGACCGAAACGTATAAAATCGTGTAGAATATACTACGATTTTTGACCGAAACTAGCATTTCAAAAAGTTTCATAGAATATAATTTTGAGATAATTTTTTGATTGGACTTCCATCCTATCCTTCCCTCGTAACATATAGAAAGAATCTGAAAAGTTTCGTAGCATTTCGAACAATCCTCGATTTAATTTTATTTTTTGACCGAAACTAGTATAAAATTGTGTAGAATATACTACAATTTTGAACAAAACTAGTATTTCAAAAAGATTCATAGAATCTAATTTTTAGAGATTTTTTTGCATGGACTTCCATCATAACCTTCCCTCGTAACATATAAAAAGAATCTGAAAAATTTCGTAGCATTTCGAACAATCCTCGATTTAATTTGATTTTTTGAACGAAACTAGTATAAAATCGTGTAGAATATACTACGATTTTTGACCGAAACTAATATTTCAAAAATTTTCGTAGAATTTAATTTTGAGATAATTTTTTGCTTGGACTTCCACCCTAAACTTCCCTCGTAACATATAGAAAGAATCTGAAAAGTTTCGTAGCATTTCGAAAATTCCTCGATTTAATTTGATTTTTTGACCGAAACTAGTATAAAATCGTGTAGAATATACTACGATTTTTGACCGAAACTAGTATTTCAAAAGGTTTCATAGAATCTAATTTTGAGATAATTTTTTGCTTGGACTTCCATCTTAACCTTCCCTCGTAACATATAGAAAGAATCTGAAAAGTTTCGTAGCATTTCAAACAATCCTCGATTTAATTTGATTTTTTGACCGAAACTAGTATAAAATCGTGTAGAATATAATACGATTTTTGACCGAAACAAGTATTTCAAAAAGTTTCATAGAATCTAATTTTAAGATATTTTTTTGCATGGACTTCCATCATAACCTTCCCTCGTAACATATAAAAAGAATCTGAAAAGTTTCATAGCATTTCGAACAATCCTCGATTTATTTGATTTTTTGGCCGAAACTAGTATAAAATCGTGTAGAAAATAATACGATTTTTGACCGAAACTAGTATTTCAAAAAGTTTCATAGAATCTAATTTTGAGATAATTTTTTGCTTGGACTTCGATCCTAACTTTCCCTCGTAACATATAGAAAGAATCTGAAAAGTTTCGTACCATTTCGAACAATCCTCGATTTAATTTGATTTTTTGACCGAAACTAGTATAAAATCGTGTAGAATATACTACGATTTCTGACCGAAACTAGTATTTCAAAAAGTTACGTAGAATCTAATTTTGAGATAATTTTTTGCTTGGACTTCCATCCTAACCTTCCATCGTAATATATAAAAAGAATCTGAAGAGTTTCGTAGCATTTCGAACAATACTCGATTTAATTTGATTTTTTGACCGAAATGTATAAAATCGTCTGGAATATACTACGATTTTTGACCGAAACTAGTATTTCAAAAAGTTTCATAGAATATAATTTTGAGATAATTTTTTGCTTGGACTTCCATCCTATCCTTCCCACGTAACATATATAAAGAATCTGACAAGTTTCGTAGCATTTCGAACAATCCTCGATTTAATTTTATTTTTTGACCGAAACTAGTATAAAATTGTGTAGAATATACTACAATTTTGAACAAAACTAGTATTTCAAAAAGTTTCATAGAATCTAATTTTAAGATTTTTTATTGCATGGACTTCCATCATAACCTTCCCTCGTAACATATAAAAAGAATCTGAAAAGTTTCGTAGCATTTCGAACAATCCTCGATTTAATTTGATTTTTTGACCGAAACTAGTATAAAATCGTGTAGAATATACTACGATTTTTTACCGAAACTAATATTTCAAAAAGTTTCGTAGAATCTAATTTTGAGATAATTTTTTGCTTGGACTTCCATCCTAACCTTCCCTCGTATCATATAGAAAGAATCTGAAGAGTTTCGTAGCATTTCGAACAATCCTCGATTTAATTTGATTTTTTGACCGAAACGTATAAAATCGTGTAGAATATACTACGATTTTTGACCGAAACTAGCATTTCAAAAAGTTTCATAGAATATAATTTTGAGATAATTTTTTGATTGGACTTCCATCCTATCCTTCCCTCGTAACATATAGAAAGAATCTGAAAAGTTTCGTAGCATTTCGAACAATCCTCGATTTAATTTTATTTTTTGACCGAAACTAGTATAAAATTGTGTAGAATATACTACAATTTTGAACAAAACTAGTATTTCAAAAAGATTCATAGAATCTAATTTTTAGAGATTTTTTTGCATGGACTTCCATCATAACCTTCCCTCGTAACATATAAAAAGAATCTGAAAAATTTCGTAGCATTTCGAACAATCCTCGATTTAATTTGATTTTTTGAACGAAACTAGTATAAAATCGTGTAGAATATACTACGATTTTTGACCGAAACTAATATTTCAAAAATTTTCGTACAATCTAATTTTGAGATAATTTTTTGCTTGGACTTCCACCCTAAACTTCCCTCGTAACATATAGAAAGAATCTGAAAAGTTTCGTAGCATTTCGAAAATTCCTCGATTTAATTTGATTTTTTGACCGAAACTAGTATAAAATCGTGTAGAATATACTACGATTTTTGACCGAAACTAGTATTTCAAAAGGTTTCATAGAATCTAATTTTGAGATAATTTTTTGCTTGGACTTCCATCTTAACCTTCCCTCGTAACATATAGAAAGAATCTGAAAAGTTTCGTAGCATTTCAAACAATCCTCGATTTAATTTGATTTTTTGACCGAAACTAGTATAAAATCGTGTAGAATATAATACGATTTTTGACCGAAACAAGTATTTCAAAAAGTTTCATAGAATCTAATTTTAAGATATTTTTTTGCATGGACTTCCATCATAACCTTCCCTCGTAACATATAAAAAGAATCTGAAATGTTTCGTAGCATTTCGAACAATCCTCGATTTATTTGATTTTTTGACCGAAACTAGTATAAAATCGTGTAGAAAATAATACGATTTTTGACCGAAACTAGTATTTCAAAAAGTTTCATAGAATCTAATTTTGAGATAATTTTTTGCTTGGACTTCGATCCTAACTTTCCCTCGTAACATATAGAAAGAATCTGAAAAGTTTTGTACCATTTCGATCAATCCTCGATTTAATTTGATTTTTTGACCGAAACTAGTATAAAATCGTGTAGAATATACTACGATTTCTGACCGAAACTAGTATTTCAAAAAGTTACGTAGAATCTAATTTTGAGATAATTTTTTGCTTGGACTTCCATCCTAACCTTCCATCGTAATATATAAAAAGAATCTGAAGAGTTTCGTAGCATTTCGAACAATACTCGATTTAATTTGATTTTTTGACCGAAATGTATAAAATCGTCTGGAATATACTACGATTTTTGACCGAAACTAGTATTTCAAAAAGTTTCATAGAATATAATTTTGAGATAATTTTTTGCTTGGACTTCCATCCTATCCTTCCCTCGTAACATATATAAAGAATCTGACAAGTTTCGTAGCATTTCGAACAATCCTCGATTTAATTTTATTTTTTGACCGAAACTAGTATAAAATTGTGTAGAATATACTACAATTTTGAACAAAACTAGTATTTCAAAAAGTTTCATAGAATCTAATTTTAAGATTTTTTATTGCATGGACTTCCATCATAACCTTCCCTCGTAACATATAAAAAGAAACTGAAAAGTTTGGTAGCATTTCGAACAATCCTTGATTTAATTTGATTTTTTGACCGAAACTAGTATAAAATCGTGTAGAATATACTACGATTTTTGACCGAAACTAATATTTCAAAAAGTTTCGTAGAATCTAATTTTGAGATAATTTTTTGCTTGGACTTCCACCCTAAACTTCCCTCGTAACATATAGAAAGAATCTGAAAAGTTTCGTAGCATTTCGAAAATTCCTCGATTTAATTTGATTTTGACCGAAACTAGTATAAAATCGTGTAGAATATACTACGATTTTTGACCGAAACTAGTATTTCAAAAGGTTTCATAGAATCTAATTTTGAGATAATTTTTTTTTGGACTTCCATCCTAACCTTCCCTCGTAACATATAGAAAGAATCTGAAAAGTTTCGTAGCATTTCAAACAATCCTCGATTTAATTTGATTTTTTGACCGAAACTAGTATAAAATCGTGTAGAATATAATACGATTTTTGACCGAAACAAGTATTTCAAAAAGTTTCACAGAATCTAATTTTAAGATATTTTTTTGCATGGACTTCCATCATAACCTTCCCTCGTAACATATAAAAAGAATCTGAAAAGTTTCGTAGCATTTCAAACAATCCTCGATTTATTTGATTTTTTGACCGAAACTAGTATAAAATCGTGTAGAAAATAATACGATTTTTGACCGAAACTAGTATTTCAAAAAGTTTCATAGAATCTAATTTTGAGATAATTTTTTGCTTGGACTTCGATCCTAACTTTCCCTCGTAACATATAGAAAGAATCTGAAAAGTTTCGTACCATTTCGAACAATCCTCGATTTAATTTGATTTTTTGACCGAAACTAGTATAAAATCGTGTAGAATATACTACGATTTCTGACCGAAACTAGTATTTCAAAAAGTTACGTAGAATCTAATTTTGAGATAATTTTTTGCTTGGACTTCCATCCTAACCTTCCATCGTAATATATAAAAAGAATCTGAAGAGTTTCGTAGCATTTCGAACAATACTCGATTTAATTTGATTTTTTGACCGAAATGTATAAAATCGTGTAGAATATACTACGATTTTTGACCGAAACTAATATTTCAAAAAGTTTCGTAGAATCTAATTTTGAGATAATTTTTTGCTTGGACTTCCACCCTAAACTTCCCTCGTAACATATAGAAAGAATCTGAAAAGTTTCGTAGCATTTCGAAAATTCCTCGATTTAATTTGATTTTTTGACCGAAACTAGTATAAAATCGTGTAGAATATACTACGATTTTTGACCGAAACTAGTATTTCAAAAGGTTTCATAGAATCTAATTTTGAGATAATTTTTTTTTGGACTTCCATCCTAACCTTCCCTCGTAACATATAGAAAGAATCTGAAAAGTTTCGTAGCATTTCAAACAATCCTCGATTTAATTTGATTTTTTGACCGAAACTAGTATAAAATCGTGTAGAATATAATACGATTTTTGACCGAAACAAGTATTTCAAAAAGTTTCATAGAATCTAATTTTAAGATATTTTTTTGCATGGACTTCCATCATAACCTTCCCTCGTAACATATAAAAAGAATCTGAAAAGTTTCGTAGCATTTCAAACAATCCTCGATTTATTTGATTTTTTGACCGAAACTAGTATAAAATCGTGTAGAAAATAATACGATTTTTGACCGAAACTAGTATTTCAAAAAGTTTCATAGAATCTAATTTTGAGATAATTTTTTGCTTGGACTTCGATCCTAACTTTCCCTCGTAACATATAGAAAGAATCTGAAAAGTTTCGTAGCATTTCGAACAATCCTCGATTTAATTTGATTTTTTGACCGAAACTAGTATAAAATCGTGTAGAATATACTACGATTTCTGACCGAAACTAGTATTTCAAAAAGTTACGTAGAATCTAATTTTGAGATAATTTTTTGCTTGGACTTCCATCCTAACCTTCCATCGTAATATATAAAAAGAATCTGAAGAGTTTCGTAGCATTTCGAACAATACTCGATTTAATTTGATTTTTTGACCGAAATGTATAAAATCGTGTAGAATATACTACGATTTTTGACCGAAACTAATATTTCAAAAAGTTTCGTAAAATCTAATTTTGAGATAATTTTTTGCTTGGACTTCCACCCTAAACTTCCCTCGTAACATATAGAAAGAATCTGAAAAGTTTCGTAGCATTTCGAAAATTCCTCGATTTAATTTGATTTTTTGACCGAAACTAGTATAAAATCGTGTAGAATATACTACGATTTTTGACCGAAACTAGTATTTCAAAAGGTTTCATAGAATCTAATTTTGAGATAATTTTTTTTTGGACTTCCATCCTAACCTTCCCTCGTAACATATAGAAAGAATCTGAAAAGTTTCGTAGCATTTCGAAAATTCCTCGATTTAATTTGATTTTTTGACCGAAACTAGTATAAAATCGTGTAGAATATACTACGATTTTTGACCGAAACTAGTATTTCAAAAGGTTTCATAGAATCTAATTTTGAGATAATTTTTTTTTGGACTTCCATCCTAACCTTCCCTCGTAACATATAGAAAGAATCTGAAAAGTTTCGTACCATTTCGAACAATCCTCGATTTAATTTGATTTTTTGACCGAAACTAGTATAAAATCGTGTAGAATATACTACGATTTCTGACCGAAACTAGTATTTCAAAAAGTTACGTAGAATCTAATTTTGAGATAATTTTTTGCTTGGACTTCCAGCCTAACCTTCCATCGTAACATATAAAAAGAATCTGAAGAGTTTCGTAGCATTTCAAACAATCCTCGATTTGATTTGATTTTTTGACCGAAACGTATAAAATCGTCTGGAATATACTACGATTTTTGACCGAAACTAGTATTTCAAAAAGTTTCATAGAATATAATTTTGAGATAATTTTTTGCTTGGACTTCCATCCTATCCTTCCCTCGTAACATATATAAAGAATCTGACAAGTTTCGTAGCATTTCGAACAATCCTCGATTTAATTTTATTTTTTGACCGAAACTAGAATAAAATTGTGTAGAATATACTACAATTTTGAACAAAACTAGTATTTCAAAAAGTTTCATAGAATCTAATTTTAAGATTTTTTTTTGCATGGACTTCCATCATAACCTTCTCTCGTAACATATATAGAAGAATCTGAAAAGTTTCGTAGCATTTCGAACAATCCTTGATTTAATTTGATTTTTTGACCGAAACTAGTATAAAATCGTGTAGAATATACTACGATTTTTGACCGAAACTAATATTTCAAAAAGTTTCGTAGAATCTAATTTTGAGATAATTTTTTGCTTGGACTTCCATCCTAACCTTCCCTCGTAACATATAGAAAGAATCTGAAAAGTTTCGTAGCATTTAAAACAATCCTCGATTTAATTTGATTTTTTGACCGAAACTAGTATAAAATCGTGTAAAATATAATACGATTTTTGACCGAAACTAGTATTTCAAAAAGTTTCATAGAATCTAATTTTGAGATAATTTTTTGCTTGGACTTCCATCCTAACCTTCCCTCGTAACATATAGAAAGAATCTGAAGATTTTCGTAGCATTTCGAACAATCCTCGATTTAATTTTATTTTTTGACCGAAACTAGTATAAAATTGTGTAGAATATACTACAATTTTGAACGAAACTAGTATTTCAAAAAGTTTCATAGAATCTAATTTTAAGAGTTTTTTTGCATGGACTTCCATCATAACCTTCCCTCGTAACATATAAAGAGAATCTGAAAAGTTTCGTAGCATTTCGAACAATCCTCGATTTAATTTGATTTTTTGACCGAAACTAGTATAAAATCGTGTAGAATATACTACAATTTTGGACCGAAACTAATATTTCAAAAAGTTTCATAGAATCTAATTTTGAGATAATTTTTTGCTTGGACTTCCATCCTAACCTTCCCTCGTAACATATAGAAAGAATCTGAAAAGTATCGTAGCATTTCGAACAATCCTCGATTTAATTTGATTTTTTGACCGAAACTAGTATAAAATCGTGTAGAATATACTACGATTTTTGACCGAAACTAGTATTTCAAAAAGTTTCGTAGAATCTAATTTTGAGATAATTTTTTTCTGGGACTCCCATCCTAACCTTCCCTCGTAACATATAAAAAGAATCTGAAGAGTTTCGTAGCATTTCGAACAATCCTCGATTTAATTTGATTTTTTGACCGAAACGTATAAAATCGTGTAGAATATACTACGAATTTTGACCGAAACTAGTATTTCAAAAAGTTTCATAGAATCTAATTTTGAGATAATTTTTTGCTTGGACTTCCATCCTAACCTTCCCTCGTAATATATAGAAAGAATCTGAAAAGTATCGTAGCATTTCGAACAATCCTCGATTTAATTTTATTTTTTGACCGAAACTAGTATAAAATCGTGTAGAATATACTACGATTTTTGACCGAAACTAGTATTTCAAAAGGTTTCATAGAATCTAATTTTGAGATAATTTTTTGCTTGGACTTCCATCCTAACCTTCCCTCGTAACATATAGAAAGAATCTGAAAAGTTTCGTAGCATTTAAAACAATCCTCGATTTAATTTGATTTTTTGACCGAAACTAGTATAAAATCGTGTAAAATATAATACGATTTTTGACCGAAACTAGTATTTCAAAAAGTTTCATAGAATCTAATTTTGAGATAATTTTTTGCTTGGACTACCATCCTAACCTTCCCTCGTAACATATAGAAAGAATCTGAAAAGTATCGTAGCATTTCGAACAATCCTCTATTTAATTTGATTTTTTGACCGAAACGTATAAAATCGTGTAGAATATACTACGATTTTTGACCGAAACTAGTATTTCAAAAAGTTTCGTAGAATCTAATTTTGAGATAATTTTTTTCTTGGACTTCCATCCTAACCTTCCCTCGTAACATATAAAAAGAATCTGAAGAGTTTCGTAGCATTTCGAACAATCCTCGATTTAATTTGATTTTTTGACCGAAACGTATAAAATCGTGTAGAATATACTACGATTTTTGACCGAAACTAGTATTTCAAAAAGTTTCATAGAATCTAATTTTGAGATAATTTTTTGCTTGAAATTCCATCCTATTCTTCCCTCGTAACATATAGAAAGAATCTGAAAAGTTTCGTACCATTTCGAACAATCCTCGATTTAATTTTATTTTTTGACCGAAACGTATAAAATCGTGTAGAATATACTACGATTTTTGACCGAAACTAGTATTTCAAAAAGATTCATAGAATCTAATTTTGAGATAATTTTTTGCTTGGACTTCCATCCTATTCTTCCCTCGTAACATATAGAAAGAATCTGAAAAGTTTCGTAGCATTTCGAACAATCCTCGATTTAATTTTATTTTTTGACCGAAACTAGTATAAAATAGTGTAGAATATACTACAATTTTGAACGAAACTAGTATTTCAAAAAGTTTCATAGAATCTAATTTTAAGAGTTTTTTTGCATGGACTTCCATCATAACCTTCCCTCGTAACATATAAAGAGAATCTGAAAAGTTTCGTAGCATTTCGAACAATCCTCGATTTAATTTGATTTTTTGACCGAAACTAGTATAAAATCGTGTAGAATATACTACAATTTTGGACCGAAACTAATATTTCAAAAAGTTTCATAGAATCTAATTTTGAGATAATTTTTTGCTTGGACTTCCATCCTAACCTTCCCTCGTAACATATAGAAAGAATCTGAAAAGTATCGTAGCATTTCGAACAATCCTCGATTTAATTTGATTTTTTGACCGAAACTAGTATAAAATCGTGTAGAATATACTACGATTTTTGACCGAAACTAGTATTTCAAAAAGTTTCGTAGAATCTAATTTTGAGATAATTTTTTTCTGGGACTTCCATCCTAACCTTCCCTCGTAACATATAAAAAGAATCTGAAGAGTTTCGTAGCATTTCGAACAATCCTCGATTTAATTTGATTTTTTGACCGAAACGTATAAAATCGTGTAGAATATACTACGAATTTTGACCGAAACTAGTATTTCAAAAAGTTTCATAGAATCTAATTTTGAGATAATTTTTTGCTTGGACTTCCATCCTAACCTTCCCTCGTAATATATAGAAAGAATCTGAAAAGTATCGTAGCATTTCGAACAATCCTCGATTTAATTTTATTTTTTGACCGAAACTAGTATAAAATCGTGTAGAATATACTACGATTTTTGACCGAAACTAGTATTTCAAAAGGTTTCATAGAATCTAATTTTGAGATAATTTTTTGCTTGGACTTCCATCCTAACCTTCCCTCGTAACATATAGAAAGAATCTGAAAAGTTTCGTAGCATTTAAAACAATCCTCGATTTAATTTGATTTTTTGACCGAAACTAGTATAAAATCGTGTAGAATATACTACGATTTTTGACCGAAACTAGTATTTCAAAAAGTTTCATAGAATCTAATTTTGAGATAATTTTTTTCTGGGACTTCCATCCTAACCTTCCCTCGTAACATATAGAAAGAATCTGAAAAGTATCGTAGCATTTCGAACAATCCTCTATTTAATTTGATTTTTTGACCGAAACGTATAAAATCGTGTAGAATATACTACGATTTTTGACCGAAACTAGTATTTCAAAAAGTTTCGTAGAATCTAATTTTGAGATAATTTTTTTCTTGGACTTCCATCCTAACCTTCCCTCGTAACATATAAAAAGAATCTGAAGAGTTTCGTAGCATTTCGAACAATCCTCGATTTAATTTGATTTTTTGACCGAAACGTATAAAATCGTGTAGAATATACTACGATTTTTGACCGAAACTAGTATTTCAAAAAGTTTCATAGAATCTAATTTTGAGATAATTTTTTGCTTGAAATTCCATCCTATTCTTCCCTCGTAACATATAGAAAGAATCTGAAAAGTTTCGTACCATTTCGAACAATCCTCGATTTAATTTTATTTTTTGACCGAAACGTATAAAATCGTGTAGAATATACTACGATTTTTGACCGAAACTAGTATTTCAAAAAGATTCATAGAATCTAATTTTGAGATAATTTTTTGCTTGGACTTCCATCCTATTCTTCCCTCGTAACATATAGAAAGAATCTGAAAAGTTTCGTAGCATTTCGAACAATCCTCGATTTAATTTTATTTTTTGACCGAAACTAGTATAAAATTGTGTAGAATATACTACGATTTTTGACCGAAACTAGTATTTCAAAAGGTTTCATAGAATCTAATTTTAAGAGTTTTTTTGCATGGACTTCCATCATAACCTTCCCTCGTAACATATAAAGAGAATCTGAAAAGTTTCGTAGCATTTCGAACAATCCTCGATTTAATTTGATTTTTTGACCGAAACTAGTATAAAATCGTGTAGAATATACTACAATTTTGGACCGAAACTAATATTTCAAAAAGTTTCATAGAATCTAATTTTGAGATAATTTTTTGCTTGGACTTCCATCCTAACCTTCCCTCGTAACATATAGAAAGAATCTGAAAAGTATCGTAGCATTTCGAACAATCCTCGATTTAATTTGATTTTTTGACCGAAACTAGTATAAAATCGTGTAGAATATACTACGATTTTTGACCGAAACTAGTATTTCAAAAAGTTTCGTAGAATCTAATTTTGAGATAATTTTTTTCTGGGACTTCCATCCTAACCTTCCCTCGTAACATATAAAAAGAATCTGAGGAGTATCGTAGCATTTCGAACAATCCTCGATTTAATTTGATTTTTTGACCGAAACGTATAAAATCGTGTAGAATATACTACGATTTTTGACCGAAACTAGTATTTCAAAAAGTTTCATTGAATATAATTTTGAGATAATTTTTTGCTTGGACTTCCATCCTAACCTTCCCTCGTAATATATAGAAAGAATCTGAAAAGTTTCGTAGCATTTCGAACAATCCTCGATTTAATTTGATTTTTTGACCGAAACGTATAAAATCGTGTAGAATATACTATGATTTTTAACCGAAACTAGTATTTCAAAAAGTTTCATAGAATCTAATTTTGAGATAATTTTTTGCTTAAAATTCCATCCTATTCTTCCCTCGTAACATATAGAAAGAATCTGAAAAGTTTCGTACCATTTCGAACAATCCTCGATTTAATTTTATTTTTTGACCGAAACGTATAAAATTGTGTAGAATATACTACGATTTTTGACCGAAACTAGTATTTCAAAAAGATTCATAGAATCTAATTTTGAGATAATTTTTTGCTTGGACTTCCATCCTATTCTTCCCTCGTAACATATAGAAAGAATCTGAAAAGTTTCGTAGCATTTCGAACAATCCTCGATTTAATTTTATTTTTTGACCGAAACTAGTATAAAATTGTGTAGAATATACTACAATTTTGAACGAAACTAGTATTTCAAAAAGTTTCATAGAATCTAATTTTAAGAGTTTTTTTGCATGGACTTCCATCATAACCTTCCCTCGTAACATATAAAGAGAATCTGAAAAGGTTCGTAGCATTTCGAACAATCCTCGATTTAATTTGATTTTTTGACCGAAACTAGTATAAAATCGTGTAGAATATACTACAATTTTGGACCGAAACTAATATTTCAAAAAGTTTCATAGAATCTAATTTTGAGATAATTTTTTGCTTGGACTTCCATCCTAACCTTCCCTCGTAACATATAGAATGAATCTGAAAAGTATCGTAGCATTTCGAACAATCCTCGATTTAATTTGATTTTTTGACCGAAACTAGTATAAAATCGTGTAGAATATACTACGATTTTTGACCGAAACTAGTATTTCAAAAAGTTTCGTAGAATCTAATTTTGAGATAATTTTTTTCTGGGACTTCCATCCTAACCTTCCCTCGTAACATATAAAAAGAATCTGAAGAGTTTCGTAGCATTTCGAACAATCCTCGATTTAATTTGATTTTTTGACCGAAACGTATAAAATCGTGTAGAATATACTACGAATTTTGACCGAAACTAGTATTTCAAAAAGTTTCGTAGAATCTAATTTTGAGATAATTTTTTGCTTGGACTTCCATCCTAACCTTCCCTCGTAATATATAGAAAGAATCTGAAGAGTTTCGTAGCATTTCGAACAATCCTCGATTTAATTTGATTTTTTGACCGAAACGTATAAAATCGTGTAGAATATACTACGATTTTTGACCGAAACTAGTATTTCAAAAAGTTTCACAGAATATAATTTTGAGATAATTTTTTGCTTGGACTTCCACCCTATTCTTCCCTCGTAACATATAGAAAGAATCTGAAAAGTTTCGTAGCATTTCGGAAATTCCTCGATTTAATTTGATTTTTTGACCGAAACTAGTATAAAATCGTGTAGAATATACTACGATTTTTGATCGAAACTAGTATTTCAAAGGGTTTCATAGAATCTAATTTTGAGATAATTTTTTGCTTGGACTTCCATCCTAACCTTCCCTCGTAACATATAGAAAGAATCTGAAAAGTTTCGTAGCATTTCAAACAATCCTCGATTTAATTCGATTTTTTGACCGAAACTAGTATAAAATCGTGTAGAATATAATACGATTTTTGACCGAAACTAGTATTTCAAAAAGTTTCATAGAATCTAATTTTGAGATAATTTTTTGCTTGGACTTCCATCCTAACCTTCCCTCGTAACATATAGAAAGAATCTGAAAAGTTTCGTAGCATTTCGAACAATCCTCGATTTAATTTGATTTTTTGACCGAAACTAGTATAAAATCGTGTAGAATATACTACGATTTCTTACCGAAACTAGTATTTAAAAAGTTTCGTAGAATCTAATTTTGAGATAATTTTTTGCTTGGACTTCCATCCTAACCTTCCCTCGTAACATTTAGAAAGAATCTGAAAAGTATCGTAGCATTTCGAACAATCCTCAATTTAATTTGATTTT
The DNA here is from genome assembly GCA_963966055.1 of Lathyrus aphaca. Taxonomy (NCBI): domain Eukaryota; kingdom Viridiplantae; phylum Streptophyta; class Magnoliopsida; order Fabales; family Fabaceae; genus Lathyrus; species Lathyrus aphaca. The sequence continues at coordinate 16,806,814 of OZ014523.1, read as the reverse complement.
TTAACCGAATGGTATAAAATCGTGTAGAATATACTACGATTTTTTACCGAAACTAGTATTTCAAAAAGTTTCGTAGAATCTAATTTTGAGATAAATTTTTTTCTTGGACTTCCATCCTAACCTTCCCTCGTAACATATAAAAAGAATCTGAAAAGTTTCGTAGCATTTCGAAAATTCCTCGATTTAATTTGATTTTTTGACCGAAACTAGTATAAAATCGTGTAGAATATACTACGATTTTTGACCGAATCTAGTATTTCAAAAGGCTTCATAGAATCTAATTTTGAGATAATATTTTGCTTGGACTTCCATCCTAACCTTCCCTCGTAACATATAGAAAGAATCTGAAAAGTTTCGTAGCATTTCAAACAATCCTTGATTTAATTTGATTTTTTGACCGAAACTAGTATAAAATTGTGTAGAATATAATACGATTATTGACCGAAACTAGTATTTCAAAAAGTTTCATAGAATCTAATTTTGAGATAATTTTTTGCTTGGACTTCCATCCTAACCTTCCCTCGTAACATATAGAAAGAATCTGAAAAGTATTGTAGCATTTCGAACAATCCTCGATTTAATTTGATTTTTTGACCGAAACGTATAAAATCGTGTAGAATATACTACGATTTTTGACCGAAACTAGTATTTCAAAAAGTTTCGTAGAATCTAATTTTGAGATAATTTTTTTCTTGGACTTCCATCCTAACCTTCCCTCGTAACATATAAAAAGAATCTGAAGAGTTTCGTAGCATTTCGAACAATCCTCGATTTAATTTGATTTTTTGACCGAAACGTATAAAATCGTGTAGAATATACTACGATTTTTGACCGAAACTAGTATTTCAAAAAGTTTCATAGAATCTAATTTTGAGATAATTTTTTGCTTGGACTTCCATCCTAACCTTCCCTCGTAATATATAGAAAGAATCTGAAGAGTTTCGTAGCATTTCGAATAATCCTCGATTTAATTTGATTTTTTGACCGAAACGTATAAATCATGTAGAATATACTACGATTTTTGACCGAAACTAGTATTTCAAAAAGTTTCACAAAATATAATTTTGAGATAATTTTTTGCTTGGACTTCCACCCTAAACTTCCCTCGTAACATATAGAAAGAATCTGAAAAGTTTCGTAGCATTTCGGAAATTCCTCGATTTAATTTGATTTTTTGACCGAAACTAGTATAAAATCGTGTAGAATATACTACGATTTTTGATCGAAACTAGTATTTCAAAGGGTTTCATAGAATCTAATTTTGAGATAATTTTTTGCTTGGACTTCCATCCTAACCTTCCCTCGTAACATATAGAAAGAATCTGAAAAGTTTCGTAGCATTTCAAACAATCCTCGATTTAATTCGATTTTTTGACCGAAACTAGTATAAAATCGTGTAGATTATAATACGATTTTTGACCGAAACTAGTATTTCAACTAGTTTCATAGAATCTAATTTTGAGATAATTTTTTTCTTGGACTTCCATCCTAACCTTCCCTCGTAACATATAGAAAGAATCTGAAAAGTTTCGTAGCATTTCGAACAATCCTCGATTTAATTTGATTTTTTGACCGAAACTAGTATAAAATCGTGTAGAATATACTACGATTTCTCACCGAAACTAGTATTTAAAAAGTTTCGTAGAATCTAATTTTGAGATAATTTTTTTCTTGGACTTCCATCCTAACCTTCCCTCGTAATATATAGAAAGAATCTGAAGAGTTTCGTAGCATTTCGAACAATCCTCGATTTAATTTGATTTTTTGACCGAAACGTATAAAATCATGTAGAATATACTACGATTTTTGACCGAAACTAGTATTTCAAAAAGTTTCACAGAATATAATTTTGAGATAATTTTTTGCTTGGAGTTCCACCCTAAACTTCCCTCGTAACATATAGAAAGAATCTGAAAAGTTTCGTAGCATTTCGAAAATTCCTCGATTTAATTTGATTTTTTGACCGAAACTAGTATAAAATCGTGTAGAATATACTACGATTTTTGACCGAATCTAGTATTTCAAAAGGCTTCATAGAATCTAATTTTGAGATAATATTTTGCTTGGACTTCCATCCTAACCTTCCCTCGTAACATATAGAAAGAATCTGAAAAGTTTCGTAGCATTTCAAACAATCCTTGATTTAATTTGATTTTTTGACCGAAACTAGTATAAAATTGTGTAGAATATAATACGATTTTTGACCGAAACTAGTATTTCAAAAAGTTTCATAGAATCTAATTTTGAGATAATTTTTTGCTTGGACTTCCATCCTAACCTTCCCTCGTAACATATAGAAAGAATCTGAAAAGTATTGTAGCATTTCGAACAATCCTCGATTTAATTTGATTTTTTGACCGAAACGTATAAAATCGTGTAGAATATACTACGATTTTTGACCGAAACTAGTATTTCAAAAAGTTTCGTAGAATCTAATTTTGAGATAATTTTTTTCTTGGACTTCCATCCTAACCTTCCCTCGTAATATATAGAAAGAATCTGAAGAGTTTCGTAGCATTTCGAACAATCCTCGATTTAATTTGATTTTTTGACCGAAACGTATAAAATCATGTAGAATATACTAAGATTTTTGACCGAAACTAGTATTTCAAAAAGTTTCGCAGAATATAATTTTGAGATAATTTTTTGCTTGGAGTTCCATACTAAACTTCCCTCGTAACATATAGAAAGAATCTGAAAAGTTTCGTAGCATTTCGAAAATTCCTCGATTTAATTTGATTTTTTGACCGAAACTAGTATAAAATCGTGTAGAATATACTATGATTTTTGACCGAAACTAGTATTTCAAAAGGCTTCATAGAATCTAATTTTGAGATAATATTTTGCTTGGACTTTCATCCTAACCTTCCCTCGTAACATATAGAAAGAATCTGAAAAGTTTCGTAGCATTTCAAACAATCCTCAATTTAATTTGATTTTTTGACCGAAACTAGTATAAAATTGTGTAGAATATAATACAATTTTTGACCGAAACTAGTATTTCAAAAAGTTTCATAGAATCTAATTTTGAGATAATTTTTTGCTTGGACTTCCATCCTAACCTTCCCTCGTAATATATAGAAAGAATCTGAAGAGTTTCGTAGCATTTCGAACAATCCTCGATTTAATTTGATTTTTTGACCGAAACGTATAAATCATGTAGAATATACTACGATTTTTGACCGAAACTAGTATTTCAAAAAGTTTCACAGAATATAATTTTGAGATAATTTTTTTGCTTGTACTTCCACCCTAAACTTCCCTCGTAACATATAGAAAGAATCTGAAAAGTTTCGTAGCATTTCGGAAATTCCTCGATTTAATTTGATTTTTTGACCGAAACTAGTATAAAATCGTGTAGAATATACTACGATTTTTGATCGAAACTAGTATTTTAAAGGGTTTCATAGAATCTAATTTTGAGATAATTTTTTGCTTGGACTTCCATCCTAACCTTCCGTCGTAACATATAGAAAGAATCTGAAAAGTTTCGTAGCATTTCAAACAATCCTCGATTTAATTCGATTTTTTGACCGAAACTAGTATAAAATCGTGTAGAATATAATACGATTTTTGACCGAAACTAGTATTTCAAAAAGTTTCATAGAATCTAATTTTGAGATAATTTTTTGCTTGGACTTCCATCCTAACCTTCCCTCGTAACATATAGAAAGAATCTGAAAAGTTTCGTAGCATTTCGAACAATCCTCGATTTAATTTGATTTTTTGACCGAAACTAGTATAAAATCGTGTAGAATATACTACGATTTCTTACCGAAACTAGTATTTAAAAAGTTTCGTAGAATCTAATTTTGAGATAATTTTTTTCTTGGACTTCCATCCTAACCTTCCCTCGTAATATATAGAAAGAATCTGAAGAGTTTCGTCGCATTTCGAACAATCCTCGATTTAATTTGATTTTTTGACCGAAACGTATAAAATCATGTAGAATATACTACGATTTTTGACCGAAACTAGTATTTCAAAAAGTTTCACAGAATATAATTTTGAGATAATTTTTTGCTTGGACTTCCACCCTAAACTTCCCTCGTAACATATAGAAAGAATCTGAAAAGTTTCGTAGCATTTCGAAAATTCCTCGATTTAATTTGATTTTTTGACCGAAACTAGTATAAAATCGTGTAGAATTTACTACGATTTTTGACCGAATCTAGTATTTCAAAAGGCTTCATAGAATCTAATTTTGAGATAATATTTTGCTTGGACTTCCATCCTAACCTTCCCTCGTAACATATAGAAAGAATCTGAAAAGTTTCGTAGCATTTCAAACAATCCTTGATTTAATTTGATTTTTTGACCGAAACTAGTATAAAATTGTGTAGAATATAATACGATTATTGACCGAAACTAGTATTTCAAAAAGTTTCATAGAATCTAATTTTGAGATAATTTTTTGCTTGGACTTCCATCCTAACCTTCCCTCGTAACATATAGAAAGAATCTTAAAAGTATCGTAGCATTTCGAACAATCCTCGATTTAATTTGATTTTTTGACCGAAACGTATAAAATCGTGTAGAATATACTACGATTTTTGACCGAAACTAGTATTTCAAAAAGTTTCGTAGAATCTACTTTTGAGATAATTTTTTTCTTGGACTTCCATCCTAACCTTCCCTCGTAATATATAGAAAGGATCTGAAGAGTTTTGTAGCATTTCGAACAATCCTCGATTTAATTTGATTTTTTGACCGAAACGTATAAAATCATGTAGAATATACTACGATTTTTGACCGAAACTAGTATTTCAAAAAGTTTCGCAGAATATAATTTTGAGATAATTTTTTGCTTGGAGTTCCACACTAAACTTCCCTCGTAACATATAGAAAGAATCTGAAAAGTTTCGTAGCATTTCGAAAATTCCTCGATTTAATTTGATTTTTTGACCGAAACTAGTATAAAATCATGTAGAATATACTACGATTTTTGACCGAAACTAGTATTTCAAAAGGCTTCATAGAATCTAATTTTGAGATAATATTTTGCTTGGAATTCCATCCTAACCTTCCCTCGTAACATATAGAAAGAATCTGAAAAGTTTCGTAGCATTTCAAACAATCCTCGATTTAATTTGATTTTTTGACCGAAACTAGTATAAAATTGTGTAGAATATAATACGATTTTTGACCGAAACTAGTATTTCAAAAAGTTTCATAGAATCTAATTTTGAGATAATTTTTTGCTTGGACTTCCATCCTAACCTTTCCTCGTAACATTTAGAAAGAATCTGAAAAGTATCGTAGCATTTCGAACAATCCTCGATTTAATTTGATTTTTTAACCGAATGGTATAAAATCGTGTAGAATATACTACGATTTTTTACCGAAACTAGTATTTCAAAAAGTTTCGTAGAATCTAATTTTGAGATAAATTTTTTTCTTGGACTTCCATCCTAACCTTCCCTCGTAACATATAAAAAGAATCTGAAGAGTTTCGTAGCATTTCGAACAATCCTCGATTTAATTTGATTTTTTGACCGAAACGTATAAAATCGTGTAGAATATACTACGATTTTTGACCGAAACTAGTATTTCAAAAAGTTTCATAGAATCTAATTTTGAGATAATTTTTTGCTTGGACTTCCATCCTAACCTTCCCTCGTAATATATAGAAAGAATCTGAAGAGTTTCGTAGCATTTCGAACAATCCTCGATTTAATTTGATTTTTTGACCAAAACATATAAATCATGTAGAATATACTACGATTTTTGACCGAAACTAGTATTTCAAAAAGTTTCACAGAATATAATTTTGAGATAATTTTTTGCTTGGACTTCCACCCTAAACTTCCCTCGTAACATATAGAAAGAATCTGAAAAGTTTCGTAGCATTTCGAAAATTCCTCGATTTAATTTGATTTTTTGACCGAAACTAGTATAAAATCGTGTAGAATTTACTACGATTTTTGACCGAATCTAGTATTTCAAAAGGCTTCATAGAATCTAATTTTGAGATAATATTTTGCTTGGACTTCCATCCTAACCTTCCCTCGTAACATATAGAAAGAATCTGAAAAGTTTCGTAGCATTTCAAACAATCCTTGATTTAATTTGATTTTTTGACCGAAACTAGTATAAAATTGTGTAGAATATAATACGATTATTGACCGAAACTAGTATTTCAAAAAGTTTCATAGAATCTAATTTTGAGATAATTTTTTGCTTGGACTTCCATCCTAACCTTCCCTCGTAACATATAGAAAGAATCTTAAAAGTATCGTAGCATTTCGAACAATCCTCGATTTAATTTGATTTTTTGACCGAAACGTATAAAATCGTGTAGAATATACTACGATTTTTGACCGAAACTAGTATTTCAAAAAGTTTCGTAGAATCTAATTTTGAGATAATTTTTTTCTTGGACTTCCATCCTAACCTTCCCTCGTAATATATAGAAAGGATCTGAAGAGTTTTGTAGCATTTCGAACAATCCTCGATTTAATTTGATTTTTTGACCGAAACGTATAAAATCATGTAGAATATACTACGATTTTTGACCGAAACTAGTATTTCAAAAAGTTTCGCAGAATATAATTTTGAGATAATTTTTTGCTTGGAGTTCCACACTAAACTTCCCTCGTAACATATAGAAAGAATCTGAAAAGTTTCGTAGCATTTCGAAAATTCCTCGATTTAATTTGATTTTTTGACCGAAACTAGTATAAAATCATGTAGAATATACTACGATTTTTGACCGAAACTAGTATTTCAAAAGGCTTCATAGAATCTAATTTTGAGATAATATTTTGCTTGGAATTCCATCCTAACCTTCCCTCGTAACATATAGAAAGAATCTGAAAAGTTTCGTAGCATTTCAAACAATCCTCGATTTAATTTGATTTTTTGACCGAAACTAGTATAAAATTGTGTAGAATATAATACGATTTTTGACCGAAACTAGTATTTCAAAAAGTTTCATAGAATCTAATTTTGAGATAATTTTTTGCTTGGACTTCCATCCTAACCTTTCCTCGTAACATTTAGAAAGAATCTGAAAAGTATCGTAGCATTTCGAACAATCCTCGATTTAATTTGATTTTTTAACCGAATGGTATAAAATCGTGTAGAATATACTACGATTTTTTACCGAAACTAGTATTTCAAAAAGTTTCGTAGAATCTAATTTTGAGATAAATTTTTTTCTTGGACTTCCATCCTAACCTTCCCTCGTAACATATAAAAAGAATCTGAAGAGTTTCGTAGCATTTCGAACAATCCTCGATTTAATTTGATTTTTTGACCGAAACGTATAAAATCGTGTAGAATATACTACGATTTTTGACCGAAACTAGTATTTCAAAAAGTTTCATAGAATCTAATTTTGAGATAATTTTTTGCTTGGACTTCCATCCTAACCTTCCCTCGTAATATATAGAAAGAATCTGAAGAGTTTCGTAGCATTTCGAACAATCCTCGATTTAATTTGATTTTTTGACCAAAACATATAAATCATGTAGAATATACTACGATTTTTGACCGAAACTAGTATTTCAAAAAGTTTCACAGAATATAATTTTGAGATAATTTTTTGCTTGGACTTCCACCCTAAACTTCCCTCGTAACATATAGAAAGAATCTGAAAAGTTTCGTAGCATTTCGAAAATTCCTCGATTTAATTTGATTTTTTGACCGAAACTAGTATAAAATCGTGTAGAATATACTACGATTTTTGACCGAATCTAGTATTTCAAAAGGCTTCATAGAATCTAATTTTGAGATAATATTTTGCTTGGACTTCCATCCTAACCTTCCCTCGTAACATATAGAAAGAATCTGAAAAGTTTCGTAGCATTTCAAACAATCCTTGATTTAATTTGATTTTTTGACCGAAACTAGTATAAAATTGTGTAGAATATAATACGATTATTGACCGAAACTAGTATTTCAAAAAGTTTCATAGAATCTAATTTTGAGATAATTTTTTGCTTGGACTTCCATCCTAACCTTCCCTCGTAACATATAGAAAGAATCTTAAAAGTATCGTAGCATTTCGAACAATCCTCGATTTAATTTGATTTTTTGACCGAAACGTATAAAATCGTGTAGAATATACTACGATTTTTGACCGAAACTAGTATTTCAAAAAGTTTCGTAGAATCTAATTTTGAGATAATTTTTTTCTTGGACTTCCATCCTAACCTTCCCTCGTAATATATAGAAAGGATCTGAAGAGTTTTGTAGCATTTCGAACAATCCTCGATTTAATTTGATTTTTTGACCGAAACGTATAAAATCATGTAGAATATACTACGATTTTTGACCGAAACTAGTATTTCAAAAAGTTTCGCAAAATATAATTTTGAGATAATTTTTTGCTTGGAGTTCCACACTAAACTTCCCTCGTAACATATAGAAAGAATCTGAAAAGTTTCGTAGCATTTCGAAAATTCCTCGATTTAATTTGATTTTTTGACCGAAACTAGTATAAAATCATGTAGAATATACTACGATTTTTGACCGAAACTAGTATTTCAAAAGGCTTCATAGAATCTAATTTTGAGATAATATTTTGCTTGGAATTCCATCCTAACCTTCCCTCGTAACATATAGAAAGAATCTGAAAAGTTTCGTAGCATTTCAAACAATCCTCGATTTAATTTGATTTTTTGACCGAAACTAGTATAAAATTGTGTAGAATATAATACGATTTTTGACCGAAACTAGTATTTCAAAAAGTTTCATAGAATCTAATTTTGAGATAAATTTTTGCTTGGACTTCCATCCTAACCTTCCCTCTTAACATTTAGAAAGAATCTGAAAAGTATCGTAGCATTTCGAACAATCCTCGATTTAATTTGATTTTTTAACTGAATGGTATAAAATCGTGTAGAATATACTACGATTTTTTACCGAAACTAGTATTTCAAAAAGTTTCGTAGAATCTAATTTTGAGATAAATTTTTTTCTTGGACTTCCATCCTAACCTTCCCTCGTAACATATAAAAAGAATCTGAAGAGTTTCGTAGCATTTCGAACAATCCTCGATTTAATTTGATTTTTTGACCGAAACGTATAAAATCGTGTAGAATATACTACGATTTTTGACCGAAACTAGTATTTCAAAAAGTTTCATAGAATCTAATTTTGAGATAATTTTTTGCTTGGACTTCCATCCTAACCTTCCCTCGTAATATATAGAAAGAATCTGAAGAGTTTCGTAGCATTTCGAACAATCCTCGATTTAATTTGATTTTTTGACCAAAACATATAAATCATGTAGAATATACTACGATTTTTGACCGAAACTAGTATTTCAAAAAGTTTCACAGAATATAATTTTGAGATAATTTTTTGCTTGGACTTCCACCCTAAACTTCCCTCGTAACATATAGAAAGAATCTGAAAAGTTTCGTAGCATTTCGGAAATTCCTCGATTTAATTTGATTTTTTGACCGAAACTAGTATAAAATCGTGTAGAATATACTACGATTTTTGATCGAAACTAGTATTTCAAAGGGTTTCATAGAATCTAATTTTGAGATAATTTTTTGCTTGGACTTCCATCCTAACCTTCCCTCGTAACATATAGAAAGAATCTGAAAAGTTTCGTAGCATTTCAAACAATCCTCGATTTAATTCGATTTTTTGACCGAAACTAGTATAAAATCGTGTAGAATATAATACGATTTTTGACCGAAACTAGTATTTCAAAAAGTTTCATGGAATATAATTTTGAGATAATTTTTTGCTTGGACTTCCATCCTAACCTTCCCTCGTAACATATAGAAAGAATCTGAAAAGTTTCGTAGCATTTCGAACAATCCTCGATTTAATTTGATTTTTTGACCGAAACTAGTATAAAATCGTGTAGAATATACTACGATTTCTTACCGAAACTAGTATTTAAAAAGTTTCGTAGAATCTAATTTTGAGATAATTTTTTTCTTGGACTTCCATCCTAACCTTCCCTCGTAATATATAGAAAGAATCTGAAGAGTTTCGTAGCATTTCGAACAATCCTCGATTTAATTTGATTTTTTGACCGAAACGTATAAAATCATGTAGAATATACTACGATTTTTGACCGAAACTAGTATTTCAAAAAGTTTCACAGAATATAATTTTGAGATAATTTTTTGCTTGGAGTTCCACCCTAAACTTCCCTCGTAACATATAGAAAGAATCTGAAAAGTTTCGTAGCATTTCGAAAATTCCTCGATTTAATTTGATTTTTTGACCGAAACTAGTATAAAATCGTGTAGAATATACTACGATTTTTGACCGAATCTAGTATTTCAAAAGGCTTCATAGAATCTAATTTTGAGATAATATTTTGCTTGGACTTCCATCCTAACCTTCCCTCGTAACATATAGAAAGAATCTGAAAAGTTTCGTAGCATTTCAAACAATCCTTGATTTAATTTGATTTTTTGACCGAAACTAGTATAAAATTGTGTAGAATATAATACGATTATTGACCGAAACTAGTATTTCAAAAAGTTTCATAGAATCTAATTTTGAGATAATTTTTTGCTTGGATTTCCATCCTAACCTTCCCTCGTAACATATAGAAAGAATCTTAAAAGTATCGTAGCATTTCGAACAATCCTCGATTTAATTTGATTTTTTGACCGAAACGTATAAAATCGTGTAGAATATACTACGATTTTTGACCGAAACTAGTATTTCAAAAAGTTTCGTAGAATCTAATTTTGAGATAATTTTTTTCTTGGACTTCCATCCTAACCTTCCCTCGTAATATATAGAAAGGATCTGAAGAGTTTTGTAGCATTTCGAACAATCCTCGATTTAATTTGATTTTTTGACCGAAACGTATAAAATCATGTAGAATATACTACGATTTTTGACCGAAACTAGTATTTCAAAAAGTTTCGCAGAATATAATTTTGAGATAATTTTTTGCTTGGAGTTCCACACTAAACTTCCCTCGTAACATATAGAAAGAATCTGAAAAGTTTCGTAGCATTTCGAAAATTCCTCGATTTAATTTGATTTTTTGACCGAAACTAGTATAAAATCATGTAGAATATACTACGATTTTTGACCGAAACTAGTATTTCAAAAGGCTTCATAGAATCTAATTTTGAGATAATATTTTGCTTGGAATTCCATCCTAACCTTCCCTCGTAACATATAGAAAGAATCTGAAAAGTTTCGTAGCATTTCAAACAATCCTCGATTTAATTTGATTTTTTGACCGAAACTAGTATAAAATTGTGTAGAATATAATACGATTTTTGACCGAAACTAGTATTTCAAAAAGTTTCATAGAATCTAATTTTGAGATAATTTTTTGCTTGGACTTCCATCCTAACCTTCCCTCGTAACATTTAGAAAGAATCTGAAAAGTATCGTAGCATTTCGAACAATCCTCGATTTAATTTGATTTTTTAACCGAATGGTATAAAATCGTGTAGAATATACTACGATTTTTGACCGAAACTAGTATTTCAAAAAGTTTCATAGAATCTAATTTTGAGATAATTTTTTGCTTGGACTTCCATCCTAACCTTCCCTCGTAACATATAGAAAGAATCTGAAAAGTTTCGTAGCATTTCGAACAATCCTCGATTTAATTTGATTTTTTGACCGAAACTAGTATAAAATCGTGTAGAATATACTACGATTTCTCACCGAAACTAGTATTTAAAAAGTTTCGTAGAATCTAATTTTGAGATAATTTTTTTCTTGGACTTCCATCCTAACCTTCCCTCGTAATATATAGAAAGAATCTGAAGAGTTTCGTAGCATTTTGAACAATCCTCGATTTAATTTGATTTTTTGACCGAAACGTATAAAATCATGTAGAATATACTACGATTTTTGACCGAAACTAGTATTTCAAAAAGTTTCACAGAATATAATTTTGAGATAATTTTTTGCTTGGAGTTCCACCCTAAACTTCCCTCGTAACATATAGAAAGAATCTGAAAAGTTTCGTAGCATTTCGAAAATTCCTCGATTTAATTTGATTTTTTGACCGAAACTAGTATAAAATCGTGTAGAATATACTACGATTTTTGACCGAATCTAGTATTTCAAAAGGCTTCATAGAATCTAATTTTGAGATAATATTTTGCTTGGACTTCCATCCTAACCTTCCCTCGTAACATATAGAAAGAATCTGAAAAGTTTCGTAGCATTTCAAACAATCCTTGATTTAATTTGATTTTTTGACCGAAACTAGTATAAAATTGTGTAGAATATAATACGATTTTTGACCGAAACTAGTATTTCAAAAAGTTTCATAGAATCTAATTTTGAGATAATTTTTTGCTTGGACTTCCATCCTAACCTTCCCTCGTAACATATAGAAAGAATCTGAAAAGTTTCGTAGCATTTCGAACAATCCTCGATTTAATTTGATTTTTTGACCGAAACTAGTATAAAATCGTGTAGAATATACTACGATTTCTCACCGAAACTAGTATTTAAAAAGTTTCGTAGAATCTAATTTTGAGATAATTTTTTTCTTGGACTTCCATCCTAACCTTCCCTCGTAATATATAGAAAGAATCTGAAGAGTTTCGTAGCATTTTGAACAATCCTCGATTTAATTTGATTTTTTGACCGAAACGTATAAAATCATGTAGAATATACTACGATTTTTGACCGAAACTAGTATTTCAAAAAGTTTCACAGAATATAATTTTGAGATAATTTTTTGCTTGGAGTTCCACCCTAAACTTCCCTCGTAATATATAAAAAGAATCTGAAGAGTTTCGTAGCATTTCGAACAATCCTCGATTTAATTTGATTTTTTGACCGAAACGTATAAAATCGTGTAGAATATACTACGATTTTTGACCGAAACTAGTATTTCAAAAAGTTTCATAGAATCTAATTTTGAGATAATTTTTTGCTTGGACTTCCATCCTAACCTTCCCTCGTAATATATAGAAAGAATCTGAAGAGTTTCGTAGCATTTCGAACAATCCTCGATTTAATTTGATTTTTTGACCAAAACATATAAATCATGTAGAATATACTACGATTTTTGACCGAAACTAGTATTTCAAAAAGTTTCACAGAATATAATTTTGAGATAATTTTTTGCTTGGACTTCCACCCTAAACTTCCCTCGTAACATATAGAAAGAATCTGAAAAGTTTCGTAGCATTTCGGAAATTCCTCGATTTAATTTGATTTTTTGACCGAAACTAGTATAAAATCGTGTAGAATATACTACGATTTTTGATCGAAACTAGTATTTCAAAGGGTTTCATAGAATCTAATTTTGAGATAATTTTTTGCTTGGACTTCCATCCTAACCTTCCCTCGTAACATATAGAAAGAATCTGAAAAGTTTCATAGCATTTCAAACAATCCTCGATTTAATTCGATTTTTTGACCGAAACTAGTATAAAATCGTGTAGAATATAATACGATTTTTGACCGAAACTAGTATTTCAAAAAGTTTCATAGAATCTAATTTTGAGATAATTTTTTGCTTGGACTTCCATCCTAACCTTCCCTCGTAATATATAGAAAGAATCTGAAGAGTTTCGTAGCATTTCGAACAATCCTCGATTTAATTTGATTTTTTGACCAAAACATATAAATCATGTAGAATATACTACGATTTTTGACCGAAACTAGTATTTCAAAAAGTTTCACAGAATATAATTTTGAGATAATTTTTTGCTTGGACTTCCACCCTAAACTTCCCTCGTAACATATAGAAAGAATCTGAAAAGTTTCGTAGCATTTCGGAAATTCCTCGATTTAATTTGATTTTTTGACCGAAACTAGTATAAAATCGTGTAGAATATACTACGATTTTTGATCGAAACTAGTATTTCAAAGGGTTTCATAGAATCTAATTTTGAGATAATTTTTTGCTTGGACTTCCATCCTAACCTTCCCTCGTAACATTTAGAAAGAATCTGAAAAGTATCGTAGCATTTCGAACAATCCTCGATTTAATTTGATTTTTTAACCGAATGGTATAAAATCGTGTAGAATATACTACGATTTTTTACCGAAACTAGTATTTCAAAAAGTTTCGTAGAATCTAATTTTGAGATAAATTTTTTTCTTGGACTTCCATCCTAACCTTCCCTCGTAACATATAAAAAGAATCTGAAGAGTTTCGTAGCATTTCGAACAATCCTCGATTTAATTTGATTTTTTGACCGAAACGTATAAAATCGTGTAGAATATACTACGATTTTTGACCGAAACTAGTATTTCAAAAAGTTTCATAGAATCTAATTTTGAGATAATTTTTTGCTTGGACTTCCATCCTAACCTTCCCTCGTAATATATAGAAAGAATCTGAAGAGTTTCGTAGCATTTCGAACAATCCTCGATTTAATTTGATTTTTTGACCAAAACATATAAATCATGTAGAATATACTACGATTTTTGACCGAAACTAGTATTTCAAAAAGTTTCACAGAATATAATTTTGAGATAATTTTTTGCTTGGACTTCCACCCTAAACTTCCCTCGTAACATATAGAAAGAATCTGAAAAGTTTCGTAGCATTTCGGAAATTCCTCGATTTAATTTGATTTTTTGACCGAAACTAGTATAAAATCGTGTAGAATATACTACGATTTTTGATCGAAACTAGTATTTCAAAGGGTTTCATAGAATCTAATTTTGAGATAATTTTTTGCTTGGACTTCCATCCTAACCTTCCCTCGTAACATATAGAAAGAATCTGAAAAGTTTCATAGCATTTCAAACAATCCTCGATTTAATTCGATTTTTTGACCGAAACTAGTATAAAATCGTGTAGAATATAATACGATTTTTGACCGAAACTAGTATTTCAAAAAGTTTCATAGAATCTAATTTTGAGATAATTTTTTGCTTGGACTTCCATCCTAACCTTCCCTCGTAACATATAGAAAGAATCTGAAAAGTTTCGTAGCATTTCGAACAATCCTCGATTTAATTTGATTTTTTGACCGAAACTAGTATAAAATCGTGTAGAATATACTACGATTTCTCACCGAAACTAGTATTTAAAAAGTTTCGTAGAATCTAATTTTGAGATAATTTTTTTCTTGGACTTCCATCCTAACCTTCCCTCGTAATATATAGAAAGAATCTGAAGAGTTTCGTAGCATTTCGAACAATCCTCGATTTAATTTGATTTTTTGACCGAAACGTATAAAATCATGTAGAATATACTACGATTTTTGACCGAAACTAGTATTTCAAAAAGTTTCACAGAATATAATTTTGAGATAATTTTTTGCTTGGAGTTCCACCTTAAACTTCCCTCGTAACATATAGAAAGAATCTGAAAAGTTTCGTAGCATTTCGAAAATTCCTCGATTTAATTTGATTTTTTGACCGAAACTAGTATAAAATCGTGTAGAATATACTACGATTTTTGACCGAATCTAGTATTTCAAAAGGCTTCATAGAATCTAATTTTGAGATAATATTTTGCTTGGACTTCCATCCTAACCTTCCCTCGTAACATATAGAAAGAATCTGAAAAGTTTCGTAGCATTTCAAACAATCCTTGATTTAATTTGATTTTTTGACCGAAACTAGTATAAAATTGTGTAGAATATAATACGATTTTTGACCGAAACTAGTATTTCAAAAAGTTTCATAGAATCTAATTTTGAGATAATTTTTTGCTTGGACTTCCATCCTAACCTTCCCTCGTAACATATAGAAAGAATCTGAAAAGTATCGTAGCATTTCGAACAATCCTCGATTTAATTTGATTTTTTGACCGAAACGTATAAAATCGTGTAGAATATACTACGATTTTTGACCGAAACTAGTATTTCAAAAAGTTTCGTAGAATCTAATTTTGAGATAATTTTTTTCTTGGACTTCCATCCTAACCTTCCCTCGTAATATATAGAAAGAATCTGAAGAGTTTCGTAGCATTTCGAACAATCCTCGATTTAATTTGATTTTTTGACCGAAACGTATAAAATCATGTAGAATATACTACGATTTTTTACCGAAACTAGTATTTCAAAAAGTTTCGCAGAATATAATTTTGAGATAATTTTTTGCTTGGAGTTCCACACTAAACTTCCCTCGTAACATATAGAAAGAATCTGAAAAGTTTCGTAGCATTTCGAAAATTCCTCGATTTAATTTGATTTTTTGACCGAAACTAGTATAAAATCGTGTAGAATATACTATGATTTTTGACCGAAACTAGTATTTCAAAAGGCTTCATAGAATCTAATTTTGAGATAATATTTTGCTTGGACTTTCATCCTAACCTTCCCTCGTAACATATAGAAAGAATCTGAAAAGTTTCGTAGCATTTCAAACAATCCTCAATTTAATTTGATATTTTGACCGAAACTAGTATAAAATTGTGTAGAATATAATACGATTTTTGACCGAAACTAGTATTTCAAAAAGTTTCATAGAATCTAATTTTGATATAATTTTTTGCTTGGACTTCCATCCTAACCTTCCCTCGTAACATTTAGAAAGAATCTGAAAAGTATCGTAGCATTTCGAACAATCCTCGATTTAATTTGATTTTTTGACCGAAACGTATAAAATCGTGTAGAATATACTACGATTTTTTACCGAAACTAGTATTTCAAAAAGTTTCGTAGAATCTAATTTTGAGATAATTTTTTTCTTGGACTTCCATCCTAACCTTCCCTCGTAACATATAAAAAGAATCTGAAGAGTTTCGTAGCATTTCGAACAATCCTCGATTTAATTTGATTTTTTGACCGAAACGTATAAAATCGTGTAGAAAATACTACGATTTTTGACCGAAACTAGTATTTCAAAAAGTTTCATAGAATCTAATTTTGAGATAATTTTTTGCTTGGACTTCCATCCTAACCTTCCCTCGTAATATATAGAAAGAATCTGAAGAGTTTCGTAGCATTTCGAACAATCCTCGATTTAATTTGATTTTTTGACCGAAACGTATAAATCATGTAGAATATACTATGATTTTTGACCGAAACTAGTATTTCAAAAAGTTTCACAGAATATAATTTTGAGATAATTTTTTGCTTGGACTTCCACCCTAAACTTCCCTCGTAACATATAGAAAGAATCTGAAAAGTTTCGTAGCATTTCGGAAATTCCTCGATTTAATTTGATTTTTTGACCGAAACTAGTATAAAATCGTGTAGAATATACTACGATTTTTGATCGAAACTAGTATTTCAAAGGGTTTCATAGAATCTAATTTTGAGAAAATTTTTTGCTTGGACTTCCATCCTAACCTTCCCTCGTAACATATAGAAAGAATCTGAAAAGTTTCGTAGCATTTCAAAGAATCCTCGATTTAATTCGATTTTTTGACCGAAACTAGTATAAAATCGTGTAGAATATAATACGATTTTTGACCGAAACTAGTATTTTAAAAAGTTTCATAGAATCTAATTTTGAGAAAATTTTTTGCTTGGACTTCCATCCTAACCTTCCCTCGTAACATATAGAAAGAATCTGAAAAGTTTCGTAGCATTTCGAACAATCCTCGATTTAATTTGATTTTTTGACCGAAACTAGTATAAAATCGTGTAGAATATACTACGATTTCTTACCGAAACTAGTATTTAAAAAGTTTCGTAGAATCTAATTTTGAGATAATTTTTTTCTTTGACTTCCATCCTAACCTTCCCTCGTAATATATAGAAAGAATCTGAAGAGTTTCGTAGCATTTCGAACAATCCTCGATTTAATTTGATTTTTTGACCGAAACGTATAAAATCATGTAGAATATACTACGATTTTTTACCGAAACTAGTATTTCAAAAAGTTTCGCAGTATATAATTTTGAGATAATTTTTTGCTTGGAGTTCCACACTAAACTTCCCTCGTAACATATAGAAAGAATCTGAAAAGTTTCGTAGCATTTCGAAAATTCCTCGATTTAATTTGATTTTTTGACCGAAACTAGTATAAAATCGTGTAGAATATACTATGATTTTTGACCGAAACTAGTATTTCAAAAGGCTTCATAGAATCTAATTTTGAGATAATATTTTGCTTGGACTTTCATCCTAACCTTCCCTCGTAACATATAGAAAGAATCTGAAAAGTTTCGTAGCATTTCAAACAATCCTCAATTTAATTTGATTTTTTGACCGAAACTAGTATAAAATTGTGTAGAATATAATACGATTTTTGACCGAAACTAGTATTTCAAAAAGTTTCATAGAATCTAATTTTGAGATAATTTTTTGCTTGGACTTCCATCCTAACCTTCCCTCGTAACATTTAGAAAGAATCTGAAAAGTATCGTAGCATTTCGAACAATCCTCGATTTAATTTGATTTTTTGACCGAAACGTATAAAATCGTGTAGAATATACTACGATTTTTTACCGAAACTAGTATTTCAAAAAGTTTCGTAGAATCTAATTTTGAGATAATTTTTTGCTTGGACTTCCATCCTAACCTTCCCTCGTAACATATAAAAAGAATCTGAAGAGTTTCGTAGCATTTCGAACAATCCTCGATTTTATTTGATTTTTTGACCGAAACGTATAAAATCGTGTAGAATATACTACGATTTTTGACCGAAACTAGAATTTCAAAAAGTTTCATAGAATCTAATTTTGAGATAATTTTTTGCTTGGACTTCCATCCTAACCTTCCCTCGTAATATATAGAAAGAATCTGAAGAGTTTCGTAGCATTTCGAACAATCCTCGATTTAATTTGATTTTTTGACCGAAACGTATAAATCATGTAGAATATACTATGATTTTTGACCGAAACTAGTATTTCAAAAAGTTTCACAGAATATAATTTTGAGATAATTTTTTGCTTGGACTTCCATCCTAACCTTCCCTCGTAACATATAGAAAGAATCTGAAAAGTTTCGTAGCATTTCAAAGAATCCTCGATTTAATTCGATTTTTTGACCGAAACTAGTATAAAATCGTGTAGAATATAATACGATTTTTGACCGAAACTAGTATTTTAAAAAGTTTCATAGAATCTAATTTTGAGAAAATTTTTTGCTTGGACTTCCATCCTAACCTTCCCTCGTAACATATAGAAAGAATCTGAAAAGTTTCGTAGCATTTCGAACAATCCTCGATTTAATTTGATTTTTTGACCGAAACTAGTATAAAATCGTGTAGAATATACTACGATTTCTTACCGAAACTAGTATTTAAAAAGTTTCATAGAATCTAATTTTGAGATAATTTTTTTCTTTGACTTCCATCCTAACCTTCCCTCGTAATATATAGAAAGAATCTGAAGAGTTTCGTAGCATTTCGAACAATCCTCGATTTAATTTGATTTTTTGACCGAAACGTATAAAATCATGTAGAATATACTACGATTTTTGACCGAAACTAGTATTTCAAAAAGTTTCACAGAATATAATTTTGAGATAATTTTTTGCTTGGACTTCCACCCTAAACTTCCCTCGTAACATATAGAAAAAATCTGAAAAGTTTCGTAGCATTTCGGAAATTCCTCGATTTAATTTGATTTTTTGACCGAAACTAGTATAAAATCGTGTAGAATATACTACGATTTTTGATCGAAACTAGTATTTCAAAGGGTTTCATAGAATCTAATTTTGAGATAATTTTTTGCTTGGACTTCCATCCTAACCTTCCCTCGTAACATATAGAAAGAATCTGAAAAGTTTCGTAGCATTTCAAACAATCCTCGATTTAATTCGATTTTTTGACCGAAACTAGTATAAAATCGTGTAGAATATAATACGATTTTTGACCGAAACTAGTATTTCAAAAAGTTTCATAGAATCTAATTTTGAGATAATTTTTTGCTTGGACTTCCATCCTAACCTTCCCTCGTAACATATAGAAAGAATCTGAAAAGTTTCGTAGCATTTCGAACAATCCTCGATTTAATTTGATTTTTTGACCGAAACTAGTATAAAATCATGTAGAATATACTACGATTTCTCACCGAAACTAGTATTTAAAAAGTTTCGTAGAATCTAATTTTGAGATAATTTTTTTCTTGGACTTCCATCCTAACCTTCCCTCGTAATATATAGAAAGAATCTGAAGAGTTTCGTAGCATTTCGAACAATCCTCGATTTAATTTGATTTTTTGCCCGAAACGTATAAAATCATGTAGAATATACTACGATTTTTGACCGAAACTAGTATTTCAAAAAGTTTCACAGAATATAATTTTGAGATAATTTTTTGCTTGGAGTTCCACCCTAAACTTCCCTCGTAACATATAGAAAGAATCTGAAAAGTTTCGTAGCATTTCGAAAATTCCTCGATTTAATTTGATTTTTTGACCGAAACTAGTATAAAATCGTGTAGAATATACTACGATTTTTGACCGAATCTAGTATTTCAAAAGGCTTCATAGAATCTAATTTTGAGATAATATTTTGCTTGGACTTCCATCCTAACCTTCCCTCGTAACATATAGAAAGAATCTGAAAAGTTTCGTAGCATTTCAAACAATCCTTGATTTAATTTGATTTTTTGACCGAAACTAGTATAAAATTGTGTAGAATATAATACGATTTTTGACCGAAACTAGTATTTCAAAAAGTTTCATAGAATCTAATTTTGAGATAATTTTTTGCTTGGACTTCCATCCTAACCTTCCCTCGTAACATATAGAAAGAATCTGAAAAGTATCGTAGCATTTCGAACAATCCTCGATTTAATTTGATTTTTTGACCGAAACGTATAAAATCGTGTAGAATATACTACGATTTTTGACCGAAACTAGTATTTCAAAAAGTTTCGTAGAATCTAATTTTGAGATAATTTTTTTCTTGGACTTCCATCCTAACCTTCCCTCGTAATATATAGAAAGAATCTGAAGAGTTTCGTAGCATTTCGAACAATCCTCGATTTAATTTGATTTTTTGACCGAAACGTATAAAATCATGTAGAATATACTACGATTTTTGACCGAAACTAGTATTTCAAAAAGTTTCGCAGAATATAATTTTGAGATAATTTTTTGCTTGGAGTTCCACACTAAACTTCCCTCGTAACATATAGAAAGAATCTGAAAAGTTTCGTAGCATTTCGAAAATTCCTCGATTTAATTTGATTTTTTGACCGAAACTAGTATAAAATCGTGTAGAATATACTACGATTTTTGACCGAAACTAGTATTTCAAAAGGCTTCATAGAATCTAATTTTGAGATAATATTTTGCTTGGAATTCCATCCTAACCTTCCCTCGTAACATATAGAAAGAATCTGAAAAGTTTCGTAGCATTTCAAACAATACTCGATTTTATTTGATTTTTTGACCGAAACTAGTATAAAATTGTGTAGAATATAATACGATTTTTGACCGAAACTAGTATTTCAAAAAGTTTCATAGAATCTAATTTTGAGATAATTTTTTGCTTGGACTTCCATCCTAACCTTCCCTCGTAACATTTAGAAAGAATCTGAAAAGTATCGTAGCATTTCGAACAATCCTCGATTTAATTTGATTTTTTGACCGAAACGTATAAAATCGTGTAGAATATACTACGATTTTTTACCGAAACTAGTATTTCAAAAAGTTTCGTAGAATCTAATTTTGAGATAATTTTTTTCTTGGACTTCCATCCTAACCTTCCCTCGTAACATATAAAAAGAATCTGAAGAGTTTCGTAGCATTTCGAACAATCCTCGATTTAATTTGATTTTTTGACCGAAACGTATAAAATCGTGTAGAATATACTATGATTTTTGACCGAAACTAGTATTTCAAAAAGTTTCATAGAATCTAATTTTGAGATAATTTTTTGCTTGGACTTCCATCCTAACCTTCCCTCGTAATATATAGAAAGAATCTGAAGAGTTTCGTAGCATTTCGAACAATCCTCGATTTAATTTGATTTTTTGACCGAAACGTATAAATCATGTAGAATATACTATGATTTTTGACCGAAACTAGTATTTCAAAAAGTTTCACAGAATATAATTTTGAGATAATTTTTTGCTTGGACTTCCACCCTAAACTTCCCTCGTAACATATAGAAAGAATATGAAAAGTTTCGTAGAATTTCGGAAATTCCTCGATTTAATTTGATTTTTTGACCGAAACTAGTATAAAATCGTGTAGAATATACTACGATTTTTGATCGAAACTAGTATTTCAAAGGGTTTCATAGAATCTAATTTTGAGAAAATTTTTTGCATGGACTTCCATCCTAACCTTCCCTCGTAACATATAGAAAGAATCTGAAAAGTTTCGTAGCATTTCAAAGAATCCTCGATTTAATTCGATTTTTTGACCGAAACTAGTATAAAATCGTGTAGAATATAATACGATTTTTGACCGAAACTAGTATTTTAAAAAGTTTCATAGAATCTAATTTTGAGATAATTTTTTGCTTGGACTTCCATCCTAACCTTCCCTCGTAACATATAGAAAGAATCTGAAAAGTTTCGTAGCATTTCGAACAATCCTCGATTTAATTTGATTTTTTGACCGAAACTAGTATAAAATCGTGTAGAATATACTACGATTTCTTACCGAAACTAGTATTTAAAAAGTTTCGTAGAATCTAATTTTGAGATAATTTTTTTCTTTGACTTCCATCCTAACCTTCCCTCGTAATATATAGAAAGAATCTGAAGAGTTTCGTAGCATTTCGAACAATCCTCGATTTAATTTGATTTTTTGACCGAAACGTATAAAATCATGTAGAATATACTACGATTTTTGACCGAAACTAGTATTTCAAAAAGTTTCGCAGAATATAATTTTGAGATAATTTTTTGCTTGGAGTTCCACACTAAACTTCCCTCGTAACATATAGAAAGAATCTGAAAAGTTTCGTAGCATTTCGAAAATTCCTCGATTTAATTTGATTTTTTGACCGAAACTAGTATAAAATCGTGTAGAATATACTACGATTTTTGACCGAAACTAGTATTTCAAAAGGCTTCATAGAATCTAATTTTGAGATAATATTTTGCTTGGAATTCCATCCTAACCTTCCCTCGTAACATATAGAAAGAATCTGAAAAGTTTCGTAGCATTTCAAACAATACTCGATTTTATTTGATTTTTTGACCGAAACTAGTATAAAATTGTGTAGAATATAATACGATTTTTGACCGAAACTAGTATTTCAAAAAGTTTCATAGAATCTAATTTTGAGATAATTTTTTGCTTGGACTTCCATCCTAACCTTCCCTCGTAACATTTAGAAAGAATCTGAAAAGTATCGTAGCATTTCGAACAATCCTCGATTTAATTTGATTTTTTGACCGAAACGTATAAAATCGTGTAGAATATACTACGATTTTTTACCGAAACTAGTATTTCAAAAAGTTTCGTCGAATCTAATTTTGAGATAATTTTTTTCTTGGACTTCCATCCTAACCTTCCCTCGTAACATATAAAAAGAATCTGAAGAGTTTCGTAGCATTTCGAACAATCCTCGATTTAATTTGATTTTTTGACCGAAACGTATAAAATCGTGTAGAATATACTACGATTTTTGACCGAAACTAGTATTTCAAAAAGTTTCATAGAATCTAATTTTGAGATAATTTTTTGCTTGTACTTCCATCCTAACCTTCCCTCGTAATATATAGAAAGAATCTGAAGAGTTTCGTAGCATTTCGAACAATCCTCGATTTAATTTGATTTTTTGACCGAAACGTATAAATCATGTAGAATATACTATGATTTTTGACCGAAACTAGTATTTCAAAAAGTTTCACAGAATATAATTTTGAGATAATTTTTTGCTTGGACTTCCACCCTAAACTTCCCTCGTAACATATAGAAAGAATCTGAAAAGTTTCGTAGCATTTCGGAAATTCCTCGATTTAATTTGATTTTTTGACCGAAACTAGTATAAAATCGTGTAGAATATACTACGATTTTTGATCGAAACTAGTATTTCAAAGGGTTTCATAGAATCTAATTTTGAGAAAATTTTTTGCTTGGACTTCCATCCTAACCTTCCCTCGTAACATATAGAAAGAATCTGAAAAGTTTCATAGCATTTCAAACAATCCTCGATTTAATTCGATTTTTTGACCGAAACTAGTATAAAATCGTGTAGAATATAATACGATTTCTTACCGAAACTAGTATTTAAAAAGTTTCGTAGGATCTAATTTTGAGATAATTTTTTTCTTTGACTTCCATCCTATCCTTCCCTCGTAATATATAGAAAGAATCTGAAGAGTTTCGTAGCATTTCGAACAATCCTCGATTTAATTTGATTTTTTGACCGAAACGTATAAAATCATGTAGAATATACTACGATTTTTGACCGAAACTAGTATTTCAAAAAGTTTCGCAGAATATAATTTTGAGATAATTTTTTGCTTGGAGTTCCACACTAAACTTCCCTCGTAACATATAGAAAGAATCTGAAAAGTTTCGTAGCATTTCGAAAATTCCTCGATTTAATTTGATTTTTTGACCGAAACTAGTATAAAATCGTGTAGAATATACTACGATTTTTGACCGAAACTAGTATTTCAAAAGGCTTCATAGAATCTAATTTTGAGATAATATTTTGCTTGGAATTCCATCCTAACCTTCCCTCGTAACATATAGAAAGAATCTGAAAAGTTTCGTAGCATTTCAAACAATACTCGATTTTATTTGATTTTTTGACCGAAACTAGTATAAAATTGTGTAGTATATAATACGATTTTTGACCGAAACTAGTATTTCAAAAAGTTTCATAGAATCTAATTTTGAGATAATTTTTTGCTTGGACTTCCATCATAACCTTCCCTCGTAACATTTAGAAAGAATCTGAAAAGTATCGTAGCATTTCGAACAATCCTCGATTTAATTTGATTTTTTGACCGAAACGTATAAAATCGTGTAGAATATACTACGATTTTTTACCGAAACTAGTATTTCAAAAAGTTTCGTAGAATCTAATTTTGAGATAATTTTTTTCTTGGACTTCCATCCTAACCTTCCCTCGTAACATATAAAAAGAATCTGAAGAGTTTCGTAGCATTTTGAACAATCCTCGATTTAATTTGATTTTTTGACCGATACGTATAAAATCGTGTAGAATATACTACGATTTTTGACCGAAACTAGTATTTCAAAAAGTTTCATAGAATCTAATTTTGAGATAATTTTTTGCTTGGACTTCCATCCTAACCTTCCCTCGTAATATATAGAAAGAATCTGAAGAGTTTCGTAGCATTTCGAACAATCCTCGATTTAATTTGATTTTTTGACCGAAACGTATAAATCATGTAGAATATACTATGATTTTTGACCGAAACTAGTATTTCAAAAAGTTTCACAGAATATAATTTTGAGATAATTTTTTGCTTGGACTTCCACCCTAAACTTCCCTCGTAACATATAGAAAGAATCTGAAAAGTTTCGTAGCATTTCGGAAATTCCTCGATTTAATTTGATTTTTTGACCGAAACTAGTATAAAATCGTGTAGAATATACTACGATTTTTGATCGAAACTAGTATTTCAAAGGGTTTCATAGAATCTAATTTTGAGAAAATTTTTTGCTTGGACTTCCATCCTAACCTTCCCTCGTAACATATAGAAAGAATCTGAAAAGTTTCGTAGCATTTCAAAGAATCCTCGATTTAATTCGATTTTTTGACCGAAACTAGTATAAAATCGTGTAGAATATAATACGATTTTTGACCGAAACTAGTATTTTAAAAAGTTTCATAGAATCTAATTTTGAGATAATTTTTTGCTTGGACTTCCATCCTAACCTTCCCTCGTAACATATAGAAAGAATCTGAAAAGTTTCGTAGCATTTCGAACAATCCTCGATTTAATTTGATTTTTTGACCGAAACTAGTATAAAATCGTGTAGAATATACTACGATTTCTTACCGAAACTAGTATTTAAAAAGTTTCGTAGAATCTAATTTTGAGATAATTTTTTTCTTTGACTTCCATCCTAACCTTCCCTCGTAATATATAGAAAGAATCTGAAGAGTTTCGTAGCATTTCGAACAATCCTCGATTTAATTTGATTTTTTTGACCGAAACGTATAAAATTATGTAGAATATACTACGATTTTTGACCGAAACTAGTATTTCAAAAAGTTTCGCAGAATATAATTTTGAGATAATTTTTTGCTTGGAGTTCCACACTAAACTTCCCTCGTAACATATAGAAAGAATCTGAAAAGTTTCGTAGCATTTCGAAAATTCCTCGATTTAATTTGATTTTTTGACCGAAACTAGTATAAAATCGTGTAGAATATACTACGATTTTTGACCGAAACTAGTATTTCAAAAGGCTTCATAGAATCTAATTTTGAGATAATATTTTGCTTGGAATTCCATCCTAACCTTCCCTCGTAACATATAGAAAGAATCTGAAAAGTTTCGTAGCATTTCAAACAATACTCGATTTTATTTGATTTTTTGACCGAAACTAGTATAAAATTGTGTAGTATATAATACGATTTTTGACCGAAACTAGTATTTCAAAAAGTTTCATAGAATCTAATTTTGAGATAATTTTTTGCTTGGACTTCCATCCTAACCTTCCCTCGTAACATTTAGAAAGAATCTGAAAAGTATCGTAGCATTTCGAACAATCCTCGATTTAATTTGATTTTTTGACCGAAACGTATAAAATCGTGTAGAATATACTACGATTTTTTACCGAAACTAGTATTTCAAAAAGTTTCGTAGAATCTAATTTTGAGATAATTTTTTTCTTGGACTTCCATCCTAACCTTCCCTCGTAACATATAAAAAGAATCTGAAGAGTTTCGTAGCATTTTGAATAATCCTCGATTTAATTTGATTTTTTGACCGATACGTATAAAATCGTGTAGAATATACTACGATTTTTGACCGAAACTAGTATTTCAAAAAGTTTCATAGAATCTAATTTTGAGATAATTTTTTGCTTGGACTTCCATCCTAACCTTCCCTCGTAATATATAGAAAGAATCTGAAGAGTTTCGTAGCATTTCGAACAATCCTCGATTTAATTTGATTTTTTGACCGAAACGTATAAATCATGTAGAATATACTATGATTTTTGACCGAAACTAGTATTTCAAAAAGTTTCACAGAATATAATTTTGAGATAATTTTTTGCTTGGACTTCCACCCTAAACTTCCCTCGTAACATATAGAAAGAATCTGAAAAGTTTCGTAGCATTTCGGAAATTCCTCGATTTAATTTGATTTTTTGACCGAAACTAGTATAAAATCGTGTAGAATATACTACGATTTTTGATCGAAACTAGTATTTCAAAGGGTTTCATAGAATCTAATTTTGAGAAAATTTTTTGCTTGGACTTCCATCCTAACCTTCCCTCGTAACATATAGAAAGAATCTGAAAAGTTTCGTAGCATTTCAAAGAATCCTCGATTTAATTCGATTTTTTGACCGAAACTAGTATAAAATCGTGTAGAATATAATACGATTTTTGACCGAAACTAGTATTTTAAAAAGTTTCATAGAATCTAATTTTGAGATAATTTTTTGCTTGGACTTCCATCCTAACCTTCCCTCGTAACATATAGAAAGAATCTGAAAAGTTTCGTAGCATTTCGAACAATCCTCGATTTAATTTGATTTTTTGACCGAAACTAGTATAAAATCGTGTAGAATATACTACGATTTCTTACCGAAACTAGTATTTAAAAAGTTTCGTAGAATCTAATTTTGAGATAATTTTTTTCTTTGACTTCCATCCTAACCATCCCTCGTAATATATAGAAAGAATCTGAAGAGTTTCGTAGCATTTCGAACAATCCTCGATTTAATTTGATTTTTTGACCGAAACGTATAAAATCATGTAGAATATACTACGATTTTTGACCGAAACTAGTATTTCAAAAAGTTTCGCAGAATATAATTTTGAGATAATTTTTTGCTTGGAGTTCCACACTAAACTTCCCTCGTAACATATAGAAAGAATCTGAAAAGTTTCGTAGCATTTCGAAAATTCCTCGATTTAATTTGATTTTTTGACCGAAACTAGTATAAAATCGTGTAGAATATACTACGATTTTTGACCGAAACTAGTATTTCAAAAGGCTTCATAGAATCTAATTTTGAGATAATATTTTGCTTGGAATTCCATCCTAACCTTCCCTCGTAACATATAGAAAGAATCTGAAAAGTTTCGTAGCATTTCAAACAATACTCGATTTTATTTGATTTTTTGACCGAAACTAGTATAAAATTGTGTAGAATATAATACGATTTTTGACCGAAACTAGTATTTCAAAAAGTTTCATAGAATCTAATTTTGAGATAATTTTTTGCTTGGACTTCCATCCTAACCTTCCCTCGTAACATTTAGAAAGAATCTGAAAAGTATCGTAGCATTTCGAACAATCCTCGATTTAATTTGATTTTTTGACCGAAACGTATAAAATCGTGTAGAATATACTACGATTTTTTTACCGAAACTAGTATTTCAAAAAGTTTCGTAGAATCTAATTTTGAGATAATTTTTTTCTTGGACTTC
The DNA here is from genome assembly GCA_963966055.1 of Lathyrus aphaca. Taxonomy (NCBI): domain Eukaryota; kingdom Viridiplantae; phylum Streptophyta; class Magnoliopsida; order Fabales; family Fabaceae; genus Lathyrus; species Lathyrus aphaca. Next base: position 16,778,486 of record OZ014523.1, on the reverse strand, counting down.
CATCCTAACCTTCCCTCGTAACATATAAAAAGAATCTGAAGAGTTTCGTAGCATTTCGAACAATCCTCGATTTAATTTGATTTTTTGACCGATACGTATAAAATCGTGTAGAATATACTACGATTTTTGACCGAAACTAGTATTTCAAAAAGTTTCATAGAATCTAATTTTGAGATAATTTTTTGCTTGGACTTCCATCCTAACCTTCCCTCGTAATATATAGAAAGAATCTGAAGAGTTTCGTAGCATTTCGAACAATCCTCGATTTAATTTGATTTTTTGACCGAAACGTATAAATCATGTAGAATATACTATGATTTTTGACCGAAACTAGTATTTCAAAAAGTTTCACAGAATATAATTTTGAGATAATTTTTTGCTTGGACTTCCACCCTAAACTTCCCTCGTAACATATAGAAAGAATCTGAAAAGTTTCGTAGCATTTCGGAAATTCCTCGATTTAATTTGATTTTTTGACCGAAACTAGTATAAAATCGTGTAGAATATACTACGATTTTTGATCGAAACTAGTATTTCAAAGGGTTTCATAGAATCTAATTTTGAGAAAATTTTTTTCTTGGACTTCCATCCTAACCTTCCCTCGTAACATATAGAAAGAATCTGAAAAGTTTCGTAGCATTTCAAAGAATCCTCGATTTAATTCGATTTTTTGACCGAAACTAGTATAAAATCGTGTAGAATATAATACGATTTTTGACCGAAACTAGTATTTTAAAAAGTTTCATAGAATCTAATTTTGAGATAATTTTTTGCTTGGACTTCAATCCTAACCTTCCCTCGTAACATATAGAAAGAATCTGAAAAGTTTCGTAGCATTTCGAACAATCCTCGATTTAATTTGATTTTTTGACCGAAACTAGTATAAAATCGTGTAGAATATACTACGATTTCTTACCGAAACTAGTATTTAAAAAGTTTCGTAGAATCTAATTTTGAGATAATTTTTTTCTTTGACTTCCATCCTAACCTTCCCTCGTAATATATAGAAAGAATCTGAAGAGTTTCGTAGCATTTCGAACAATCCTCGATTTAATTTGATTTTTTGACCGAAACGTATAAAATCGTGTAAAATATACTACGATTTTTGACCGAAACTAGTATTTTAAAAAGTTTCATAGAATCTTATTTTGAGAAAATTTTTTGCTTGGACTTCCATCCTAACCTTCCCTCGTAACATATAGAAAGAATCTGAAAAGTTTCGTAGCATTTCAAAGAATCCTCGATTTAATTCGATTTTTTGACCGAAACTAGTATAAAATCGTGTAGAATATAATACGATTTTTGACCGAAACTAGTATTTTAAAAAGTTTCATAGAATCTAATTTTGAGATAATTTTTTGCTTGGACTTCCATCCTAACCTTCCCTCGTAACATATAGAAAGAATCTGAAAAGTTTCGTAGCATTTCGAACAATCCTCGATTTAATTTGATTTTTTGACCGAAACTAGTATAAAATCGTGTAGAATATACTACGATTTCTTACCGAAACTAGTATTTAAAAAGTTTCGTAGAATCTAATTTTGAGATAATTTTTTTCTTTGACTTCCATCCTAACCTTCCCTCGTAATATATAGAAAGAATCTGAAGAGTTTCGTAGCATTTCGAACAATCCTCGATTTAATTTGATTTTTTGACCGAAACGTATAAAATCATGTAGAATATACTACGATTTTTGACCGAAACTAGTATTTCAAAAAGTTTCGCAGAATATAATTTTGAGATAATTTTTTGCTTGGAGTTCCACACTAAACTTCCCTCGTAACATATAGAAAGAATCTGAAAAGTTTCGTAGCATTTCGAAAATTCCTCGATTTAATTTGATTTTTTGACCGAAACTAGTATAAAATCGTGTAGAATATACTACGATTTTTGACCGAAACTAGTATTTCAAAAGGCTTCATAGAATCTAATTTTGAGATAATATTTTGCTTGGAATTCCATCCTAACCTTCCCTCGTAACATATAGAAAGAATCTGAAAAGTTTCGTAGCATTTCAAACAATACTCGATTTTATTTGATTTTTTGACCGAAACTAGTATAAAATTGTGTAGAATATAATACGATTTTTGACCGAAACTAGTATTTCAAAAAGTTTCATAGAATCTAATTTTGAGATAATTTTTTGCTTGGACTTCCATCCTAACCTTCCCTCGTAACATTTAGAAAGAATCTGAAAAGTATCGTAGCATTTCGAACAATCCTCGATTTAATTTGATTTTTTGACCGAAACGTATAAAATCGTGTAGAATATACTACGATTTTTTTACCGAAACTAGTATTTCAAAAAGTTTCGTAGAATCTAATTTTGAGATAATTTTTTTCTTGGACTTCCATCCTAACCTTCCCTCGTAACATATAAAAAGAATCTGAAGAGTTTCGTAGCATTTCGAACAATCCTCGATTTAATTTGATTTTTTGACCGATACGTATAAAATCGTGTAGAATATACTACGATTTTTGACCGAAACTAGTATTTCAAAAAGTTTCATAGAATCTAATTTTGAGATAATTTTTTGCTTGGACTTCCATCCTAACCTTCCCTCGTAATATATAGAAAGAATCTGAAGAGTTTCGTAGCATTTCGAACAATCCTCGATTTAATTTGATTTTTTGACCGAAACGTATAAATCATGTAGAATATACTATGATTTTTGACCGAAACTAGTATTTCAAAAAGTTTCACAGAATATAATTTTGAGATAATTTTTTGCTTGGACTTCCACCCTAAACTTCCCTCGTAACATATAGAAAGAATCTGAAAAGTTTCGTAGCATTTCGGAAATTCCTCGATTTAATTTGATTTTTTGACCGAAACTAGTATAAAATCGTGTAGAATATACTACGATTTTTGATCGAAACTAGTATTTCAAAGGGTTTCATAGAATCTAATTTTGAGAAAATTTTTTTCTTGGACTTCCATCCTAACCTTCCCTCGTAACATATAGAAAGAATCTGAAAAGTTTCGTAGCATTTCAAAGAATCCTCGATTTAATTCGATTTTTTGACCGAAACTAGTATAAAATCGTGTAGAATATAATACGATTTTTGACCGAAACTAGTATTTTAAAAAGTTTCATAGAATCTAATTTTGAGATAATTTTTCGCTTGGACTTCAATCCTAACCTTCCCTCGTAACATATAGAAAGAATCTGAAAAGTTTCGTAGCATTTCGAACAATCCTCGATTTAATTTGATTTTTTGACCGAAACTAGTATAAAATCGTGTAGAATATACTACGATTTCTTACCGAAACTAGTATTTAAAAAGTTTCGTAGAATCTAATTTTGAGATAATTTTTTTCTTTGACTTCCATCCTAACCTTCCCTCGTAATATATAGAAAGAATCTGAAGAGTTTCGTAGCATTTCGAACAATCCTCGATTTAATTTGATTTTTTGACCGAAACGTATAAAATCATGTAGAATATACTACTATTTTTGACCGAAACTAGTATTTCAAAAAGTTTCGCAGAATATAATTTTGAGATAATTTTTTGCTTGGAGTTCCACACTAAACTTCCCTCGTAACATATAGAAAGAATCTGAAAAGTTTCGTAGCATTTCGAAAATTCCTCGATTTAATTTGATTTTTTGACCGAAACTAGTATAAAATCGTGTAGAATATACTACGATTTTTGACCGAAACTAGTATTTCAAAAGGCTTCATAGAATCTAATTTTGAGATAATATTTTGCTTGGAATTCCATCCTAACCTTCCCTCGTAACATATAGAAAGAATCTGAAAAGTTTCGTAGCATTTCAAACAATACTCGATTTTATTTGATTTTTTGACCGAAACTAGTATAAAATTGTGTAGAATATAATACGATTTTTGACCGAAACTAGTATTTCAAAAAGTTTCATAGAATCTAATTTTGAAATAATTTTTTGCTTGGACTTCCATCCTAACCTTCCCTCGTAACATTTAGAAAGAATCTGAAAAGTATCGTAGCATTTCGAACAATCCTCGATTTAATTTGATTTTTTGACCGAAACGTATAAAATCGTGTAGAATATACTACGATTTTTTACCGAAACTAGTATTTCAAAAAGTTTCGTAGAATCTAATTTTGAGATAATTTTTTTCTTGGACTTCCATCCTAACCTTCCCTCGTAACATATAAAAAGAATCTGAAGAGTTTCGTAGCATTTCGAACAATCCTCGATTTAATTTGATTTTTTGACCGAAACGTATAAAATCGTGTAGAATATACTACGATTTTTGACCGAAACTAGTATTTCAAAAAGTTTCATAGAATCTAATTTTGAGATAATTTTTTGCTTGGACTTCCATTCTAACCTTCCCTCGTAATATATAGAAAGAATCTGAAGAGTTTCGTAGCATTTCGAACAATCCTCGATTTAATTTGATTTTTTGACCGAAACGTATAAATCATGTAGAATATACTATGATTTTTGACCGAAACTAGTATTTCAAAAAGTTTCACAGAATATAATTTTGAGATAATTTTTTGCTTGGACTTCCACCCTAAACTTCCCTCGTAACATATAGAAAGAATCTGAAAAGTTTCGTAGCATTTCGGAAATTCCTCGATTTAATTTGATTTTTTGACCGAAACTAGTATAAAATCGTGTAGAATATACTACGATTTTTGATCGAAACTAGTATTTCAAAGGGTTTCATAGAATCTAATTTTGAGAAAATTTTTTGCTTGGACTTCCATCCTAACCTTCCCTCGTAACATATAGAAAGAATCTGAAAAGTTTCGTAGCATTTCAAAGAATCCTCGATTTAATTCGATTTTTTGACCGAAACTAGTATAAAATCGTGTAGAATATAATACGATTTTTGACCGAAACTAGTATTTTAAAAAGTTTCATAGAATCTAATTTTGAGATAATTTTTTGCTTGGACTTCCATCCTAACCTTCCCTCGTAACATATAGAAAGAATCTGAAAAGTTTCGTAGCATTTCGAACAATCCTCGATTTAATTTGATTTTTTGACCGAAACGTATAAAATCCTGTAGAATATACTACGATTTTTGACCGAAACTAGTATTTCAAAAAGTTTCATAGAATCTAATTTTGAGATAATTTTTTGCTTGGACTTCCATCCTAACCTTCCCTCGTAACATATAGAAAGAATCTGAAAAGTTTCGTAGCATTTCGAACAATCCTCGATTTAATTTGATTTTTTGACCGAAACTAGTATAAAATCGTGTAGAATATACTACGATTTCTTACCGAAACTAGTATTTAAAAAGTTTCGTAGAATCTAATTTTGAGATAATTTTTTTCTTTGACTTCCATCCTAACCTTCCCTCGTAATATATAGAAAGAATCTGAAGAGTTTCGTAGCATTTCGAACAATCCTCGATTTAATTTGATTTTTTGACCGAAACGTATAAAATCATGTAGAATATACTACGATTTTTGACCGAAACTAGTATTTCAAAAAGTTTCGCAGAATATAATTTTGAGATAATTTTTTGCTTGGAGTTCCACACTAAACTTCCCTCGTAACATATAGAAAGAATCTGAAAAGTTTCGTAGCATTTCGAAAATTCCTCGATTTAATTTGATTTTTTGACCGAAACTAGTATAAAATCGTGTAGAATATACTACGATTTTTGACCGAAACTAGTATTTCAAAAGGCTTCATAGAATCTAATTTTGAGATAATATTTTGCTTGGAATTCCATCCTAACCTTCCCTCGTAACATATAGAAAGAATCTGAAAAGTTTCGTAGCATTTCAAACAATACTCGATTTTATTTGATTTTTTGACCGAAACTAGTATAAAATTGTGTAGAATATAATACGATTTTTGACCGAAACTAGTATTTCAAAAAGTTTCATAGAATCTAATTTTGAGATAATTTTTTGCTTGGACTTCCATCCTAACCTTCCCTCGTAACATTTAGAAAGAATCTGAAAAGTATCGTAGCATTTCGAACAATCCTCGATTTAATTTGATTTTTTGACCGAAACGTATAAAATCGTGTAGAATATACTACGATTTTTTACCGAAACTAGTATTTCAAAAAGTTTCGTAGAATCTAATTTTGAGATAATTTTTTTCTTGGACTTCCATCCTAACCTTCCCTCGTAACATATAAAAAGAATCTGAAGAGTTTCGTAGCATTTCGAACAATCCTCGATTTAATTTGATTTTTTGACCGAAACGTATAAAATCGTGTAGAATATACTACGATTTTTGACCGAAACTAGTATTTCAAAAAGTTTCATAGAATCTAATTTTGAGATAATTTTTTGCTTGGACTTCCATCCTAACCTTCCCTCGTAACATATAGAAAGAATCTGAAAAGTTTCGTAGCATTTCGAACAATCCTCGATTTAATTTGATTTTTTGACCGAAACTAGTATAAAATCGTGTAGAATATACTACGATTTCTTACCGAAACTAGTATTTAAAAAGTTTCGTAGAATCTAATTTTGAGATAATTTTTTTCTTTGACTTCCATCCTAACCTTCCCTCGTAATATATAGAAAGAATCTGAAGAGTTTCGTAGCATTTCGAACAATCCTCGATTTAATTTGATTTTTTGACCGAAACGTATAAAATCATGTAGAATATACTACGATTTTTGACCGAAACTAGTATTTCAAAAAGTTTCGCAGAATATAATTTTGAGATAATTTTTTGCTTGGAGTTCCACACTAAACTTCCCTCGTAACATATAGAAAGAATCTGAAAAGTTTCGTAGCATTTCGAAAATTCCTCGATTTAATTTGATTTTTTGACCGAAACTAGTATAAAATCGTGTAGAATATACTACGATTTTTGACCGAAACTAGTATTTCAAAAGGCTTCATAGAATCTAATTTTGAGATAATATTTTGCTTGGAATTCCATCCTAACCTTCCCTCGTAACATATAGAAAGAATCTGAAAAGTTTCGTAGCATTTCAAACAATACTCGATTTTATTTGATTTTTTGACCGAAACTAGTATAAAATTGTGTAGAATATAATACGATTTTTGACCGAAACTAGTATTTCAAAAAGTTTCATAGAATCTAAGTTTGAGATAATTTTTTGCTTGGACTTCCATCCTAACCTTCCCTCGTAACATTTAGAAAGAATCTGAAAAGTATCGTAGCATTTCGAACAATCCTCGATTTAATTTGATTTTTTGACCGAAACGTATAAAATCGTGTAGAATATACTACGATTTTTTACCGAAACTAGTATTTCAAAAAGTTTCGTAGAATCTAATTTTGAGATAATTTTTTTCTTGGACTTCCATCCTAACCTTCCCTCGTAACATATAAAAAGAATCTGAAGAGTTTCGTAGCATTTCGAACAATCCTCGATTTAATTTGATTTTTTGACCGAAACGTATAAAATCGTGTAGAATATACTACGATTTTTGACCGAAACTAGTATTTCAAAAAGTTTCATAGAATCTAATTTTGAGATAATTTTTTGCTTGGACTTCCATCCTAACCTTCCCTCGTAATATATAGAAAGAATCTGAAGAGTTTCGTAGCATTTCGAACAATCCTCGATTTAATTTGATTTTTTGACCGAAACGTATAAATCATGTAGAATATACTACGATTTTTGACTGAAACTAGTATTTCAAAAAGTTTCACAGAATATAATTTTGAGATAATTTTTTGCTTGGACTTCCATCCTAACCTTCCCTCGTAACATATAGAAAGAATCTGAAGAGTTTCGTAGCATTTCGAACAATTCTCGATTTAATTTGATTTTTTGACCGAAACGTATAAAATCGTGTAGAATATACTACGATTTTTGACCGAAACTAGTATTTCAAAAAGTTTCATAGAATCTAATTTTGAGATAATTTTTTGCTTGGACTTCCATCCTAACCTTCCCTCGTAATATATAGAAAGAATCTGAAGAGTTTCGTAGCATTTCGAACAATCCTCGATTTAATTTGATTTTTTGACCGAAACGTATAAATCATGTAGAATATACTACGATTTTTGACTGAAACTAGTATTTCAAAAAGTTTCACAGAATATAATTTTGAGATAATTTTTTGCTTGGACTTCTACCCTAAACTTCCCTCGTAACATATAGAAAGAATCTGAAAAGTTTCGTAGCATTTCGAAAATTCCTCAATTTAATTTGATTTTTTGACCGAAACTAGAATAAAATCGTGTAGAATATACTACGATTTTTGATCGAAACTAGTATTTCAAAGGGTTTCATAGAATCTAATTTTGAGATAATTTTTTGCTTGGACTTCCACCCTAAACTTCCCTCGTAACATATAGAAAGAATATGAAAAGTTTCGTAGCTTTCGAAAATTCCTCGATTTAATTTGATTTTTTGACCGAAACTAGTATAAAATCGTGTAGAATATACTAAGATTTTTGACCGAAACTAGTATTTCAAAAGGTTTCATAGAATCTAATTTTGAGATAATTTTTTGCTTGGACTTCCATCCTAACCTTCCCTCGTAACATATAGAAAGAATCTGAAAAGTTTCGTAGCATTTCGAACAATCCTCGATTTAATTTGATTTTTTGACCGAAACTAGTATAAAATCGTGTAGAATATACTAAGATTTCTTACCGAAAAGAGTATTTAAAAAGTTTCGTAGAATCTAATTTTGAGATAATTTTTTTCTTGGACTTCCATCCTAACCTTCCCTCGTAATATATAGAAAGAATCTGAAGAGTTTCGTACCATTTCGAACAATCCTCGATTTAATTTGATTTTTTGACCGAAACGTATAAAATCATGTAGAATATACTACGATTTTTGACCGAAACTAGTATTTCAAAAAGTTTCACAGAATATAATTTTGAGATAATTTTTTGCTTGGAGTTCCACCCTAAACTTCCCTCGTAACATATAGAAAGAATCTGAAAAGTTTCGTAGCATTTCGAAAATTCCTCGATTTAATTTGATTTTTTGACCGAAACTAGTATAAAATCGTGTAGAATATACTACGATTTTTGACCGAAACTAGTATTTCAAAAGGCTTCATAGAATCTAATTTTGAGATAATTTTTTGCTTGTACTTCCATCCTAACCTTCCCTCGTAATATATAGAAAGAATCTGAAGAGTTTCGTAGCATTTCGAACAATCCTCGATTTAATTTGATTTTTTGACCGAAACGTATAAATCATGTAGAATATACTACGATTTTTGACTGAAACTAGTATTTCAAAAAGTTTCACAGAATATAATTTTGAGATAATTTTTTGCTTGGACTTCCACCCTAAACTTCCCTCGTAACATATAGAAAGAATCTGAAAAGTTTCGTAGCATTTCGAAAATTCCTCGATTTAATTTGATTTTTTGACCGAAACTAGTATAAAATCGTGTAGAATATACTACGATTTTTGATCGAAACTAGTATTTTAAAGGGTTTCATAGAATCTAATTTTGAGATAATTTTTTGCTTGGACTTCCATCCTAACCTTCCCTCGTAACATATAGAAAGAATCTGAAAAGTTTCGTAGCATTTCAAACAATCCTCGATTTAATTCGATTTTTTGACCGAAACAGGGATAAAATCGTGGTGAATATAATACGATTTTTGACCGAAACTAGTATTTCAAAAAGTTTCATAGAATCTAATTTTGAGATAATTTTTTGCTTGGACTTCCATCCTAACCTTCCCTCGTAACATATAGAAAGAATCTGAAAAGATTCGTAGCATTTCGAACAATCCTCGATTTAATTTGAATTTTTGACCGAAACTAGTATAAAATCGTGTAGAATATACTAAGATTTCTTACCGAAAAGAGTATTTAAAAAGTTTCGTAGAATCTAATTTTGAGATAATTTTTTTCTTGTACTTCCATCCTAACCTTCCCTCGTAATATATAGAAAGAATCTGAAGAGTTTCGAACCATTTCGAACAATCCTCGATTTAATTTGATTTTTTGACCGAAACGTATAAAATCATGTAGAAAATACTACGATTTTTGACCGAAACTAGTATTTCAAAAAGTTTCACAGAATATAATTTTGAGATAATTTTTTGCTTGGAGTTCCACCCTAAACTTCCCTCGTAACATATAGAAAGAATCTGAAAAGTTTCGTAGCATTTCGAAAATTCCTCGATTTAATTTGATTTTTTGACCGAAACTAGTATAAAATCGTGTAGAATATACTACGATTTTTGACCGAAACTAGTATTTCAAAAGGCTTCATAGAATTTAATTTTAAGATTTTTTTTTGCATGGACTTCCATCATAACCTTCCCTCGTAACATATAAAAAGAATCTGAAAAGTTTCGTAGCATTTCGAACAATCCTCGATTTAATTTAATTTTTTGACCGAAACTAGTATAAAATCGTGTAGAATATACTACGATTTTTGACCGAAACTAATATTTCAAAAAGTTTCGTAGAATCTAATTTTGAGATAATTTTTTGCTTGGACTTCCATCCTAACCTTCCCTCGTAACATATAGAAAGAATCTGAAGAGTTTCGTAGCATTTCGAACAATTCTCGATTTAATTTGATTTTTTGACCGAAACGTATAAAATCGTGTAGAATATACTACGATTTTTGACCGAAACTAGTATTTCAAAAAGTTTCATAGAATCTAATTTTGAGATAATTTTTTGCTTGGACTTCCATCCTAACCTTCCCTCATAATATATAGAAAGAATCTGAAGAGTTTCGTAGCATTTCGAACAATCCTCGATTTAATTTGATTTTTTGACCGAAACGTATAAATCATGTAGAATATACTACGATTTTTGACTGAAACTAGTATTTCAAAAAGTTTCACAGAATATAATTTTGAGATAATTTTTTGCTTGGACTTCCACCCTAAACTTCCCTCGTAACATATAGAAAGAATATGAAAAGTTTCGTAGCATTTCGAAAATTCCTCAATTTAATTTGATTTTTTGACAGAAACTAGTATAAAATCGTGTAGAATATACTACGATTTTTGACCGAAACTAGTATTTCAAAAGGCTTCATAGAATCTAATTTTGAGATAATATTTTGCTTGGAATTCCATCCTAACCTTCCCTCGTAACATATAGAAAGAATCTGAAAAGTTTCGTAGCATTTCAAACAATACTCGATTTTATTTGATTTTTTGACCGAAACTAGTATAAAATTGTGTAGAATATAATACGATTTTTGACCGAAACTAGTATTTCAAAAAGTTTCATAGAATCTAATTTTGAGATAATTTTTTGCTTGGACTTCCATCCTAACCTTCCCTCGTAACATTTAGAAAGAATCTGAAAAGTATCGTAGCATTTCGAACAATCCTCGATTTAATTTGATTTTTTGACCGAAACGTATAAAATCGTGTAGAATATACTACGATTTTTTACCGAAACTAGTATTTCAAAAAGTTTCGTAGAATCTAATTTTGAGATAATTTTTTTCTTGGACTTCCATCCTAACCTTCCCTCGTAACATATAAAAAGAATCTGAAGAGTTTCGTAGCATTTCGAACAATCCTCGATTTAATTTGATTTTTTGACCGAAACGTATAAAATCCTGTAGAATATACTACGATTTTTGACCGAAACTAGTATTTCAAAAAGTTTCATAGAATCTAATTTTGAGATAATTTTTTGCTTGGACTTCCATCCTAACCTTCCCTCGTAACATATAGAAAGAATCTGAAAAGTTTCGTAGCATTTCGAACAATCCTCGATTTAATTTGATTTTTTGACCGAAACTAGTATAAAATCGTGTAGAATATACTACGATTTCTTACCGAAACTAGTATTTAAAAAGTTTCGTAGAATCTAATTTTGAGATAATTTTTTTCTTTGACTTCCATCCTAACCTTCCCTCGTAATATATAGAAAGAATCTGAAGAGTTTCGTAGCATTTCGAACAATCCTCGATTTAATTTGATTTTTTGACCGAAACGTATAAAATCATGTAGAATATACTACGATTTTTGACCGAAACTAGTATTTCAAAAAGTTTCGCAGAATATAATTTTGAGATAATTTTTTGCTTGGACTTCCACCCTAAACTTCCCTCGTAACATATAGAAAGAATCTGAAAAGTTTCGTAGCATTTCGAAAATTCCTCGATTTAATTTGATTTTTTGACCGAAACTAGGATAAAATCGTGTAGAATATACTACGATTTTTGACCGAAACTAGTATTTCAAAAGGCTTCATAGAATCTAATTTTGAGATAATATTTTGCTTGGAATTCCATCCTAACCTTCCCTCGTAACATATAGAAAGAATCTGAAAAGTTTCGTAGCATTTCAAACAATACTCGATTTTATTTGATTTTTTGACCGAAACTAGTATAAAATTGTGTAGAATATAATACGATTTTTGACCGAAACTAGTATTTCAAAAAGTTTCATAGAATCTAATTTTGAGATAATTTTTTGCTTGGACTTCCATCCTAACCTTCCCTCGTAACATTTAGAAAGAATCTGAAAAGTATCGTAGCATTTCGAACAATCCTCGATTTAATTTGATTTTTTGACCGAAACGTATAAAATCGTGTAGAATATACTACGATTTTTTACCGAAACTAGTATTTCAAAAAGTTTCGTAGAATCTAATTTTGAGATAATTTTTTTCTTGGACTTCCATCCTAACCTTCCCTCGTAACATATAAAAAGAATCTGAAGAGTTTCGTAGCATTTCGAACAATCCTCGATTTAATTTGATTTTTTGACCGAAACGTATAAAATCCTGTAGAATATACTACGATTTTTGACCGAAACTAGTATTTCAAAAAGTTTCATAGAATCTAATTTTGAGATAATTTTTTGCTTGGACTTCCATCCTAACCTTCCCTCGTAACATATAGAAAGAATCTGAAAAGTTTCGTAGCATTTCGAACAATCCTCGATTTAATTTGATTTTTTGACCGAAACTAGTATAAAATCGTGTAGAATATACTACGATTTCTTACCGAAACTAGTATTTAAAAAGTTTCGTAGAATCTAATTTTGAGATAATTTTTTTCTTTGACTTCCATCCTAACCTTCCCTCGTAATATATAGAAAGAATCTGAAGAGTTTCGTAGCATTTCGAACAATCCTCGATTTAATTTGATTTTTTGACCGAAACGTATAAAATCATGTAGAATATACTACGATTTTTGACCGAAACTAGTATTTCAAAAAGTTTCGCAGAATATAATTTTGAGATAATTTTTTGCTTGGAGTTCCACACTAAACTTCCCTCGTAACATATAGAAAGAATCTGAAAAGTTTCGTAGCATTTCGAAAATTCCTCGATTTAATTTGATTTTTTGACCGAAACTAGTATAAAATCGTGTAGAATATACTACGATTTTTGACCGAAACTAGTATTTCAAAAGGCTTCATAGAATCTAATTTTGAGATAATATTTTGCTTGGAATTCCATCCTAACCTTCCCTCGTAACATATAGAAAGAATCTGAAAAGTTTCGTAGCATTTCAAACAATACTCGATTTTATTTGATTTTTTGACCGAAACTAGTATAAAATTGTGTAGAATATAATACGATTTTTGACCGAAACTAGTATTTCAAAAAGTTTCATAGAATCTAATTTTGAGATAATTTTTTGCTTGGACTTCCATCCTAACCTTCCCTCGTAACATTTAGAAAGAATCTGAAAAGTATCGTAGCATTTCGAACAATCCTCGATTTAATTTGATTTTTTGACCGAAACGTATAAAATCGTGTAGAATATACTACGATTTTTTACCGAAACTAGTATTTCAAAAAGTTTCGTAGAATCTAATTTTGAGATAATTTTTTTCTTGGACTTCCATCCTAACCTTCCCTCGTAACATATAAAAAGAATCTGAAGAGTTTCGTAGCATTTCGAACAATCCTCGATTTAATTTGATTTTTTGACCGAAACGTATAAAATCCTGTAGAATATACTACGATTTTTGACCGAAACTAGTATTTCAAAAAGTTTCATAGAATCTAATTTTGAGATAATTTTTTGCTTGGACTTCCATCCTAACCTTCCCTCGTAACATATAGAAAGAATCTGAAAAGTTTCGTAGCATTTCGAACAATCCTCGATTTAATTTGATTTTTTGACCGAAACTAGTATAAAATCGTGTAGAATATACTACGATTTCTTACCGAAACTAGTATTTAAAAAGTTTCGTAGAATCTAATTTTGAGATAATTTTTTTCTTTGACTTCCATCCTAACCTTCCCTCGTAATATATAGAAAGAATCTGAAGAGTTTCGTAGCATTTCGAACAATCCTCGATTTAATTTGATTTTTTGACCGAAACGTATAAAATCATGTAGAATATACTACGATTTTTGACTGAAACTAGTATTTCAAAAAGTTTCACAGAATATAATTTTGAGATAATTTTTTGCTTGGACTTCCACCCTAAACTTCCCTCGTAACATATAGAAAGAATCTGAAAAGTTTCGTAGCATTTCGAAAATTCCTCGATTTAATTTGATTTTTTGACCGAAACTAGGATAAAATCGTGTAGAATATACTACGATTTTTGACCGAAACTAGTATTTCAAAAGGCTTCATAGAATCTAATTTTGAGATAATATTTTGCTTGGAATTCCATCCTAACCTTCCCTCGTAACATATAGAAAGAATCTGAAAAGTTTCGTAGCATTTCAAACAATACTCGATTTTATTTGATTTTTTGACCGAAACTAGTATAAAATTGTGTAGAATATAATACGATTTTTGACCGAAACTAGTATTTCAAAAAGTTTCATAGAATCTAATTTTGAGATAATTTTTTGCTTGGACTTCCATCCTAACCTTCCCTCGTAACATTTAGAAAGAATCTGAAAAGTATCGTAGCATTTCGAACAATCCTCGATTTAATTTGATTTTTTGACCGAAACGTATAAAATCGTGTAGAATATACTACGATTTTTTACCGAAACTAGTATTTCAAAAAGTTTCGTAGAATCTAATTTTGAGATAATTTTTTTCTTGGACTTCCATCCTAACCTTCCCTCGTAACATATAAAAAGAATCTGAAGAGTTTCGTAGCATTTCGAACAATCCTCGATTTAATTTGATTTTTTGACCGAAACGTATAAAATCCTGTAGAATATACTACGATTTTTGACCGAAACTAGTATTTCAAAAAGTTTCATAGAATCTAATTTTGAGATAATTTTTTGCTTGGACTTCCATCCTAACCTTCCCTCGTAACATATAGAAAGAATCTGAAAAGTTTCGTAGCATTTCGAACAATCCTCGATTTAATTTGATTTTTTGACCGAAACTAGTATAAAATCGTGTAGAATATACTACGATTTCTTACCGAAACTAGTATTTAAAAAGTTTCGTAGAATCTAATTTTGAGATAATTTTTTTCTTTGACTTCCATCCTAACCTTCCCTCGTAATATATAGAAAGAATCTGAAGAGTTTCGTAGCATTTCGAACAATCCTCGATTTAATTTGATTTTTTGACCGAAACGTATAAAATCATGTAGAATATACTACGATTTTTGACCGAAACTAGTATTTCAAAAAGTTTCGCAGAATATAATTTTGAGATAATTTTTTGCTTGGAGTTCCACACTAAACTTCCCTCGTAACATATAGAAAGAATCTGAAAAGTTTCGTAGCATTTCGAAAATTCCTCGATTTAATTTGATTTTTTGACCGAAACTAGTATAAAATCGTGTAGAATATACTACGATTTTTGACCGAAACTAGTATTTCAAAAGGCTTCATAGAATCTAATTTTGAGATAATATTTTGCTTGGAATTCCATCCTAACCTTCCCTCGTAACATATAGAAAGAATCTGAAAAGTTTCGTAGCATTTCAAACAATACTCGATTTTATTTGATTTTTTGACCGAAACTAGTATAAAATTGTGTAGAATATAATACGATTTTTGACCGAAACTAGTATTTCAAAAAGTTTCATAGAATCTAATTTTGAGATAATTTTTTGCTTGGACTTCCATCCTAACCTTCCCTCGTAACATTTAGAAAGAATCTGAAAAGTATCGTAGCATTTCGAACAATCCTCGATTTAATTTGATTTTTTGACCGAAACGTATAAAATCGTGTAGAATATACTACGATTTTTTACCGAAACTAGTATTTCAAAAAGTTTCGTAGAATCTAATTTTGAGATAATTTTTTTCTTGGACTTCCATCCTAACCTTCCCTCGTAACATATAAAAAGAATCTGAAGAGTTTCGTAGCATTTCGAACAATCCTCGATTTAATTTGATTTTTTGACCGAAACGTATAAAATCGTGTAGAATATACTATGATTTTTGACCGAAACTAGTATTTCAAAAAGTTTCATAGAATCTAATTTTGAGATAATTTTTTGCTTGGACTTCCATCCTAACCTTCCCTCGTAACATATAGAAAGAATCTGAAAAGTTTCGTAGCATTTCGAACAATCCTCGATTTAATTTGATTTTTTGACCGAAACTAGTATAAAATCGTGTAGAATATACTACGATTTCTTACCGAAACTAGTATTTAAAAAGTTTCGTAGAATCTAATTTTGAGATAATTTTTTTCTTTGACTTCCATCCTAACCTTCCCTCGTAATATATAGAAAGAATCTGAAGAGTTTCGTAGCATTTCGAACAATCCTCGATTTAATTTGATTTTTTGACCGAAACGTATAAAATCATGTAGAATATACTACGATTTTTGACCGAAACTAGTATTTCAAAAAGTTTCGCAGAATATAATTTTGAGATAATTTTTTGCTTGGAGTTCCACACTAAACTTCCCTCGTAACATATAGAAAGAATCTGAAAAGTTTCGTAGCATTTCGAAAATTCCTCGATTTAATTTGATTTTTTGACCGAAACTAGTATAAAATCGTGTAGAATATACTACGATTTTTGACCGAAACTAGTATTTCAAAAGGCTTCATAGAATCTAATTTTGAGATAATATTTTGCTTGGAATTCCATCCTAACCTTCCCTCGTAACATATAGAAAGAATCTGAAAAGTTTCGTAGCATTTCAAACAATACTCGATTTTATTTGATTTTTTGACCGAAACTAGTATAAAATTGTGTAGAATATAATACGATTTTTGACCGAAACTAGTATTTCAAAAAGTTTCATAGAATCTAATTTTGAGATAATTTTTTGCTTGGACTTCCATCCTAACCTTCCCTCGTAACATTTAGAAAGAATCTGAAAAGTATCGTAGCATTTCGAACAATCCTCGATTTAATTTGATTTTTTGACCGAAACGTATAAAATCGTGTAGAATATACTACGATTTTTTACCGAAACTAGTATTTCAAAAAGTTTCGTAGAATCTAATTTTGAGATAATTTTTTTCTTGGACTTCCATCCTAACCTTCCCTCGTAACATATAAAAAGAATCTGAAGAGTTTCGTAGCATTTCGAACAATCCTCGATTTAATTTGATTTTTTGACCGAAACGTATAAAATCGTGTAGAATATACTACGATTTTTGACCGAAACTAGTATTTCAAAAAGTTTCATAGAATCTAATTTTGAGATAATTTTTTGCTTGGACTTCCATCCTAACCTTCCCTCGTAATATATAGAAAGAATCTGAAGAGTTTCGTAGCATTTCGAACAATCCTCGATTTAATTTGATTTTTTGACCGAAACGTATAAATCATGTAGAATATACTACGATTTTTGACTGAAACTAGTATTTCAAAAAGTTTCACAGAATATAATTTTGAGATAATTTTTTGCTTGGACTTCCATCCTAACCTTCCCTCGTAACATATAGAAAGAATCTGAAGAGTTTCGTAGCATTTCGAACAATTCTCGATTTAATTTGATTTTTTGACCGAAACGTATAAAATCGTGTAGAATATACTACGATTTTTGACCGAAACTAGTATTTCAAAAAGTTTCATAGAATCTAATTTTGAGATAATTTTTTGCTTGGACTTCCATCCTAACCTTCCCTCGTAATATATAGAAAGAATCTGAAGAGTTTCGTAGCATTTCGAACAATCCTCGATTTAATTTGATTTTTTGACCGAAACGTATAAATCATGTAGAATATACTACGATTTTTGACTGAAACTAGTATTTCAAAAAGTTTCACAGAATATAATTTTGAGATAATTTTTTGCTTGGACTTCTACCCTAAACTTCCCTCGTAACATATAGAAAGAATCTGAAAAGTTTCGTAGCATTTCGAAAATTCCTCAATTTAATTTGATTTTTTGACCGAAACTAGAATAAAATCGTGTAGAATATACTACGATTTTTGATCGAAACTAGTATTTCAAAGGGTTTCATAGAATCTAATTTTGAGATAATTTTTTGCTTGGACTTCCACCCTAAACTTCCCTCGTAACATATAGAAAGAATATGAAAAGTTTCGTAGCTTTCGAAAATTCCTCGATTTAATTTGATTTTTTGACCGAAACTAGTATAAAATCGTGTAGAATATACTAAGATTTTTGACCGAAACTAGTATTTCAAAAGGTTTCATAGAATCTAATTTTGAGATAATTTTTTGCTTGGACTTCCATCCTAACCTTCCCTCGTAACATATAGAAAGAATCTGAAAAGTTTCGTAGCATTTCGAACAATCCTCGATTTAATTTGATTTTTTGACCGAAACTAGTATAAAATCGTGTAGAATATACTAAGATTTCTTACCGAAAAGAGTATTTAAAAAGTTTCGTAGAATCTAATTTTGAGATAATTTTTTTCTTGGACTTCCATCCTAACCTTCCCTCGTAATATATAGAAAGAATCTGAAGAGTTTCGTACCATTTCGAACAATCCTCGATTTAATTTGATTTTTTGACCGAAACGTATAAAATCATGTAGAATATACTACGATTTTTGACCGAAACTAGTATTTCAAAAAGTTTCACAGAATATAATTTTGAGATAATTTTTTGCTTGGAGTTCCACCCTAAACTTCCCTCGTAACATATAGAAAGAATCTGAAAAGTTTCGTAGCATTTCGAAAATTCCTCGATTTAATTTGATTTTTTGACCGAAACTAGTATAAAATCGTGTAGAATATACTACGATTTTTGACCGAAACTAGTATTTCAAAAGGCTTCATAGAATCTAATTTTGAGATAATTTTTTGCTTGTACTTCCATCCTAACCTTCCCTCGTAATATATAGAAAGAATCTGAAGAGTTTCGTAGCATTTCGAACAATCCTCGATTTAATTTGATTTTTTGACCGAAACGTATAAATCATGTAGAATATACTACGATTTTTGACTGAAACTAGTATTTCAAAAAGTTTCACAGAATATAATTTTGAGATAATTTTTTGCTTGGACTTCCACCCTAAACTTCCCTCGTAACATATAGAAAGAATCTGAAAAGTTTCGTAGCATTTCGAAAATTCCTCGATTTAATTTGATTTTTTGACCGAAACTAGTATAAAATCGTGTAGAATATACTACGATTTTTGATCGAAACTAGTATTTTAAAGGGTTTCATAGAATCTAATTTTGAGATAATTTTTTGCTTGGACTTCCATCCTAACCTTCCCTCGTAACATATAGAAAGAATCTGAAAAGTTTCGTAGCATTTCAAACAATCCTCGATTTAATTCGATTTTTTGACCGAAACAGGGATAAAATCGTGGTGAATATAATACGATTTTTGACCGAAACTAGTATTTCAAAAAGTTTCATAGAATCTAATTTTGAGATAATTTTTTGCTTGGACTTCCATCCTAACCTTCCCTCGTAACATATAGAAAGAATCTGAAAAGATTCGTAGCATTTCGAACAATCCTCGATTTAATTTGAATTTTTGACCGAAACTAGTATAAAATCGTGTAGAATATACTAAGATTTCTTACCGAAAAGAGTATTTAAAAAGTTTCGTAGAATCTAATTTTGAGATAATTTTTTTCTTGTACTTCCATCCTAACCTTCCCTCGTAATATATAGAAAGAATCTGAAGAGTTTCGAACCATTTCGAACAATCCTCGATTTAATTTGATTTTTTGACCGAAACGTATAAAATCATGTAGAAAATACTACGATTTTTGACCGAAACTAGTATTTCAAAAAGTTTCACAGAATATAATTTTGAGATAATTTTTTGCTTGGAGTTCCACCCTAAACTTCCCTCGTAACATATAGAAAGAATCTGAAAAGTTTCGTAGCATTTCGAAAATTCCTCGATTTAATTTGATTTTTTGACCGAAACTAGTATAAAATCGTGTAGAATATACTACGATTTTTGGCCGAAACTAGTATTTCAAAAGGCTTCATAGAATTTAATTTTAAGATTTTTTTTTGCATGGACTTCCATCATAACCTTCCCTCGTAACATATAAAAAGAATCTGAAAAGTTTCGTAGCATTTCGAACAATCCTCGATTTAATTTAATTTTTTGACCGAAACTAGTATAAAATCGTGTAGAATATACTACGATTTTTGACCGAAACTAATATTTCAAAAAGTTTCGTAGAATCTAATTTTGAGATAATTTTTTGCTTGGACTTCCATCCTAACCTTCCCTCGTAACATATAGAAAGAATCTGAAGAGTTTCGTAGCATTTCGAACAATTCTCGATTTAATTTGATTTTTTGACCGAAACGTATAAAATCGTGTAGAATATACTACGATTTTTGACCGAAACTAGTATTTCAAAAAGTTTCATAGAATCTAATTTTGAGATAATTTTTTGCTTGGACTTCCATCCTAACCTTCCCTCGTAATATATAGAAAGAATCTGAAGAGTTTCGTAGCATTTCGAACAATCCTCGATTTAATTTGATTTTTTGACCGAAACGTATAAATCATGTAGAATATACTACGATTTTTGACTGAAACTAGTATTTCAAAAAGTTTCACAGAATATAATTTTGAGATAATTTTTTGCTTGGACTTCCACCCTAAACTTCCCTCGTAACATATAGAAAGAATATGAAAAGTTTCGTAGCATTTCGAAAATTCCTCAATTTAATTTGATTTTTTGACCGAAACTAGTATAAAATCGTGTAGAATATACTACGATTTTTGATCGAAACTAGTATTTCAAAGGGTTTCATAGAATCTAATTTTGAGATAATTTTTTGCTTGGACTTCCACCCTAAACTTCCCTCGTAACATATAGAAAGAATATGAAAAGTTTCGTAGCTTTCGAAAATTCCTCGATTTAATTTGATTTTTTGACCGAAACTAGTATAAAATCGTGTAGAATATACTAAGATTTTTGACCGAAACTAGTATTTCAAAAGGTTTCATAGAATCTAATTTTGAGATAATTTTTTGCTTGGACTTCCATCCTAACCTTCCCTCGTAACATATAGAAAGAATCTGAAAAGTTTCGTAGCATTTCGAACAATCCTCGATTTAATTTGATTTTTTGACCGAAACTAGTATAAAATCGTGTAGAATATACTAAGATTTCTTACCGAAAAGAGTATTTAAAAAGTTTCGTAGAATCTAATTTTGAGATAATTTTTTTCTTGGACTTCCATCCTAACCTTCCCTCGTAATATATAGAAAGAATCTGAAGAGTTTCGTACCATTTCGAACAATCCTCGATTTAATTTGATTTTTTGACCGAAACGTATAAAATCATGTAGAATATACTACGATTTTTAACCGAAACTAGTATTTCAAAAAGTTTCACAGAATATAATTTTGAGATAATTTTTTGCTTGGAGTTCCACCCTAAACTTCCCTCGTAACATATAGAAAGAATCTGAAAAGTTTCGTAGCATTTCGAAAATTCCTCGATTTAATTTGATTTTTTGACCGAAACTAGTATAAAATCGTGTAGAATATACTACGATTTTTGACCGAAACTAGTATTTCAAAAGGCTTCATAGAATCTAATTTTGAGATAATTTTTTGCTTGGACTTCCATCCTAACCTTCCCTCGTAATATATAGAAAGAATCTGAAGAGTTTCGTAGCATTTCGAACAATCCTCGATTTAATTTGATTTTTTGACCGAAACGTATAAATCATGTAGAATATACTACGATTTTTGACTGAAACTAGTATTTCAAAAAGTTTCACAAAATATAATTTTGAGATAATTTTTTGCTTGGACTTCCACCCTAAACTTCCCTCGTAACATATAGAAAGAATCTGAAAAGTTTCGTAGCATTTCGAAAATTCCTCGATTTAATTTGATTTTTTGACCGAAACTAGTATTTCAAAAAGTTTCACAGAATATAATTTTGAGATAATTTTTTGCTTGGAGTTCCACCCTAAACTTCCCTCGTAACATATAGAAAGAATCTGAAAAGTTTCGTAGCATTTCGAAAATTCCTCGATTTAATTTGATTTTTTGACCGAAACTAGTATAAAATCGTGTAGAATATACTACGATTTTTGACCGAAACTAGTATTTCAAAAGGCTTCATAGAATCTAATTTTGAGATAATTTTTTGCTTGGACTTCCATCCTAACCTTCCCTCGTAATATATAGAAAGAATCTGAAGAGTTTCGTAGCATTTCGAACAATCCTCGATTTAATTTGATTTTTTGACCGAAACGTATAAATCATGTAGAATATACTACGATTTTTGACTGAAACTAGTATTTCAAAAAGTTTCACAGAATATAATTTTGAGATAATTTTTTGCTTGGACTTCCACCCTAAACTTCCCTCGTAACATATAGAAAGAATCTGAAAAGTTTCGTAGCATTTCGAAAATTCCTCGATTTAATTTGATTTTTTGACCGAAACTAGTATAAAATCGTGTAGAATATACTACGATTTTTGATCGAAACTAGTATTTCAAAGGGTTTCATAGAATCTAATTTTGAGATAATTTTTTGCTTGGACTTCCATCCTAACCTTCCCTCGTAACATATAGAAAGAATCTGAAAAGTTTCGTAGCATTTCAAACAATCCTCGATTTAATTCGATTTTTTGACCGAAACAGGGATAAAATCGTGGTGAATATAATACGATTTTTGACCGAAACTAGTATTTCAAAATGTTTCATAGAATCTAATTTTGAGATAATTTTTTGCTTGGACTTCCATCCTAACCTTCCCTCGTAACATATAGAAAGAATCTGAAAAGATTCGTAGCATTTCGAACAATCCTCGATTTAATTTGAATTTTTGACCGAAACTAGTATAAAATCGTGTAGAATATACTAAGATTTCTTACCGAAAAGAGTATTTAAAAAGTTTCGTAGAATCTAATTTTGAGATAATTTTTTTCTTGGACTTCCATCCTAACCTTCCCTCGTAATATATAGAAAGAATCTGAAGAGTTTCGTACCATTTCGAACAATCCTCGATTTAATTTGATTTTTTGACCGAAACGTATAAAATCATGTAGAATATACTACGATTTTTAACCGAAACTAGTATTTCAAAAAGTTTCACAGAATATAATTTTGAGATAATTTTTTGCTTGGAGTTCCACCCTAAACTTCCCTCGTAACATATAGAAAGAATCTGAAAAGTTTCGTAGCATTTCAAAAATTCCTCGATTTAATTTGATTTTTTGACCGAAACTAGTATAAAATCGTGTAGAATATACTACGATTTTTGACCGAAACTAGTATTTCAAAAGGCTTCATAGAATCTAATTTTGAGATAATTTTTTGCTTGGACTTCCATCCTAACCTTCCCTCGTAATATATAGAAAGAATCTGAAGAGTTTCGTAGCATTTCGAACAATCCTCGATTTAATTTGATTTTTTGACCGAAACGTATAAATCATGTAGAATATACTACGATTTTTGACTGAAACTAGTATTTCAAAAAGTTTCACAAAATATAATTTTGAGATAATTTTTTGCTTGGACTTCCACCCTAAACTTCCCTCGTAACATATAGAAAGAATCTGAAAAGTTTCGTAGCATTTCGAAAATTCCTCGATTTAATTTGATTTTTTGACCGAAACTAGTATTTCAAAAAGTTTCACAGAATATAATTTTGAGATAATTTTTTGCTTGGAGTTCCACCCTAAACTTCCCTCGTAACATATAGAAAGAATCTGAAAAGTTTCGTAGCATTTCGAAAATTCCTCGATTTAATTTGATTTTTGACCGAAACTAGTATTTCAAAAAGTTTCACAGAATATAATTTTGAGATAATTTTTTGCTTGGAGTTCCACCCTAAACTTCCCTCGTAACATATAGAAAGAATCTGAAAAGTTTCGTAGCATTTCGAAAATTCCTCGATTTAATTTGATTTTTTGACCGAAACTAGTATAAAATCGTGTAGAATATACTACGATTTTTGACCGAAACTAGTATTTCAAAAGGCTTCATAGAATCTAATTTTGAGATAATTTTTTGCTTGGACTTCCATCCTAACCTTCCCTCGTAATATATAGAAAGAATCTGAAGAGTTTCGTAGCATTTCGAACAATCCTCGATTTAATTTGATTTTTTGACCGAAACGTATAAATCATGTAGAATATACTACGATTTTTGACTGAAACTAGTATTTCAAAAAGTTTCACAGAATATAATTTTGAGATAATTTTTTGCTTGGACTTCCACCCTAAACTTCCCTCGTAACATATAGAAAGAATCTGAAAAGTTTCGTAGCATTTCGAAAATTCCTCGATTTAATTTGATTTTTTGACCGAAACTAGTATAAAATCGTGTAGAATATACTACGATTTTTGATCGAAACTAGTATTTCAAAGGGTTTCATAGAATCTAATTTTGAGATAATTTTTTGCTTGGACTTCCATCCTAACCTTCCCTCGTAACATATAGAAAGAATCTGAAAAGTTTCGTAGCATTTCAAACAATCCTCGATTTAATTCGATTTTTTGACCGAAACAGGGATAAAATCGTGGTGAATATAATACGATTTTTGACCGAAACTAGTATTTCAAAAAGTTTCATAGAATCTAATTTTGAGATAATTTTTTGCTTGGACTTCCATCCTAACCTTCCCTCGTAACATATAGAAAGAATCTGAAAAGATTCGTAGCATTTCGAACAATCCTCGATTTAATTTGAATTTTTGACCGAAACTAGTATAAAATCGTGTAGAATATACTAAGATTTCTTACCGAAAAGAGTATTTAAAAAGTTTCGTAGAATCTAATTTTGAGATAATTTTTTTCTTGTACTTCCATCCTAACCTTCCCTCGTAATATATAGAAAGAATCTGAAGAGTTTCGTACCATTTCGAACAATCCTCGATTTAATTTGATTTTTTGACCGAAACGTATAAAATCATGTAGAAAATACTACGATTTTTGACCGAAACTAGTATTTCAAAAAGTTTCACAGAATATAATTTTGAGATAATTTTTTGCTTGGAGTTCCACCCTAAACTTCCCTCGTAACATATAGAAAGAATCTGAAAAGTTTCGTAGCATTTCGAAAATTCCTCGATTTAATTTGATTTTTTGACCGAAACTAGTATAAAATCGTGTAGAATATACTACGATTTTTGACCGAAACTAGTATTTCAAAAGGCTTCATAGAATTTAATTTTAAGATTTTTTTTTGCATGGACTTCCATCATAACCTTCCCTCGTAACATATAAAAAGAATCTGAAAAGTTTCGTAGCATTTCGAACAATCCTCGATTTAATTTAATTTTTTGACCGAAACTAGTATAAAATCGTGTAGAATATACTACGATTTTTGACCGAAACTAATATTTCAAAAAGTTTCGTAGAATCTAATTTTGAGATAATTTTTTGCTTGGACTTCCATCCTAACCTTCCCTCGTAACATATAGAAAGAATCTGAAGAGTTTCGTAGCATTTCGAACAATTCTCGATTTAATTTGATTTTTTGACCGAAACGTATAAAATCGTGTAGAATATACTACGATTTTTGACCGAAACTAGTATTTCAAAAAGTTTCATAGAATCTAATTTTGAGATAATTTTTTGCTTGGACTTCCATCCTAACCTTCCCTCGTAATATATAGAAAGAATCTGAAGAGTTTCGTAGCATTTCGAGCAATCCTCGATTTAATTTGATTTTTTGACCGAAACGTATAAATCATGTAGAATATACTACGATTTTTGACTGAAACTAGTATTTCAAAAAGTTTCACAGAATATAATTTTGAGATAATTTTTTGCTTGGACTTCCACCCTAAACTTCCCTCGTAACATATAGAAAGAATATGAAAAGTTTCGTAGCATTTCGAAAATTCCTCAATTTAATTTGATTTTTTGACCGAAACTAGTATAAAATCGTGTAGAATATACTACGATTTTTGATCGAAACTAGTATTTCAAAGGGTTTCATAGAATCTAATTTTGAGATAATTTTTTGCTTGGACTTCCACCCTAAACTTCCCTCGTAACATATAGAAAGAATATGAAAAGTTTCGTAGCTTTCGAAAATTCCTCGATTTAATTTGATTTTTTGACCGAAACTAGTATAAAATCGTGTAGAATATACTAAGATTTTTGACCGAAACTAGTATTTCAAAAGGTTTCATAGAATCTAATTTTGAGATAATTTTTTGCTTGGACTTCCATCCTAACCTTCCCTCGTAACATATAGAAAGAATCTGAAAAGTTTCGTAGCATTTCGAACAATCCTCGATTTAATTTGATTTTTTGACCGAAACTAGTATAAAATCGTGTAGAATATACTAAGATTTCTTACCGAAAAGAGTATTTAAAAAGTTTCGTAGAATCTAATTTTGAGATAATTTTTTTCTTGGACTTCCATCCTAACCTTCCCTCGTAATATATAGAAAGAATCTGAAGAGTTTCGTACCATTTCGAACAATCCTCGATTTAATTTGATTTTTTGACCGAAACGTATAAAATCATGTAGAATATACTACGATTTTTGACCGAAACTAGTATTTCAAAAAGTTTCACAGAATATAATTTTGAGATAATTTTTTGCTTGGAGTTCCACCCTAAACATCCCTCGTAACATATAGAAAGAATCTGAAAAGTTTCGTAGCATTTCGAAAATTCCTCGATTTAATTTGATTTTTTGACCGAAACTAGTATAAAATCGTGTAGAATATACTACGATTTTTGACCGAAACTAGTATTTCAAAAGGCTTCATAGAATCTAATTTTGAGATAATTTTTTGCTTGGACTTCCATCCTAACCTTCCCTCGTAATATATAGAAAGAATCTGAAGAGTTTCGTAGCATTTCGAACAATCCTCGATTTAATTTGATTTTTTGACCGAAACGTATAAATCATGTAGAATATACTACGATTTTTTACTGAAACTAGTATTTCAAAAAGTTTCACAAAATATAATTTTGAGATAATTTTTTGCTTGGACTTCCACCCTAAACTTCCCTCGTAACATATAGAAAGAATCTGAAAAGTTTCGTAGCATTTCGAAAATTCCTCGATTTAATTTGATTTTTTGACCGAAACTAGTATTTCAAAAAGTTTCACAGAATATAATTTTGAGATAATTTTTTGCTTGGAGTTCCACCCTAAACTTCCCTCGTAACATATAGAAAGAATCTGAAAAGTTTCGTAGCATTTCGAAAATTCCTCGATTTAATTTGATTTTTTGACCGAAACTAGTATAAAATCGTGTAGAATATACTACGATTTTTGACCGAAACTAGTATTTCAAAAGGCTTCATAGAATCTAATTTTGAGATAATTTTTTGCTTGGACTTCCATCCTAACCTTCCCTCGTAATATATAGAAAGAATCTGAAGAGTTTCGTAGCATTTCGAACAATCCTCGATTTAATTTGATTTTTTGACCGAAACGTATATATCATGTAGAATATACTACGATTTTTGACTGAAACTAGTATTTCAAAAAGTTTCACAGAATATAATTTTGAGATAATTTTTTGCTTGGACTTCCACCCTAAACTTCCCTCGTAACATATAGAAAGAATCTGAAAAGTTTCGTAGCATTTCGAAAATTCCTCGATTTAATTTGATTTTTTGACCGAAACTAGTATAAAATCGTGTAGAATATACTACGATTTTTGATCGAAACTAGTATTTCAAAGGGTTTCATAGAATCTAATTTTGAGATAATTTTTTGCTTGGACTTCCATCCTAACCTTCCCTCGTAACATATAGAAAGAATCTGAAAAGTTTCGTAGCATTTCAAACAATCCTCGATTTAATTCGATTTTTTGACTGAAACAGGGATAAAATCGTGGTGAATATAATACGATTTTTGACCGAAACTAGTATTTCAAAAAGTTTCATAGAATCTAATTTTGAGATAATTTTTTGCTTGGACTTCCATCCTAACCTTCCCTCGTAACATATAGAAAGAATCTGAAAAGATTCGTAGCATTTCGAACAATCCTCGATTTAATTTGAATTTTTGACCGAAACTAGTATAAAATCGTGTAGAATATACTAAGATTTCTTACCGAAAAGAGTATTTAAAAAGTTTCGTAGAATCTAATTTTGAGATAATTTTTTTCTTGTACTTCCATCCTAACCTTCCCTCGTAATATATAGAAAGAATCTGAAGAGTTTCGTACCATTTCGAACAATCCTCGATTTAATTTGATTTTTTGACCGAAACGTATAAAATCATGTAGAAAATACTACGATTTTTGACCGAAACTAGTATTTCAAAAAGTTTCACAGAATATAATTTTGAGATAATTTTTTGCTTGGAGTTCCACCCTAAACATCCCTCGTAACATATAGAAAGAATCTGAAAAGTTTCGTAGCATTTCGAAAATTCCTCGATTTAATTTGATTTTTTGACCGAAACTAGTATAAAATCGTGTAGAATATACTACGATTTTTGACCGAAACTAGTATTTCAAAAGGCTTCATAGAATCTAATTTTGAGATAATTTTTTGCTTGGACTTCCATCCTAACCTTCCCTCGTAATATATAGAAAGAATCTGAAGAGTTTCGTAGCATTTCGAACAATCCTCGATTTAATTTGATTTTTTGACCGAAACGTATAAATCATGTAGAATATACTACGATTTTTGACTGAAACTAGTATTTCAAAAAGTTTCACAAAATATAATTTTGAGATAATTTTTTGCTTGGACTTCCACCCTAAACTTCCCTCGTAACATATAGAAAGAATCTGAAAAGTTTCGTAGCATTTCGAAAATTCCTCGATTTAATTTGATTTTTTGACCGAAACTAGTATTTCAAAAAGTTTCACAGAATATAATTTTGAGATAATTTTTTGCTTGGAGTTCCACCCTAAACTTCCCTCGTAACATATAGAAAGAATCTGAAAAGTTTCGTAGCATTTCGAAAATTCCTCGATTTAATTTGATTTTTTGACCGAAACTAGTATAAAATCGTGTAGAATATACTACGATTTTTGACCGAAACTAGTATTTCAAAAGGCTTCATAGAATCTAATTTTGAGATAATTTTTTGCTTGGACTTCCATCCTAACCTTCCCTCGTAATATATAGAAAGAATCTGAAGAGTTTCGTAGCATTTCGAACAATCCTCGATTTAATTTGATTTTTTGACCGAAACGTATATATCATGTAGAATATACTACGATTTTTGACTGAAACTAGTATTTCAAAAAGTTTCACAGAATATAATTTTGAGATAATTTTTTGCTTGGACTTCCACCCTAAACTTCCCTCGTAACATATAGAAAGAATCTGAAAAGTTTCGTAGCATTTCGAAAATTCCTCGATTTAATTTGATTTTTTGACCGAAACTAGTATAAAATCGTGTAGAATATACTACGATTTTTGATCGAAACTAGTATTTCAAAGGGTTTCATAGAATCTAATTTTGAGATAATTTTTTGCTTGGACTTCCATCCTAACCTTCCCTCGTAACATATAGAAAGAATCTGAAAAGTTTCGTAGCATTTCAAACAATCCTCGATTTAATTCGATTTTTTGACCGAAACAGGGATAAAATCGTGGTGAATATAATACGATTTTTGACCGAAACTAGTATTTCAAAAAGTTTCATAGAATCTAATTTTGAGATAATTTTTTGCTTGGACTTCCATCCTAACCTTCCCTCGTAACATATAGAAAGAATCTGAAAAGATTCGTAGCATTTCGAACAATCCTCGATTTAATTTGAATTTTTGACCGAAACTAGTATAAAATCGTGTAGAATATACTAAGATTTCTTACCGAAAAGAGTATTTAAAAAGTTTCGTAGAATCTAATTTTGAGATAATTTTTTTCTTGTACTTCCATCCTAACCTTCCCTCGTAATATATAGAAAGAATCTGAAGAGTTTCGTACCATTTCGAACAATCCTCGATTTAATTTGATTTTTTGACCGAAACGTATAAAATCATGTAGAAAATACTACGATTTTTGACCGAAACTAGTATTTCAAAAAGTTTCACAGAATATAATTTTGAGATAATTTTTTGCTTGGAGTTCCACCCTAAACTTCCCTCGTAACATATAGAAAGAATCTGAAAAGTTTCGTAGCATTTCGAAAATTCCTCGATTTAATTTGATTTTTTGACCGAAACTAGTATAAAATCGTGTAGAATATACTACGATTTTTGACCGAAACTAGTATTTCAAAAGGCTTCATAGAATTTAATTTTAAGATTTTTTTTTGCATGGACTTCCATCATAACCTTCCCTCGTAACATATAAAAAGAATCTGAAAAGTTTCGTAGCATTTCGAACAATCCTCGATTTAATTTAATTTTTTGACCGAAACTAGTATAAAATCGTGTAGAATATACTACGATTTTTGACCGAAACTAATATTTCAAAAAGTTTCGTAGAATCTAATTTTGAGATAATTTTTTGCTTGGACTTCCATCCTAA
Source organism: Lathyrus aphaca (assembly GCA_963966055.1). Taxonomy (NCBI): domain Eukaryota; kingdom Viridiplantae; phylum Streptophyta; class Magnoliopsida; order Fabales; family Fabaceae; genus Lathyrus; species Lathyrus aphaca. The sequence continues at coordinate 16,747,947 of OZ014523.1, read as the reverse complement.
CCTTCCCTCGTAACATATAGAAAGAATCTGAAGAGTTTCGTAGCATTTCGAACAATTCTCGATTTAATTTGATTTTTTGACCGAAACGTATAAAATCGTGTAGAATATACTACGATTTTTGACCGAAACTAGTATTTCAAAAAGTTTCATAGAATCTAATTTTGAGATAATTTTTTGCTTGGACTTCCATCCTAACCTTCCCTCGTAATATATAGAAAGAATCTGAAGAGTTTCGTAGCATTTCGAACAATCCTCGATTTAATTTGATTTTTTGACCGAAACGTATAAATCATGTAGAATATACTACGATTTTTGACTGAAACTAGTATTTCAAAAAGTTTCACAGAATATAATTTTGAGATAATTTTTTGCTTGGACTTCCACCCTAAACTTCCCTCGTAACATATAGAAAGAATATGAAAAGTTTCGTAACATTTCGAAAATTCCTCAATTTAATTTGATTTTTTGACCGAAACTAGTATAAAATCGTGTAGAATATACTACGATTTTTGATCGAAACTAGTATTTCAAAGGGTTTCATAGAATCTAATTTTGAGATAATTTTTTGCTTGGACTTCCACCCTAAACTTCCCTCGTAACATATAGAAAGAATATGAAAAGTTTCGTAGCTTTCGAAAATTCCTCGATTTAATTTGATTTTTTGACCGAAACTAGTATAAAATCGTGTAGAATATACTAAGATTTTTGACCGAAACTAGTATTTCAAAAGGTTTCATAGAATCTAATTTTGAGATAATTTTTTGCTTGGACTTCCATCCTAACCTTCCCTCGTAACATATAGAAAGAATCTGAAAAGTTTCGTAGCATTTCGAACAATCCTCGATTTAATTTGATTTTTTGACCGAAACTAGTATAAAATCGTGTAGAATATACTAAGATTTCTTACCGAAAAGAGTATTTAAAAAGTTTCGTAGAATCTAATTTTGAGATAATTTTTTTCTTGGACTTCCATCCTAACCTTCCCTCGTAATATATAGAAAGAATCTGAAGAGTTTCGTACCATTTCGAACAATCCTCGATTTAATTTGATTTTTTGACCGAAACGTATAAAATCATGTAGAATATACTACGATTTTTGACCGAAACTAGTATTTCAAAAAGTTTCACAGAATATAATTTTGAGATAATTTTTTGCTTGGAGTTCCACCCTAAACTTCCCTCGTAACATATAGAAAGAATCTGAAAAGTTTCGTAGCATTTCGAAAATTCCTCGATTTAATTTGATTTTTTGACCGAAACTAGTATAAAATCGTGTAGAATATACTACGATTTTTGACCGAAACTAGTATTTCAAAAGGCTTCATAGAATCTAATTTTGAGATAATTTTTTGCTTGGACTTCCATCCTAACCTTCCCTCGTAATATATAGAAAGAATCTGAAGAGTTTCGTAGCATTTCGAACAATCCTCGATTTAATTTGATTTTTTGACCGAAACGTATAAATCATGTAGAATATACTACGATTTTTGACTGAAACTAGTATTTCAAAAAGTTTCACAAAATATAATTTTGAGATAATTTTTTGCTTGGACTTCCACCCTAAACTTCCCTCGTAACATATAGAAAGAATCTGAAAAGTTTCGTAGCATTTCGAAAATTCCTCGATTTAATTTGATTTTTTGACCGAAACTAGTATAAAATCGTGTAGAATATACTACGATTTTTGATCGAAACTAGTATTTCAAAGGGTTTCATAGAATCTAATTTTGAGATAATTTTTTGCTTGGACTTCCATCCTAACCTTCCCTCGTAACATATAGAAAGAATCTGAAAAGTTTCGTAGCATTTCAAACAATCCTCGATTTAATTCGATTTTTTGACCGAAACTAGTATAAAATCGTGGTGAATATAATACGATTTTTGACCGAAACTAGTATTTCAAAAAGTTTCATAGAATCTAATTTTGAGATAATTTTTTGCTTGGACTTCCATCCTAACCTTCCCTCGTAACATATAGAAAGAATCTGAAAAGTTTCGTAGCATTTCGAACAATCCTCGATTTAATTTGAATTTTTGACCGAAACTAGTATAAAATCGTGTAGAATATACTAAGATTTCTTACCGAAAAGAGTATTTAAAAAGTTTCGTAGAATCTAATTTTGAGATAATTTTTTTCTTGTACTTCCATCCTAACCTTCCCTCGTAATATATAGAAAGAATCTGAAGAGTTTCGTACCATTTCGAACAATCCTCGATTTAATTTGATTTTTTGACCGAAACGTATAAAATCATGTAGAAAATACTACGATTTTTGACCGAAACTAGTATTTCAAAAAGTTTCACAGAATATAATTTTGAGATAATTTTTTGCTTGGAGTTCCACCCTAAACTTCCCTCGTAACATATAGAAAGAATCTGAAAAGTTTCGTAGCATTTCGAAAATTCCTCGATTTAATTTGATTTTTTGACCGAAACTAGTATAAAATCGTGTAGAATATACTACGATTTTTGACCGAAACTAGTATTTCAAAAGGCTTCATAGAATCTAATTTTAAGATTTTTTTTTGCATGGACTTCCATCATAACCTTCCCTCGTAACATATAAAAAGAATCTGAAAAGTTTCGTAGCATTTCGAACAATCCTCGATTTAATTTAATTTTTTGACCGAAACTAGTATAAAATCGTGTAGAATATACTACGATTTTTGACCGAAACTAATATTTCAAAAAGTTTCGTAGAATCTAATTTTGAGATAATTTTTTGCTTGGACTTCCATCCTAACCTTCCCTCGTAACATATAGAAAGAATCTGAAGAGTTTCGTAGCATTTCGAACAATTCTCGATTTAATTTGATTTTTTGACCGAAACGTATAAAATTGTGTAGAATATACTACGATTTTTGACCGAAACTAGTATTTCAAAAAGTTTCATAGAATCTAATTTTGAGATAATTTTTTGCTTGGACTTCCATCCTAACCTTCCCTCGTAATATATAGAAAGAATCTGAAGAGTTTCGTAGCATTTCGAACAATCCTCGATTTAATTTGATTTTTTGACCGAAACGTATAAATCATGTAGAATATACTACGATTTTTGACTGAAACTAGTATTTCAAAAAGTTTCACAGAATATAATTTTGAGATAATTTTTTGCTTGGACTTCCACCCTAAACTTACCTTGTAACATATAGAAAGAATCTGAAAAGTTTCGTAGCATTTCGAAAATTCCTCAATTTAATTTGATTTTTTGACCGAAACTAGTATAAAATCGTGTAGAATATACTACGATTTTTGATCGAAACTAGTATTTCAAAGGGTTTCATAGAATCTAATTTTGAGATAATTTTTTGCTTGGACTTCCACCCTAAACTTCCCTCGTAACATATAGAAAGAATATGAAAAGTTTCGTAGCTTTCGAAAATTCCTCGATTTAATTTGATTTTTTGACCGAAACTAGTATAAAATCGTGTAGAATATACTAAGATTTTTGACCGAAACTAGTATTTCAAAAGGTTTCATAGAATCTAATTTTGAGATAATTTTTTGCTTGGACTTCCATCCTAACCTTCCCTCGTAACATATAGAAAGAATCTGAAAAGTTTCGTAGCATTTCGAACAATCCTCGATTTAATTTGATTTTTTGACCGAAACTAGTATAAAATCGTGTAGAATATACTAAGATTTCTTACCGAAAAGAGTATTTAAAAAGTTTCGTAGAATCTAATTTTGAGATAATTTTTTTCTTGGACTTCCATCCTAACCTTCCCTCGTAATATATAGAAAGAATCTGAAGAGTTTCGTACCATTTCGAACAATCCTCGATTTAATTTGATTTTTTGACCGAAACGTATAAAATCATGTAGAATATACTACGATTTTTGACCGAAACTAGTATTTCAAAAAGTTTCACAGAATATAATTTTGAGATAATTCTTTGCTTGGAGTTCCACCCTAAACTTCCCTCGTAACATATAGAAAGAATCTGAAAAGTTTCGTAGCATTTCGAAAATTCCTCGATTTAATTTGATTTTTTGACCGAAACTAGTATAAAATCGTGTAGAATATACTACGATTTTTGACCGAAACTAGTATTTCAAAAGGCTTCATAGAATCTAATTTTGAGATAATTTTTTGCTTGGACTTCCATCCTAACCTTCCCTCGTAATATATAGAAAGAATCTGAAGAGTTTCGTAGCATTTCGAACAATCCTCGATTTAATTTGATTTTTTGACCGAAACGTATAAATCATGTAGAATATACTACGATTTTTGACTGAAACTAGTATTTCAAAAAGTTTCACAGAATATAATTTTGAGATAATTTTTTGCTTGGACTTCCACCCTAAACTTCCCTCGTAACATATAGAAAGAATCTGAAAAGTTTCGTAGCATTTCGAAAATTCCTCGATTTAATTTGATTTTTTGACCGAAACTAGTATAAAATCGTGTAGAATATACTACGATTTTTGATCGAAACTAGTATTTCAAAGGGTTTCATAGAATCTAATTTTGAGATAATTTTTTGCTTGGACTTCCATCCTAACCTTCCCTCGTAACATATAGAAAGAATCTGAAAAGTTTCGTAGCATTTCAAACAATCCTCGATTTAATTCGATTTTTTGACCGAAACAGGGATAAAATCGTGGTGAATATAATACGATTTTTGACCGAAACTAGTATTTCAAAAAGTTTCATAGAATCTAATTTTGAGATAATTTTTTGCTTGGACTTCCATCCTAACCTTCCCTCGTAACATATAGAAAGAATCTGAAAAGATTCGTAGCATTTCGAACAATCCTCAATTTAATTTGAATTTTTGACCGAAACTAGTATAAAATCGTGTAGAATATACTAAGATTTCTTACCGAAAAGAGTATTTAAAAAGTTTCGTAGAATCTAATTTTGAGATAATTTTTTTCTTGTACTTCCATCCTAACCTTCCCTCGTAATATATAGAAAGAATCTGAAGAGTTTCGTACCATTTCGAACAATCCTCGATTTAATTTTATTTTTTGACCGAAACGTATAAAATCATGTAGAATATACTACGATTTTTGACTGAAACTAGTATTTCAAAAAGTTTCACAGAATATAATTTTGAGATAATTTTTTGCTTGGACTTCCACCCTAAACTTCCCTCGTAACATATAGAAAGAATATGAAAAGTTTCGTAGCATTTCGAAAATTCCTCGATTTAATTTGATTTTTTGACCGAAACTAGTATAAAATCGTGTAGAATATACTACGATTTTTGATCGAAACTAGTATTTCAAAGGGTTTCATAGAATCTAATTTTGAGATAATTTTTTGCTTGGACTTCCACCCTAAACTTCCCTCGTAACATATAGAAAGAATATGAAAAGTTTCGTAGCTTTCGAAAATTCCTCGATTTAATTTGATTTTTTGACCGAAACTAGTATAAAATCGTGTAGAATATACTAAGATTTTTGACCGAAACTAGTATTTCAAAAGGTTTCATAGAATCTAATTTTGAGATAATTTTTTGCTTGGACTTCCATCCTAACCTTCCCTCGTAACATATAGAAAGAATCTGAAAAGTTTCGTAGCATTTCGAACAATCCTCGATTTAATTTGATTTTTTGACCGAAACTAGTATAAAATCGTGTAGAATATACTAAGATTTCTTACCGAAAAGAGTATTTAAAAAGTTTCGTAGAATCTAATTTTGAGATAATTTTTTTCTTGGACTTCCATCCTAACCTTCCCTCGTAATATATAGAAAGAATCTGAAGAGTTTCGTACCATTTCGAACAATCCTCGATTTAATTTGATTTTTTGACCGAAACGTATAAAATCATGTAGAATATACTACGATTTTTGACCGAAACTAGTATTTCAAAAAGTTTCACAGAATATAATTTTGAGATAATTTTTTGCTTGGAGTTCCACCCTAAACTTCCCTCGTAACATATAGAAAGAATCTGAAAAGTTTCGTAGCATTTCGAAAATTCCTCGATTTAATTTGATTTTTTGACCGAAACTAGTATAAAATCGTGTAGAATATACTACGATTTTTGACCGAAACTAGTATTTCAAAAGGCTTCATAGAATCTAATTTTGAGATAATTTTTTGCTTGGACTTCCATCCTAACCTTCCCTCGTAATATATAGAAAGAATCTGAAGAGTTTCGTAGCATTTCGAACAATCCTCGATTTAATTTGATTTTTTGACCGAAACGTATAAATCATGTAGAATATACTACGATTTTTGACTGAAACTAGTATTTCAAAAAGTTTCACAAAATATAATTTTGAGATAATTTTTTGCTTGGACTTCCACCCTAAACTTCCCTCGTAACATATAGAAAGAATCTGAAAAGTTTCGTAGCATTTCGAAAATTCCTCGATTTAATTTGATTTTTTGACCGAAACTAGTATAAAATCGTGTAGAATATACTACGATTTTTGACCGAAACTAGTATTTCAAAAGGCTTCATAGAATCTAATTTTGAGATAATTTTTTGCTTGGACTTCCATCCTAACCTTCCCTCGTAATATATAGAAAGAATCTGAAGAGTTTCGTAGCATTTCGAACAATCCTCGATTTAATTTTATTTTTTGACCGAAACGTATAAATCATGTAGAATATACTACGATTTTTGACTGAAACTAGTATTTCAAAAAGTTTCACAAAATATAATTTTGAGATAATTTTTTGCTTGGACTTCCACCCTAAACTTCCCTCGTAACATATAGAAAGAATCTGAAAAGTTTCGTAGCATTTCGAAAATTCCTCGATTTAATTTGATTTTTTGACCGAAACTAGTATAAAATCGTGTAGAATATACTACGATTTTTGATCGAAACTAGTATTTCAAAGGGTTTCATAGAATCTAATTTTGAGATAATTTTTTGCTTGGACTTCCATCCTAACCTTCCCTCGTAACATATAGAAAGAATCTGAAAAGTTTCGTAGCATTTCAAACAATCCTCGATTTAATTCGATTTTTTGACCGAAACTAGTATAAAATCGTGGTGAATATAATACGATTTTTGACCGAAACTAGTATTTCAAAAAGTTTCATAGAATCTAATTTTGAGATAATTTTTTCTTGGACTTCCATCCTAACCTTCCCTCGTAACATATAGAAAGAATCTGAAAAGTTTCGTAGCATTTCGAACAATCCTCGATTTAATTTGAATTTTTAACCGAAACTAGTATAAAATCGTGTAGAATATACTAAGATTTCTTACCGAAAAGAGTATTTAAAAAGTTTCGTAGAATCTAATTTTGAGATAATTTTTTTCTTGTACTTCCATCCTAACCTTCCCTCGTAATATATAGAAAGAATCTGAAGAGTTTCGTACCATTTCGAACAATCCTCGATTTAATTTGATTTGTTGACCGAAACGTATAAAATCATGTAGAAAATACTACGATTTTTGACCGAAACTAGTATTTCAAAAAGTTTCACAGAATATAATTTTGAGATAATTTTTTGCTTGGAGTTCCACCCTAAACTTCCCTCGTAACATATAGAAAGAATCTGAAAAGTTTCGTAGCATTTCGAAAATTCCTTGATTTAATTTGATTTTTTGACTGAAACTAGTATAAAATCGTGTAGAATATACTACGATTTTTGACCGAAACTAGTATTTCAAAAGGCTTCATAGAATCTAATTTTAAGATTTTTTTTTGCATGGACTTCCATCATAACCTTCCCTCGTAACATATAAAAAGAATCTGAAAAGTTTCGTAGCATTTCGAACAATCCTCGATTTAATTTAATTTTTTGACCGAAACTAGTATAAAATCGTGTAGAATATACTACGATTTTTGACCGAAACTAATATTTCAAAAAGTTTCGTAGAATCTAATTTTGAGATAATTTTTTGCTTGGACTTCCATCCTAACCTTCCCTCGTAACATATAGAAAGAATCTGAAGAGTTTCGTAGCATTTCGAACAATTCTCGATTTAATTTGATTTTTTGACCGAAACGTATAAAATCGTGTAGAATATACTACGATTTTTGACCGAAACTAGTATTTCAAAAAGTTTCATAGAATCTAATTTTGAGATAATTTTTTGCTTGGACTTCCATCCTAACCTTCCCTCGTAATATATAGAAAGAATCTGAAGAGTTTCGTAGCATTTCGAACAATCCTCGATTTAATTTGATTTTTTGACCGAAACGTATAAATCATGTAGAATATACTACGATTTTTGACTGAAACTAGTATTTCAAAAAGTTTCACAGAATATAATTTTGAGATAATTTTTTGCTTGGACTTCCACCCTAAACTTCCCTCGTAACATATAGAAAGAATCTGAAAAGTTTCGTAGCATTTCAAAAATTCCTCAATTTAATTTGATTTTTTGACCGAAACTAGTATAAAATCGTGTAGAATATACTACGATTTTTGATCGAAACTAGTATTTCAAAGGGTTTCATAGAATCTAATTTTGAGATAATTTTTTGCTTGGACTTCCACCCTAAACTTCCCTCGTAACATATAGAAAGAATATGAAAAGTTTCGTAGCTTTCGAAAATTCCTCGATTTAATTTGATTTTTTGACCGAAACTAGTATAAAATCGTGTAGAATATACTAAGATTTTTGACCGAAACTAGTATTTCAAAAGGTTTCATAGAATCTAATTTTGAGATAATTTTTTGCTTGGACTTCCATCCTAACCTTCCCTCGTAACATATAGAAAGAATCTGAAAAGTTTCGTAGCATTTCGAACAATCCTCGATTTAATTTGAATTTTTGACCGAAACTAGTATAAAATCGTGTAGAATATACTAAGATTTCTTACCGAAAAGAGTATTTAAAAAGTTTCGTAGAATCTAATTTTGAGATAAATTTTTTTCTTGTACTTCCATCCTAACCTTCCCTCGTAATATATAGAAAGAATCTGAAGAGTTTCGTACCATTTCGAACAATCCTCGATTTAATTTGATTTTTTGACCGAAACGTATAAAATCATGTAGAAAATACTACGATTTTTGACCGAAACTAGTATTTCAAAAAGTTTCACAGAATATAATTTTGAGATAATTTTTTGCTTGGAGTTCCACCCTAAACTTCCCTCGTAACATATAGAAAGAATCTGAAAAGTTACGTAGCATTTCGAAAATTCCTCGATTTAATTTGATTTTTTGACCGAAACTAGTATAAAATCGTGTAGAATATACTACGATTTTTGACCGAAACTAGTATTTCAAAAGGCTTCATAGAATCTAATTTTGAGATAATATTTTGCTTGGACTTCCATCCTAACCTTCCCTCGTAACATATAGAAAGAATCTGAAAAGTTTCGTAGCAATTCAAACAATCCTTGATTTAATTTGATTTTTTGACCGAAACTAGTATAAAATTGTGTAGAATCAAATACGATTTTTGACCGAAACTAGTATTTCAAAAAGTTTCATAGAATCTAATTTTGAGATAATTTTTTGCTTGGACTTCCATCCTAACCTTCCCTCGTAACATATAGAAAGAATCTGAAAAGTATCGTAGAATTTCGAACAATCCTCGATTTAATTTGATTTTTTGACCGAAACGTATAAAATCGTGTAGAATATACTACAATTTTTGACCGAAACTAGTATTTAAAAAAGTTTCGTAGAATCTAATTTTGAGATAATTTTTTTCTTGGACATCCATCCTAACCTTCCCTCGTAATATATAGAAAGAGTCTGAAGAGTTTCGTAGCATTTCGTACAATCCTCGATTTAATTTGATTTTTTTACCGAAACGTATAAAATCATGTAGAATATACTACGATTTTTGACCGAAACTAGTATTTCAAAAAGTTTCACAGAATATAATTTTGAGATAATTTTTTGCTTGGAGTTCCACACTAAACTTCCTTTGTAACATATAGAAAGAATCTGAAAAGTTTCGTAGCATTTCGAAAATTCCTCGATTTAATTTGATTTTTTGACCGAAACTAGTATAAAATCGTGTAGAATATACTACGATTTTTGACTGAAACTAGTATTTCAAAAGGCTTCATAGAATCTAATTTTGAGATAATATTTTGCTTGGACTTTCATCCTAACCTTCCCTCGTAACATATAGAAAGAATCTGAAAAGTTTTGTAGCATTTCAAACAATCCTCGATTTAATTTGATTTTTTGACCGAAACTAGTATAAAATTGTGTAGCATATAATACGATTTTTGACCGAAACTAGTATTTCAAAAAGTTTCATAGAATCTAATTTTGAGATAATTTTTTGCTTGGACTTCCATCCTAACCTTCCCTCGTAACATTTAGAAAGAATCTGAAAAGTATCGTAGCATTTCGAACAATCCTCGATTTAATTTGATTTTTTGACCGAAACGTATAAAATTGTGTAGAATATACTACGATTTTTGACCGAAACTAGTATTTCAAAACGTTTCATAGAATCTAGTTTTGAGATAATTTTTTTCTTGGACTTCCATCCTAACCTTCCCTCGTAACATATAAAAAGAATCTGAAGAGTTTCGTAGCATTTCGAACAATCCTCGATTTAATTTGATTTTTGACCGAAACGTATAAAATCATGTAGAATATACTACGATTTTTGACCGAAACTAGTATTTCAAAAAGTTTCATAGAATCGAATTTTGAGATAATTTTTTGCTTGGACTTCCACCCTAAACTTCCCTCGTAACATATAGAAAGAATCTGAAAAGTTTCGTAGCATTTCGAAAATTCCTCGATTTAATTTGATTTTTTGACCGAAACTAGTATAAAATCGTGTAGAATATACTACGATTTTTGATCGAAACTAGTATTTCAAAGGGTTTCATAGAATCTAATTTTGAGATAATTTTTTGCTTGGACTTCCATCCTAACCTTCCCTCGTAACATATAGAAAGAATCTGAAAAGTTTCGTAGCATTTCAAACAATCCTCGATTTAATTCGATTTTTTGACCGAAACTAGTATAAAATCGTGGTGAATATAATACGATTTTTGACCGAAACTAGTATTTCAAAAAGTTTCATAGAATCTAATTTTGAGATAATTTTTTGCTTGGACTTCCATCCTAACCTTCCCTCGTAACATATAGAAAGAATCTGAAAAGTTTCGTAGCATTTCGAACAATCCTCGATTTAATTTGAATTTTTGACCGAAACTAGTATAAAATCGTGTAGAATATACTAAGATTTCTTACCGAAAAGAGTATTTAAAAAGTTTCGTAGAATCTAATTTTGAGATAATTTTTTTCTTGTACTTCCATCCTAACCTTCCCTCGTAATATATAGAAAGAATCTGAAGAGTTTCGTACCATTTCGAACAATCCTCGATTTAATTTGATTTTTTGACCGAAACGTATAAAATCATGTAGAAAATACTACGATTTTTGACCGAAACTAGTATTTCAAAAAGTTTCACAGAATATAATTTTGAGATAATTTTTTGCTTGGAGTTCCACCCTAAACTTCCCTCGTAACATATAGAAAGAATCTGAAAAGTTACGTAGCATTTCGAAAATTCCTCGATTTAATTTGATTTTTTGACCGAAACTAGTATAAAATCGTGTAGAATATACTACGATTTTTGACCGAAACTAGTATTTCAAAAGGATTCATAGAATCTAATTTTGAGATAATATTTTGCTTGGACTTCCATCCTAACCTTCCCTCGTAACATATAGAAAGAATCTGAAAAGTTTCGTAGCAATTCAAACAATCCTTGATTTAATTTGATTTTTTGACCGAAACTAGTATAAAATTGTGTAGAATCAAATACGATTTTTGACCGAAACTAGTATTTCAAAAAGTTTCATAGAATCTAATTTTGAGATAATTTTTTGCTTGGACTTCCATCCTAACCTTCCCTCGTAACATATAGAAAGAATCTGAAAAGTATCGTAGCATTTCGAACAATCCTCGATTTAATTTGATTTTTTGACCGAAACGTATAAAATCGTGTAGAATATACTACAATTTTTGACCGAAACTAGTATTTAAAAAAGTTTCGTAGAATCTAATTTTGAGATAATTTTTTTCTTGGACATCCATCCTAACCTTCCCTCGTAATATATAGAAAGAGTCTGAAGAGTTTCGTAGCATTTCGTACAATCCTCGATTTAATTTGATTTTTTTACCGAAACGTATAAAATCATGTAGAATATACTACGATTTTTGACCGAAACTAGTATTTCAAAAAGTTTCACAGAATATAATTTTGAGATAATTTTTTGCTTGGAGTTCCACACTAAACTTCCCTTGTAACATATAGAAAGAATCTGAAAAGTTTCGTAGCATTTCGAAAATTCCTCGATTTAATTTGATTTTTTGACCGAAACTAGTATAAAATCGTGTAGAATATACTACGATTTTTGACTGAAACTAGTATTTCAAAAGGCTTCATAGAATCTAATTTTGAGATAATATTTTGCTTGGACTTTCATCCTAACCTTCCCTCGTAACATATAGAAAGAATCTGAAAAGTTTTGTAGCATTTCAAACAATCCTCGATTTAATTTGATTTTTTGACCGAAACTAGTATAAAATTGTGTAGAATATAATACGATTTTTGACCGAAACTAGTATTTCAAAAAGTTTCATAGAATCTAATTTTGAGATAATTTTTTGCTTGGACTTCCATCCTAACCTTCCCTCGTAACATTTAGAAAGAATCTGAAAAGTATCGTAGCATTTCGAACAATCCTCGATTTAATTTGATTTTTTGACCGAAACGTATAAAATTGTGTAGAATATACTACGATTTTTGACCGAAACTAGTATTTCAAAACGTTTCATAGAATCTAGTTTTGAGATAATTTTTTTCTTGGACTTCCATCCTAACCTTCCCTCGTAACATATAAAAAGAATCTGAAGAGTTTCGTAGCATTTCGAACAATCCTCGATTTAATTTGATTTTTGACTGAAACGTATAAAATCGTGTAGAATATACTACGATTTTTGACCGAAACTAGTATTTCAAAAAGTTTCATAGAATCGAATTTTGAGATAATTTTTTGCTTGGACTTCCACCCTAAACTTCCCTCGTAACATATAGAAAGAATCTGAAAAGTTTCGTAGCATTTCGAAAATTCCTCGATTTAATTTGATTTTTTGACCGAAACTAGTATAAAATCGTGTAGAATATACTACGATTTTTGATCGAAACTAGTATTTCAAAGGGTTTCATAGAATCTAATTTTGAGATAATTTTTTGCTTGGACTTCCATCCTAACCTTCCCTCGTAACATATAGAAAGAATCTGAAAAGTTTCGTAGCATTTCAAACAATCCTCGATTTAATTCGATTTTTTGACCGAAACTAGTATAAAATCGTGGTGAATATAATACGATTTTTGACCGAAACTAGTATTTCAAAAAGTTTCATAGAATCTAATTTTGAGATAATTTTTTGCTTGGACTTCCATCCTAACCTTCCCTCGTAACATATAGAAAGAATCTGAAAAGTTTCGTAGCATTTCGAACAATCCTCCATTTAATTTGAATTTTTGACCGAAACTAGTATAAAATCGTGTAGAATATACTAAGATTTCTTACCGAAAAGAGTATTTAAAAAGTTTCGTAGAATCTAATTTTGAGATAATTTTTTTCTTGTACTTCCATCCTAACCTTCCCTCGTAATATATAGAAAGAATCTGAAGAGTTTCGTACCATTTCGAACAATCCTCGATTTAATTTGATTTTTTGACCGAAACGTATAAAATCATGTAGAAAATACTACGATTTTTGACCGAAACTAGTATTTCAAAAAGTTTCACAGAATATAATTTTGAGATAATTTTTTGCTTGGAGTTCCACCCTAAACTTCCCTCGTAACATATAGAAAGAATCTGAAAAGTTTCGTAGCATTTCGAAAATTCCTCGATTTAATTTTATTTTTTGACCGAAACTAGTATAAAATCGTGTAGAATATACTACGATTTTTGACCGAAACTAGTATTTCAAAAGGCTTCATAGAATCTAATTTTGAGATAATATTTTGCTTGGACTTCCATCCTAACCTTCCCTCGTAACATATAGAAAGAATCTGAAAAGTTTCGTAGCAATTCAAACAATCCTTGATTTAATTTGATTTTTTGACCGAAACTAGTATAAAATTGTGTAGAATCAAATACGATTTTTGACCGAAACTAGTATTTCAAAAAGTTTCATAGAATCAAATTTTGAGATAATTTTTTGCTTGGACTTCCATCCTAACCTTCCCTCGTAACATATAGAAAGAATCTGAAAAGTATCGTTGCATTTCGAACAATCCTCGATTTAATTTGATTTTTTGACCAAAACGTATAAAATCGTGTAGAATATACTACAATTTTTGACCGAAACTAGTATTTAAAAAAGTTTCGTAGAATCTAATTTTGAGATAATTTTTTTCTTGGACATCCATCCTAACCTTCCCTCGTAATATATAGAAAGAATCTGAAGAGTTTCGTAGCATTTCATACAATCCTCGATTTAATTTGATTTTTTTACCAAAACGTATAAAATCATGTAGAATATACTACGATTTTTGACCGAAACTAGTATTTCAAAAAGTTTCACAGAATATAATTTTGAGATAATTTTTTGCTTGGAGTTCCACACTAAACTTCCCTTGTAACATATAGAAAGAATCTGAAAAGTTTCGTAGCATTTCGAAAATTCCTCGATTTAATTTGATTTTTTGACCGAAACTAGTATAAAATCGTGTAGAATATACTACGATTTTTGACTGAAACTAGTATTTCAAAAGGCTTCATAGAATCTAATTTTGAGATAATATTTTGCTTGGACTTTCATCCTAACCTTCCCTCGTAACATATAGAAAGAATCTGAAAAGTTTTGTAGCATTTCAAACAATCCTCGATTTAATTTGATTTTTTGACCGAAACTAGTATAAAATTGTGTAGAATATAATACGATTTTTGACCGAAACTAGTATTTCAAAATGTTTCATAGAATCTAATTTTGAGATAATTTTTTGCTTGGACTTCCATCCTAACCTTCCCTCGTAACATTTAGAAAGAATCTGAAAAGTATCGTAGCATTTCGAACAATCCTCGATTTAATTTGATTTTTTGACCGAAACGTATAAAATCGTGTAGAATATACTACGATTTTTGACCGAAACTAGTATTTCAAAACGTTTCATAGAATCTAGTTTTGAGATAATTTTTTTCTTGGACTTCCATCCTAACCTTCCCTCGTAACATATAAAAAGAATCTGAAGAGTTTCGTAGCATTTCGAACAATCCTCGATTTAATTTGATTTTTGATCGAAACGTATAAAATCGTGTAGAATATACTACGATTTTTGACCGACACTAGTCTTTCAAAAAGTTTCATAGAATCGAATTTTGAGATAATTTTTTGCTTGGACTTCAATCCTATTCTTCCCTCGTAACATATAGAAAGAATATGAAAAGTTTTGTAGCATTTCGAACAATCCTCGATTTAATTTTATTTTTTGACCGAAACTAGTATAAAATTGTGTAGAATATAGTACAATTTTGAACGAAACTAGTATTTCAAAAAGTTTCATAGAATCTAATTTTAAGATTTTTTTTTGCATGGACTTCCATCATAACCTTCCCTCGTAACATATAAAAAGAATCTGAAAAGTTTCGTAGCATTTCGAACAATCCTCGATTTAATTTTATTTTTTGACCGAAACTAGTATAAAATCGTGTAGAATATACTACGATTTTTGACCGAAACTAATATTTCAAAAAGTTTCGTAGAATCTAATTTTGAGATTATTTTTTGCTTGGACTTCCATCCTAACCTTCCCTCGTAACATATAGAAAGAATCTGAAGAGTTTCGTAGCATTTCGAACAATTCTCGATTTAATTTGATTTTTTGACCGAAACGTATAAAATCGTGTAGAATATACTACGATTTTTGACCGAAACTAGTATTTCAAAAAGTTTCATAGAATCTAATTTTGAGATAATTTTTTGCTTGGACTTCCATCCTAACCTTCCCTCGTAATATATAGAAAGAATCTGAAGAGTTTCGTAGCATTTCGAACAATCCTCGATTTAATTTGATTTTTTGACCGAAACGTATAAAATCATGTAGAATATACTACGATTTTTGACCGAAACTAGTATTTCAAAAAGTTTCATAGAATCTAATTTTGAGATAATTTTTTGCTTGGACTTCCATCCTATTCTTCCCTCGTAACATATAGAAAGAATATGAAAAATTTTGTAGAATTTCGAACAATCCTCTATTTAATTTTATTTTTTGACCGAAACTAGTATAAAATTGTGTAGAATATACTACAATTTTGAACGAAACTAGTATTTCAAAAAGTTTCATAGAATCTAATTTTAAGATTTTTTTTTGCATGGACTTCCATCATAACCTTCCCTCGTAACATATAAAAAGAATCTGAAAAGTTTCGTAGCATTTCGAACAATCCTCGATTTAATTTTATTTTTTCACCGAAACTAGTATAAAATCGTGTAGAATATACTACGATTTTTGACCGAAACTAATATTTCAAAAAGTTTCGTAGAATCTAATTTTGAGATAATTTTTTGCTTGGACTTCCATCCTAACCTTCCCTCGTAACATATAGAAAGAATCTGAAGAGTTTCGTAGCATTTCGAACAATTCTCGATTTAATTTGATTTTTTGACCGAAACGTATAAAATCATGTAGAATATATTACGATTTTTGACCGAAACTAGTATTTCAAAAAGTTTCATAGAATCTAATTTTGAGATAATTTTTTGCTTGGACTTCCATCCTAACCTTCCCTCGTAATATATAGAAAGAATCTGAAGAGTTTCGTAGCATTTCGAACAATCCTCGATTTAATTTGATTTTTTGACCGAAACGTATAAAATCATGTAGAATATACTACGATTTTTGACCGAAACTAGTATTTCAAAAAGTTTCACAGAATATAATTTTGAGATAATTTTTTGCTTGGACTTCCACCCTAAACTTCCCTCGTAACATATAGAAAGAAACTGAAAAGTTTCGTAGCATTTCGAAAATTCCTCGATTTAATTTGATTTTTTGACCGAAACTAGCATAAAATCGTGTAGAATATACTACGATTTTTGATCGAAACTAGTATTTCAAAGGGTTTCATAGAATCTAATTTTGAGATAATTTTTTGCTTGGACTTCCATCCTAACCTTCCCTCGTAACATATAGAAAGAATCTGAAAAGTTTCGTAGCATTTCAAACAATCCTTGATTTAATTCGATTTTTTGACCGAAACTAGTATAAAATCGTGTTGAATATAATACGATTTTTGACCGAAACTAGTATTTCAAAAAGTTTCATAGAATCTAATTTTGAGATAATTTTTTGCTTGGACTTCCATCCTAACCTTCCCTCGTAACATATAGAAAGAATCTGAAAAGTTTCGTAGCATTTCGAACAATCCTCGATTTAATTTGATTTTTTGACCGAAACTAGTATAAAATCGTGTAGAATATACTACGATTTCTTACCGAAACTAGTATTTAAAAAGTTTCGTAGAATCTAATTTTGAGATAATTTTTTTCTTGGACTTCCATCCTAACCTTCCCTCGTAATAAATAGAAAGAATCTGAAGAGTTTCGTAGCATTTCGAACAATCCTCGATTTAATTTGATTTTTTGACTGAAACGTATAAAATCATGTAGAATATACTACGATTTTTGACCGAAACTAGTATTTCAAAAAGTTTCACATAATATAATTTTGAGATAATTTTTTGCTTGGAATTCCACCCTAAACTTCCCTCGTAACATATAGAAAGAATCTGAAAAGTTTCGTAGCATTTCAAAAATTCCTCGATTTAATTTGATTTTTTGACCGAAACTAGTATAAAATCGTGTAGAATATACTACGATTTTTGACCGAAACTAGTATTTCAAAAGGCTTCATAGAATCTAATTTTGAGATAATATTTTGCTTGGACTTCCATCCTAACCTTCCCTCGTAACATATAGAAAGAATCTGAAAAGTTTCGTAGCATTTCAAACAATCCTTGATTTAATTTGATTTTTTGACCGAAACTAGTATAAAATTGTGTAGAATATAATACGTTTTTTGACCGAAACTAGTATTTCAAAAAGTTTCATAGAATCTAATTTTGAGATAATTTTTTGCTTGGACTTCCATCCTAACCTTCCCTCGTAACATATAGAAAGAATCTGAAAAGTATCGTAGCATTTCGAACAATCCTCGATTTAATTTGATTTTTTGACCGAAACGTATAAAATCGTGTAGAATATACTACGATTTTTGACCGAAACTAGTATTTCAAAAAGTTTCGTAGAATCTAATTTTGAGATAATTTTTTTCTTGGACATCCATCCTAACCTTCCCTCGTAATATATAGAAAGAATCTGAAGAGTTTCGTAGCATTTCGAACAATCCTCGATTTAATTTGATTTTTTTTACCGAAACGTATAAAATCATGTAGAATATACTACGATTTTTGACCGAAACTAGTATTTCAAAAAGTTTCACAGAATATAATTTTGAGATAATTTTTTGCTTGGAGTTCCACACTAAACTTACCTCGTAACATATAGAAAGAATCTGAAAAGTTTCGTAGCATTTCGAAAATTCCTCGATTTAATTTGATTTTTTGACCGAAACTAGTATAAAATCGTGTAGAATATACTACGATTTTTGACCGAAACTAGTATTTCAAAAGGCTTCATAGAATCTAATTTTGAGATAATATTTTGCTTGGACTTCCATCCTAACCTTCCCTCGTAACATATAGAAAGAATCTGAAAAGTTTCGTAGCATTTCAAACAATCCTTGATTTAATTTGATTTTTTGACCGAAACTAGTATAAAATTATGTAGAATATAATACGTTTTTTGACCGAAACTAGTATTTCAAAAAGTTTCATAGAATCTAATTTTGAGATAATTTTTTGCTTGGACTTCCATCCTAACCTTCCCTCGTAAAATATAGAAAGAATCTGAAAAGTATCGTAGCATTTCGAACAATCCTCGATTTAATTTGATTTTTTGACCGAAACGTATAAAATCGTGTAGAATATACTACGATTTTTGACCGAAACTAGTATTTCCAAAAGTTTCATAGAATCTAATTTTGAGATAATTTTTTGCTTGGACTTCCATCCTATTCTTCCCTCGTAACATATAGAAAGAATATGAAAAGTTTTGTAGCATTTCGAACAATCCTCGATTTAATTTTATTTTTTGACCGAAACTAGTATAAAATTGTGTAGAATATACTACAATTTTGAACGAAACTAGTATTTCAAAAAGTTTCATAGAATCTAATTTTAAGATTTTTTTTTGCATGGACT
This sequence comes from Lathyrus aphaca, assembly GCA_963966055.1. Classification (NCBI taxonomy): domain Eukaryota; kingdom Viridiplantae; phylum Streptophyta; class Magnoliopsida; order Fabales; family Fabaceae; genus Lathyrus; species Lathyrus aphaca. Next base: position 16,728,755 of record OZ014523.1, on the reverse strand, counting down.
TCCATCATAACCTTCCCTCGTAACATATAAAAAGAATCTGAAAAGTTTCGTAGCATTTCGAACAATCCTCGATTTAATTTTATTTTTTGACCGAAACTAGTATAAAATCGTGTAGAATATACTACGATTTCTTACCGAAACTAGTATTTAAAAAGTTTCGTAGAATCTAATTTTGAGATAATTTTTTTCTTGGACTTCCATCCTAACCTTCCCTCGTAATAAATAGAAAGAATCTGAAGAGTTTCGTAGCATTTCGAACAATCCTCGATTTAATTTGATTTTTTGACCGAAACGTATAAAATCATGTAGAATATACTACGATTTTTGACCGAAACTAGTATTTCAAAAAGTTTCACATAATATAATTTTGAGATAATTTTTTGCTTGGAATTCCACCCTAAACTTCCCTCGTAACATATAGAAAGAATCTGAAAAGTTTCGTAGCATTTCAAAAATTCCTCGATTTAATTTGATTTTTTGACCGAAACTAGTATAAAATCGTGTAGAATATACTACGATTTTTGACCGAAACTAGTATTTCAAAAGGCTTCATAGAATCTAATTTTGAGATAATATTTTGCTTGGACTTCCATCCTAACCTTCCCTCGTAACATATAGAAAGAATCTGAAAAGTTTCGTAGCATTTCAAACAATCCTTGATTTAATTTGATTTTTTGACCGAAACTAGTATAAAATTGTGTAGAATATAATACGTTTTTTGACCGAAACTAGTATTTCAAAAAGTTTCATAGAATCTAATTTTGAGATAATTTTTTGCTTGGACTTCCATCCTAACCTTCCCTCGTAACATATAGAAAGAATCTGAAAAGTATCGTAGCATTTCGAACAATCCTCGATTTAATTTGATTTTTTGACCGAAACGTATAAAATCGTGTAGAATATACTACGATTTTTGACCGAAACTAGTATTTCAAAAAGTTTCGTAGAATCTAATTTTGAGATAATTTTTTTCTTGGACATCCATCCTAACCTTCCCTCGTAATATATAGAAAGAATCTGAAGAGTTTCGTAGCATTTCGAACAATCCTCGATTTAATTTGATTTTTTTTACCGAAACGTATAAAATCATGTAGAATATACTACGATTTTTGACCGAAACTAGTATTTCAAAAAGTTTCACAGAATATAATTTTGAGATAATTTTTTGCTTGGAGTTCCACACTAAACTTACCTCGTAACATATAGAAAGAATCTGAAAAGTTTCGTAGCATTTCGAAAATTCCTCGATTTAATTTGATTTTTTGACCGAAACTAGTATAAAATCGTGTAGAATATACTACGATTTTTGACCGAAACTAGTATTTCAAAAGGCTTCATAGAATCTAATTTTGAGATAATATTTTGCTTGGACTTCCATCCTAACCTTCCCTCGTAACATATAGAAAGAATCTGAAAAGTTTCGTAGCATTTCAAACAATCCTTGATTTAATTTGATTTTTTGACCGAAACTAGTATAAAATTATGTAGAATATAATACGTTTTTTGACCGAAACTAGTATTTCAAAAAGTTTCATAGAATCTAATTTTGAGATAATTTTTTGCTTGGACTTCCATCCTAACCTTCCCTCGTAAAATATAGAAAGAATCTGAAAAGTATCGTAGCATTTCGAACAATCCTCGATTTAATTTGATTTTTTGACCGAAACGTATAAAATCGTGTAGAATATACTACGATTTTTGACCGAAACTAGTATTTCAAAAAGTTTCATAGAATCTAATTTTGAGATAATTTTTTGCTTGGACTTCCATCCTATTCTTCCCTCGTAACATATAGAAAGAATATGAAAAGTTTTGTAGCATTTCGAACAATCCTCGATTTAATTTTATTTTTTGACCGAAACTAGTATAAAATTGTGTAGAATATACTACAATTTTGAACGAAACTAGTATTTCAAAAAGTTTCATAGAATCTAATTTTAAGATTTTTTTTTGCATGGACTTCCATCATAACCTTCCCTCGTAACATATAAAAAGAATCTGAAAAGTTTCGTAGCATTTCGAACAATCCTCGATTTAATTTTATTTTTTGACCGAAACTAGTATAAAATCGTGTAGAATATACTACGATTTCTTACCGAAACTAGTATTTAAAAAGTTTCGTAGAATCTAATTTTGAGATAATTTTTTTCTTGGACTTCCATCCTAACCTTCCCTCGTAATAAATAGAAAGAATCTGAAGAGTTTCGTAGCATTTCGAACAATCCTCGATTTAATTTGATTTTTTGACCGAAACGTATAAAATCATGTAGAATATACTACGATTTTTGACCGAAACTAGTATTTCAAAAAGTTTCACATAATATAATTTTGAGATAATTTTTTGCTTGGAATTCCACCCTAAACTTCCCTCGTAACATATAGAAAGAATCTGAAAAGTTTCGTAGCATTTCAAAAATTCCTCGATTTAATTTGATTTTTTGACCGAAACTAGTATAAAATCGTGTAGAATATACTACGATTTTTGACCGAAACTAGTATTTCAAAAGGCTTCATAGAATCTAATTTTGAGATAATATTTTGCTTGGACTTCCATCCTAACCTTCCCTCGTAACATATAGAAAGAATCTGAAAAGTTTCGTAGCATTTCAAACAATCCTTGATTTAATTTGATTTTTTGACCGAAACTAGTATAAAATTGTGTAGAATATAATACGTTTTTTGACCGAAACTAGTATTTCAAAAAGTTTCATAGAATCTAATTTTGAGATAATTTTTTGCTTGGACTTCCATCCTAACCTTCCCTCGTAACATATAGAAAGAATCTGAAAAGTATCGTAGCATTTCGAACAATCCTCGATTTAATTTGATTTTTTGACCGAAACGTATAAAATCGTGTAGAATATACTACGATTTTTGACCGAAACTAGTATTTCAAAAAGTTTCGTAGAATCTAATTTTGAGATAATTTTTTTCTTGGACATCCATCCTAACCTTCCCTCGTAATATATAGAAAGAATCTGAAGAGTTTCGTAGCATTTCGAACAATCCTCGATTTAATTTGATTTTTTTTACCGAAACGTATAAAATCATGTAGAATATACTACGATTTTTGACCGAAACTAGTATTTCAAAAAGTTTCACAGAATATAATTTTGAGATAATTTTTTGCTTGGAGTTCCACACTAAACTTACCTCGTAACATATAGAAAGAATCTGAAAAGTTTCGTAGCATTTCGAAAATTCCTCGATTTAATTTGATTTTTTGACCGAAACTAGTATAAAATCGTGTAGAATATACTACGATTTTTGACCGAAACTAGTATTTCAAAAGGCTTCATAGAATCTAATTTTGAGATAATATTTTGCTTGGACTTCCATCCTAACCTTCCCTCGTAACATATAGAAAGAATCTGAAAAGTTTCGTAGCATTTCAAACAATCCTTGATTTAATTTGATTTTTTGACCGAAACTAGTATAAAATTGTGTAGAATATAATACGATTTTTGACCGAAACTAGTATTTCAAAAAGTTTCATAGAATCTAATTTTGAGATAATTTTTTGCTTGGACTTCCATCCTAACCTTCCCTCGTAACATTTAGAAAGAATCTGAAAGGTATCGTAGCATTTCGAACAATCCTCGATTTAATTTGATTTTTTGACCGAAACGTATAAAATCGTGTAGAATATACTACGATTTTTGACCGAAACTAGTATTTCAAAAAGTTTCGTAGAATCTAATTTTGAGATAATTTTTTTCTTGGACTTCCATCCTAACCTTCCCTCGTAACATATAAAAAGAATCTGAAGAGTTTCGTAGCATTTCGAACAATCCTCGATTTAATTTGATTTTTTGACCGAAACGTATAAAATTGTGTAGAATATACTACGATTTTTGACCGAAACTAGTATTTCAAAAATTTTCATAGAATCTAATTTTGAGCTAATTTTTTGCTTGGACTTCCATCCTATTCTTCCCTCGTAACATATAGAAAGAATATGAAAAGTTTTGTAGCATTTCGAACAATCCTCGATTTAATTTTATTTTTTGACCGAAACTAGTATAAAATTGTGTAGAATATACTACAATTTTGAACGAAACTAGTATTTCAAAAAGTTTCATAGAATCTAATTTTAAGATTTTTTTTTGCATGGACTTCCATCATAACCTTCCCTCGTAACATATAAAAAGAATCTGAAAAGTTTCGTAACATTTCGAACAATCCTCGATTTAATTTTATTTTTTGACCGAAACTAGTATAAAATGGTGTAGAATATACTACGATTTTTGACCGAAACTAATATTTCAAAAAGTTTCGTAGAATCTAATTTTGAGATTATTTTTTGCTTGGACTTCCATCCTAACCTTCCCTCGTAACATATAGAAAGAATCTGAAGAGTTTCGTAGCATTTCGAACAATTCTCGATTTAATTTGATTTTTTGACCGAAACGTATAAAATCGTGTAGAATATACTACGATTTTTGACCGAAACTAGTATTTCAAAAAGTTTCATAGAATCTAATTTTGAGATAATTTTTTGCTTGGACTTCCATCCTAACCTTCCCTCGTAATATATAGAAAGAATCTGAAGAGTTTCGTAGCATTTCGAACAATCCTCGATTTAATTTGATTTTTTGACCGAAACGTATAAAATCATGTAGAATATACTACGATTTTTGACCGAAACTAGTATTTCAAAAAGTTTCATAGAATCTAATTTTGAGATAATTTTTTGCTTGGACTTCCATCCTAACCTTCCCTCGTAATATATAGAAAGAATCTGAAGAGTTTCGTAGCATTTCGAACAATCCTCGATTTAATTTTATTTTTTGACCGAAACTAGTATAAAATTGTGTAGAATATACTACAATTTTGAACGAAACTAGTATTTCAAAAAGTTTCATAGAATCTAATTTTAAGATTTTTTTTTGCATGGACTTCCATCATAACCTTCCCTCGTAACATATAAAAAGAATCTGAAAAGTTTCGTAGCATTTCGAACAATCCTCGATTTAATTTTATTTTTTGACCGAAACTAGTATAAAATCGTGTAGAATATACTACGATTTTTGACCGAAACTAATATTTCAAAAAGTTTCGTAGAATCTAATTTTGAGATAATTTTTTTCTTGGACTTCCATCCTAACCTTCCCTCGTAACATATAGAAAGAATCTGAAGAGTTTCGTAGCATTTCGAACAATTCTCGATTTAATTTGATTTTTTGACCGAAACGTATAAAATCATGTAGAATATATTACGATTTTTGACCGAAACTAGTATTTCAAAAAGTTTCATAGAATCTAATTTTGAGATAATTTTTTGCTTGGACTTCCATCCTAACCTTCCCTCGTAATATATAGAAAGAATCTGAAGAGTTTCGTAGCATTTCGAACAATCCTCGATTTAATTTGATTTTTTGACCGAAACGTATAAAATCATGTAGAATATACTTCGATTTTTGACCGAAACTAGTTTTTCAAAAAGTTTCACAGAATATAATTTTGAGATAATTTTTTGCTTGGACTTCCACCCTAAACTTCCCTCGTAACATATAGAAAGAATCTGAAAAGTTTCGTAGCATTTCGAAAATTCCTCGATTTAATTTGATTTTTTGACCGAAACTAGCATAAAATCGTGTAGAATATACTACGATTTTTGATCGAAACTAGTATTTCAAAGGGTTTCATAGAATCTAATTTTGAGATAATTTTTTGCTTGGACTTCCATCCTAACCTTCCCTCGTAACATATAGAAAGAATCTGAAAAGTTTCGTAGCATTTCAAACAATCCTTGATTTAATTCGATTTTTTGACCGAAACTAGTATAAAATCGTGTTGAATATAATACGATTTTTGACCGAAACTAGTATTTCAAAAAGTTTCATAGAATCTAATTTTGAGATAATTTATTGCTTGGACTTCCATCCTAACCTTCCCTCGTAACATATAGAAAGAATATGAAAAGTTTCGTAGCATTTCGAACAATCCTCGATTTAATTTGATTTTTTGACCGAAACTAGTATAAAATCGTGTAGAATATACTACGATTTCTTACCGAAACTAGTATTTAAAAAGTTTCGTAGAATCTAATTTTGAGATAATTTTTTTCTTGGACTTCCATCCTAACCTTCCCTCGTAATAAATAGAAAGAATCTGAAGAGTTTCGTAGCATTTCGAACAATCCTCGATTTAATTTGATTTTTTGACCGAAACGTATAAAATCATGTAGAATATACTACGATTTTTGACCGAAACTAGTATTTCAAAAAGTTTCACATAATATAATTTTGAGATAATTTTTTGCTTGGAATTCCACCCTAAACTTCCCTCGTAACATATAGAAAGAATCTGAAAAGTTTCGTAGCATTTCAAAAATTCCTCGATTTAATTTGATTTTTTGACCGAAACTAGTATAAAATCGTGTAGAATATACTACGATTTTTGACCGAAACTAGTATTTCAAAAGGCTTCATAGAATCTAATTTTGAGATAATATTTTGCTTGGACTTCCATCCTAACCTTCCCTCGTAACATATAGAAAGAATCTGAAAAGTTTCGTAGCATTTCAAACAATCCTTGATTTAATTTGATTTTTTGACCGAAACTAGTATAAAATTGTGTAGAATATAATACGATTTTTGACCGAAACTAGTATTTCAAAAAGTTTCATAGAATCTAATTTTGAGATAATTTTTTGCTTGGACTTCCATCCTAACCTTACCTCGTAACATATAGAAAGAATCTGAAAAGTATCGTAGCATTTCGAACAATCCGCGATTTAATTTGATTTTTTGACCGAAACGTATAAAATCGTGTAGAATATACTACGATTTTTGACCGAAACTAGTATTTCAAAAAGTTTCGTAGAATCTAATTTTGAGATAATTTTTTTCTTGGACATCCATCCTAACCTTCCCTCGTAATATATAGAAAGAATCTGAAGAGTTTCGTAGCATTTCGAACAATCCTCGATTTAATTTGATTTTTTTTACCGAAACGTATAAAATCATGTAGAATATACTACGATTTTTGACCGAAACTAGTATTTCAAAAAGTTTCACAGAATATAATTTTGAGATAATTTTTTGCTTGGAGTTCCACACTAAACTTACCTCGTAACATATAGAAAGAATCTGAAAAGTTTCGTAGCATTTCGAAAATTCCTCGATTTAATTTGATTTTTTGACCGAAACTAGTATAAAATCGTGTAGAATATACTACGATTTTTGACCGAAACTAGTATTTCAAAAGGCTTCATAGAATCTAATTTTGAGATAATATTTTGCTTGGACTTCCATCCTAACCTTCCCTCGTAACATATAGAAAGAATCTGAAAAGTTTCGTAGCATTTCAAACAATCCTTGATTTAATTTGATTTTTTGACCGAAACTAGTATAAAATTGTGTAGAATATAATACGATTTTTGACCGAAACTAGTATTTCAAAAAGTTTCATAGAATCTAATTTTGAGATAATTTTTTGCTTGGACTTCCATCCTAACCTTCCCTCGTAACATTTAGAAAGAATCTGAAAGGTATCGTAGCATTTCGAATAATCCTCGATTTAATTTGATTTTTTGACCGAAACGTATAAAATCGTGTAGAATATACTACGATTTTTGACCGAAACTAGTATTTCAAAAAGTTTCGTAGAATCTAATTTTGAGATAATTTTTTTCTTGGACTTCCATCCTAACCTTCCCTCGTAACATACAAAAAGAATCTGAAGAGTTTCGTAGCATTTCGAACAATCCTCGATTTAATTTGATTTTTTGACCGAAACGTATAAAATTGTGTAGAATATACTACGATTTTTGACCGAAACTAGTATTTCAAAAATTTTCATAGAATCTAATTTTGAGCTAATTTTTTGCTTAGACTTCCACCTTCGTAATATATAGAAAGAATCTGAAAAGTTTCGTAGCATTTCGAAAATTCCTCGATTTAATTTGATTTTTTGACCGAAACTAGTATAAAATCGTGTAGAATATACTACGATTTTTGACCGAAACTAGTATTTCAAAAGGTTTCATAGAATCTAATTTTGAGATAATTTTTTGCTTGGACTTCCATCCTAACCTTCCCTCGTAACATATAGAATGAATCTGAAAAGTTTCGTAGCATTTCAAACAATCCTCGATATAATTTGATTTTTTGACCGAAACTAGCATAAAATCGTGTAGAATATAATACGATTTTTGACCGAAACTAGTATTTTAAAAAGTTTCATAGAATCTAATTTTGAGATAATTTTTTTCTTGGACTTCAATCCTAACCTTCCCTCGTAACATATAGAAAGAATCTGAAAAGTATCGTAGCATTTCGAACAATCCTCGATTTAATTTGATTTTTTGACCGAAACATATAAAATCGTGTAGAATATACTACGATTTTTGACCGAAACTAGTATTTCAAAAAGTTTCGTAGAATCTAATTTTGAGATAATTTTTTTCTTGGACTTCCATCCTAACCTTCCCTCGTAACATATAAAAAGAATCTGAAGAGTTTCGTAGCATTTCGAACAATCCTCATTTAATTTGATTTTTTGACCGAAACTAGTATAAAATTGTGTAGAATATACTACAATTTTGAACAAAACTAGTATTTCAAAAAGTTTCATAGAATCTAATTTTAAGAGTTTTTTTTGCATGGACTTCCATCATAACCTTCCCTCGTAACATATAAAAAGAATCTGAAAAGCTTCGTAGCATTTCGAACAATCCTCGATTTAATTTGATATTTTGATCGAAACTAGTATAAAATCGTGTAGAATATACTACGATTTTTGACCGAAACTAATATTTCAAAAAGTTTCGTAGAATCTAATTTGGAGATAATTTTTTGCTTGGACTTCCATCCTAACCTTCCCTCGTAACATATAGAAAGAATCTGAAGAGTTTCGTAGCATTTCGAACAATCCTCGATTTAATTTGATTTTTTGACCGAAACGTATTAAATCGTGTAGAATATACTACGATTTTTGACCGAAACTAGTATTTCAAAAAGTTTCACAGAATATAATTTTGAGAAAATTTTTTGCTTGGACTTCCACCCTAAACTTCCCTCGTAACATATAAAAAGAATCTGAAAAGTTTCGTAGCATTTCGAAAATTCCTCGATTTAATTTGATTTTTTGACCGAAACTAGTATAAAATCGTGTAGAATATACTAAGATTTTTGACCGAAACTAGTATTTCAAAAGGTTTCATAGAATCTAATTTTGAGATAATTTTTTGCTTGGACTTCCATCCTAACCTTCCCTCGTAATATATAGAAAGAATCTGAAAAGTTTCGTAGCATTTCGAACAATCCTCGATTTAATTTGATTTTTTGACCGAAACGTATAAAATCGTGTAGAATATACTATGATTTTTGACCGAAACTAGTATTTCAAAAAGTTTTATAGAATCTAATTTTGAGATAATTTTTTGCTTGGACTTCCATCCTATCCTTCCCTCGTAACATATAGAAAGAATCTGAAAAGTTTCGTAGCATTTCGAACAATCCTCGATTTAATTTTATTTCTTGACCGAAACTAGTATAAAATTGTGTAGAATATACTACAATTTTGAACGAAACTAGTATTTCAAAAAGTTTCATAGAATCTAATTTTAAGATTTTTTTTGCATGGACTTCCATCATAACCTTCCCTCGTAACATATAAAAAGAATCTGAAAAGTATCGTAGCATTTCGAACAATCCTCGATTTAATTTGATTTTTTGACTAAAACTAGTATAAAATCGTGTAGAATATACTACGATTTTTGACCGAAACTAATATTTCAAAAAGTTTCGTAGAATCTAATTTTGAGATAATTTTTTGCTTGGACATCCATCCTAACCTTCCCTCGTAACATATAGAAAGAATCTGAAGAGTTTCGTAGCATTTCGAACAATCCTCGATTTAATTTGATTTTTTGACCGAAACGTATGAAATCGTGTAGAATATACTACGATTTTTCACCGAAACTAGTATTTCAAAAAGTTTCATAGTATATAATTTTGAGATAATTTTTTGCTTGGACTTCCATCCTATCCTTCCCTCGTAACCTATAGAAAGAATCTGAAAAGTTTCGTAGCATTTCGAACAATCCTCGATTTAATTTTATTTTTTGACCGAAACTAGTATAAAATTGTGTAGAATATACTACAATTTTGAACAAAACTAGTATTTCAAAAAGTTTCATAGAATCTAATTTTAAGAGTTTTTTTTGCATGGACTTCCATCATAACCTTCCCTCGTAACATATAAAAAGTATCTGAAAAGTTTCGTAGCATTTCGAACAATCCTCGATTTAATTTGATTTTTTGACCGAAACTAGTATAAAATCGTGTAGAATATACTAAGATTTTTGACCGAAACTAGTATTTCAAAAGGTTTCATAGAATCTAATTTTGAGATAATTTTTTGCTTGGACTTCCATCCTAACCTTCCCTCGTAATATATAGAAAGAATCTGAAAAGTTTCGTAGCATTTCGAACAATCCTCGATTTAATTTGATTTTTTGACCGAAACGTATAAAATCGTGTAGGATATACTATGATTTTTGACCGAAACTAATATTTCAAAAAGTTTCGTAGAATCTATTTTTGAGATAATTTTTTGCTTGGACTTCCATCCTAACCTTTCCTCGTAACATATAGAAAGAATCTGAAGAGTTTCGTAGCATTTCGAACAATCCTCGATTTAATTTGATTTTTTGACCGAAACGTATAAAATCGTGTAGAATATACTACGATTTTTGACCGAAACTAGTATTTCAAAAAGTTTCGTAGAATCTAATTTTGAGATAATTTTTTGCTTGGACTTCCATCCTAACCTTCCCTGGTAACATATAGAAAGAATCTGAAGAGTTTCGTAGCATTTCGAACAATCGATTTAATTTGATTTTTTGACCGAAACGTATAAAATCGTGTAGAATATACTACGATTTTTGACCGAAACTAGTATTTCAAATAGTTTCACAGAATATAATTTTGAGATAATTTTTTGCTTGGACTTCCACCCTAAACTTCCCTCATAACATATAGAAAGAATCTGAAAAGTTTCGTAGCATTTCGAAAATTCCTCGATTTAATTTGATTTTTTGACCGAAACTAGTATAAAATCGTGTAGAATATACTAAGATTTTTGACCGAAACTAGTATTTCAAAAGGTTTCATAGAAGCTAATTTTTTGCTTGGACTTCCATCCTAACCTTCCCTCGTAATATATAGAAAGAATCTGAAGAGTTTCGTAGCATTTCGAACAATCCTGGATTTAATTTTATTTTTTGACCGAAACGTATAAAATCGTGTAGAATATACTACGATTTTTGACCGAAACTAGTATTTCAAAAAGTTTCATAGAATCTAATTTTGAGATAATTTTTTGCTTGGACTTCCATCCTATCCTTCCCTCGTAACATATAGAAAGAATCTGAAAAGTTTCGTAGCATTTCGAACAATCCTCGATTTAATTTTATTTTTTGACCGAAACTAGTATAAAATTGTGTAGAATATACTACAATTTTGAACGAAACTAGTATTTCAAAAAGTTTCATAGAATCTATTTTTAAGATTTTTTTTTGCATGGACTTCCATCATAACCTTCCCTCGTAACATATAAAAAGAATCTGAAAAGTTTCTTAGCCTTTCGAACAATCCTCGATTTTATTTGATTTTTTGACCGAAACTAGTATAAAATCGTGTAGAATATACTACGATTTTTGACCGAAACTAATATTTCAAAAAGTTTCGTAGAATCTAATTTTGAGATAATTTTTTGCTTGGACTTCCATCCTAACCTTCCCTCGTAACATATAGAAAGAATCTGAAGAGTTTCGTAGCATTTCGAACAATCCTCGATTTAATTTGATTTTTTTCCTGAAATGTTTAAAATCGTGTAGAATATTCTACGATTTTTGACCGAAACTAGTATTTCAAAAAGTTTCATAGAATATAATTTTGAGATAATTTTTTGCTTGGACTTCCATCCTATCCTTCCCTCGTAACATATAGAAAGAATCTGAAAAGTTTCGTAGCATTTCGAACAATCCTCGATTTAATTTTATTTTTTGACCGAAACTAGTATAAAATTGTGTAGAATATACTACAATTTTGAACAAAACTAGTATTTCAAAAAGTTTCATAGAATCTAATTTTAAGAGTTATTTTTGCATGGACTTCCATCATAACCTTCCCTCGTAACATATAAAAAGAATCTGAAAAGTTTCTTAGCCTTTCGAACAATCCTCAATTTTATTTGATTTTTTGACCGAAACTAGTATAAAATCGTGTAGAATATACTACGATTTTTGACCGAAACTAGTATTTCAAAAGGTTTCATAGAATCTAATTTTGAGATAATTTTTTGCTTGGACTTCCATCCTAACCTTCCCTCGTAATATATAGAAAGAATCTGAAAAGTTTCGTAGCATTTCGAACAATCCTCGATTTAATTTGATTTTTTGACCGAAACGTATAAAATCGTGTAGGATATACTATGATTTTTGACCGAAACTAATATTTCAAAAAGTTTCGTAGAATCTATTTTTGAGATAATTTTTTGCTTGGACTTCCATCCTAACCTTTCCTCGTAACATATAGAAAGAATCTGAAGAGTTTCGTAGCATTTCGAACAATCCTCGATTTAATTTGATTTTTTGACCGAAACGTATAAAATCGTGTAGAATATACTACGATTTTTGACCGAAACTAGTATTTCAAAAAGTTTCGTAGAATCTAATTTTGAGATAATTTTTTGCTTGGACTTCCATCCTAACCTTCCCTGGTAACATATAGAAAGAATCTGAAGAGTTTCGTAGCATTTCGAACAATCGATTTAATTTGATTTTTTGACCGAAACGTATAAAATCGTGTAGAATATACTACGATTTTTGACCGAAACTAGTATTTCAAATAGTTTCACAGAATATAATTTTGAGATAATTTTTTGCTTGGACTTCCACCCTAAACTTCCCTCATAACATATAGAAAGAATCTGAAAAGTTTCGTAGCATTTCGAAAATTCCTCGATTTAATTTGATTTTTTGACCGAAACTAGTATAAAATCGTGTAGAATATACTAAGATTTTTGACCGAAACTAGTATTTCAAAAGGTTTCATAGAAGCTAATTTTTTGCTTGGACTTCCATCCTAACCTTCCCTCGTAATATATAGAAAGAATCTGAAGAGTTTCGTAGCATTTCGAACAATCCTCGATTTAATTTTATTTTTTGACCGAAACGTATAAAATCGTGTAGAATATACTACGATTTTTGACCGAAACTAGTATTTCAAAAAGTTTCATAGAATCTAATTTTGAGATAATTTTTTGCTTGGACTTCCATCCTATCCTTCCCTCGTAACATATAGAAAGAATCTGAAAAGTTTCGTAGCATTTCGAACAATCCTCGATTTAATTTTATTTTTTGACCGAAACTAGTATAAAATTGTGTAGAATATACTACAATTTTGAACGAAACTAGTATTTCAAAAAGTTTCATAGAATCTATTTTTAAGATTTTTTTTTGCATGGACTTCCATCATAACCTTCCCTCGTAACATATAAAAAGAATCTGAAAAGTTTCTTAGCCTTTCGAACAATCCTCGATTTTATTTGATTTTTTGACCGAAACTAGTATAAAATCGTGTAGAATATACTACGATTTTTGACCGAAACTAATATTTCAAAAAGTTTCGTAGAATCTAATTTTGAGATAATTTTTTGCTTGGACTTCCATCCTAACCTTCCCTCGTAACATATAGAAAGAATCTGAAGAGTTTCGTAGCATTTCGAACAATCCTCGATTTAATTTTATTTTTTTCCTGAAATGTTTAAAATCGTGTAGAATATTCTACGATTTTTGACCGAAACTAGTATTTCAAAAAGTTTCATAGAATATAATTTTGAGATAATTTTTTGCTTGGACTTCCATCCTATCCTTCCCTCGTAACATATAGAAAGAATCTGAAAAGTTTCGTAGCATTTCGAACAATCCTCGATTTAATTTTATTTTTTGACCGAAACTAGTATAAAATTGTGTAGAATATACTACAATTTTGAACAAAACTAGTATTTAAAAAAGTTTCATAGAATCTAATTTTAAGAGTTATTTTTGCATGGACTTCCATCATAACCTTCCCTCGTAACATATAAAAAGAATCTGAAAAGTTTCTTAGCCTTTCGAACAATCCTCAATTTTATTTGATTTTTTGACCGAAACTAGTATAAAATCGTGTAGAATATACTACGATTTTTGACCGAAACTAATATTTCAAAAAGTTTCGTAGAATCTAATTTTGAGATAATTTTTTGCTTGGACTTCCATCCTAACCTTCCCTCGTAACATATAGAAAGAATCTGAAGAGTTTCGTAGCATTTCGAACAATCCTCGATTTAATTTGATTTTTTGACCGAAATGTTTAAAATCGTGTAGAATATTCTACGATTTTTGACCGAAACTAGTATTTCAAAAAGTTTCATAGAATATAATTTTGAGATAATTTTTTGCTTGGACTTCCATCCTATCCTTCCCTCGTAACATATAGAAAGAATCTGAAAAGTTTCGTAGCATTTCGAACAATCCTCGATTTAATTTTATTTTTTGACCGAAACTAGTATAAAATTGTGTAGAATATACTACAATTTTGAACAAAACTAGTATTTCAAAAAGTTTCATAGAATCTAATTTTAAGAGTTATTTTTGCATGGACTTCCATCATAACCTTCCCTCGTAACATATAAAAAGAATCTGAAAAGTTTCTTAGCCTTTCGAACAATCCTCAATTTTATTTGATTTTTTGACCGAAACTAGTATAAAATCGTGTAGAATATACTACGATTTTTGACCGAAACTAATATTTCAAAAAGTTTCGTAGAATCTAATTTTGAGATAATTTTTTGCTTGGACTTCCATCCTAACCTTCCCTCGTAACATATAGAAAGAATCTGAAGAGTTTCGTAGCATTTCGAACAATCCTCGATTTAATTTGATTTTTTGACCGAAATGTTTAAAATCGTGTAGAATATTCTACGATTTTTGACCGAAACTAGTATTTCAAAAAGTTTCATAGAATATAATTTTGAGATAATTTTTTGCTTGGACTTCCATCCTATCCTTCCCTCGTAACATATAGAAAGAATCTGAAAAGTTGCGTAGCATTTCGAACAATCCTCGATTTAATTTTATTTTTTGACCGAAACTAGTATAAAATTGTGTAGAATATACTACAATTTTGAACAAAACTAGTATTTCAAAAAGTTTCATAGAATCTAATTTTAAGAGTTTTTTTTGCATGGACTTCCATCATAACCTTCCCTCGTAACATATAAAAAGAATCTGAAAAGTTTCGTAGCATTTCGAACAATCCTCGATTTAATTTGATTTTTTGACCGAAACTAGTATAAAATCGTGTAGAATATACTACGATTTTTGACCGAAACTAATATTTCAAAAAGTTTCGTAGAATCTAATTTGGAGATAATTTTTTGCTTGGACTTCCATCCTAACCTTCCCTCGTAACATATAGAAAGAATCTGAAAAGTTTCGTAGCATTTCGAACAATCCTCGATTTAATTTTATTTTTTGACCGAAACGTATAAAATTGTGTAGAATATACTACAATTTTGAACAAAACTAGTATTTCAAAAAGTTTCATAGAATCTAATTTTAAGAGTTTTTTTTGCATGGACTTCCATCATAACCTTCCCTCGTAACATATAAAAAGAATCTGAAAAGCTTCGTAGCATTTCGAACAATCCTCGATTTAATTTGATATTTTGATCGAAACTAGTATAAAATCGTGTAGAATATACTACGATTTTTGACCGAAACTAATATTTCAAAAAGTTTCGTAGAATCTAATTTGGAGATAATTTTTTTCTTGGACTTCCATCCTAACCTTCCCTCGTAACATATAGAAAGAATCTGAAGAGTTTCGTAGCATTTCGAACAATCCTCGATTTAATTTTATTTTTTGACCGAAACTAGTATAAAATTGTGTAGAATATACTACAATTTTGAACAAAACTAGTATTTCAAAAAGTTTCATAGAATCTAATTTTAAGAGTTTTTTTTGCATGGACTTCCATCATAACCTTCCCTCGTAACATATAAAAAGAATCTGAAAAGCTTCGTAGCATTTCGAACAATCCTCGATTTAATTTGATATTTTGATCGAAACTAGTATAAAATCGTGTAGAATATACTACGATTTTTGACCGAAACTAATATTTCAAAAAGTTTCGTAGAATCTAATTTGGAGATAATTTTTTGCTTGGACTTCCATCCTAACCTTCCCTCGTAACATATAGAAAGAATCTGAAGAGTTTCGTAGCATTTCGAACAATCCTCGATTTAATTTGATTTTTTGACCGAAACGTATTAAATCGTGTAGAATATACTACGATTTTTGACCGAAACTAGTATTTCAAAAAGTTTCGTAGAATCTAATTTTGAGATAATTTTTTGCTTGGACTTCCATCCTAACCTTCCCTCGTAACATATAGAAAGAATCTGAAGAGTTTCGTAGCATTTCGAACAATCGATTTAATTTGATTTTTTGACCGAAACGTATAAAATCGTGTAGAATATACTACGATTTTTGACCGAAACTAGTATTTCAAAAAGTTTCACAGAATATAATTTTGAGAAAATTTTTTGCTTGGACTTCCACCCTAAACTTCCCTCGTAACATATAGAAAGAATCTGGAAAGTTTCGTAGCATTTCGAAAATTCCTCGATTTAATTTGATTTTTTGACCGAAACTAGTATAAAATCGTGTAGAATATACTAAGATTTTTGACCGAAACTAGTATTTCAAAAGGTTTCATAGAATCTAATTTTGAGATAATTTTTTGTTTGGACTTCCATCCTAACCTTCCCTCGTAATATATAGAAAGAATCAGAAAAGTTTCGTAGCATTTCGAACAATCCTCGATTTAATTTGATTTTTTGACCGAAACGTATAAAATCGTGTAGAATATACTATGATTTTTGACCGAAACTAGTATTTCAAAAAGTTTTATAGAATCTAATTTTGAGATAATTTTTTGCTTGGACTTCCATCCTATCCTTCCCTCGTAACATATAGAAAGAATCTGAAAAGTTTCGTAGCATTTCGAACAATCCTCGATTTAATTTTATTTCTTGACCGAAACTAGTATAAAATTGTGTAGAATATACTACAATTTTGAACGAAACTAGTATTTCAAAAAGTTTCATAGAATCTAATTTTAAGATTTTTTTTTTGCATGGACTTCCATCATAACCTTCCCTCGTAACATATAAAAAGAATCTGAAAAGTTTCGTAGCATTTCGAACAATCCTCGATTTAATTTGATTTTTTGACTAAAACTAGTATAAAATCGTGTAGAATATACTACGATTTTTGACCGAAACTAATATTTCAAAAAGTTTCGTAGAATCTAATTTTGAGATAATTTTTTGCTTGGACATCCATCCTAACCTTCCCTCGTAACATATAGAAAGAATCTGAAGAGTTTCGTAGCATTTCGAACAATCCTCGATTTAATTTGATTTTTTGACCGAAACGTATGAAATCGTGTAGAATATACTACGATTTTTCACCGAAACTAGTATTTCAAAAAATTTCATAGAATATAATTTTGAGATAATTTTTTGCTTGGACTTCCATCCTATCCTTCCCTCGTAACATATAGAAAGAATCTGAAAAGTTTCGTAGCATTTCGAACAATCCTCGATTTAATTTTATTTTTTGACCGAAACTAGTATAAAATTGTGTAGAATATACTACAATTTTGAACAAAACTAGTATTTCAAAAAGTTTCATAGAATCTAATTTTAAGAGTTTTTTTTTCATGGACTTCCATCATAACCTTCCCTCGTAACATATAAAAAGAATCTGAAAAGTTTCGTAGCATTTCGAACAATCCTCGATTTAATTTGATTTTTTGACCGAAACTAGTATAAAATCGTATAGAATATACTACGATTTTTGACCAAAACTAATATTTCAAAAAGTTTCGTAGAATCTATTTTTGAGATAATTTTTTGCTTGGACTTCCATCCTAACCTTTCCTCGTAACATATAGAAAGAATCTGAAGAGTTTCGTAGCATTTCGAACAATCCTCGATTTAATTTGATTTTTTGACCGAAACGTATAAAATCGTGTAGAATATACTACGATTTTTGACCGAAACTAGTATTTCAAAAAGTTTCGTAGAATCTAATTTTGAGATAATTGTTTGCTTGGACTTCCATCCTAACCTTCCCTGGTAACATATAGAAAGAATTTGAAGAGTTTCGTAGCATTTCGAACAATCGATTTAATTTGATTTTTTGACCGAAACGTATAAAATCGTATAGAATATACTACGATTTTTGACCGAAACTAGTATTTCAAATAGTTTCACAGAATATAATTTTGAGATAATTTTTTGCTTGGACTTCCACCCTAAACTTCCCTCGTAACATATAGAAAGAATCTGAAAAGTTTCGTAGCATTTCGAAAATTCCTCGATTTAATTTGATTTTTTGACCGAAACTAGTATAAAATCGTGTAGAATATACTAAGATTTTTGACCGAAACTAGTATTTCAAAAGGTTTCATAGAAGCTAATTTTTTTCTTGGACTTCCATCCTAACCTTCCCTCGTAATATATAGAAAGAATCTGAAGAGTTTCGTAGCATTTCGAACAATCCTCGATTTAATTTTATTTTTTGACCGAAACGTATAAAATCGTGTAGAATATACTACGATTTTTGACCGAAACTAGTATTTCAAAAAGTTTCATAGAATCTAATTTTGAGATAATTTTTTGCTTGGACTTCCATCCTATCCTTCCCTCGTAACATATAGAAAGAATCTGAAAAGTTTCGTAGCATTTCGAACAATCCTCGATTTAATTTAATTTTTTGACCGAAACTAGTATAAAATTGTGTAGAATATACTACAATTTTGAACGAAACTAGTATTTCAAAAAGTTTCATAGAATCTATTTTTAAGATTTTTTTTTGCATGGACTTCCATCATAACCTTCCCTCGTAACATATAATAAGAATCTGAAAAGTTTCTTAGCCTTTCGAACAATCCTCGATTTTATTTGATTTTTTGACCGAAACTAGTATAAAATCGTGTAGAATATACTACGATTTTTGACCGAAACTAATATTTCAAAAAGTTTCGTAGAATCTAATTTTGAGATAATTTTTTGCTTGGACTTCCATCCTATCCTTCCCTCGTAACATATAGAAAGAATCTGAAAAGTTTCGTAGCATTTCGAATAATCCTCGATTTAATTTTATTTTTTGACCGAAACTAGTATAAAATCGTGTAGAATATTCTAAGATTTTTGACCGAAACTAGTATTTCAAAAGGTTTCATAGAAGCTAATTTTTTTCTTGGACTTCCATCCTATCCTTCCCTCGTAACATATAGAAAGAATATGAAGAGTTTCGTAGCATTTCGAACAATCCTCGATTTAATTTGATTTTTTGACCGAAATGTTTAAAATCGTGTAGAATATTCTACGATTTTTGACCGAAACTAGTATTTAAAAAGTTTCATAGAATATAATTTTGAGATAATTTTTTGCTTGGACTTCCATCCTATCCTTCCCTCGTAACATATAGAAAGAATCTAAAAAGTTTCGTAGCATTTCGAACAATCCTCGATATAATTTTATTTTTTGACCGAAACTAGTATAAAATTGTGTAGAATATACTACAATTTTGAACAAAACTAGTATTTCAAAAAGTTTCATAGAATCTAATTTTAAGAGTTATTTTTGCATGGACTTCCATCATAACCTTCCCTCGTAACATATAAAAAGAATCTGAAAAGTTTCGTAGCATTTCGAACAATCCTCGATTTAATTTGATTTTTTGACCGAAACTAGTATAAAATCGTGTAGAATATACTACGATTTTTGACCGAAACTAATATTTCAAAAAGTTTTGTAGAATCTAATTTTGAGATAATTTTTTGCTTGGACTTCCATCCTAACCTTCACTCGTAACATATAGAAAGAATCTGAAGAGTTTCGTAGCATTTCGAACAATCCTCGATTTAATTTGATTTTTTGACCGAAACGTATAAAATCGTGTAGAATATACTACGATTTTTGACCGAAACTAGTATTTCAAAAAGTTTCATAGAATATAATTTTGAGATAATTTTTTGCTTGGACTTCCATCCTATCCTTCACTCGTAACATATAGAAAGAATCTGAAAAGTTTCGTAGCATTTCGAACAATCCTCGATTTAATTTTATTTTTTGACCGAAACTAGTATAAAATTGTGTAGAATATACTACAATTTTGAACAAAACTAGTATTTCAAAAAGTTTCATAGAATCTAATTTTAAGAGTTATTTTTGCATGGACTTCCATCATAACCTTCCCTCGTAACATATAAAAAGAATCTGAAAAGTTTCGTAGCATTTCGAACAATCCTCGATTTAATTTGATTTTTTGACCGAAACTAGTATAAAATCGTGTAGAATATACTACGATTTTTGACCGAAACTAATATTTCAAAAAGTTTTGTAGAATCTAATTTTGAGATAATTTTTTGCTTGGACTTCCATCCTAACCTTCCCTCGTAACATATAGAAAGAATCTGAAGAGTTTCGTAGCATTTCGAATAATCCTCGATTTAATTTGATTTTTTGACCGAAACGTATAAAATCGTGTAGAATATACTACGATTTTTGACCGAAACTAGTATTTCAAAAAGTTTCATAGAATATAATTTTGAGATAATTTTTTGCTTGGACTTCCATCCTATCCTTCCCTCGTAACATATAGAAAGAATCTGAAAAGTTTCGTAGCATTTCGAACAATCCTCGATTTAATTTTATTTTTTGACCGAAACTAGTATAAAATTGTGTAGAATATACTACAATTTTGAACAAAACTAGTATTTCAAAAAGTTTCATAGAATCTAATTTTAAGAGTTTTTTTTGCATGGACTTCCATCATAACCTTCCCTCGTAACATATAAAAAGAATCTGAAAACTTTCGTAGCATTTCGAACAATCCTCGATTTAATTTTATTTTTTGACCGAAACTAGTATAAAATCGTGTAGAATATACTACGATTTTTGACCGAAACTAATATTTCAAAAAGTTTTGTAGAATCTAATTTTGAGATAAGTTTTTTCTTGGACTTCCATCCTAACCTTCCCTTGTAACATATAGAAAGAATCTGAAGAGTTTCGTTGCATTTCGAATAATCCTCGATTTAATTTGATTTTTTGACCGAAACGTATAAAATCGTGTAGAATATACTACGATTTTTGACAGAAACTAGTATTTCAAAAAGTTTCATAGAATATAATTTTGAGATAATTTTTTACTTGGACTTCCATCCTATCCTTCCCTCGTAACATATAGAAAGAATCTGAAAAGTTTCGTAGCATTTCGAATAATCCTCGATTTAATTTTATTTTTTGACCGAAACTAGTATAAAATTGTGTAGAATATACTACAATTTTGAACAAAACTAGTATTTCAAAAAGTTTCATAGAATCTAATTTTAAGAGTTTTTTTTGCATGGACTTCCATCATAACCTTCCCTCGTAACATATAAAAAGAATCTGAAAAGTTTCGTAGCATTTCGAACAATCCTCGATTTAATTTGATTTTTTGACCGAAACTAGTATAAAATCGTGTAGAATATACTACGATTTTTAACCGAAACTAATATTTCAAAAAGTTTCGTAGAATCTAATTTTGAGATAATTTTTTGCTTGGACTTCCATGCTAACCTTCCCTCGTAACATATAGAAAGAATCTGAAGAGTTTCGTAGCATTTCGAACAATCCTCGATTTAATTTGATTTTTTGACCGAAACGTATAAAATCGTGTAGAATATACTACGATTTTTGACCGAAACTAGTATTTCAAATAGTTTCGTAGAATCTAATTTTGAGATAATATTTTGCTTGGACTTCCATCCTAACCTTCCCTCGTAACATATAGAAAGAATCTGAAGAGTTTCGTAGCATTTCGAACAATCGATTTAATTTGATTTTTTGAACGAAACGTATAAAATCGTGTAGAATATACTACGATTTTTGACCGAAACTAGTATTTCAAAAAGTTTCACAGAATATTATTTTGAGATAATTTTTTGCTTGGACTTCCACCCTAAACTTCCCTCGTAACATATAAAAAGAATCTGAAAAGTTTCGTAGCATTTCGAAAATTCCTCGATTTAATTTTATTTTTTGACCGAAACTAGTATAAAATTGTGTAGAATATACTACAATTTTGAACAAAACTAGTATTTCAAAAAGTTTCATAGAATCTAATTTTACGAGTTTTTTTTGCATGGACTTCCATCATAACCTTCCCTCGTAACATATAAAAAGAATCTGAAAACTTTCGTAGCATTTCGAACAATCCTCGATTTAATTTGATTTTTTGACCGAAACTAGTATAAAATCGTGTAGAATATACTACGATTTTTGACCGAAACTAATATTTCAAAAAGTTTTGTAGAATCTAATTTTGAGATAATTTTTTGCTTGGACTTCCATCCTTACCTTCCCTCGTAACATATAGAAAGAATCTGAAGAGTTTCGTAGCATTTCGGATAATCCTCGATTTAATTTGATTTTTTGACCGAAACGTATAAAATCGTGTAGAATATACTACGATTTTTGACCGAAACTAGTATTTTAAAAAGTTTCATAGAATATAATTTTGAGATAATTTTTTGCTTGGACTTCCATCCTATCCTTCCCTCGTAACATATAGAAAGAATCTGAAAAGTTTCGTAGCATTTCGAATAATCCTCGATTTAATTTAATTTTTTGACCGAAACTAGTATAAAATTGTGTAGAATATACTACAATTTTGAACAAAACTAGTATTTCAAAAAGTTTCATAGAATCTAATTTTAAGAGTTTTTTTTGCATGGACTTCCATCATAACCTTTCCTCGTTACATATAAAAAGAATCTGAAAAGTTTCGTAGCATTTCGAACAATCCTCGATTTAATTTGATTTTTTGACCGAAACTAGTATAAAATCGTGTAGAATATACTACGATTTTTGACCGAAACTAGTATTTCAAATAGTTTCGTAGAATCTAATTTTGAAATAATATTTTGCTTGGACTTCCATCCTAACCTTCCCTCGTAACATATAGAAAGAATCTGAAGAGTTTCGTAGCATTTCGAACAATCGATTTAATTTGATTTTTTGACCGAAACGTATAAAATCGTGTAGAATATACTACGATTTTTGACCGAAACTAGTATTTCAAAAAGTTTCACAGAATATTATTTTGAGATAATTTTTTGCTTGGACTTCCACCCTAAACTTCCCTCGTAACATATAGAAAGAATCTGAAAAGTTTCGTAGCATTTCGAAAATTCCTCGATTTAATTTGATTTTTTGACCGAAACTAGTATAAAATCGTGTAGAATATACTAAGATTTTTGACCGAAACTAGTATTTCAAAAGGTTTCATAGAATCTAATTTTGAGATAATTTTTTGCTTGGACTTCCATCCTAACCATCCCTCGTAATATATAGGAAGAATCTGAAGAGTTTCGTAACATTTCGAACAATCCTCGATTTAATTTGATTTTTTGACCGAAACGTATAAAATCGTGAAAAATATACTACGATTTTTGACTGAAACTAGTATTTCAAAAAGTTTCATAGAATCTAATTTTGAGATAATTTTTTGCTTGGACTTCCATCCTAACCTTCCCTCGTAACATATAGAAAGAATCTGAAGAGTTTCGTAGCATTTCGAATAATCCTCGATTTAATTTGATTTTTTGACCGAAACGTATAAAATCGTGTAGAATAATCTACGATTTTTGACCGAAACTAGTATTTCAAAAAGTTTCATAGAATATAATTTTGAGATAATTTTTTGCTTGGACTTCCATCCCATCCTTCCCTCGTAACATATATAAAGAATCTGAAAAGTTTCGTAGCATTTCGAACAATCCTCGATTTAATTTTATTTTTTGACCGAAACTAGTATAAAATTGTGTAGAATATACTACAATTTTGAACAAAACTAGTATTTCAAAAAGTTTCATAGAATCTAATTTTAAGAGTTTTTTTTTGCATGGACTTCCATCATAACCTTCCCTCGTAACATATAAAAAGAATCTGAAAACTTTCGTAGCATTTCGAACAATCCTCGATTTAATTTGATTTTTTGACCGAAACTATTATAAAATCGTGTAGAATATATTACGATTTTTGACCGAAACTAATATTTCAAAAAGTTTTGTAGAATCTAATTTTGAGATAAGTTTTTTCTTGGACTTCCATCCTAACCTTCCCTTGTAACATATAGAAAGAATCTGAAGAGTTTCGTAGCATTTCGAATAATCCTCGATTTAATTTGATTTTTTGACCGAAACGTATAAAATCGTGTAGAATATACTACGATTTTTGACCGAAACTAGTATTTCAAAAAGTTTCATAGAATATAATTTTGAGATAATTTTTTACTTGGACTTCCATCCTATCCTTCCCTCGTAACATATAGAAAGAATCTGAAATGTTTCGTAGCATTTCGAATAATCCTCGATTTAATTTTATTTTTTGACTGAAACTAGTATAAAATTGTGTAGAATATACTACAATTTTGAACAAAACTAGTATTTCAAAAAGTTTCATAGAATCTAATTTTAAGAGTTTTTTTTGCATGGACTTCCATCATAACCTTCCCTCATAACATATAAAAAGAATCTGAAAAGTTTCGTAGCATTTCGAACAATCCTCGATTTAATTTGATTTTTTGACCGAAACTAGTATAAAATCGTGTAGAATATACTACGATTTTTAACCGAAACTAGTATTTCAAAAAGTTTCGTAGAATCTAATTTTGAGATAATTTTTGCTTAGACTTCCATCCTAACCCTCCCTCGTAACATATAGAAAGAATCTGAAGAATTTTGTAACATTTCGAACAATCCACGATTTAATTTGATTTTTTGACCGAAACGTATAAAATCGTGTAGAAAATACTACGATTTTTGACCGAAACTAGTATTTCAAAAACTTTAATAGAATCTAATTTTGAGATATTTTTTTGCTTGGACTTCCATCCTATCCTTCCCTCGTAACATATAGAAAGAATCTGAAAAGTTTCGTATCATTTCGAACAATCCTCGATTTAATTTTATTTTTTGACCGAAACTAGTATAAAATTATGTAGAATATACTACAATTTTGAACAAAACTAGTATTTCAAAAAGTTTCATAGAATATAATTTTGAGATAATTTTTTGCTTGGACTTCCACCCTAAACTTCCCTCGTAACATATAGAAAGAATCTGAAAAGTTTCGTAGCAATTCGAAAAATCCTCGATTTAATTTGATTTTTTGACCGAAAATAGTATAGAATCTTGTAGAATATACTACGATTTTTTACCGAAACTAGTGTTTCAAAAAGTTTCGTAGAATCTAATTTTGAGATAATTTTTTTCTTGGACTTCCATCCTAACCTTCCCTCGTAACATATTGAAAGAATCTGAAGAGTTTCGTAGCATTTCGAACAATCCTCGATTTAATTTGATTTTTTGACCGAAACGTAAAAAATCGTGTAGAATATACTACGATTTTTGACCGAAACTAGTATTTCAAAAATTTTCATAGAATCTAATTTTGAGATAATTTTTTGCTTGGACTTCCATCCTATCCTTCCCTCGTAACATATAGAAAGAATCTGAAAAGGTTCGTAGCATTTCGAACAATCCTAGATTTAATTTTATTTTTTTACCGAAACTAGTATAAAATTGTGTAGAATATACTACAATTTTGAACAAAACTAGTATTTCAAAAAGTTTCATAGAATCTAATTTTAAGATTTTTTTTGCATGGACTTCCATCACAACCTTCCCTCGTAACATATAAAAAGAATCTGAAACGTTTCTTAGCATTTCGAACAATCCTCTATTTAATTTGATTTTTTGACCAAAACTAGTATAAAATCGTGTAGAATATACTACGATTTTTGACCGAAACTAATATTTCAAAAAGTTTCGTAGAATCTAATTTTGAGATAATTTTTTGCTTGGACTTCCACCCGAAACATCCCTCGTAACATATAGAAAGAATCTGAAGAGTTTCGTAGCATTTCGAACAATCTTCGATTTAGTTTGATTTTTTGACCGAAACTTATAAAATCGTGTAGAATATACTACGATTTTTTACCGAAACTAGTATTTCAAAAAGTTTCACAGAATATAATTTTGAGATAATTTTTTGCTAGGACTTCCACCCTAAACTTCCCTCGTAACATATAGAAAGAATCTGAAATGTTTCGTAGCAATTCGAAAAATCCTCGATTTAATTTGATTTTTTGACCGAAAATAGTATAAAATCGTGTAGAATATACTCCGATTTTTTAACGAAACTAGTGTTTCAAAAAGTTTCGTAGAATCTAATTTTGAGATAATTTTTTCTTGGACTTCCATCCTAACCTTCCCTCGTAACATATTGAAAGAATCTGAAGAGTTTCGTAGCATTTCGAACAATCCTCGATTTAATTTGATTTTTTGACCGAAACGTAAAAAATCGTGTAGAATATACTACGATTTTTGACCGAAACTAGTATTTCAAAAATTTTCATAGAATCTAATTTTGAGATAATTTTTTGCTTGGACTTCCATCCTATCCTTCCCTCGTAACATATAGAAAGAATCTGAAAAGGTTCGTAGCATTTCGAACAATCCTAGATTTAATTTTATTTTTTGACCGAAACTAGTATAAAATTGTGTAGAATATACTACAATTTTGAACAAAACTAGTATTTCAAAAAGTTTCATAGAATCTAATTTTAAGATTTTTTTTGCATGGACTTCCATCATAACCTTCCCTCGTAACATATAAAAAGAATCTGAAACGTTTCTTAGCATTTCGAACAATCCTCTATTTAATTTGATTTTTTGACCGAAACTAGTATAAAATCGTGTAGAATATACTACGATTTTTGACCGAAACTAATATTTCAAAAAGTTTCGTAGAATCTAATTTTGAGATAATTTTTTGCTTGGACTTCCACCCGAAACTTCCCTCGTAACATATAGAAAGAATCTGAAGAGTTTCGTAGCATTTTGAACAATCTTCGATTTAGTTTGATTTTTTGACCGAAACGTATAAAATCGTGTAGAATATACTACGATTTTTTACCGAAACTAGTATTTCAAAAAGTTTCACAGAATATAATTTTGAGATAATTTTTTGCTAGGACTTCCACCCTAAACTTCCCTCGTAACATATAGAAAGAATCTGAAAAGTTTCGTAGCAATTCGAAAAATCCTCGATTTAATTTGATTTTTTGACCGAATAGTATAAAATCGTGTAGAATATACTACGATTTTTTAACGAAACTAGTGTTTCAAAAAGTTTCGTAGAATCTAATTTTGAGATAATTTTTTCTTGGACTTCCATCCTAACCTTCCCTCGTAACATATTGAAAGAATCTGAAGAGTTTCGTAGCATTTCGAACAATCCTCGATTTAATTTGATTTTTTGACCGAAACGTAAAAAATCGTGTAGAATATACTACGATTTTTGACCGAAACTAGTATTTCAAAAATTTTCATAGAATCTAATTTTGAGATAATTTTTTGCTTGGACTTCCATCCTATCCTTCCCTCGTAACATATAGAAAGAATCTGAAAAGGTTCGTAGCATTTCGAACAATCCTAGATTTAATTTTATTTTTTGACAGAAACTATTATAAAATTGTGTAGAATATACTACAATTTTGAACAAAACTAGTATTTCAAAAAGTTTCATAGAATCTAATTTTAAGATTTTTTTTGCATGGACTTCCATCATAACCTTCCCTCGTAACATATAAAAACAATCTGAAACGTTTCTAAGCATTTCGAACAATCCTCTATTTAATTTGATTTTTTGACCGAAACTAGTATAAAATCTTGTAGAATATACTACGATTTTTGACCGAAACTAATATTTCAAAAAGTTTCGTAGAATCTAATTTTGAGATAATTTTTTGCTTGGACTTCCACCCGAAACTTCCATCGTAACATATAGAAAGAATCTGAAGAGTTTCGTAGCATTTCGAACAATCTTCGATTTAGTTTGATTTTTTGACCGAAACGTATAAAATCGTGTAGAATATACTACGATTTTTTACCGAAACTAGTATTTCAAAAAGTTTCACAGAATATAATTTTGAGATAATTTTTTGCTAGGACTTCCACCCTAAACTTCCCTCGTAACATATAGAAAGAATCTGAAAAGTTTCGTAGCATTTCGAAAAATCCTCGATTTAATTTGATTTTTTGACCGAAACTAGTATAAAATCGTGTAGAATATACTACGATTTTTGACCGAAACTAGTATTTCAAAAAGTTTCGTAGAATCTAATTTTGAGGTAATTTTTTGCTTGGACTTCCATCCTAACCTTCCCTCGTAACATATAAAAAGAATTTGAAGAGTTTCGTAGCATTTCGAACAATCCTCGATTTAATTTGCTTTTTTGACTGAAACGTATAAAATCGTGTAGAATATACTACGATATTTGACCGAAACTAGTATTTCAAAAAGTTTCGTAGAATCTAATTTTGAGATAATTTTTTGCTTGGACTTCCATCCTATCCTTCCCTCGTAACATATAGAAAGAATCTGAAAAGTTTCGTAGCATTTCGAACAATCCTCGATTTAATTTTATTTTTTGACCGAAACTAGTATAAAATTGTGTAGAATATACTACAATTTTGAACAAAACTAGTATTTCAAAAAGTTTCATAGAATCTAATTTTAAGATTTTTTTTTGCATGGTCTTCCATCATAACCTTCCCTCGTAACATATAAAAAGAATCTGAAAAGTTTCGAAGCATTTCGAACAATCTTCGATTTAATTTGATTTTTTGACTGAAACTAGTATAAAATCGTGTAGAATATACTACGATTTTTGACCGAAACTAATATTTCAAAAAGTTTCGTAGAATCTAATTTTGAGGTAATTTTTTGCTTGGACTTCCATCCTAACCTTCCCTCGAAACATACATAAAGAATCTGAAGAGTTTCGTAGCATTTCGAACAATCCTCGATTTAATTTGAAATTTTGACCGAAACGTATAAAATCGTGTAGAATATACTACGATTTTTTACCGAAACTAGTATTTCAAAAAGTTTCACAGAATCTAATTTTGAGATAATTTTTTGCTTGGACTTCCATCCTAACCTTCCCTCGTAACATATAGAAAGAATCTGAAAAGTTTCGTAGCATTTCAAACAATCCTTGATTTAATTCGATTTTTTGACCGAAACTAGTATAAAATCGTGTTGAATATAATACGATTTTTGACCGAAACTAGTATTTCAAAAAGTTTCATAGAATCTAATTTTGAGATAATTTTTTGCTTGGACTTCCATCCTAACCTTCCCTCGTAACATATAGAAAGAATATGAAAAGTTTCGTAGCATTTCGAACAATCCTCGATTTAATTTTATTTTTTTGACTGAAACTAGTATAAAATCGTGTAGAATATACTACGATTTTTGACTTAAACTAGTATTTCAAAAAGTTTCGTAGAATCTAATTTTGAGATAATTTTTTGCTTGGACTTCCATCATATCCTTCCCTCGTAACATATAGAAAGAATCTGAAAAGTTTCGTAGCATTTCGAACAATCCTCGATTTAATTTTATTTTTTGACCGAAACTAGTATAAAATTGTGTAGAATATACTACAATTTTGAACAAAACTAGTATTTCAAAAAGTTTCATAGAATCTAATTTTAAGTTTTTTTTTTGCATGGACTTCCATCATAACCTTCCCTCGTAACATATAAAAAGAATCTGTAAAGTTTCATAGCATTTCGAACAATCCTCGATTTAATTTGATTTTTTGACCGAAACTAGTATAAAATCGTGTAGAATATACTACGATTTTTAACCGAAACTAGTATTTCAAAAAGTTTCGTAGAATCTAATTTTGAGATAATTTTTGCTTAGACTTCCATCCTAACCTTCCCTCGTAACATATAGAAAGAATCTGAAGAGTTTCGTAGCATTTCGAACAATCCACGATTTAATTTGCTTTTTTGACCGAAACGTATAAAATCGTGTAGAAAATACTACGATTTTTGACCGTAACTAGTATTTCAAAAACTTTCATAGAATCTAATTTTGAGATATTTTTTTGCTTGGACTTCCATCCTTTCCTTCCTCGTAACATATAGAAAGAATCTGAAAAGTTTCGTAGCATTTCGAACAATCCTCGATTTAATTTTATTTTTTGACCGAAACTAGTATAAAATTATGTAGAATATACTACAATTTTGAACAAAACTAGTATTTCAAAAAGTTTCATAGAATATAATTTTGAGATAATTTTTTGCTTGGACTTCCACCCTAAACTTCCCTCGTAACATATAGAAAGAATCTGAAAAGTTTCGTAGCAATTCAAAAAATCCTCGATTTAATTTGATTTTTTGACTGAAAATAGTATAAAATCGTGTAGAATATACTACGATTTTTTACCGAAACTAGTGTTTCAAAAAGTTTCGTAGAATCTAATTTTGAGATAATTTTTTGCTTGGACTTCCATCCTATCCTTCCCTCGTAACATATAGAAAGAATCTGAAAAGTTTCGTAGCATTTCGAACAATCCTCGATTTAATTTTATTTTTTGACCGAAACTAGTATAAAATTGTGTAGAATATACTACAATTTTGAACAAAACTAGTATTTCAAAAAGTTTCATAGAATCTAATTTTAAGATTTTTTTTTGCATGGACTTCCATCATAACCTTCCCTCGTAACATATAAAAAGAATCTGAAAAGTTTCGAAGCATTTCGAACAATCTTCGATTTAATTTGATTTTTTGACTGAAACTAGTATAAAATCGTGTAGAATATACTACGATTTTTGACCGAAACTAATATTTCAAAAAGTTTCGTAGAATCTAATTTTGAGGTAATTTTTTGCTTGGACTTCCATCCTAACCTTCCCTCGAAACATACATAAAGAATCTGAAGAGTTTCGTAGCATTTCGAACAATCCTCGATTTAATTTGAAATTTTGACCGAAACGTATAAAATCGTGTAGAATATACTACGATTTTTTACCGAAACTAGTATTTCAAAAAGTTTCACAGAATCTAATTTTGAGATAATTTTTTGCTTGGACTTCCATCCTAACCTTCCCTCGTAACATATAGAAAGAATCTGAAAAGTTTCGTAGCATTTCAAACAATCCTTGATTTAATTCGATTTTTTGACCGAAACTAGTATAAAATCGTGTTGAATATAATACGATTTTTGACCGAAACTAGTATTTCAAAAAGTTTCATAGAATCTAATTTTGAGATAATTTTTTGCTTGGACTTCCATCCTAACCTTCCCTCGTAACATATAGAAAGAATATGAAAAGTTTCGTAGCATTTCGAACAATCCTCGATTTAATTTTATTTTTTTGACTGAAACTAGTATAAAATCGTGTAGAATATACTACGATTTTTGACTTAAACTAGTATTTCAAAAAGTTTCGTAGAATCTAATTTTGAGATAATTTTTTGCTTGGACTTCCATCATATCCTTCCCTCGTAACATATAGAAAGAATCTGAAAAGTTTCGTAGCATTTCGAACAATCCTCGATTTAATTTTATTTTTTGACCGAAACTAGTATAAAATTGTGTAGAATATACTACAATTTTGAACAAAACTAGTATTTCAAAAAGTTTCATAGAATCTAATTTTAAGTTTTTTTTTTGCATGGACTTCCATCATAACCTTCCCTCGTAACATATAAAAAGAATCTGTAAAGTTTCATAGCATTTCGAACAATCCTCGATTTAATTTGATTTTTTGACCGAAACTAGTATAAAATCGTGTAGAATATACTACGATTTTTAACCGAAACTAGTATTTCAAAAAGTTTCGTAGAATCTAATTTTGAGATAATTTTTGCTTAGACTTCCATCCTAACCTTCCCTCGTAACATATAGAAAGAATCTGAAGAGTTTCGTAGCATTTCGAACAATCCACGATTTAATTTGCTTTTTTGACCGAAACGTATAAAATCGTGTAGAAAATACTACGATTTTTGACCGTAACTAGTATTTCAAAAACTTTCATAGAATCTAATTTTGAGATATTTTTTTGCTTGGACTTCCATCCTTTCCTTCCTCGTAACATATAGAAAGAATCTGAAAAGTTTCGTAGCATTTCGAACAATCCTCGATTTAATTTTATTTTTTGACCGAAACTAGTATAAAATTATGTAGAATATACTACAATTTTGAACAAAACTAGTATTTCAAAAAGTTTCATAGAATATAATTTTGAGATAATTTTTTGCTTGGACTTCCACCCTAAACTTCCCTCGTAACATATAGAAAGAATCTGAAAAGTTTCGTAGCAATTCAAAAAATCCTCGATTTAATTTGATTTTTTGACTGAAAATAGTATAAAATCGTGTAGAATATACTACGATTTTTTACCGAAACTAGTGTTTCAAAAAGATTCGTAGAATCTAATTTTGAGATAATTTTTTTCTTGGACTTCCATCCTAACCTTCCCTCGTAACATATTGAAAGAATCTGAAGAGTTTCGTAGCATTTCAAACAATCCTCGATTTAATTTGATTTTTTGACCGAAACGTAAAAAATCGTGTAGAATATACTACGATTTTTGACCGAAACTAGTATTTCAAAAATTTTCATAGAATCTAATTTTGAGATAATTTTTTACTTGGACTTCCATCCTATCCTTCCCTCGTAACATATAGAAAGAATCTGAAAAGGTTCGTAGCATTTCGAACAATCCTAGATTTAATTTTATTTTTTGACCGAAACTAGTATAAAATTGTGTAGAATATACTACAATTTTGAACAAAACTAGTATTTCAAAAAGTTTCATAGAATCTAATTTTAAGATTTTTTTTGCATGGACTTCCATCATAACCTTCCCTCGTAACATATAAAAAGAATCTGAAAAGTTTCGTACCATTTCGAACAATCCTCGATTTAATTTGATTTTTTGACCGAAACTAGTATAAAATCGTGTAAAATATACTACGATTTTTGACCGAAACTAATATTTCAAAAAGTTTCGTAGAATCTAATTTTGAGGTAATTTTTTGCTTGGACTTCCATCCTAACCTTCCCTCGTAACATATAGAAAGAATCTGAAGAGTTTCGTAGCATTTCGAACAATTCTCGATTTAATTTGATTTTTTGACCGAAACGTATAAAATCGTGTAGAATATACTACGATTTTTGACCGAAACTAGTATTTCAAAAAGTTTCATAGAATCTAATTTTGAGATAATTTTTTGCTTGGACTTCCATCCTAACCTTCCCTCGTAATATATAGAAAGAATCTGAAGAGTTTCTTAGCATTTCGAACAATCCTCGATTTAATTTGATTTTTTGACCGAAACGTATAAAATCATGTAGAATATACTACGATTTTTGACCGAAACTAGTATTTCAAAAAGTTTCATAGAATCTAATTTTGAGATAATTTTTTGCTTGGACTTCCATCCTATTCTTCCCTCGTAACATATAGAAAGAATATGAAAAGTTTTGTAGCATTTCGAACAATCCTCGATTTAATTTTATTTTTTGACCGAAACTAGTATAAAATTGTGTAGAATATACTACAATTTTGAACGAAACTAGTATTTCAAAAAGTTTCATAGAATCTAATTTTAAGATTTTTTTTTGCATGGACTTCCATCATAAC
Source organism: Lathyrus aphaca (assembly GCA_963966055.1). Lineage (NCBI taxonomy): Eukaryota > Viridiplantae > Streptophyta > Magnoliopsida > Fabales > Fabaceae > Lathyrus > Lathyrus aphaca. Next base: position 16,695,117 of record OZ014523.1, on the reverse strand, counting down.
CTTCCCTCGTAACATATAAAAAGAATCTGAAAAGTTTCGTAGCATTTCGAACAATCCTCGATTTAATTTTATTTTTTGACCGAAACTAGTATAAAATCGTGTAGAATATACTACGATTTTTGACCGAAACTAATATTTCAAAAAGTTTCGTAGAATCTAATTTTGAGATAATTTTTTTCTTGGACTTCCATCCTAACCTTCCCTCGTAACATATAGAAAGAATCTGAAGAGTTTCGTAGCATTTCGAACAATTCTCGATTTAATTTGATTTTTTGACCGAAACGTATAAAATCATGTAGAATATATTACGATTTTTGACCGAAACTAGTATTTCAAAAAGTTTCATAGAATCTAATTTTGAGATAATTTTTTGCTTGGACTTCCATCCTAACCTTCCCTCGTAATATATAGAAAGAATCTGAAGAGTTTCGTAGCATTTCGAACAATCCTCGATTTAATTTGATTTTTTGTCCGAAACGTATAAAATCATGTAGAATATACTACGATTTTTGACCGAAACTAGTATTTCAAAAAGTTTCACAGAATATAATTTTGAGATAATTTTTTGCTTGGACTTCCACCCTAAACTTCCCTCGTAACATATAGAAAGAATCTGAAAAGTTTCGTAGCATTTCGAAAATTCCTCGATTTAATTTGATTTTTTGACCGAAACTAGCATAAAATCGTGTAGAATATACTACGATTTTTGATCGAAACTAGTATTTCAAAGGGTTTCATAGAATCTAATTTTGAGATAGTTTTTTGCTTGGACTTCCATCCTAACCTTCCCTCGTAACATATAGAAAGAATCTGAAAAGTTTCGTAGCATTTCAAACAATCCTTGATTTAATTCGATTTTTTGACCGAAACTAGTATAAAATCGTGTTGAATATAATACGATTTTTGACCGAAACTAGTATTTCAAAAAGTTTCATAGAATCTAATTTTGAGATAATTTTTTGCTTGGACTTCCATCCTAACCTTCCCTCGTAACATATAGAAAGAATATGAAAAGTTTCGTAGCATTTCGAACAATCCTCGATTTAATTTGATTTTTTGACCGAAACTAGTATAAAATCGTGTAGAATATACTACGATTTCTTACCGAAACTAGTATTTAAAAAGTTTCGTAGAATCTAATTTTGAGATAATTTTTTTCTTGGACTTCCATCCTAACCTTCCCTCGTAATAAATAGAAAGAATCTGAAGAGTTTCGTAGCATTTCGAACAATCCTCGATTTAATTTGATTTTTTGACCGAAACGTATAAAATCATGTAGAATATACTACGATTTTTGACCGAAACTAGTATTTCAAAAAGTTTCACATAATATAATTTTGAGATAATTTTTTGCTTGGAATTCCACCCTAAACTTCCCTCGTAACATATAGAAAGAATCTGAAAAGTTTCGTAGCATTTCAAAAATTCCTCGATTTAATTTGATTTTTTGACCGAAACTAGTATAAAATCGTGTAGAATATACTACGATTTTTGACCGAAACTAGTATTTCAAAAGGCTTCATAGAATCTAATTTTGAGATAATATTTTGCTTGGACTTCCATCCTAACCTTCCCTCGTAACATATAGAAAGAATCTGAAAAGTTTCGTAGCATTTCAAACAATCCTTGATTTAATTTGATTTTTTGACCGAAACTAGTATAAAATTGTGTAGAATATAATACGATTTTTGACCGAAACTAGTATTTCAAAAAGTTTCATAGAATCTAATTTTGAGATAATTTTTTGCTTGGACTTCCATCCTAACCTTACCTCGTAACATATAGAAAGAATCTGAAAAGTATCGTAGCATTTCGAACAATCCTCGATTTAATTTGATTTTTTGACCGAAACGTATAAAATCGTGTAGAATATACTACGATTTTTGACCGAAACTAGTATTTCAAAAAGTTTCGTAGAATCTAATTTTGAGATAATTTTTTTCTTGGACATCCATCCTAACCTTCCCTCGTAATATATAGAAAGAATCTGAAGAGTTTCGTAGCATTTCGAACAATCCTCGATTTAATTTGATTTTTTTTACCGAAACGTATAAAATCATGTAGAATATACTACGATTTTTTACCGAAACTAGTATTTCAAAAAGTTTCACAGAATATAATTTTGAGATAATTTTTTGCTTGGAGTTCCACACTAAACTTACCTCGTAACATATAGAAAGAATCTGAAAAGTTTCGTAGCATTTCGAAAATTCCTCGATTTAATTTGATTTTTTGACCGAAACTAGTATAAAATCGTGTAGAATATACTACGATTTTTGACCGAAACTAGTATTTCAAAAGGCTTCATAGAATCTAATTTTGAGATAATATTTTGCTTGGACTTCCATCCTAACCTTCCCTCGTAACATATAGAAAGAATCTGAAAAGTTTCGTAGCATTTCAAACAATCCTTGATTTAATTTGATTTTTTGACCGAAACTAGTATAAAATTGTGTAGAATATAATACGATTTTTGACCGAAACTAGTATTTCAAAAAGTTTCATAGAATCTAATTTTGAGATAATTTTTTGCTTGGACTTCCATCCTAACCTTCCCTCGTAACATTTAGAAAGAATCTGAAAGGTATCGTAGCATTTCGAACAATCCTCGATTTAATTTGATTTTTTGACCGAAACGTATAAAATCGTGTAGAATATACTACGATTTTTGACCGAAACTAGTATTTCAAAAAGTTTCGTAGAATCTAATTTTGAGATAATTTTTTTCTTGGACTTCCATCCTAACCTTCCCTCGTAACATATAAAAAGAATCTGAAGAGTTTCGTAGCATTTCGAACAATCCTCGATTTAATTTGATTTTTTGACCGAAACGTATAAAATTGTGTAGAATATACTACGATTTTTGACCGAAACTAGTATTTCAAAAATTTTCATAGAATCTAATTTTGAGCTAATTTTTTGCTTAGACTTCCACCTTCGTAATATATAGAAAGAATCTGAAAAGTTTCGTAGCATTTCGAAAATTCCTCGATTTAATTTGATTTTTTGACCGAAACTAGTATAAAATCGTGTAGAATATACTACGATTTTTGACCGAAACTAGTATTTCAAAAGGTTTCATAGAATCTAATTTTGAGATAATTTTTTGCTTGGACTTCCATCCTAACCTTCCCTCGTAACATATAGAATGAATCTGAAAAGTTTCGTAGCATTTCAAACAATCCTCGATATAATTTGATTTTTTGACCGAAACTAGCATAAAATCGTGTAGAATATAATACGATTTTTGACCGAAACTAGTATTTTAAAAAGTTTCATAGAATCTAATTTTGAGATAATTTTTTGCTTGGACTTCAATCCTAACCTTCCCTCGTAACATATAGAAAGAATCTGAAAAGTATCGTAGCATTTCGAACAATCCTCGATTTAATTTGATTTTTTGACCGAAACGTATAAAATCGTGTAGAATATACTACGATTTTTGACCGAAACTAGTATTTCAAAAAGTTTCGTAGAATCTAATTTTGAGATAATTTTTTTCTTGGACATCCATCCTAACCTTCCCTCGTAATATATAGAAAGAATCTGAAGAGTTTCGTAGCATTTCGAACAATCCTCGATTTAATTTGATTTTTTTTACCGAAACGTATAAAATCATGTAGAATATACTACGATTTTTTACCGAAACTAGTATTTCAAAAAGTTTCACAGAATATAATTTTGAGATAATTTTTTGCTTGGAGTTCCACACTAAACTTACCTCGTAACATATAGAAAGAATCTGAAAAGTTTCGTAGCATTTCGAAAATTCCTCGATTTAATTTGATTTTTTGACCGAAACTAGTATAAAATCGTGTAGAATATACTACGATTTTTGACCGAAACTAGTATTTCAAAAGGCTTCATAGAATCTAATTTTGAGATAATATTTTGCTTGGACTTCCATCCTAACCTTCCCTCGTAACATATAGAAAGAATCTGAAAAGTTTCGTAGCATTTCAAACAATCCTTGATTTAATTTGATTTTTTGACCGAAACTAGTATAAAATTGTGTAGAATATAATACGATTTTTGACCGAAACTAGTATTTCAAAAAGTTTCATAGAATCTAATTTTGAGATAATTTTTTGCTTGGACTTCCATCCTAACCTTCCCTCGTAACATTTAGAAAGAATCTGAAAGGTATCGTAGCATTTCGAACAATCCTCGATTTAATTTGATTTTTTGACCGAAACGTATAAAATCGTGTAGAATATACTACGATTTTTGACCGAAACTAGTATTTCAAAAAGTTTCGTAGAATCTAATTTTGAGATAATTTTTTTCTTGGACTTCCATCCTAACCTTCCCTCGTAACATATAAAAAGAATCTGAAGAGTTTCGTAGCATTTCGAACAATCCTCGATTTAATTTGATTTTTTGACCGAAACGTATAAAATTGTGTAGAATATACTACGATTTTTGACCGAAACTAGTATTTCAAAAATTTTCATAGAATCTAATTTTGAGCTAATTTTTTGCTTAGACTTCCACCTTCGTAATATATAGAAAGAATCTGAAAAGTTTCGTAGCATTTCGAAAATTCCTCGATTTAATTTGATTTTTTGACCGAAACTAGTATAAAATCGTGTAGAATATACTACGATTTTTGACCGAAACTAGTATTTCAAAAGGCTTCATAGAATCTAATTTTGAGATAATATTTTGCTTGGACTTCCATCCTAACCTTCCCTCGTAACATATAGAAAGAATCTGAAAAGTTTCGTAGCATTTCAAACAATCCTTGATTTAATTTGATTTTTTGACCGAAACTAGTATAAAATTGTGTAGAATATAATACGATTTTTGACCGAAACTAGTATTTCAAAAAGTTTCATAGAATCTAATTTTGAGATAATTTTTTGCTTGGACTTCCATCCTAACCTTCCCTCGTAACATTTAGAAAGAATCTGAAAGGTATCGTAGCATTTCGAACAATCCTCGATTTAATTTGATTTTTTGACCGAAACGTATAAAATCGTGTAGAATATACTACGATTTTTGACCGAAACTAGTATTTCAAAAAGTTTCGTAGAATCTAATTTTGAGATAATTTTTTTCTTGGACTTCCATCCTAACCTTCCCTCGTAACATATAAAAAGAATCTGAAGAGTTTCGTAGCATTTCGAACAATCCTCGATTTAATTTGATTTTTTGACCGAAACGTATAAAATTGTGTAGAATATACTACGATTTTTGACCGAAACTAGTATTTCAAAAATTTTCATAGAATCTAATTTTGAGCTAATTTTTTGCTTAGACTTCCACCTTCGTAATATATAGAAAGAATCTGAAAAGTTTCGTAGCATTTCGAAAATTCCTCGATTTAATTTGATTTTTTGACCGAAACTAGTATAAAATCGTGTAGAATATACTACGATTTTTGACCGAAACTAGTATTTCAAAAGGTTTCATAGAATCTAATTTTGAGATAATTTTTTGCTTGGACTTCCATCCTAACCTTCCCTCGTAACATATAGAATGAATCTGAAAAGTTTCGTAGCATTTCAAACAATCCTCGATATAATTTGATTTTTTGACCGAAACTAGCATAAAATCGTGTAGAATATAATACGATTTTTGACCGAAACTAGTATTTTAAAAAGTTTCATAGAATCTAATTTTGAGATAATTTTTTGCTTGGACTTCAATCCTAACCTTCCCTCGTAACATATAGAAAGAATCTGAAAAGTATCGTAGCATTTCGAACAATCCTCGATTTAATTTGATTTTTTGACCGAAACGTATAAAATCGTGTAGAATATACTACGATTTTTGACCGAAACTAGTATTTCAAAAAGTTTCGTAGAATCTAATTTTGAGATAATTTTTTTCTTGGACATCCATCCTAACCTTCCCTCGTAATATATAGAAAGAATCTGAAGAGTTTCGTAGCATTTCGAACAATCCTCGATTTAATTTGATTTTTTTTACCGAAACGTATAAAATCATGTAGAATATACTACGATTTTTTACCGAAACTAGTATTTCAAAAAGTTTCACAGAATATAATTTTGAGATAATTTTTTGCTTGGAGTTCCACACTAAACTTACCTCGTAACATATAGAAAGAATCTGAAAAGTTTCGTAGCATTTCGAAAATTCCTCGATTTAATTTGATTTTTTGACCGAAACTAGTATAAAATCGTGTAGAATATACTACGATTTTTGACCGAAACTAGTATTTCAAAAGGCTTCATAGAATCTAATTTTGAGATAATATTTTGCTTGGACTTCCATCCTAACCTTCCCTCGTAACATATAGAAAGAATCTGAAAAGTTTCGTAGCATTTCAAACAATCCTTGATTTAATTTGATTTTTTGACCGAAACTAGTATAAAATTGTGTAGAATATAATACGATTTTTGACCGAAACTAGTATTTCAAAAAGTTTCATAGAATCTAATTTTGAGATAATTTTTTGCTTGGACTTCCATCCTAACCTTCCCTCGTAACATTTAGAAAGAATCTGAAAGGTATCGTAGCATTTCGAACAATCCTCGATTTAATTTGATTTTTTGACCGAAACGTATAAAATCGTGTAGAATATACTACGATTTTTGACCGAAACTAGTATTTCAAAAAGTTTCGTAGAATCTAATTTTGAGATAATTTTTTTCTTGGACTTCCATCCTAACCTTCCCTCGTAACATATAAAAAGAATCTGAAGAGTTTCGTAGCATTTCGAACAATCCTCGATTTAATTTGATTTTTTGACCGAAACGTATAAAATTGTGTAGAATATACTACGATTTTTGACCGAAACTAGTATTTCAAAAATTTTCATAGAATCTAATTTTGAGCTAATTTTTTGCTTAGACTTCCACCTTCGTAATATATAGAAAGAATCTGAAAAGTTTCGTAGCATTTCGAAAATTCCTCGATTTAATTTGATTTTTTGACCGAAACTAGTATAAAATCGTGTAGAATATACTACGATTTTTGACCGAAACTAGTATTTCAAAAGGTTTCATAGAATCTAATTTTGAGATAATTTTTTGCTTGGACTTCCATCCTAACCTTCCCTCGTAACATATAGAATGAATCTGAAAAGTTTCGTAGCATTTCAAACAATCCTCGATATAATTTGATTTTTTGACCGAAACTAGCATAAAATCGTGTAGAATATAATACGATTTTTGACCGAAACTAGTATTTTAAAAAGTTTCATAGAATCTAATTTTGAGATAATTTTTTGCTTGGACTTCAATCCTAACCTTCCCTCGTAACATATAGAAAGAATCTGAAAAGTATCGTAGCATTTCGAACAATCCTCGATTTAATTTGATTTTTTGACCGAATAGTATAAAATCGTGTAGAATATACTACGATTTTTGACCGAAACTAGTATTTCAAAAAGTTTCGTAGAATCTAATTTTGAGATAATTTTTTTCTTGGACTTCCATCCTAACCTTCCCTCGTAACATATAAAAAGAATCTGAAGAGTTTCGTAGCATTTCGAACAATCCTCATTTAATTTGATTTTTTGACCGAAACTAGTATAAAATTGTGTAGAATATACTACAATTTTGAACAAAACTAGTATTTCAAAAAGTTTCATAGAATCTAATTTTAAGAGTTTTTTTTGCATGGACTTCCATCATAACCTTCCCTCGTAACATATAAAAAGTATCTGAAAAGTTTCGTAGCATTTCGAACAATCCTCGATTTAATTTGATTTTTTGACCGAAACTAGTATAAAATCGTGTAGAATATACTAAGATTTTTGACCGAAACTAGTATTTCAAAAGGTTTCATAGAATCTAATTTTGAGATAATTTTTTGCTTGGACTTCCATCCTAACCTTCCCTCGTAATATATAGAAAGAATCTGAAAAGTTTCGTAGCATTTCGAACAATCCTCGATTTAATTTGATTTTTTGACCGAAACGTATAAAATCGTGTAGGATATACTATGATTTTTGACCGAAACTAATATTTCAAAAAGTTTCGTAGAATCTATTTTTGAGATAATTTTTTGCTTGGACTTCCATCCTAACCTTTCCTCGTAACATATAGAAAGAATCTGAAGAGTTTCGTAGCATTTCGAACAATCCTCGATTTAATTTGATTTTTTGACCGAAACGTATAAAATCGTGTAGAATATACTACGATTTTTGACCGAAACTAGTATTTCAAAAAGTTTCGTAGAATCTAATTTTGAAATAATTTTTTGCTTGGACTTCCATCCTAACCTTCCCTGGTAACATATAGAAAGAATCTGAAGAGTTTCGTAGCATTTCGAACAATCGATTTAATTTGATTTTTTGACCGAAACGTATAAAATCGTGTAGAATATACTACGATTTTTGACCGAAACTAGTATTTCAAATAGTTTCACAGAATATAATTTTGAGATAATTTTTTGCTTGGACTTCCACCCTAAACTTCCCTCATAACATATAGAAAGAATCTGAAAAGTTTCGTAGCATTTCGAAAATTCCTCGATTTAATTTGATTTTTTGACCGAAACTAGTATAAAATCGTGTAGAATATACTAAGATTTTTGACCGAAACTAGTATTTCAAAAGGTTTCATAGAAGCTAATTTTTTGCTTGGACTTCCATCCTAACCTTCCCTCGTAATATATAGAAAGAATCTGAAGAGTTTCGTAGCATTTCGAACAATCCTCGATTTAATTTTATTTTTTGACCGAAACGTATAAAATCGTGTAGAATATACTACGATTTTTGACCGAAACTAGTATTTCAAAAAGTTTCATAGAATCTAATTTTGAGATAATTTTTTGCTTGGACTTCCATCCTATCCTTCCCTCGTAACATATAGAAAGAATCTGAAAAGTTTCGTAGCATTTCGAACAATCCTCGATTTAATTTTATTTTTTGACCGAAACTAGTATAAAATTGTGTAGAATATACTACAATTTTGAACGAAACTAGTATTTCAAAAAGTTTCATAGAATCTATTTTTAAGATTTTTTTTTGCATGGACTTCCATCATAACCTTCCCTCGTAACATATAAAAAGAATCTGAAAAGTTTCTTAGCCTTTCGAACAATCCTCGATTTTATTTGATTTTTTGACCGAAACTAGTATAAAATCGTGTAGAATATACTACGATTTTTGACCGAAACTAATATTTCAAAAAGTTTCGTAGAATCTAATTTTGAGATAATTTTTTGCTTGGACTTCCATCCTAACCTTCCCTCGTAACATATAGAAAGAATCTGAAGAGTTTCGTAGCATTTCGAACAATCCTCGATTTAATTTGATTTTTTTCCTGAAATGTTTAAAATCGTGTAGAATATTCTACGATTTTTGACCGAAACTAGTATTTCAAAAAGTTTCATAGAATATAATTTTGAGATAATTTTTTGCTTGGACTTCCATCCTATCCTTCCCTCGTAACATATAGAAAGAATCTGAAAAGTTTCGTAGCATTTCGAACAATCCTCGATTTAATTTTATTTTTTGACCGAAACTAGTATAAAATTGTGTAGAATATACTACAATTTTGAACAAAACTAGTATTTCAAAAAGTTTCATAGAATCTAATTTTAAGAGTTATTTTTGCATGGACTTCCATCATAACCTTCCCTCGTAACATATAAAAAGAATCTGAAAAGTTTCTTAGCCTTTCGAACAATCCTCAATTTTATTTGATTTTTTGACCGAAACTAGTATAAAATCGTGTAGAATATACTACGATTTTTGACCGAAACTAATATTTCAAAAAGTTTCGTAGAATCTAATTTTGAGATAATTTTTTGCTTGGACTTCCATCCTAACCTTCCCTCGTAACATATAGAAAGAATCTGAAGAGTTTCGTAGCATTTCGAACAATCCTCGATTTAATTTGATTTTTTGACCGAAATGTTTAAAATCGTGTAGAATATTCTACGATTTTTGACCGAAACTAGTATTTCAAAAAGTTTCATAGAATATAATTTTGAGATAATTTTTTGCTTGGACTTCCATCCTATCCTTCCCTCGTAACATATAGAAAGAATCTGAAAAGTTTCGTAGCATTTCGAACAATCCTCGATTTAATTTTATTTTTTGACCGAAACTAGTATAAAATTGTGTAGAATATACTACAATTTTGAACAAAACTAGTATTTCAAAAAGTTTCATAGAATCTAATTTTAAGAGTTATTTTTGCATGGACTTCCATCATAACCTTCCCTCGTAACATATAAAAAGAATCTGAAAAGTTTCTTAGCCTTTCGAACAATCCTCAATTTTATTTGATTTTTTGACCGAAACTAGTATAAAATCGTGTAGAATATACTACGATTTTTGACCGAAACTAATATTTCAAAAAGTTTCGTAGAATCTAATTTTGAGATAATTTTTTGCTTGGACTTCCATCCTAACCTTCCCTCGTAACATATAGAAAGAATCTGAAGAGTTTCGTAGCATTTCGAACAATCCTCGATTTAATTTGATTTTTTGACCGAAATGTTTAAAATCGTGTAGAATATTCTACGATTTTTGACCGAAACTAGTATTTCAAAAAGTTTCATAGAATATAATTTTGAGATAATTTTTTGCTTGGACTTCCATCCTATCCTTCCCTCGTAACATATAGAAAGAATCTGAAAAGTTGCGTAGCATTTCGAACAATCCTCGATTTAATTTTATTTTTTGACCGAAACTAGTATAAAATTGTGTAGCATATACTACAATTTTGAACAAAACTAGTATTTCAAAAAGTTTCATAGAATCTAATTTTAAGAGTTTTTTTTGCATGGACTTCCATCATAACCTTCCCTCGTAACATATAAAAAGAATCTGAAAAGTTTCGTAGCATTTCGAACAATCCTCGATTTAATTTGATTTTTTGACCGAAACTAGTATAAAATCGTGTAGAATATACTACGATTTTTGACCGAAACTAATATTTCAAAAAGTTTCGTAGAATCTAATTTGGAGATAATTTTTTGCTTGGACTTCCATCCTAACCTTCCCTCGTAACATATCGAAAGAATCTGAAAAGTTTCGTAGCATTTCGAACAATCCTCGATTTAATTTTATTTTTTGACCGAAACGTATAAAATTGTGTAGAATATACTACAATTTTGAACAAAACTAGTATTTCAAAAAGTTTCATAGAATCTAATTTTAAGAGTTTTTTTTGCATGGACTTCCATCATAACCTTCCCTCGTAACATATAAAAAGAATCTGAAAAGCTTCGTAGCATTTCGAACAATCCTCGATTTAATTTGATATTTTGATCGAAACTAGTATAAAATCGTGTAGAATATACTACGATTTTTGACCGAAACTAATATTTCAAAAAGTTTCGTAGAATCTAATTTGGAGATAATTTTTTGCTTGGACTTCCATCCTAACCTTCCCTCGTAACATATAGAAAGAATCTGAAGAGTTTCGTAGCATTTCGAACAATTCTCGATTTAATTTTATTTTTTGACCGAAACTAGTATAAAATTGTGTAGAATATACTACAATTTTGAACAAAACTAGTATTTCAAAAAGTTTCATAGAATCTAATTTTAAGAGTTTTTTTTGCATGGACTTCCATCATAACCTTCCCTCGTAACATATAAAAAGAACTGAAAAGCTTCGTAGCATTTCGAACAATCCTCGATTTAATTTGATATTTTGATCGAAACTAGTATAAAATCGTGTAGAATATACTACGATTTTAGACCGAAACTAATATTTCAAAAAGTTTCGTAGAATCTAATTTGGAGATAATTTTTTGCTTGGACTTCCATCCTAACCTTCCCTCGTAACATATAGAAAGAATCTGAAGAGTTTCGTAGCATTTCGAACAATCCTCGATTTAATTTGATTTTTTGACCGAAACGTATTAAATCGTGTAGAATATACTACGATTTTTGACCGAAACTAGTATTTCAAAAAGTTTCGTAGAATCTAATTTTGAGATAATTTTTTGCTTGGACTTCCATCCTAACCTTCCCTCGTAACATATAGAAAGAATCTGAAGAGTTTCGTAGCATTTCGAACAATCGATTTAATTTGATTTTTTGACCGAAACGTATAAAATCGTGTAGAATATACTACGATTTTTGACCGAAACTAGTATTTCAAAAAGTTTCACAGAATATAATTTTGAGAAAATTTTTTGCTTGGACTTCCACCCTAAACTTCCCTCGTAACATATAGAAAGAATCTGGAAAGTTTCGTAGCATTTCGAAAATTCCTCGATTTAATTTGATTTTTTGACCGAAACTAGTATAAAATCGTGTAGAATATACTAAGATTTTTGACCGAAACTAGTATTTCAAAAGGTTTCATAGAATCTAATTTTGAGATAATTTTTTGTTTGGACTTCCATCCTAACCTTCCCTCGTAATATATAGAAAGAATCTGAAAAGTTTCGTAGCATTTCGAACAATCCTCGATTTAATTTGATTTTTTGACCGAAACGTATAAAATCGTGTAGAATATACTATGATTTTTGACCGAAACTAGTATTTCAAAAAGTTTTATAGAATCTAATTTTGAGATAATTTTTTGCTTGGACTTCCATCCTATCCTTCCCTCGTAACATATAGAAAGAATCTGAAAAGTTTTGTAGCATTTCGAACAATCCTCGATTTAATTTTATTTCTTGACCGAAACTAGTATAAAATTGTGTAGAATATACTACAATTTTGAACGAAACTAGTATTTCAAAAAGTTTCATAGAATCTAATTTTAAGATTTTTTTTTTGCATGGACTTCCATCATAACCTTCCCTCGTAACATATAAAAAGAATCTGAAAAGTTTCGTAGCATTTCGAACAATCCTCGATTTAATTTGATTTTTTGACTAAAACTAGTATAAAATCGTGTAGAATATACTACGATTTTTGACCGAAACTAATATTTCAAAAAGTTTCGTAGAATCTAATTTTGAGATAATTTTTTGCTTGGACATCCATCCTAACCTTCCCTCGTAACATATAGAAAGAATCTGAAGAGTTTCGTAGCATTTCGAACAATCCTCGATTTAATTTGATTTTTTGACCGAAACGTATGAAATCGTGTAGAATATACTACGATTTTTCACCGAAACTAGTATTTCAAAAAATTTCATAGAATATAATTTTGAGATAATTTTTTGCTTGGACTTCCATCCTATCCTTCCCTCGTAACATATAGAAAGAATCTGAAAAGTTTCGTAGCATTTCGAACAATCCTCGATTTAATTTTATTTTTTGACCGAAACTAGTATAAAATTGTGTAGAATATACTACAATTTTGAACAAAACTAGTATTTCAAAAAGTTTCATAGAATCTAATTTTAAGAGTTTTTTTTTCATGGACTTCCATCATAACCTTCCCTCGTAACATATAAAAAGAATCTGAAAAGCTTCGTAGCATTTCGATCAATCCTCGATTTAATTTGATATTTTGATCGAAACTAGTATAAAATCGTGTAGAATATACTACGATTTTTGACCGAAACTAATATTTCAAAAAGTTTCGTAGAATCTAATTTGGAGATAATTTTTTGCTTGGACTTCCATCCTAACCTTCCCTCGTAACATATAGAAAGAATCTGAAGAGTTTCGTAGCATTTCGAACAATCCTCGATTTAATTTGATTTTTTGACCGAAACGTATTAAATCGTGTAGAATATACTACGATTTTTGACCGAAACTAGTATTTCAAAAAGTTTCGTAGAATCTAATTTTGAGATAATTTTTTGCTTGGACTTCCATCCTAACCTTCCCTCGTAACATATAGAAAGAATCTGAAGAGTTTCGTAGCATTTCGAACAATCGATTTAATTTGATTTTTTGACCGAAACGTATAAAATCGTGTAGAATATACTACGATTTTTGACCGAAACTAGTATTTCAAAAAGTTTCACAGAATATAATTTTGAGAAAATTTTTTGCTTGGACTTCCACCCTAAACTTCCCTCGTTACATATAGAAAGAATCTGGAAAGTTTCGTAGCATTTCGAAAATTCCTCGATTTAATTTGATTTTTTGACCGAAACTAGTATAAAATCGTGTAGAATATACTAAGATTTTTGACCGAAACTAGTATTTCAAAAGGTTTCATAGAATCTAATTTTGAGATAATTTTTTGTTTGGACTTCCATCCTAACCTTCCCTCGTAATATATAGAAAGAATCTGAAAAGTTTCGTAGCATTTCGAACAATCCTCGATTTAATTTGATTTTTTGACCGAAACGTATAAAATCGTGTAGAATATACTATGATTTTTGACCGAAACTAGTATTTCAAAAAGTTTTATAGAATCTAATTTTGAGATAATTTTTTGCTTGGACTTCCATCCTATCCTTCCCTCGTAACATATAGAAAGAATCTGAAAAGTTTCGTAGCATTTCGAACAATCCTCGATTTAATTTTATTTTTTGACCGAAACTAGTATAAAATTGTGTAGAATATACTACAATTTTGAACAAAACTAGTATTTCAAAAAGTTTCATAGAATCTAATTTTAAGAGTTTTTTTTTCATGGACTTCCATCATAACCTTCCCTCGTAACATATAAAAAGAATCTGAAAAGTTTCGTAGCATTTCGAACAATCCTCGATTTAATTTGATTTTTTGACCGAAACTAGTATAAAATCGTATAGAATATACTACGATTTTTGACCAAAACTAATATTTCAAAAAGTTTCGTAGAATCTATTTTTGAGATAATTTTTTGCTTGGACTTCCATCCTAACCTTTCCTCGTAACATATAGAAAGAATCTGAAGAGTTTCGTAGCATTTCGAACAATCCTCGATTTAATTTGATTTTTTGACCGAAACGTATAAAATCGTGTAGAATATACTACGATTTTTGACCGAAACTAGTATTTCAAAAAGTTTCGTAGAATCTAATTTTGAGATAATTTTTTGCTTGGACTTCCATCCTAACCTTCCCTGGTAACATATAGAAAGAATTTGAAGAGTTTCGTAGCATTTCGAACAATCGATTTAATTTGATTTTTTGACCGAAACGTATAAAATCGTATAGAATATACTACGATTTTTGACCGAAACTAGTATTTCAAATAGTTTCACAGAATATAATTTTGAGATAATTTTTTGCTTGGACTTCCACCCTAAACTTCCCTCGTAACATATAGAAAGAATCTGAAATGTTTCGTAGCATTTCGAAAATTCCTCGATTTAATTTGATTTTTTGACCGAAACTAGTATAAAATCGTGTAGAATATACTAAGATTTTTGACCGAAACTAGTATTTCAAAAGGTTTCATAGAAGCTAATTTTTTTCTTGGACTTCCATCCGTTATCCCTCGTAATATATAGAAAGAATCTGAAGAGTTTCGTAGCATTTCGAACAATCCTCGATTTAATTTTATTTTTTGACCGAAACGTATAAAATCGTGTAGAATATACTACGATTTTTGACCGAAACTAGTATTTCAAAAAGTTTCATAGAATCTAATTTTGAGATAATTTTTTGCTTGGACTTCCATCCTATCCTTCCCTCGTAACAAATAGAAAGAATCTGAAAAGTTTCGTAGCATTTCGAACAATCCTCGATTTAATTTAATTTTTTGACCGAAACTAGTATAAAATTGTGTAGAATATACTACAATTTTGAACGAAACTAGTATTTCAAAAAGTTTCATAGAATCTATTTTTAAGATTTTTTTTTGCATGGACTTCCATCATAACCTTCCCTCGTAACATATAATAAGAATCTGAAAAGTTTCTTAGCCTTTCGAACAATCCTCGATTTTATTTGATTTTTTGACCGAAACTAGTATAAAATCGTGTAGAATATACTACGATTTTTGACCGAAACTAATATTTCAAAAAGTTTCGTAGAATCTAATTTTGAGATAATTTTTTGCTTGGACTTCCATCCTATCCTTCCCTCGTAACATATAGAAAGAATCTGAAAAGTTTCGTAGCATTTCGAATAATCCTCGATTTAATTTTATTTTTTGACCGAAACTAGTATAAAATCGTGTAGAATATACTAAGATTTTTGACCGAAACTAGTATTTCAAAAGGTTTCATAGAAGCTAATTTTTTTCTTGGACTTCCATCCTAACCTTCCCTCGTAACATATAGAAAGAATATGAAGAGTTTCGTAGCATTTCGAACAATCCTCGATTTAATTTGATTTTTTGACCGAAATGTTTAAAATCGTGTAGAATATTCTACGATTTTTGACCGAAACTAGTATTTAAAAAGTTTCATAGAATATAATTTTGAGATAATTTTTTGCTTGGACTTCCATCCTATCCTTCCCTCGTAACATATAGAAAGAATCTAAAAAGTTTCGTAGCATTTCGAACAATCCTCGATATAATTTTATTTTTTGACCGAAACTAGTATAAAATTGTGTAGAATATACTACAATTTTGAACAAAACTAGTATTTCAAAAAGTTTCATAGAATCTAATTTTAAGAGTTATTTTTGCATGGACTTCCATCATAACCTTCCCTCGTAACATATAAAAAGAATCTGAAAAGTTTCGTAGCATTTCGAACAATCCTCGATTTAATTTGATTTTTTGACCGAAACTAGTATAAAATCGTGTAGAATATACTACGATTTTTGACCGAAACTAATATTTCAAAAAGTTTTGTAGAATCTAATTTTGAGATAATTTTTTGCTTGGACTTCCATCCTAACCTTCCCTCGTAACATATAGAAAGAATCTGAAGAGTTTCGTAGCATTTCGAATAATCCTCGATTTAATTTGATTTTTTGACCGAAACGTATAAAATCGTGTAGAATATACTACGATTTTTGACCGAAACTAGTATTTCAAAAAGTTTCATAGAATATAATTTTGAGATAATTTTTTGCTTGGACTTCCATCCTATCCTTCCCTCGTAACATATAGAAAGAATCTGAAAAGTTTCGTAGCATTTCGAACAATCCTCGATTTAATTTTATTTTTTGACCGAAACTAGTATAAAATTGTGTAGAATATACTACAATTTTGAACAAAACTAGTATTTCAAAAAGTTTCATAGAATCTAATTTTAAGAGTTTTTTTTGCATGGACTTCCATCATAACCTTCCCTCGTAACATATAAAAAGAATCTGAAAACTTTCGTAGCATTTCGAACAATCCTCGATTTAATTTTATTTTTTGACCGAAACTAGTATAAAATCGTGTAGAATATACTACGATTTTTGACCGAAACTAATATTTCAAAAAGTTTTGTAGAATCTAATTTTGAGATAAGTTTTTTCTTGGACTTCCATCCTAACCTTCCCTTGTACCATATAGAAAGAATCTGAAGAGTTTCGTAGCATTTCGAATAATCCTCGATTTAATTTGATTTTTTGACCGAAACGTATAAAATCGTGTAGAATATACTACGATTTTTGACAGAAACTAGTATTTCAAAAAGTTTCATAGAATATAATTTTGAGATAATTTTTTACTTGGACTTCCATCCTGTCCTTCCCTCGTAACATATAGAAAGAATCTGAAAAGTTTCGTAGCATTTCGAATAATCCTCGATTTAATTTTATTTTTTGACCGAAACTAGTATAAAATTGTGTAGAATATACTACAATTTTGAACAAAACTAGTATTTCAAAAAGTTTCATAGAATCTAATTTTAAGAGTTTTTTTTGCATGGACTTCCATCATAACCTTCCCTCGTAACATATAAAAAGAATCTGAAAAGTTTCGTAGCATTTCGAACAATCCTCGATTTAATTTGATTTTTTGACCGAAACTAGTATAAAATCGTGTAGAATATACTACGATTTTTAACCGAAACTAATATTTCAAAAAGTTTCGTAGAATCTAATTTTGAGATAATTTTTTGCTTGGACTTCCATGCTAACCTTCCCTCGTAACATATAGAAAGAATCTGAAGAGTTTCGTAGCATTTCGAACAATCCTCGATTTAATTTGATTTTTTGACCGAAACGTATAAAATCGTGTAGAATATACTACGATTTTTGACCGAAACTAGTATTTCAAATAGTTTCGTAGAATCTAATTTTGAGATAATATTTTGCTTGGACTTCCATCCTAACCTTCCCTCGTAACATATAGAAAGAATCTGAAGAGTTTCGTAGCATTTCGAACAATCGATTTAATTTGATTTTTTGAACGAAACGTATAAAATCGTGTAGAATATACTACGATTTTTGACCGAAACTAGTATTTCAAAAAGTTTCACAGAATATTATTTTGAGATAATTTTTTGCTTGGACTTCCACCCTAAACTTCCCTCGTAACATATAAAAAGAATCTGAAAAGTTTCGTAGCATTTCGAAAATTCCTCGATTTAATTTTATTTTTTGACCGAAACTAGTATAAAATTGTGTAGAATATACTACAATTTTGAACAAAACTAGTATTTCAAAAAGTTTCATAGAATCTAATTTTACGAGTTTTTTTTGCATGGACTTCCATCATAACCTTCCCTCGTAACATATAAAAAGAATCTGAAAACTTTCGTAGCATTTCGAACAATCCTCGATTTAATTTGATTTTTTGACCGAAACTAGTATAAAATCGTGTAGAATATACTACGATTTTTGACCGAAACTAATATTTCAAAAAGTTTTGTAGAATCTAATTTTGAGATAATTTTTTGCTTGGACTTCCATCCTTACCTTCCCTCGTAACATATAGAAAGAATCTGAAGAGTTTCGTAGCATTTCGGATAATCCTCGATTTAATTTGATTTTTTGACCGAAACGTATAAAATCGTGTAGAATATACTACGATTTTTGACCGAAACTAGTATTTTAAAAAGTTTCATAGAATATAATTTTGAGATAATTTTTTGCTTGGACTTCCATCCTATCCTTCCCTCGTAACATATAGAAAGAATCTGAAAAGTTTCGTAGCATTTCGAATAATCCTCGATTTAATTTAATTTTTTGACCGAAACTAGTATAAAATTGTGTAGAATATACTACAATTTTGAACAAAACTAGTATTTCAAAAAGTTTCATAGAATCTAATTTTAAGAGTTTTTTTTGCATGGACTTCCATCATAACCTTTCCTCGTAACATATAAAAAGAATCTGAAAAGTTTCGTAGCATTTCGAACAATCCTCGATTTAATTTGATTATTTGACCGAAACTAGTATAAAATCGTGTAGAATATACTACGATTTTTGACCGAAACTAGTATTTCAAATAGTTTCGTAGAATCTAATTTTGAAATAATATTTTGCTTGGACTTCCATCCTAACCTTCCCTCGTAACATATAGAAAGAATCTGAAGAGTTTCGTAGCATTTCGAACAATCGATTTAATTTGATTTTTTGACCGAAACGTATAAAATCGTGTAGAATATACTACGATTTTTGACCGAAACTAGTATTTCAAAAAGTTTCACAGAATATTATTTTGAGATAATTTTTTGCTTGGACTTCCACCCTAAACTTCCCTCGTAACATATAGAAAGAATCTGAAAAGTTTCGTAGCATTTCGAAAATTCCTCGATTTAATTTGATTTTTTGACCGAAACTAGTATAAAATCGTGTAGAATATACTAAGATTTTTGACCGAAACTAGTATTTCAAAAGGTTTCATAGAATCTAATTTTGAGATAATTTTTTGCTTGGACTTCCATCCTAACCATCCCTCGTAATATATAGGAAGAATCTGAAGAGTTTCGTAACATTTCGAACAATCCTCGATTTAATTTGATTTTTTGACCGAAACGTATAAAATCGTGAAAAATATACTACGATTTTTGACTGAAACTAGTATTTCAAAAAGTTTCATAGAATCTAATTTTGAGATAATTTTTTGCTTGGACTTCCATCCTAACCTTCCCTCGTAACATATAGAAAGAATCTGAAGAGTTTCGTAGCATTTCGAATAATCCTCGATTTAATTTGATTTTTTGACCGAAACGTATAAAATCGTGTAGAATAATCTACGATTTTTGACCGAAACTAGTATTTCAAAAAGTTTCATAGAATATAATTTTGAGATAATTTTTTGCTTGGACTTCCATCCCATCCTTCCCTCGTAACATATATAAAGAATCTGAAAAGTTTCGTAGCATTTCGAACAATCCTCGATTTAATTTTATTTTTTGACCGAAACTAGTATAAAATTGTGTAGAATATACTACAATTTTGAACAAAACTAGTATTTCAAAAAGTTTCATAGAATCTAATTTTAAGAGTTTTTTTTGCATGGACTTCCATCATAACCTTCCCTCATAACATATAAAAAGAATCTGAAAAGTTTCGTAGCATTTCGAACAATCCTCGATTTAATTTGATTTTTTGACCGAAACTAGTATAAAATCGTGTAGAATATACTACGATTTTTAACCGAAACTAGTATTTCAAAAAGTTTCGTAGAATCTAATTTTGAGATAATTTTTGCTTAGACTTCCATCCTAACCTTCCCTCGTAACATATAGAAAGAATCTGAAGAGTTTTGTAGCATTTCGAACAATTCACGATTTAATTTGATTTTTTGACCGAAACGTATAAAATCGTGTAGAAAATACTACGATTTTTGACCGAAACTAGTATTTCAAAAACTTTAATAGAATCTAATTTTGAGATATTTTTTTGCTTGGACTTCCTTCCTATCCTTCCCTCGTAACATATAGAAAGAATCTGAAAAGTTTCGTATCATTTCGAACAATCCTCGATTTAATTTTATTTTTTGACCGAAACTAGTATAAAATTATGTAGAATATACTACAATTTTGAACAAAACTAGTATTTCAAAAAGTTTCATAGAATATAATTTTGAGATAATTTTTTGCTTGGACTTCCACCCTAAACTTCCCTCGTAACATATAGAAAGAATCTGAAAAGTTTCGTAGCAATTCGAAAAATCCTCGATTTAATTTGATTTTTTGACCGAAAATAGTATAGAATCGTGTAGAATATACTACGATTTTTTACCGAAACTAGTGTTTCAAAAAGTTTCGTAGAATCTAATTTTGAGATAATTTTTTTCTTGGACTTCCATCCTAACCTTCCCTCGTAACATATTGAAAGAATCTGAAGAGTTTCGTAGCATTTCGAACAATCCTCGATTTAATTTGATTTTTTGACCGAAACGTAAAAAATCGTGTAGAATATACTACGATTTTTGACCGAAACTAGTATTTCAAAAAGTTTCACAGAATATAATTTTGAGATAATTTTTTGCTTGGACTTCCACCCTAAAGTTCCCTCGTAACATATAGAAAGAATCTGAAAAGGTTCGTAGCATTTCGAACAATCCTAGATTTAATTTTATTTTTTTACCGAAACTAGTATAAAATTGTGTAGAATATACTACAATTTTGAACAAAACTAGTATTTCAAAAAGTTTCATAGAATCTAATTTTAAGATTTTTTTTGCATGGACTTCCATCATAACCTTCCCTCGTAACATATAAAAAGAATCTGAAACGTTTCTTAGCATTTCGAACAATCCTCTATTTAATTTGATTTTTTGACCAAAACTAGTATAAAATCGTGTAGAATATACTACGATTTTTGACCGAAACTAATATTTCAAAAAGTTTCGTAGAATCTAATTTTGAGATAATTTTTTGCTTGGACTTCCACCCGAAACATCCCTCGTAACATATAGAAAGAATCTGAAGAGTTTCGTAGCATTTCGAACAATCTTCGATTTAGTTTGATTTTTTGACCGAAACGTATAAAATCGTGTAGAATATACTACGATTTTTTACCGAAACTAGTATTTCAAAAAGTTTCACAGAATATAATTTTGGGATAAGTTTTTTGCTAGGACTTCCACCCTAAACTTCCCTCGTAACATATAGAAAGAATCTGAAAAGTTTCGTAGCAATTCGAAAAATCCTCGATTTAATTTGATTTTTTGACCGAAAATAGTATAAAATCGTGTAGAATATACTCCGATTTTTTAACGAAACTAGTGTTTCAAAAAGTTTCGTAGAATCTAATTTTGAGATAATTTTTTCTTGGACTTCCATCCTAACCTTCCCTCGTAACATATTGAAAGAATCTGAAGAGTTTCGTAGCATTTCGAACAATCCTCGATTTAATTTGATTTTTTGACCGAAACATAAAAAATCGTGTAGAATATACTACGATTTTTGACCGAAACTAGTATTTCAAAAATTTTCATAGAATCTAATTTTGAGATAATTTTTTGCTTGGACTTCCATCCTATCCTTCCCTCGTAACATATAGAAAGAATCTGAAAAGGTTCGTAGCATTTCGAACAATCCTAGATTTAATTTTATTTTTTGACCGAAACTAGTATAAAATTGTGTAGAATATACTACAATTTTGAACAAAACTAGTATTTCAAAAAGTTTCATAGAATCTAATTTTAAGATTTTTTTTGCATGGACTTCCATCATAACCTTCCCTCGTAACATATAAAAAGAATCTGAAACGTTTCTTAGCATTTCGAACAATCCTCTATTTAATTTGATTTTTTGACCGAAACTAGTATAAAATCGTGTAGAATATACTACGATTTTTGACCGAAACTAATATTTCAAAAAGTTTCGTAGAATCTAATTTTGAGATAATTTTTTGCTTGGACTTCCACCCGAAACTTCCCTCGTAACATATAGAAAGAATCTGAAGAGTTTCGTAGCATTTTGAACAATCTTCGATTTAGTTTGATTTTTTGACCGAAACGTATAAAATCGTGTAGAATATACTACGATTTTTTACCGAAACTAGTATTTCAAAAAGTTTCACAGAATATAATTTTGAGATAATTTTTTGCTAGGACTTCCACCCTAAACTTCCCTCGTAACATATAGAAAGAATCTGAAAAGTTTCGTAGCAATTCGAAAAATCCTCGATTTAATTTGATTTTTTGACCGAATAGTATAAAATCGTGTAGAATATACTACGATTTTTTAACGAAACTAGTGTTTCAAAAAGTTTCGTAGAATCTAATTTTGAGATAATTTTTTCTTGGACTTCCATCCTAACCTTCCCTCGTAACATATTGAAAGAATCTGAAGAGTTTCGTAGCATTTCGAACAATCCTCGATTTAATTTGATTTTTTGACCGAAACGTAAAAAATCGTGTAGAATATACTACGATTTTTGACCGAAACTAGTATTTCAAAAATTTTCATAGAATCTAATTTTGAGATAATTTTTTGCTTTGACTTCCATCCTATCCTTCCCTCGTAACATATAGAAAGAATCTGAAAAGGTTCGTAGCATTTCGAACAATCCTAGATTTAATTTTATTTTTTGACCGAAACTAGTATAAAATTGTGTAGAATATACTACAATTTTGAACAAAACTAGTATTTCAAAAAGTTTCATAGAATCTAATTTTAAGATTTTTTTTGCATGGACTTCCATCATAACCTTCCCTCGTAACATATAAAAAGAATCTGAAACGTTTCTTAGCATTTCGAACAATCCTCTATTTAATTTGATTTTTTGACCGAAACTAGTATAAAATCGTGTAGAATATACTACGATTTTTGACCGAAACTAATATTTCAAAAAGTTTCGTAGAATCTAATTTTGAGATAATTTTTTGCTTGGACTTCCACCCGAAACTTCCCTCGTAACATATAGAAAGAATCTGAAGAGTTTCGTAGCATTTTGAACAATCTTCGATTTAGTTTGATTTTTTGACCGAAACGTATAAAATCGTGTAGAATATACTACGATTTTTTACCGAAACTAGTATTTCAAAAAGTTTCACAGAATATAATTTTGAGATAATTTTTTGCTAGGACTTCCACCCTAAACTTCCCTCGTAACATATAGAAAGAATCTGAAAAGTTTCGTAGCAATTCGAAAAATCCTCGATTTAATTTGATTTTTTGACCGAATAGTATAAAATCGTGTAGAATATACTACGATTTTTTAACGAAACTAGTGTTTCAAAAAGTTTCGTAGAATCTAATTTTGAGATAATTTTTTCTTGGACTTCCATCCTAACCTTCCCTCGTAACATATTGAAAGAATCTGAAGAGTTTCGTAGCATTTCGAACAATCATCGATTTAATTTGATTTTTTGACCGAAACGTAAAAAATCGTGTAGAATATACTACGATTTTTGACCGAAACTAGTATTTCAAAAATTTTCATAGAATCTAATTTTGAGATAATTTTTTGCTTTGACTTCCATCCTATCCTTCCCTCGTAACATATAGAAAGAATCTGAAAAGGTTCGTAGCATTTCGAACAATCCTAGATTTAATTTTATTTTTTGACCGAAACTATTATAAAATTGTGTAGAATATACTACAATTTTGAACAAAACTAGTATTTCAAAAAGTTTCATAGAATCTAATTTTAAGATTTTTTTTGCATGGACTTCCATCATAACCTTCCCTCGTAACATATAAAAACAATCTGAAACGTTTCTAAGCATTTCGAACAATCCTCTATTTAATTTGATTTTTTGACCGAAACTAGTATAAAATCTTGTAGAATATACTACGATTTTTGACCGAAACTAATATTTCAAAAAGTTTCGTAGAATCTAATTTTGAGATAATTTTTTGCTTGGACTTCCACCCGAAACTTCCCTCGTAACATATAGAAAGAATCTGAAGAGTTTCGTAGCATTTCGAACAATCTTCGATTTAGTTTGATTTTTTGACCGAAACGTATAAAATCGTGTAGAATATACTACGATTTTTTACCGAAACTAGTATTTCAAAAAGTTTCACAGAATATAATTTTGAGATAATTTTTTGCTAGGACTTCCACCCTAAACTTCCCTCGTAACATATAGAAAGAATCTGAAAAGTTTCGTAGCATTTCGAACAATCCTCGATTTAATTTTATTTTTTGACCGAAACTAGTATAAAATTGTGTAGAATATACTACAATTTTGAACAAAACTAGTATTTCAAAAAGTTTCATAGAATCTAATTTTAAGATTTTTTTTTGCATGGACTTCCATCATAACCTTCCCTCGTAACATATAAAAAGAATCTGAAAAGTTTCGAAGCATTTCGAACAATCTTCGATTTAATTTGATTTTTTGACTGAAACTAGTATAAAATCGTGTAGAATATACTACGATTTTTGACCGAAACTAATATTTCAAAAAGTTTCGTAGAATCTAATTTTGAGGTAATTTTTTGCTTGGACTTCCATCCTAACCTTCCCTCGTAACATACATAAAGAATCTGAAGAGTTTCGTAGCATTTCGAACAATCCTCGATTTAATTTGAAATTTTGACCGAAACGTATAAAATCGTGTAGAATATACTACGATTTTTTACCGAAACTAGTATTTCAAAAAGTTTCACAGAATATGATTTTGAGATAATTTTTTGCTTGGACTTCCACCCTAAACTTCCCTCGTAACATATAGAAAGAATCTGAAAAGTTTCGTAACATTTCGAAAAATCCTCGATTTAATTTGATTTTTTGACCGAAACTAGTATAAAATCGTGTAGAATATACTACAATTTTTGACCGAAACTAGTATTTCAAAAAGTTTCACAGAATATAATTTTGAGATAATTTGTTGCTTGGACTTCCACCCTAAAGTTCCCTCGTAACATATAGAAAGAATCTGAAAAGTTTCGTAGCATTTCGAACAATCCTCGATTTAATTTTATTTTTTTGACTGAAACTAGTATAAAATCGTGTAGAATATACTACGATTTTTGACTTAAACTAGTATTTCAAAAAGTTTCGTAGAATCTAATTTTGAGATAATTTTTTGCTTGGACTTCCATCATATCCTTCCCTCGTAACATATAGAAAGAATCTGAAAAGTTTCGTAGCATTTCGAACAATCCTCGATTTAATTTTATTTTTTGACCGAAACTAGTATAAAATTGTGTAGAATATACTACAATTTTGAACAAAACTAGTATTTCAAAAAGTTTCATAGAATCTAATTTTAAGTTTTTTTTTTGCATGGACTTCCATCATAACCTTCCCTCGTAACATATAAAAAGAATCTGAAAAGTTTCATAGCATTTCGAACAATCCTCGATTTAATTTGATTTTTTGACCGAAACTAGTATAAAATCGTGTAGAATATACTACGATTTTTAACCGAAACTAGTATTTCAAAAAGTTTCGTAGAATCTAATTTTGAGATAATTTTTTCTTAGACTTCCATCCTAACCTTCCCTCGTAACATATAGAAAGAATCTGAAGAGTTTCGTAGCATTTCGAACAATCCACGATTTAATTTGCTTTTTTGACCGAAACGTATAAAATCGTGTAGAAAATACTACGATTTTTGACCGTAACTAGTATTTCAAAAACTTTCATAGAATCTAATTTTGAGATATTTTTTTGCTTGGACTTCCATCCTATCCTTCCTCGTAACATATAGAAAGAATCTGAAAAGTTTCGTAGCATTTCGAACAATCCTCGATTTAATTTTATTTTTTGACCGAAACTAGTATAAAATTATGTAGAATATACTACAATTTTGAACAAAACTAGTATTTCAAAAAGTTTCATAGAATATAATTTTGAGATAATTTTTTGCTTGGACTTCCACCCTAAACTTCCCTCGTAACATATAGAAAGAATCTGAAAAGTTTCGTAGCAATTCAAAAAATCCTCGATTTAATTTGATTTTTTGACTGAAAATAGTATAAAATCGTGTAGAATATACTACGATTTTTTGCCGAAACTAGTGTTTCAAAAAGTTTCGTAGAATCTAATTTTGAGATAATTTTTTTCTTGGACTTCCATCCTAACCTTCCCTCGTAACATATTGAAAGAATCTGAAGAGTTTCGTAGCATTTCGAACAATCCTCGATTTAATTTGATTTTTTGACCGAAACGTAAAAAATCGTGTAGAATATACTACGATTTTTGACCGAAACTAGTATTTCAAAAATTTTCATAGAATCTAATTTTGAGATAATTTTTTGCTTGGACTTCCATCCTATCCTTCCCTCGTAACATATAGAAAGAATCTGAAAAGGTTCGTAGCATTTCGAACAATCCTAGATTTAATTTTATTTTTTGACCGAAACTAGTATAAAATTGTGTAGAATATACTACAATTTTGAACAAAACTAGTATTTCAAAAAGTTTCATAGAATCTAATTTTAAGATTTTTTTTGCATGGACTTCCATCATAACCTTCCCTCGTAACATATAAAAAGAATCTGAAAAGTTTCGTACCATTTCGAACAATCCTCGATTTAATTTGATTTTTTGACCGAAACTAGTATAAAATCGTGTAAAATATACTACGATTTTTGACCGAAACTAATATTTCAAAAAGTTTCGTAGAATCTAATTTTGAGGTAATTTTTTGCTTGGACTTCCATCCTAACCTTCCCTCGTAACATATAAAAAGAGTCTGAAGAGTTTCGTAGCATTTCGAACAATCCTCGATTTAATTTGATTTTTTGACCGAAACGTATAAAATCGTGTAGAATATACTACGATTTTTGACCGAAACTAGTATTTTAAAAAGTTTCGTAGAATCTAATTTTGAGATAATTTTTTGCTTGGACTTCCATCCTAAACTTCCCTCGTAACATATAGAAAGAATCTGAAGAGTTTCGTAGCATTTCGAACAATCCACGATTTAATTTGATTTTTTGACCGAAACGTATAAAATCGTGTAGAATATACTACGATTTTTGACCGAAACTAGTATTTCAAAAAGTTTCATAGAATCTAATTTTGAGATAATTTTTTGCTTGGACTTCCATCCTATCCTTCCCTCGTAACATATAGAAAGAATCTGAAAAGTTTCGTAGCATTTCGAACAATCCTCGATTTAATTTTATTTTTGACCGAAACTAGTATAAAATTGTGTAGAATATACTACAATTTTGAACAAAACTAGTATTTCAAAAAGTTTCATAGAATCTAATTTTAAGATTTTTTTTTGCATGGACTTCCATCATAACCTTCCCTCGTAACATATAAAAAGAATCTGAAAAGTTTCGTAGCATTTTGAACAATCTTCGATTTAATTTGATTTTTTGACCGAAACTAGTATAAAATCGTGTAGAATATACTACGATTTTGGACCGAAACTAATATTTCAAAAAGTTTCGTAGAATCTAATTTTGAGGTAATTTTTTGCTTGGACTTCCATCCTAACCTTCCCTCGTAACATACATAAAGAATCTGAAGAGTTTCGTAGCATTTCGAACAATCCTCGATTTAATTTGAATTTTTGACCGAAACGTATAAAATCGTGTACAATATACTACGATTTTTTACCGAAACTAGTATTTCAAAAAGTTTCACAGAATATGATTTTGAGATAATTTTTTGCTTGGACTTCCACCCTAAACTTCCCTCGTAACATATAGAAAGAATCTGAAAAATTTCGTAACATTTCGAAAAATCCTCGATTTAATTTGATTTTTTGACCGAAACTAGTATAAAATCGTGTAGAATATACTACGATTTTTGACCGAAACTAGTATTTCAAAAAGTTTCACAGAATATAATTTTGAGATAATTTTTTTCTTGGACTTCCACCCTAAAGTTCCCTCGTAACATATAGAAAGAATCTGAAAAGTTTCGTAGCATTTCGAACAATCCTCGATTTAATTTGATTTTTTGACTGAAACTAGTATAAAATCGTGTAGAATATACTACGATTTTTGACTTAAACTAGTATTTCAAAAAGTTTCGTAGAATCTAATTTTGAGATAATTTTTTGCATGGACTTCCATCCTATCCTTCCCTCGTAACATATTGAAAGAATCTGAAAAGTTTCGTAGCATATCGAACAATCCTCGATTGAATTTTATTTTTTGACCGAAACTAGTATAAAATTGTGTAGAATATACTACAATTTTGAACAAAACTAGTATTTCAAAAAGTTTCATAGAATCTAATTTTAAGATTTTTTTTTGCATGGACTTCCATCATAACCTTCCCTCGTAACATATAAAAAGAATCTGAAAAGTTTCGTTGCATTTCGAACAATCCTCGATTTAATTTGATTTTTTGACCGAAACTAGTATAAAATCGTGTAAAATATACTACGATTTTTGACCGAAACTAATATTTCAAAAAGTTTCGTAGAATCAAATTTTGAGGTAATTTTTTGCTTGGACTTCCATCCTAACCTTCCCTCGTAACATATAAAAAGAATCTGAAGAGTTTCGTAGCATTTCGAACAATCCTCGATTTAATTTGATTTTTTGACTGAAACTAGTATAAAATCGTGTAGAATATACTACGATTTTTGACTGAAACTAGTATTTCAAAAAGTTTCATAGAATCTAATTTTGAGATAATTTTTTGCTTGGACTTCCATCCTATCCTTCCCTCGAAACATATAGAAAGAATCTGAAAAGTTTCGTAGCATTTCGAACAATCCTCGATTTAATTTTATTTTTTGACCGAAACTAGTATAAAATTGTGTAGAATATACTACAATTTTGAACAAAACTAGTATTTCAAAAAGTTTCATAGAATCTAATTTTAAGAATTTTTTTTGCATGGACTTCCATCATAACCTTCCCTCGTAACATATAAAAAGAATCTGAAAAGTTTCGTAGCATTTTGAACAATCCTCGATTTAATTTGATTTTTTGACCGAAAATAGTATAAAATCGTGTAGAATATACTATGATTTTTGACCGAAACTAATATTTCAAAAAGTTTCGTAGAATCTAATTTTGAGGTAATATTTTGCTTGGACTTCCATCCTAACCTTCCCAAGTAACATATAGAAAGAATTTGAAGAGTTTCGTAGCATTTCGAACAATCCTCGTTTTAATTTGATTTTTTGACCGAAACGTATAAAATCGTGTAGAATATACTACGATTTTTGACCGAAACTAGTATTTCAAAAAGTTTCACAGAATATAATTTTGAGATAATTTTTTGCTTGGACTTCCACCCTAAAGTTCCCTCGTAACATATAGAAAGAATCTGAAAAGTTTCGTAGCATTTCGAACAATCCTCGATTTAATTTTATTTTTTGACTGAAACTAGTATAAAATCGTGTAGAATATACTACGATTTTTGACTTAAACTAGTATTTCAAAAAGTTTCGTAGAATCTAATTTTGAGATAATTTTTTGCTTTGACTTCCATCCTATCCTTCCCTCGTAACATATAGAAAGAATCTGAAAAGTTTCGTAGCATTTCGAACAATCCTCGATTTAATTTTATTTTTTGACCGAAACTAGTATAAAATTGTGTAGAATATACTACAATTTTGAACAAAACTAGTATTACAAAAAGTTTCATAGAATCTAATTTTAAGATTTTTTTTTGCATGGACTTCCATCATAACCTTCCCTCGTAACATATAAAAAGAATCTGAAAAGTTTCGTAGCATTTCGAACAATCCTCGATTTAATTTGATTTTTTGACCGAAACTAGTATAAAATCGTGTAAAATATACTACGATTTTTGACCGAAACTAATATTTCAAAAAGTTTCGTAGAATCTAATTTTGAGGTAATTTTTTGCTTGGACTTCCATCCTAACCTTCCCTCGTAACATATAAAAAGAATCTGAAGCGTTTCGTAGCATTTCGAACAATCCTCGATTTAATTTGATTTTTTGACCGAAACGTATAAAATCGTGTAAAATATACTACGATTTTTGACCGAAACTAGTATTTTAAAAAGTTTCATAGAATCTAATTTTGAGATAATTTTTTGCTTGGACTTCCATCCTATCCTTCCCTCGTAACATATAGAAAGAATCTGAAAAGTTTCATAGCATTTCGAACAATCCTCGATTTAATTTTATTTTTTGACCGAAACTAGTATAAAATTGTGTAGAATATACTACAATTTTGAACAAAACTAGTATTTCGAAAAGTTTCATAGAATCTAATTTTAAGATTTTTTTTTGCATGGACTTCCATCATAACCTTCCCTCGTAACATATAAAAAGAATCTGAAAAGTTTCATAGCATTTCGAACAATCCTCGATTTAATTTGATTTTTTGACCGAAACTAGTATAAAATCGTGTAGAATATACTACGATTTTTGACCGAAACTAATATTTCAAAAAGTTTCGTAGAATCTAATTTTGAGGTAATATTTTGCTTGGACTTCCATCCTAACCTTCCCTCGTAACATATAGAAAGAATCTGAAGAGTTTCGTAGCATTTCGAACAATCCTCGATTTAATTTGATTTTTTGACCGAAACTAGTATAAAATCGTGTAGAATATACTACGATTTTTGACCGAAACTAATATTTCAAAAAGTTTCGTAGAATCTAATTTTGAGGTAATATTTTGCTTGGACTTCCATCCTAACCTTCCCTCGTAACATATAGAAAGAATCTGAAGAGTTTCGTAGCATTTCGAACAATCCTCGATTTAATTTGATTTTTTGACTGAAACTAGTATAAAATCGTGTAGAATATACTACGATTTTTGACCGAAACTAGTATTTAAAAAAGTTTCACAGAATATAATTTTGAGATAATTTTTTGCTTGGACTTCCACCCTAAAGTTCCCTCGTAACATATAGAAAGAATCTGAAAAGTTTCGTAGCATTTCGAACAATCCTCGATTTAATTTTATTTTTTGACTGAAACTAGTATAAAATCGTGTAGAATATACTACGATTTTTGACCGAAACTAGTATTTCAAAAAGTTTCACAGAATATAATTTTGAGATAATTTTTTGCTTGGACTTCCACCCTAAAGTTCCCTCGTAACATATAGAAAGAATCTGAAAAGTTTCGTAGCATTTCGAACAATCCTCGATTTAATTTTATTTTTTGACTGAAACTAGTATAAAATCGTGTAGAATATACTACGATTTTTGACTTAAACTAGTATTTCAAAAAGTTTCGTAGAATCTAATTTTGAGATAATTTTTTGCTTTGACTTCCATCCTATCCTTCCCTCGTAACATATAGAAAGAATCTGAAAAGTTTCGTAGCATTTCGAACAATCCTCGATTTAATTTAATTTTTTGACCGAAACTAGTATAAAATTGTGTAGAATATACTACAATTTTGAACAAAACTAGTATTACAAAAAGTTTCATAGAATCTAATTTTAAGATTTTTTTTTGCATGGACTTCCATCATAACCTTCCCTCGTAACATATAAAAAGAATCTGAAAAGTTTCGTAGCATTTCGAACAATCCTCGATTTAATTTGATTTTTTGACCGAAACTAGTATAAAATCGTGTAAAATATACTACGATTTTTGACCGAAACTAATATTTCAAAAAGTTTCGTAGAATCTAATTTTGAGGTAATTTTTGCTTGGACTTCCATCCTAACCTTCCCTCGTAACATATAAAAAGAATCTGAAGCGTTTCGTAGCATTTCGAACAATCCTCTATTTAATTTGATTTTTTGACCGAAACGTATAAAATCGTGTAAAATATACTACGATTTTTGACCGAAACTAGTATTTCAAAAAGTTTCATAGAATCTAATTTTGAGATAATTTTTTGCTTGGACTTCCATCCTATCCTTCCCTCGTAACATATAAAAAGAATCTGAAAAGTTTCGTAGCATTTCGAACAATCCTCGATTTAATTTGATTTTTTGACCGAAACTAGTATAAAATTGTGTAGAATATACTACAATTTTGAACAAAACTAGTATTTCGAAAAGTTTCATAGAATCTAATTTTAAGATTTTTTTTTGCATGGACTTCCATCATAACCTTCCCTCGTAACATATAAAAAGAATCTGAAAAGTTTCATAGCATTTCGAACAATCCTCGATTTAATTTGATTTTTTGACCGAAACTAGTATAAAATCGTGTAGAATATACTACGATTTTTGACCGAAACTAATATTTCAAAAAGTTTCGTAGAATCTAATTTTGAGGTAATATTTTGCTTGGACTTCCATCCTAACCTTCCCTCGTAACATATAGAAAGAATCTGAAGAGTTTCGTAGCATTTCGAACAATCCTCGATTTAATTTGATTTTTTGACCGAAACTAGTATAAAATCGTGTAGAATATACTACGATTTTTGACCGAAACTAATATTTCAAAAAGTTTCGTAGAATCTAATTTTGAGGTAATATTTTGCTTGGACTTCCATCCTAACCTTCCCTCGTAACATATAGAAAGAATCTGAAGAGTTTCGTAGCATTTCGAACAATCCTCGATTTAATTTGATTTTTTGACTGAAACTAGTATAAAATCGAGTAGAATATACTACGATTTTTGACCGAAACTAGTATTTAAAAAAGTTTCACAGAATATAATTTTGAGATAATTTTTTGCTTGGACTTCCACCCTAAAGTTCCCTCGTAACATATAGAAAGAATCTGAAAAGTTTCGTAGCATTTCGAACAATCCTCGATTTAATTTTATTTTTTGACTGAAACTAGTATAAAATCGTGTAGAATATACTACGATTTTTGACTTAAACTAGTATTTCAAAAGGTTTCGTAGAATCTAATTTTGAGATAATTTTTTACTTGGACTTCCATCCTAACCATCCCTCGTAACATATAAAAAGAATCTGAAGAGTTTCGTAGCATTTCGAACAATCCTCGATTTAATTTGATTTTTTGACCGAAACATATAAAATTGTGTAGAATATACTACGATTTTTGACCGAAACTAGTATTTCAAAAAGTTTCACAGAATATAATTTTGAGATAATTTTTTGCTTGGACTTCCACCCTAAAGTTCCCTCGTAACATATAGAAAGAATCTGAAAAGTTTCGTAGCATTTCGAACAATCCTCGATTTAATTTTATTTTTTGACTGAAACTAGTAT
This sequence comes from Lathyrus aphaca, assembly GCA_963966055.1. Lineage (NCBI taxonomy): Eukaryota > Viridiplantae > Streptophyta > Magnoliopsida > Fabales > Fabaceae > Lathyrus > Lathyrus aphaca. Next base: position 16,661,607 of record OZ014523.1, on the reverse strand, counting down.
AAAATCGTGTAGAATATACTACGATTTTTGACTTAAACTAGTATTTCAAAAAGTTTCGTAGAATCTAATTTTGAGATAATTTTTTGCTTGGACTTCCATCCTATCCTTCCCTCGTAACATATAGAAAGAATCTGAAAAGTTTCGTAGCATTTCGAACAATCCTCGATTTAATTTAATTTTTGGACCGAAACTAGTATAAAATTGTGTAGAATATACTACAATTTTGAACAAAACTAGTATTTCAAAAAGTTTCATAGAATCTAATTTTAAGATTTTTTTTTGCATGGACTTCCATCATAACCTTCCCTCGTAACATATAAAAAGAATCTGAAAAGTTTCATAGCATTTCGAACAATCCTCGATTTAATTTGATTTTTTGACCGAAAATAGTATAAAATCGTGTAGAATATACTACGATTTTTGACCAAAACTAATATTTCAAAAAGTTTCGTAGAATCTAATTTTGAGGTAATATTTTGCTTGGACTTCCATCCTAACCTTCCCTCGTAACATATAGAAAGAATCTGAAGAGTTTCGTAGCATTTCGAACAATCCTCGATTTAATTTGATTTTTTGACCGAAACGTATAAAATCTTGTAGAATATACTACGATTTTTGACCGAAACTAGTATTTCAAAAAGTTTCACAGAATATAATTTTGAGATAATTTTTTGCTTGGACTTCCACCCTAAAGTTCCCTCGTAACATATAGAAAGAATCTGAAAAGTTTCGTAGCATTTCGAACAATCCTCGATTTAATTTTATTTTTTGACTGAAACTAGTATAAAATCGTGTAGAATATACTACGATTTTTGACTTAAACTAGTATTTCAAAAAGTTTCGTAGAATCTAATTTTGAGATAATTTTTTGCTTGGACTTCCATCCTATCCTTCCCTCGTAACATATAGAAAGAATCTGAAAAGTTTCGAAGCATTTCGAACAATCCTCGATTTAATTTTATTTTTTGACCGAAACTAGTATAAAATTGTGTAGAATATACTACAATTTTGAACAAAACTAGTATTTCAAAAAGTTTCATAGAATCTAATTTTAAGATTTTTTTTTGCATGGACTTCCATCATAACCTTCCCTCGTAACATATAAAAAGAATCTGAAAAGTTTCATAGCATTTCGAACAATCCTCGATTTAATTTGATTTTTTGACCGAAAATAGTATAAAATCGTGTAGAATATACTACGATTTTTGACCAAAACTAATATTTCAAAAAGTTTCGTAGAATCTAATTTTGAGGTAATATTTTGCTTGGACTTCCATCCTAACCTTCCCTCGTAACATATAGAAAGAATCTGAAGAGTTTCGTAGCATTTCGAACAATCCTCGATTTAATTTGATTTTTTGACCGAAACGTATAAAATCGTGTAGAATATACTACGATTTTTGACCGAAACTAGTATTTCAAAAAGTTTCACAGAATATAATTTTGATATAATTTTTTGCTTGGACTTCCACCCTAAAGTTCCCTCGTAACATATAGAAAGAATCTGAAAAGTTTCGTAGCATTTCAAACAATCCTCGATTTAATTTTATTTTTTGACTGAAACTAGTATAAAATCGTGTAGAATATACTACGATTTTTGACATAAACTAGTATTTCAAAAAGTTTCGTAGAATCTAATTTTGAGATAATTTTTTGCTTGGACTTCCATCCTATCCTTCCCTCGTAACATATAGAAAGAATCTGAAAAGTTTCGTAGCATTTCGAACAATCCTCGATTTAATTTTATTTTTTGACCGAAACTAGTATAAAATTGTGTAGAATATACTACAATTTTGAACAAAACTAGTATTTCAAAAACTTTCATAGAATCTAATTTTAAGATTTTTTTTTGTATGGACTTCCATCATAACCTTCCCTCGTAACATATAAAAAGAATCTGAAAAGTTTCATAGCATTTCGAACAATCCTCGATTTAATTTGATTTTTTGACCGAAAATAGTATAAAATCGTGTAGAATATACTACGATTTTTGACCGAAACTAATATTTCAAAAAGTTTCGTAGAATCTAATTTTGAGGTAATATTTTTCTTGGACTTCCATCCTAACCTTCCCTCGTAACATATAGAAAGAATCTGAAGAGTTTCGTAGCATTTCGAACAATCCTCGATTTAATTTGATTTTTTGACCGAAACGTATAAAATCGTGTAGAATATACTACGATTTTTGACCGAAACTAGTATTTCAAAAAGTTTCACAGAATATAATTTTGAGATAATTTTTTGCTTGGACTTCCACCCTAAAGTTCCCTCGTAACATATAGAAAGAATCTAAAAAGTTTCGTAGCATTTCGAACAATCCTCGATTTAATTTTATTTTTTGACTGAAACTAGTATAAAATCGTGTAGAATATACTACGATTTTTGACTTAAACTAGTATTTCAAAAAGTTTCGTAGAATCTAATTTTGAGATAATTTTTTGCTTGGACTTCCATCCTATCCTTCCCTCGTAACATATAGAAAGAATCTGAAAAGTTTCGTAGCATTTCGAACAATCCTCGATTTAATTTTATTTTTTGACCGAAACTAGTATAAAATTGTGTAGAATATACTACAATTTTGAACAAAACTAGTATTTCAAAAAGTTTCATAGAATCTAATTTTAAGATTTTTTTTTGCATGGACTTCCATCATAACCTTCCCTCGTAACATATAAAAAGAATCTGAAAAGTTTCGTAGCATTTCGAACAATCCTCGATTTAATTTGATTTTTTGACCGAAACTAGTATAAAATCGTGTAAAATATACTACAATTTTTGACCGAAACTAATATTTCAAAAAGTTTCGTAGAATCTAATTTTGAGGTAATTTTTTGCTTGGATTTCCATCCTAACCTTCCCTCGTAACATATAAAAAGAATCTGAAGAGTTTCGTAGCATTTCGAACAATCCTCGATTTAATTTGATTTTTTGACCGAAACGTATAAAATCGTGTAGAATATACTACGATTTTTGACCGAAACTAGTATTTCAAAAAGTTTCATAGAATCTAATTTTGAGATAATTTTTTGCTTGGACTTCCATCCTATCCTTCCCTCGTAACATATAGAAAGAATCTGAAAAGTTTCGTAGCATTTCGAACAATCCTCGATTTAATTTAATTTTTTGACCGAAACTAGTATAAAATTGTGTAGAATATACTACAATTTTGAACAAAACTAGTATTTCAAAAAGTTTCATAGAATCTAATTTTAAGATTTTTTTTTGCATGGACTTCCATCATAACCTTCCCTCGTAACATATAAAAAGAATCTGAAAAGTTTCATAGCATTTCGAACAATCCTCGATTTAATTTGATTTTTTGACCGAAACTAGTATAAAATCGTGTAGAATATACTACGATTTTTGACCGAAACTAATATTTCAAAAAGTTTCGTAGTATCTAATTTTGAGGTAATATTATGCTTGGACTTCCATCCTAACCTTCCCTCGTAACATATAGAAAGAATCTGAAGAGTTTCGTAGCATTTCGAACAATCCTCGATTTAATTTGATTTTTTGACCGAAACGTATAAAATCGTGTAGAATATACTACGATTTTTGACCAAAACTAGTATTTCAAAAAGTTTCACAGAATATAATTTTGAGATAATTATTTGCTTGGACTTCCACCCTAAAGTTCCCTCGTAACATATAGAAAGAATCTGAAAAGTTTCGTAGCATTTCGAACAATCCTCGATTTAATTTTATTTTTTGACTGAAACTAGTATAAAATCGTGTAGAATATACTACGATTTTTGACTTAAACTAGTATTTCAAAAAGTTTCGTAGAATCTAATTTTGAGATAATTTTTTGCTTGGACTTCCATCCTATCATTCCCTCGTAACATATAGAAAGAATCTGAAAAGTTTCGTAGCATTTAGAACAATCCTCGATTTAATTTGATTTTTTGACCGAAACTAGTATAAAATTGTGTAGAATATACTACAATTTTGAACAAAACTAGTATTTCAAAAAGTTTCATAGAATCTAATTTTAAGATTTTTTTTTGCATGGACTTCCATCATAACCTTCCCTCGTAACATATAAAAAGAATCTGAAAAGTTTCGTAGCATTTCGAACAATCCTCGATTTAATTTGATTTTTTGACCGAAACTAGTATAAAATCGTGTAAAATATACTACGATTTTTGACCGAAACTAATATTTCAAAAAGTTTCGTAGAATCTAATTTTGAGGTAATTTTTTGCTTGGACTTCCATCCTAACCTTCCCTCGTAACATATAAAAAGAATCTGAAGAGTTTCGTAGCATTTCGAACAATCCTCGATTTAATTTGATTTTTTGACCGAAACGTATAAAATCGTGTAGAATATACTACGATTTTTGACCGAAACTAGTATTTCAAAAAGTTTCATAGAATCTAATTTTGAGATAATTTTTTGCTTGGACTTCCATCCTATCCTTCCCTCGTAACATATAGAAAGAATCTGAAAAGTTTCGTAGCATTTCGAACAATCCTCGATTTAATTTTATTTTTTGACCGAAACTAGTATAAAATTGTGTAGAATATACTACAATTTTGAACAAAACTAGTATTTCAAAAAGTTTCATAGAATCTAATTTTAAGATTTTTTTTTGCATGGACTTCCATCATAACCTTCCCTCGTAACATATAAAAAGAATCTGAAAAGTTTCATAGCATTTCGAACAATCCTCGATTTAATTTGATTTTTTGACCGAAACTAGTATAAAATCGTGTAGAATATACTACGATTTTTGACCGAAACTAATATTTCAAAAAGTTTCGTAGAATCTAATTTTGAGGTAATATTTTGCTTGGACTTCCATCCTAACCTTCCCTCGTAACATATAGAAAGAATCTGAAGAGTTTCATAGCATTTCGAACAATCCTCGATTTAATTTGATTTTTTGACCGAAACGTATAAAATCGTGTAGAATATACTACGATTTTTGACTGAAACTAGTATTTCAAAAAGTTTCACAGAATATAATTTTGAGATAATTTTTTGCTTGGACTTCCACCCTAAAGTTCCCTCGTAACATATAGAAAGAATCTGAAAAGTTTCGTAGCATTTCGAACAATCCTCGATTTAATTTTATTTTTTGACTGAAACTAGTATAAAATCGTGTAGAATATACTACGATTTTTGACTTAAACTAGTATTTCAAAAAGTTTCGTAGAATCTAATTTTGAGATAATTTTTTGCTTGGACTTCCATCCTATCCTTCCCTCGTAACATATAGAAAGAATCTGAAAAGTTTCGTAGCATTTCGAACAATCCTCGATTTAATTTAATTTTTTGACCGAAACTAGTATAAAATTGTGTAGAATATACTACAATTTTGAACAAAACTAGTATTTCAAAAAGTTTCATAGAATCTAATTTTAAGATTTTTTTTTGCATGGACTTCCATCATAACCTTCCCTCGTAACATATAAAAAGAATCTGAAAAGTTTCATAGCATTTCGAACAATCCTCGATTTAATTTGATTTTTTGACCGAAACTAGTATAAAATCGTGTAGAATATACTACGATTTTTGACCGAAACTAATATTTCAAAAAGTTTCGTAGAATCTAATTTTGAGGTAATATTTTGCTTGGACTTCCATCCTAACCTTCCCTCGTAACATATAGAAAGAATCTGAAGAGTTTCGTAGCATTTCGAACAATCCTCGATTTAATTTGATTTTTTGACCGAAACGTATAAAATCGTGTAGAATATACTACGATTTTTGACCGAAACTAGTATTTCAAAAAGTTTCACAGAATATAATTTTGAGATAATTTTTTGCTTGGACTTCCACCCTAAAGTTCCCTCGTAACATATAGAAAGAATCTGAAAAGTTTCGTAGCATTTCAAACAATCCTCGATTTAATTTTATTTTTTGACTGAAACTAGTATAAAATCGTGTAGAATATACTACGATTTTTTACTTAAACTCATATTTCAAAATGTTTCGTAGAATCTAATTTTGAGATAATTTTTTGCTTGGACTTCCATCCTATCCTTCCCTCGTAACATATAGAAAGAATCTGAAAAGTTTCGTAGCATTTCGAACAATCCTCGATTTAATTTTATTTTTTGACCGAAACTAGTATAAAATTGTGTAGAATATACTACAATTTTGAACAAAACTATTATTTCAAAAAGTTTCATAGAATCTAATTTTAAGATTTTTTTTTGCATGGACTTCCATCATAACCTTCCCTCGTAACATATAAAAAGAATCTGAAAAGTTTCATAGCATTTCGAACAATCCTCGATATAATTTGATTTTTTGACCGAAATTAGTATAAAATCGTGTAGAATATACTACGATTTTTGACCGAAACTAATATTTCAAAAAGTTTCGTAGAATCTAATTTTGAGGTAATATTTTGCTTGGACTTCCATCCTAACCTTCCCTCGTAACATATAGAAAGAATCTGAATAGTTTCGTAGCATTTCGAACAATCCTCGATTTAATTTGATTTTTTGACCGAAACGTATAAAATCGTGTAGAATATACTACGATTTTTGACCGAAACTAGTATTTCAAAAAGTTTCACAGAATATAATTTTGAGATAATTTTTTGCTTGGACTTCCACCCTAAAGTTCCCTCGTAACATATAGAAAGAATCTGAAAAGTTTCGTAGCATTTCGAACAATCCTCGATTTAATTTTATTTTTTGACTGAAACTAGTATAAAATCGTGTAGAATATACTACGATTTTTGACTTAAACTAGTATTTCAAAAAGTTTCGTAGAATCTAATTTTGAGATAATTTTTTGCTTGGACTTCCATCCTATCCTTCCCTCGTAACATATAGAAAGAATCTGAAAAGTTTCGTAGCATTTCGAACAATCCTCGATTTAATTTAATTTTTTGACCGAAACTAGTATAAAATTGTGTAGAATATACTACAATTTTGAACAAAACTAGTATTTCAAAAAGTTTCATAGAATCTAATTTTAAGATTTTTTTTTGCATGGACTTCCATCATAACCTTCCCTCGTAACATATAAAAAGAATCTGAAAAGTTTCATAGCATTTCGAACAATCCTCGATTTAATTTTGATTTTTTGACCGAAACTAGTATAAAATCGTGTAGAATATACTACGATTTTTGACCGAAACTAATATTTCAAAAAGTTTCGTAGAATCTAATTTTGAGGTAATATTTTGCTTGGACTTCCATCCTAACCTTCCCTCGTAACATATCGAAAGAATCTGAAGAGTTTCGTAGCATTTCGAACAATCCTCGATTTAATTTGATTTTTTGACCGAAACGTATAAAATCGTGTAGAATATACTACGAATTTTGACCGAAACTAGTATTTCAAAAAGTTTCACAGAATATAATTTTGAGATAAATTTTTTGCTTGGACTTCCATCCTATCCTTCCCTCGTAACATATAGAAAGAATCTGAAAAGTTTCGTAGCATTTCGAACAATCCTCGATTTAATTTTATTTTTTGACCGAAACTAGTATAAAATTGTGTAGAATATACTACAATTTTGAACAAAACTAGTATTTCAAAAAGTTTCATAGAATCTAATTTTAATATTTTTTTTTGCATGGACTTCCATCATAACCTTCCCTCGTAACATATAAAAAGAATCTGAAAAGTTTCGAAATATTTCAAACAATCTTCGATTTAATTTGATTTTTTGACTGAAACTAGTATAAAATCGTGTAGAATATACTACGATTTTTGACCGAAACTAATATTTCAAAAAGTTTCGTAGAATCTAATTTTGAGGTAATTTTTTGCTTGGACTTCCATCCTAACCTTCCCTCGTAACATACATAAAGAATCTGAAGAGTTTCGTAGCATTTCGAACAATCCTCGATTTAATTTGAATTTTTGACCGAAACGTATAAAATCGTGTAGAATATACTACGATTTTTTAACGAAACTAGTATTTCAAAAAATTTCACAGAATATGATTTTGAGATAATTTTTTGCTTGGACTTCCACCCTAAATTTCCCTCGTAACATATAGAAAGAATCTGAAAAGTTTCATAACATTTCGAAAAATCCTCGATTTAATTTGATTTTTTGACCGAAACTAGTATAAAATCGTGTAGAATATACTTCGATTTTTGACCGAAACTAGTATTTCAAAAAGTTTCACAGAATATAATTTTGAGATAATTTTTTGCTTGGACTTCCTCCCTAAAGTTCCCTCGTAACATATAGAAAGAATCTGAAAATTTTCGTAGCATTTCGAACAATCCTCGATTTAATTTTATTTTTTGACTGAAACTAATATAAAATCGTGTAGATTATACTACGATTTTTGACTTAAACTAGTATTTCAAAAAGTTTCGTAGAATCTAATTTTGAGATAATTTTTTGCTTGAACTTCCATCCTATCCTTCCCTCGTAACATATAGAAAGAATCTGAAAAGTTTTGTAGCATTTCGAACAATCCTCGATTTAATTTTAGTTTTTGACCGAAACTAGTATAAAATTGTGTAGAATATACTACAATTTTGAACAAAACTAGTATTTCAAAAAGTTTCATAGAATCTAATTTTAAGATTTTTTTTTGCATGGACTTCCACCCTAAACTTCCCTCGTAACATATAGAAAGAATCTGAAAAGTTTCGTAGCATTTTAAAAATTCCTCGATTTATTTTGATTTTTTGACCGAAACTAGTATAAAATCGTGTAGAATATACTACGATTTTTGACCGAAACTAGTATTTCAAAAGGTTTCATAGAATCTAATTTTGAGATAATTTTTTGCTTGGACTTCCATCCTAACCTTCCCTCGTAACATATAGAAAGAATCTGAAAAGTGTCGTAGCATTTTAAACAATCCTCGATTTAATTTTATTTTTTGACCGAAACTAGTATAAAATCGTGTAGAATATAATACGATTTTTGACTGAAACAAGTATTTCAAAAAGATTTATAGAATCTAATTTTGAGAGATAATTTTTTGCTTGGACTTCCATCCTAACCTTCCCTCGTAACATATAGAAAGAATCTGAAAAGTTTCGTAGCATTTCGAACAATCCTCGATTTAATTTTATTTTTTGACCGAAACTAGTATAAAATTGTGTAGAATATACTACAATTTTGAACAAAACTAGTATTTCAAAAAGTTTCATAGAATCTAATTTTAAGATTTTTTTTTGCATGGACTTCCATCATAACCTTCTCTCGTAACATATAAAAAGAATCTGAAAAGTTTCGTAGCATTTCGAACAATACTCAATTTAATTTGATTTTTTGACCGAAACTAGTATAAAATCGTGTAAAATATACTACGATTTTTGACCGAAACTAATATTTCAAAAAGTTTCGTAGAATCTAATTTTGAGGTAATTTTTTGCTTGGACTTCCATCCTAACCTTCCCTCGTAACATATAAAAAGAATCTGAAGAGTTTCGTAGCATTTCGAACAATCCTCGATTTAATTTGATTTTTTGACCGAAACGTATAAAATCGTGTAGAATATACTACGATTTTTGACCGAAACTAGTATTTCAAAAAGTTTCATAGAATCTAATTTTGAGATAATTTTTTGCTTGGACTTCCATCCTATCCTTCCCTCGTAACATATAGAAAGAATCTGAAAAGTTTCGTAGCATTTCGAACAATCCTCGATTTAATTTTATTTTTTGACCGAAACTAGTATAAAATTGTGTAGAATATACTACAATTTTGAACAAAACTAGTATTTCAAAAAGTTTCATAGAATCTAATTTTAAGATTTTTTTTTGCATGGACTTCCATCATAACCTTCCCTCGTAACATATAAAAAGAATCTGAAAAGTTTCGAAGCATTTCGAACAATCTTCGATTTAATTTGATTTTTTGACTGAAACTAGTATAAAATCATGTAGAATATACTACGATTTTTGACCGAAACTAATATTTCAAAAAGTTTCGTAGAATCTAATTTTGAGGTAATTTTTTGCTTGGACTTCCATCCTAACCTTCCCTCGTAACATACATAAAGAATCTGAAGAGTTTCGTAGCATTTCGAACAATCCTCGATTTAATTTGAATTTTTGACCGAAACGTATAAAATCGTGTAGAATATACTACGATTTTTTACCGAAACTAGTATTTCAAAAATTTTCACAGAATATGATTTTGAGATAATTTTTTACTTGGACTTCCGCCCTAAACTTCCCTCGTAACATATAGAAAGAATCTGAAAAGTTTCGTAACATTTCGAAAAATCCTCGATTTAATTTTATTTTTTGATCGAAACTAGTATAAAATCGTGTAGAATATACTACGATTTTTGACCGAAACTAGTATTTAAAAAAGTTTCACAGAATATAATTTTGAGATAATTTTTTGCTTGGACTTCCACCCTAAAGTTCCCTCGTAACATATAGAAAGAATCTGAAAAGTTTCGTAGCATTTCGAACAATCCTCGATTTAATTTTATTTTTTGACTGAAACTAGTATAAAATCGTGTAGAATATACTACGATTTTTGACTTAAACTAGTATTTCAAAAAGTTTCGTAGAATCTAATTTTGAGATAATTTTTTTCTTGGACTTCCATCCTATCCTTCCATCGTAACATATAGAAAGAATCTGAAGAGTTTCGTAGCATTTCGAACAATCCTCGATTTAATTTGATTTTTTGACCGAAACTAGTATAAAATCGTGTAGAATATACTACAATTTTGAACAAAACTAGTATTTCAAAAAGTTTCATAGAATCTAATTTTAATATTTTTTTTTTGCATGGACTTCCATCATAACCTTCCCTCGTAACATATAAAAAGAATCTGAAAAGTTTCGTAGCATTTCGAACAATCCTCGATTTAATTTGATTTTTTGACCGAAACTAGTATAAAATCGTGTAGAATATACTACGATTTTTGACTAAAACTAATATTTCAAAACGTTTCGTAGAATCTAATTTTGAGGTAATTTTTTGCTTGGACTTCCATCCTAACCTTCCCTCGTAACATATAGAAAGAATCTGAAGAGTTTCGTAGCATTTCGAACAATCCTCGATTTAATTTGAGTTTTTGACCGAAATGTATAAAATCGTGTAGAATATACTACGATTTTTGACCGAAACTAGTATTTCAAAAAGTTTCAAAGAATATAATTTTGAGATAATTTTTTGCTTGGACTTCCACCCTAAACTTCCCTCGTAACATATAGAAAGAATCTGAAAAGTTTCGTAGCATTTCAAACAATCCTCGATTTAATTTAATTTTTTGACTGAAACTAGTACAAAATCGTGTAGAATATACTACGATTTTTGACTTAAACTAGTATTTCAAAAGGTTTCGTAGAATCTAATTTTGAGATAATTTTTTACTTGGACTTCCATCCTAACCATCCCTCGTAACATATAAAAAGAATCTGAAGAGTTTCGTAGCATTTCGAACAATCCTCGATTTAATTTGATTTTTTGACCGAAACATATAAAATTGTGTAGAATATACTTCGATTTTTGACCGAAACTAGTATTTCAAAAAGTTTCATAGAATCTAATTTTGAGATAATTTTTTGCTTGGACTTCCATCCTATCCTTCCCTCGTAACATATAGAAAGAATCTGAAAAGTTTCGTAGCATTTCGAACACTCCTCGATTTAATTTAATTTTTTGACCGAAACTAGTATAAAATTGTGTAGAATATACTACAATTTTGAACAAAACTAGTATTTCAAAAAGTTTCATAGAATCTAATTTTAAGATTTTTTTTTGCATGGACTTCCATCATAACCTTCCCTCGTAACATATAAAAAGAATCTGAAAAGTTTCGTAGCATTTCGAACAATCTTCGATTTAATTTGATTTTTTGACCGAAACTAGTATAAAATCGTGTAGAATATACTATGATTTTTGACCGAAACTAATATTTCAAAAAGTTTCGTAGAATCTAATTTTGAGGTAATTTTTTGCTTGGACTTCCATCCTAACCTTCCCTCGTAACATACATAAAATATCTGAAGTGTTTCCTAGAATTTCGAACAATCCTCGATTTAATTTAAATTTTTGACCGAAACATATAAAATCGTGAAGAATATACTACGATTTTTGACCGAAACTAGTATTTCAAAAAGTTTCACAGAATATAATTTTGAGATAATTTTTTGCTTGGACTTCCACCCTAAACTTCCCTCGTAACATATAGAAGAATCTGAAAAGTTTCGTAACATTTCGAAAAATCCTCGATTTAATTTGATTTTTTGACCGAAACTAGTATAAAATCGTGTAGCATATACTACGATTTTTGACCGAAACTAGTATTTTAAAAAGTTTCACAGAATATAATTTTGAGATAATTTTTTGCTTGGACTTCCACCCTAAACTTCCCTCGTAACATATAGAAAGAATCAGAAAAGTTTCGTAGCATTTCGAACAATCCTCGATTTAATTTTATTTTTTGGCTGAAACTAGTATAAAATCGTGTAGAATATACTACAATTTTTGACTTAAACTAGTATTTCAAAACGTTTCGTAGAATCTAATTTTGAGATAATTTTTTGCTTGGACTTCCATCCTAACCTTCCCTCGTAACATATAAAAAGAATCTGAAGAGTTTCGTAGCATTTCGAACAATCCTCGATTTAATTTGATTTTTTGACCGAAACGTATAAAATCCTGTAGAATATACTTCGATTTTTGACCAAAACTAGTATTTCAAAAAGTTTCATAGAATCTAATTTTGAGATAATTTTTTGCTTGGACTTCCATTCTATCCCTCCCTCGTAACATATAGAAAGAATCTGAAAAGTTTCGTAGCATTTCGAACAATCCTCGATTTAATTTTATTTTTTGACCGAAACTAGTATAAAATTGTGTAGAATATACTACAATTTTGAACAAAACTAGTATTTCAAAAACTTTCATAGAATCTAATTTTAAGATTTTTTTTTGCATGGACTTCCATCATAACCTTCCCTCGTAACATATAAAAAGAATCTGAAAAGTTTCGTAGCATTTCAAACAATCTTCGATTTAATTTGATTTTTTGACTGAAACTAGTATAAAATCGTGTAGAATATACTACGATTTTTGACCGAAACTAATATTTCAAAAAGTTTCGTAGAATCTAATTTTGAGGTAATATTTTGCTTGGACTTCCATCCTAACCTTCCCTCGTAACATATAGAAAGAATCTGAAGAGTTTCGTAGCATTTCGAACAATCCTCGATTTAATTTGATTTTTTGACCGAAACGTATAAAATCGTGTAGAATATACTACGATTTTTGACCGAAACTAGTATTTCAAAAAGTTTCATAGAATCTAATTTTGAGATAATTTTTTGCTTGGACTTCCATCCTATCCTTCCCTCGTAACATATAGAAAGAATCTGAAAAGTTTCGTAGCATTTCGAACAATCCTCGATTTAATTTTATTTTTTGACCGAAACTAGTATAAAATTGTGTAGAATATACTACAATTTTGAACAAATCTAGTATTTCAAAAAGTTTCATAGAATCTAATTTTAAGATTTTTTTTTGCATGGACTTCCATCATAACCTTCCCTCGTAACATATAAAAAGAATCTGAAAAGTTTCGAAGCATTTCGAACAATCTTCGATTTAATTTGATTTTTTGACTGAAACTAGTATAAAATCATGTAGAATATACTACGATTTTTGACCGAAACTAATATTTCAAAAAGTTTCGTAGAATCTAATTTTGAGGTAATTTTTTGCTTGGACTTCCATCCTAACCTTCCCTCGTAACATACATAAAGAATCTGAAGAGTTTCGTAGCATTTCGAACAATCCTCGATTTAATTTGAATTTTTGACCGAAACGTATAAAATCGTGTAGAATATACTACGTTTTTTTACCGAAACTAGTATTTCAAAAATTTTCACAGAATATGATTTTGAGATAATTTTTTGCTTGGACTTCCGCCCTAAACTTCCCTCGTAACATATAGAAAGAATCTGAAAAGTTTCGTAACATTTCGAAAAATCCTCGATTTAATTTTATTTTTTGATCGAAACTAGTATAAAATCGTGTAGAATATACTACGATTTTTGACCGAAACTAGTATTTAAAAAAGTTTCACAGAATATAATTTTGAGATAATTTTTTGCTTGGACTTCCACCCTAAAGTTCCCTCGTAACATATAGAAAGAATCTGAAAAGTTTCGTAGCATTTCGAACAATCCTCGATTTAATTTTATTTTTTGACTGAAACTAGTATAAAATCGTGTAGAATATACTACGATTTTTGACTTAAACTAGTATTTCAAAAAGTTTCGTAGAATCTAATTTTGAGATAATTTTTTTCTTGGACTTCCATCCTATCCTTCCATCGTAACATATAGAAAGAATCTGCAAAGTTTCGTAGCATTTCGAACAATCCTCGATTTAATTTAATTTTTTGACCGAAACTAGTATAAAATTGTATAGAATATACTACAATTTTGAACAAAACTAGTATTTCAAAAAGTTTCATAGAATCTAATTTTAATATTTTTTTTTTGCATGGACTTCCATCATAACCTTCCCTCGTAACATATAAAAAGAATCTGAAAAGTTTCGTAGCATTTCGAACAATCCTCGATTTAATTTGATTTTTTGACCGAAACTAGTATAAAATCGTGTAGAATATACTACGATTTTTGACTAAAACTAATATTTCAAAACGTTTCGTAGAATCTAATTTTGAGGTAATTTTTTGCTTGGACTTCCATCCTAACCTTCCCTCGTAACATATAGAAAGAATCTGAAGAGTTTCGTAGCATTTCGAACAATCCTCGATTTAATTTGAGTTTTTGACCGAAATGTATAAAATCGTGTAGAATATACTACGATTTTTGACCGAAACTAGTATTTCAAAAAGTTTCAAAGAATATAATTTTGAGATAATTTTTTGCTTGGACTTCCACCCTAAACTTCCCTCGTAACATATAGAAAGAATCTGAAAAGTTTCGTAGCATTTCAAACAATCCTCGATTTAATTTAATTTTTTGACTGAAACTAGTACAAAATCGTGTAGAATATACTACGATTTTTGACTTAAACTAGTATTTCAAAAGGTTTCGTAGAATCTAATTTTGAGATAATTTTTTACTTGGACTTCCATCCTAACCATCCCTCGTAACATATAAAAAGAATCTGAAGTGTTTCCTAGAATTTCGAACAATCCTCGATTTAATTTAAATTTTTGACCGAAACATATAAAATCGTGAAGAATATACTACGATTTTTGACCGAAACTAGTATTTCAAAAAGTTTCACAGAATATAATTTTGAGATAATTTTTTGCTTGGACTTCCACTCTAAACTTCCCTCGTAACATATAGAAGAATCTGAAAAGTTTCGTAACATTTCGAAAAATCCTCGATTTAATTTGATTTTTTGACCGAAACTAGTATAAAATCGTGTAGCATATACTACGATTTTTGACCGAAACTAGTATTTTAAAAAGTTTCACAGAATATAATTTTGAGATAATTTTTTGCTTGGACTTCCACCCTAAACTTCCCTCGTAACATATAGAAAGAATCAGAAAAGTTTCGTAGCATTTCGAACAATCCTCGATTTAATTTTATTTTTTGGCTGAAACTAGTATAAAATCGTGTAGAATATACTACGATTTTTTGACTTAAACTAGTATTTCAAAACGTTTCGTAGAATCTAATTTTGAGATAATTTTTTGCTTGGACTTCCATCCTAACCTTCCCTCGTAACATATAAAAAGAATCTGAAGAGTTTCGTAGCATTTCGAACAATCCTCGATTTAATTTGATTTTTTGACCGAAACGTATAAAATCCTGTAGAATATACTTCGATTTTTGACCAAAACTAGTATTTCAAAAAGTTTCATAGAATCTAATTTTGAGATAATTTTTTGCTTGGACTTCCATTCTATCCCTCCCTCGTAACATATAGAAAGAATCTGAAAAGTTTCGTAGCATTTCGAACAATCCTCGATTTAATTTTATTTTTTGACCGAAACTAGTATAAAATTGTGTAGAATATACTACAATTTTGAACAAAACTAGTATTTCAAAAACTTTCATAGAATCTAATTTTAAGATTTTTTTTTTGCATGGACTTCCATCATAACCTTCCCTCGTAACATATAAAAAGAATCTGAAAAGTTTCGTAGCATTTCAAACAATCTTCGATTTAATTTGATTTTTTGACTGAAACTAGTATAAAATCGTGTAGAATATACTACGATTTTTGACCGAAACTAATATTTCAAAAAGTTTCGTAGAATCTAATTTTGAGGTAATATTTTGCTTGGACTTCCATCCTAACCTTCCCTCGTAACATATAGAAAGAATCTGAAGAGTTTCGTAGCATTTCGAACAATCCTCGATTTAATTTGATTTTTTGACCGAAACGTATAAAATCGTGTAGAATATACTACGATTTTTGACCGAAAGTAGTATTTCTAAAAGTTTCACAGAATATAATTTTGAGATAATTTTTTGCTTGGACTTCCACCCTAAAGTTCCCTCGTAACATATAGAAAGAATCTGAAAAGTTTCGTAGCATTTCGAACAATCCTCAATTTAATTTAATTTTTTGACTGAAACTAGTATAAAATCGTGTAGATTATACTACGATTTTTGACTTAAACTAGTATTTCAAAAAGTTTCGCAGAATCTAATTTTGAGATAATTTTTTGCTTGGACTTCCATCCTATCCTTCCCTCGTAACATATAGAAAGAATCTGAAAAGTTTCGTAGCATTTCGAACAATCCACGATTTAATTTTTTTTTTTGACCGAAACTAGTATAAAATTGTGTAGAATATACTACAATTTTGAACAAAACTAGTATTTCAAAAAGTTTCATAGAATCTAATTTTAAGATTTTTTTTGCATGGACTTCCATCATAACCTTCCCTCGTAACATATAAAAAGAATCTGAAAAGTTTCGTAGCATTTCGAACAATCCTCGATTTAATTTGATTTTTTGACCGAAACTAGTATAAAATCGTGTAAAATATACTATGATTTTTGACCGAAACTAATATTTCAAAAAGTTTCGTAGAATCTAATTTTGAGGTAATTTTTTGCTTGGACTTCCATCCTAACCTTCCCTCGTAACATATAAAAAGAATCTGAAGAGTTTCGTAGCATTTCGAACAATCCTCGATTTAATTTGAATTTTTGACAGAAACGTATAAAATCGTGTAGAATATACTACGATTTTTGACCGAAACTAGTATTTCAAAAAGTTTCATAGAATCTAATTTTGAGATAATTTTTTGCTTGGACTTCCATCCTATCCTTCCCTCGTAACATATAGAAAGAATCTGAAAAGTTTCGTAGCATTTCGAACAATCCTCGATTTAATTTTATTTTTTGACCGAAACTAGTATTTCAAAAAGTTTCACAGAATATAATTTTGAGATAATTTTTTTCTTGGACTTCCACCCTAAAGTTCCCTCGTAACATATAGAAAGAATCTGAAAATTTTCGTAGCATTTCGAACAATCCTCGATTTAATTTAATTTTTTGACTGAAACTAGTATAAAATCGTGTAGATTATACTACGATTTTTGACTTAAACTAGTATTTTAAAAAGTTTCGTAGAATCTAATTTTGAGATAATTTTTTGCTTGGACTTCCATCCTATCCTTCCCTCGTAACATGTAGAAAGAATCTGAAAAGTTTCGTAGCATTTCGAACAATCCTCGATTTAATTTTATTTTTTGACCGAAACTAGTATAAAATCGTGTAGAATATACTTCGATTTTTGACCAAAACTAGTATTTCAAAAAGTTTCATAGAATCTAATTTTAAGATTTTTTTTTGCATGGACTTCCATCATAACCTTCCCTCGTAACATATAAAAAGAATCTGAAAAGTTTCGTAGCATTTCGAACAATCCTCGATTTAATTTGATTTTTTGACCGAAACTAGTATAAAATCGTGTAAAATATACTACGATTTTTGACCGAAACTAATATTTCAAAAAGTTTCGTAGAATCTAATTTTGAGGTAATTTTTTGCTTGGACTTCCATCCTAACCTTCCCTCGTAACATATAAAAAGAATCTGAAGAGTTTCGTAGCATTTCGAACAATCCTCGATTTAATTTGATTTTTTGACCGAAACGTATAAAATCGTGTAGAATATACTTCGATTTTTGAACGAAACTAGTATTTCAAAAAGTTTCATAGAATCTAATTTTGAGATAATTTTTTGCTTGGACTTCCATCCTATCCCTCCCTCGTAACATATAGAAAGAATCTGAAAAGTTTCGTAGCATTTCGAACAATCCTCGATTTAATTTTATTTTTTGACCGAAACTAGTATAAAATCGTGTAGAATATACTACAATTTTGAACAAAACTAGTATTTCAAAAAGTTTCATAGAATCTAATTTTAAGATTTTTTTTTGCATGGACTTCCATCATAACCTTCCCTCGTAACATATAAAAAGAATCTGAAGTGTTTCCTAGAATTTCGAACAATTTTCGATTTAATTTGATTTTTTGACCGAAACTAGTATAAAATCGTGAAGAATATACTACGATTTTTGACCGAAACTAGTATTTCAAAAAGTTTCACAGAATATAATTTTGAGATAATTTTTTGCTTGGACTTCCACCCTAAACTTCCCTCGTAACATATAGAAGAATCTGAAAAGTTTCGTAACATTTCGAAAAATCCTCGATTTAATTTGATTTTTTGACCGAAACTAGTATAAAATCGTGTAGAATATACTGTGATTTTTGACCGAAACTAGTATTTCAAAAAGTTTCACAGAATATAATTTTGAGATAATTTTTTTCTTGGACTTCCACCCTAAACTTCCCTCGTAACATATAGAAAGAATCAGAAAAGTTTCGTAGCATTTCGAACAATCCTCGATTTAATTTTATTTTTTGACTGAAACTAGTATAAAATCGTGTAGAATATACTACGATTTTTGACTTAAACTAGTATTTCAAAATGTTTCGTAGAATCTAATTTTGAGATAATTTTTTGCTTGGACTTCCATCCTAACCTTCCCTCGTAACATATAAAAAGAATCTGAAGAGTTTCGTAGCATTTCGAACAATCCTCGATTTAATTTGATTTTTTGACCGAAACTAGTATAAAATCGTGTAGAATATACTTCGATTTTTGACCAAAACTAGTATTTCAAAAAGTTTCATAGAATCTAATTTTGAGATAATTTTTTGCTTGGACTTCCATTCTATCCCTCCCTCGTAACATATAGAAAGAATCTGAAAAGTTTCGTAGCATTTCGAACAATCCTCGATTTAATTTAATTTTTTGACCGAAACTAGTATAAAATTGTGTAGAATATACTACAATTTTGAACAAAACTAGTATTTCAAAAAGTTTCATAGAATCTAATTTTAATATTATTTTTTTGCATGGACTTCCATCATAACCTTCCCTCGTAACATATAAAAAGAATCTGAAAGGTTTCGTAGCATTTCGAACAATCCTCGATTTAATTTGATTTTTTGACCGAAACTAGTATAAAATCGTGTAGAATATACTACGATTTTTGACCGAAACTAATATTTCAAAAAGTTTCGTAGAATCTAATTTTGAGATAATTTTTTGCTTGGACTTCCACCCTAAACTTCCCTCGTAACATATAGAAAGAATCTGAAGAGTTTCGTATCATTTCGAACAATCCTCGATTTAATTTGATTTTTTGACCGAAACGTATAAAATCGTGTTGAATATACTACGATTTTAGACCGAAACTAGTATTTCAAAAAGTTTCACAGAATATATATTTGAGATAATGTTTTGCTAGGACTTTCACCCTAAACTTCCCTCGTAACATATAGAAAGAATCTGAAAAGTTTCGTATCATTTCGAAAAATCCTCGATTTATTTTAATTTTTTGACCGAAACTAGTATAAAATCGTGTAGAATATACTACGATTTTTGACCGAAACTAGTATTTCAAAAGGTTTCGTAGAATCTAATTTTGAGATAATTTTTTGCTTGGACTTCCATCCTAACCTTCCCTCGTAACATATAAAAAGAATCTGAAGAGTTTCATAGCATTTCGAACAATCCTCGATTTAATTTGATTTTTTGACCGAAAAGTATAAAATCGTGTAGAATATACTTCGATTTTTGACCGAAACTAGTATTTCAAAAAGTTTACACAGAATATAATTTTGAGATAATTTTTTGCTTGGACTTCCACCCTAAAGTTCCCTCGTAACATATAGAAAGAATCTGAAAATTTTCGTAGCATTTCGAACAATCCTCTATTTAATTTAATTTTTTTACTGAAACTAGTATAAAATCGTGTAGATTATACTACGATTTTTGACTTAAACTAGTATTTCAAAAAGTTTCATAGAATCTAATTTTGAGATAATTTTTTGCTTGGACTTCCATCCTATCCTTCCCTCGTAACATATAGAAAGAATCTGAAAAGTTTCGTAGCATTTCGAACAATCCTCGATTTAATTTTATTTTTTGACCGAAACTAGTATAAAATTGTGTAGAATATACTACAATTTTGAACAAAACTAGTATTTCAAAAAGTTTCATAGAATCTAATTTTAAGATTTTTTTTTGCATGGACTTCCATCATAACCTTCCCTCGTAACATATAAAAAGAATCTGAAAAGTTTCGTAGCATTTCGAACAATCCTCGATTTAATTTGATTTTTTGACGGAAACTAGTATAAAATCGTGTAAAATATACTACGATTTTTGACCGAAACTAATATTTCAAAAAGTTTCGTAGAATCTAATTTTGAGGTAATTTTTTGCTTGGACTTCCATCCTAACCTTCCCTCGTAACATATAAAAAGAATCTGAAGAGTTTCGTAGCATTTCGAACAATCCTCGATTTAATTTGATTTTTTGACCGAAACGTATAAAATCGTGTAGAATATACTTCGATTTTTGACCGAAACTAGTATTTCAAAAAGTTTCATAGAATCTAATTTTGAGATAATTTTTTGCTTGGACTTCCATCCTATCCCTCCCTCGTAACATATAGAAAGAATCTGAAAAGTTTCGTAGCATTTCGAACAATCCTCGATTTAATTTTATTTTTTGACCGAAACTAGTATAAAATCGTGTAGAATATACTACAATTTTGAACAAAACTAGTATTTCAAAAAGTTTCATAGAATCTAATTTTAAGATTTTTTTTTGCATGGACTTCCATCATAACCTTCCCTCGTAACATATAAAAAGAATCTGAAGTGTTTCCTAGAATTTCGAACAATCTTCGATTTAATTTGATTTTTTGACCGAAACTAGTATAAAATCGTGAAGAATATACTACGATTTTTGACCGAAACTAGTATTTCAAAAAGTTTCACAGAATATAATTTTGAGATAATTTTTTGCTTGGACTTCCACCCTAAACTTCCCTCGTAACATATAGAAGAATCTGAAAAGTTTCGTAACATTTCGAAAAATCCTCGATTTAATTTGATTTTTTGACCGAAACTAGTATAAAATCGTGTAGAATATACTACGATTTTTGACCGAAACTAGTATTTCAAAAAGTTTCACAGAATATAATTTTGAGATAATTTTTTGCTTGGACTTCCACCCTAAACTTCCCTCGTAACATATAGAAAGAATCAGAAAAGTTTCGTAGCATTTCGAACAATCCTCGATTTAATTTTATTTTTTGACTGAAACTAGTATAAAATCGTGTAGAATATACTACGATTTTTTACTTAAACTAGTATTTCAAAACGTTTCGTAGAATCTAATTTTGAGATAATTTTTTGCTTGGACTTCCATCCTAACCTTCCCTCGTAAGATATAAAAAGAATCTGAAGAGTTTCGTAGCATTTCGAACAATCCTCGATTTAATTTGATTTTTTGACCGAAACTAGTATAAAATCGTGTAGAATATACTTCGATTTTTGACCAAAACAAGTATTTCAAAAAGTTTTATAGAATCTAATTTTGAGATAATTTTTTGCTTGGACTTCCATTCTATCCCTCCCTCGTAACATATAGAAAGAATCTGAAAAGTTTCGTAGCATTTCGAACAATCCTCGATTTAATTTAATTTGTTGACCGAAACTAGTATAAAATTGTGTAGAATATACTACAATTTTGAACAAAACTAGTATTTCAAAAAGTTTCATAGAATCTAATTTTAATATTATTTTTTTGCATGGACTTCCATCATAACCTTCCCTCGTAACATATAAAAAGAATCTGAAAAGTTTCGTAGCATTTCGAACAATCCTCGATTTAATTTGATTTTTTGACCGAAACTAGTATAAAATCGTGTAGAATATACTACGATTTTTGACCGAAACTAATATTTCAAAAAGTTTCGTGGAATCTAATTTTGAGATAATTTTTTGCTTGGACTTCCACCCTAAACTTCCCTCGTAACATATAGAAAGAATCTGAAGAGTTTCGTAGCATTTCGAACAATCCTCGATTTAATTTGATTTTTTGACCGAAACGTATAAAATCGTGTAGAATATACTACGATTTTAGACCGAAACTAGTATTTCAAAAAGTTTCACAGAATATATATTTGAGATAATGTTTTGCTAGGACTTTCACCCTAAACTTCCCTCGTAACATATAGAAAGAATCTGAAAAGTTTCGTATCATTTCGAAAAATCCTCGATTTATTTTAATTTTTTGACCGAAATTATTATAAAATCGTTAGAATATACTACGATTTTTGACCGAAACTAGTATTTCAAAAGGTTTCGTAGAATCTAATTTTGAGATAATTTTTTGCTTGGACTTCCATCCTAACCTTCCCTCGTAACATATAAAAAAGAATCTGAAGAGTTTCGTAGCATTTCGAACAATCCTCGATTTAATTTGATTTTTTGACCGAAACGTATAAAATCGTGTAGAATATACTTCGATTTTTGACCGAAACTTGTATTTCAAAAAGTTTCACAGAATATAATTTTGAGATAATTTTTTTCTTGGACTTCCACCCTAAAGTTCCCTCGTAACATATAGAAAGAATCAGAAAAGTTTCGTAGCATTTCGAACAATCCTCGATTTAATTTTATTTTTTGACTGAAACTAGTATAAAATCGTGTAGAATATACTACGATTTTTGACTTAAACTAGTATTTCAAAATGTTTCGTAGAATCTAATTTTGAGATAATTTTTTGCTTGGACTTCCATCCTAACCTTCCCTCGTAACATATAAAAAGAATCTGAAGAGTTTCGTAGCATTTCGAACAATCCTCGATTTAATTTGATTTTTTGACCGAAACTAGTATAAAATCGTGTAGAATATACTTCGATTTTTGACCAAAACTAGTATTTCAAAAAGTTTCATAGAATCTAATTTTGAGATAATTTTTTGCTTGGACTTCCATTCTATCCCTCCCTCGTAACATATAGAAAGAATCTGAAAAGTTTCGTAGCATTTCGAACAATCCTCGATTTAATTTAATTTTTTGACCGAAACTAGTATAAAATTGTGTAGAATATACTACAATTTTGAACAAAACTAGTATTTCAAAAAGTTTCATAGAATCTAATTTTAATATTATTTTTTTGCATGGACTTCCATCATAACCTTCCCTCGTAACATATAAAAAGAATCTGAAAGGTTTCGTAGCATTTCGAACAATCCTCGATTTAATTTGATTTTTTGACCGAAACTAGTATAAAATCGTGTAGAATATACTACGATTTTTGACCGAAACTAATATTTCAAAAAGTTTCGTAGAATCTAATTTTGAGATAATTTTTTGCTTGGACTTCCACCCTAAACTTCCCTCGTAACATATAGAAAGAATCTGAAGAGTTTCGTATCATTTCGAACAATCCTCGATTTAATTTGATTTTTTGACCGAAACGTATAAAATCGTGTTGAATATACTACGATTTTAGACCGAAACTAGTATTTCAAAAAGTTTCACAGAATATATATTTGAGATAATGTTTTGCTAGGACTTTCACCCTAAACTTCCCTCGTAACATATAGAAAGAATCTGAAAAGTTTCGTATCATTTCGAAAAATCCTCGATTTATTTTAATTTTTTGACCGAAACTAGTATAAAATCGTGTAGAATATACTACGATTTTTGACCGAAACTAGTATTTCAAAAGGTTTCGTAGAATCTAATTTTGAGATAATTTTTTGCTTGGACTTCCATCCTAACCTTCCCTCGTAACATATAAAAAGAATCTGAAGAGTTTCATAGCATTTCGAACAATCCTCGATTTAATTTGATTTTTTGACCGAAAAGTATAAAATCGTGTAGAATATACTTCGATTTTTGACCGAAACTAGTATTTCAAAAAGTTTACACAGAATATAATTTTGAGATAATTTTTTGCTTGGACTTCCACCCTAAAGTTCCCTCGTAACATATAGAAAGAATCTGAAAATTTTCGTAGCATTTCGAACAATCCTCTATTTAATTTAATTTTTTTACTGAAACTAGTATAAAATCGTGTAGATTATACTACGATTTTTGACTTAAACTAGTATTTCAAAAAGTTTCATAGAATCTAATTTTGAGATAATTTTTTGCTTGGACTTCCATCCTATCCTTCCCTCGTAACATATAGAAAGAATCTGAAAAGTTTCGTAGCATTTCGAACAATCCTCGATTTAATTTTATTTTTTGACCGAAACTAGTATAAAATTGTGTAGAATATACTACAATTTTGAACAAAACTAGTATTTCAAAAAGTTTCATAGAATCTAATTTTAAGATTTTTTTTTGCATGGACTTCCATCATAACCTTCCCTCGTAACATATAAAAAGAATCTGAAAAGTTTCGTAGCATTTCGAACAATCCTCGATTTAATTTGATTTTTTGACGGAAACTAGTATAAAATCGTGTAAAATATACTACGATTTTTGACCGAAACTAATATTTCAAAAAGTTTCGTAGAATCTAATTTTGAGGTAATTTTTTGCTTGGACTTCCATCCTAACCTTCCCTCGTAACATATAAAAAGAATCTGAAGAGTTTCGTAGCATTTCGAACAATCCTCGATTTAATTTGATTTTTTGACCGAAACGTATAAAATCGTGTAGAATATACTTCGATTTTTGACCGAAACTAGTATTTCAAAAAGTTTCATAGAATCTAATTTTGAGATAATTTTTTGCTTGGACTTCCATCCTATCCCTCCCTCGTAACATATAGAAAGAATCTGAAAAGTTTCGTAGCATTTCGAACAATCCTCGATTTAATTTTATTTTTTGACCGAAACTAGTATAAAATCGTGTAGAATATACTACAATTTTGAACAAAACTAGTATTTCAAAAAGTTTCATAGAATCTAATTTTAAGATTTTTTTTTGCATGGACTTCCATCATAACCTTCCCTCGTAACATATAAAAAGAATCTGAAGTGTTTCCTAGAATTTCGAACAATCTTCGATTTAATTTGATTTTTTGACCGAAACTAGTATAAAATCGTGAAGAATATACTACGATTTTTGACCGAAACTAGTATTTCAAAAAGTTTCACAGAATATAATTTTGAGATAATTTTTTGCTTGGACTTCCACCCTAAACTTCCCTCGTAACATATAGAAGAATCTGAAAAGTTTCGTAACATTTCGAAAAATCCTCGATTTAATTTGATTTTTTGACCGAAACTAGTATAAAATCGTGTAGAATATACTACGATTTTTGACCGAAACTAGTATTTCAAAAAGTTTCACAGAATATAATTTTGAGATAATTTTTTGCTTGGACTTCCACCCTAAACTTCCCTCGTAACATATAGAAAGAATCAGAAAAGTTTCGTAGCATTTCGAACAATCCTCGATTTAATTTTATTTTTTGACTGAAACTAGTATAAAATCGTGTAGAATATACTACGATTTTTTACTTAAACTAGTATTTCAAAACGTTTCGTAGAATCTAATTTTGAGATAATTTTTTGCTTGGACTTCCATCCTAACCTTCCCTCGTAAGATATAAAAAGAATCTGAAGAGTTTCGTAGCATTTCGAACAATCCTCGATTTAATTTGATTTTTTGACCGAAACTAGTATAAAATCGTGTAGAATATACTTCGATTTTTGACCAAAACAAGTATTTCAAAAAGTTTTATAGAATCTAATTTTGAGATAATTTTTTGCTTGGACTTCCATTCTATCCCTCCCTCGTAACATATAGAAAGAATCTGAAAAGTTTCGTAGCATTTCGAACAATCCTCGATTTAATTTAATTTGTTGACCGAAACTAGTATAAAATTGTGTAGAATATACTACAATTTTGAACAAAACTAGTATTTCAAAAAGTTTCATAGAATCTAATTTTAATATTATTTTTTTGCATGGACTTCCATCATAACCTTCCCTCGTAACATATAAAAAGAATCTGAAAAGTTTCGTAGCATTTCGAACAATCCTCGATTTAATTTGATTTTTTGACCGAAACTAGTATAAAATCGTGTAGAATATACTACGATTTTTGACCGAAACTAATATTTCAAAAAGTTTCGTGGAATCTAATTTTGAGATAATTTTTTGCTTGGACTTCCACCCTAAACTTCCCTCGTAACATATAGAAAGAATCTGAAGAGTTTCGTAGCATTTCGAACAATCCTCGATTTAATTTGATTTTTTGACCGAAACGTATAAAATCGTGTAGAATATACTACGATTTTAGACCGAAACTAGTATTTCAAAAAGTTTCACAGAATATATATTTGAGATAATGTTTTGCTAGGACTTTCACCCTAAACTTCCCTCGTAACATATAGAAAGAATCTGAAAAGTTTCGTATCATTTCGAAAAATCCTCGATTTATTTTAATTTTTTGACCGAAATTATTATAAAATCGTTAGAATATACTACGATTTTTGACCGAAACTAGTATTTCAAAAGGTTTCGTAGAATCTAATTTTGAGATAATTTTTTGCTTGGACTTCCATCCTAACCTTCCCTCGTAACATATAAAAAAGAATCTGAAGAGTTTCGTAGCATTTCGAACAATCCTCGATTTAATTTGATTTTTTGACCGAAACGTATAAAATCGTGTAGAATATACTTCGATTTTTGACCGAAACTTGTATTTCAAAAAGTTTCACAGAATATAATTTTGAGATAATTTTTTGCTTGGACTTCCACCCTAAAGTTCCCTCGTAACATATAGAAAGAATCTGAAAATTTTCGTAGCATTTCGAACAATCCTCGATTTAATTTAATTTTTTGACTGAAACTAGTATAAAATCGTGTAGATTATACTACGATTTTTGACTTAAACTAGTATTTCAAAAAGTTTCATAGAATCTAATTTTGAGATAATTTTTTGCTTGGACTTCCATCCTATCCTTCCCTCGTAACATATAGAAAGAATCTGAAAAGTTTCGTAGCATTTCGAACAATCCTCGATTTAATTTTATTTTTTGACCGAAACTAGTATAAAATTGTGTAGAATATACTACAATTTTGAACAAAACTAGTATTTCAAAAAGTTTCATAGAATCTAATTTTAAGATTTTTTTTTGCATGGACTTCCATCATAACCTTCCCTCGTAACATAAAAAAAGAATCTAAAAAGTTTCGTAGCATTTCGAACAATCCTCGATTTAATTTGATTTTTTGACCGAAACTAGTATAAAATCGTGTAAAATATACTACGATTTTTGACCGAAACTAATATTTCAAAAAGTTTCGTAGAATCTAATTTTGAGGTAATTTTTTGCTTGGACTTCCATCCTAACCTTCCCTCGTAACATATAAAAAGAATCTGAAGAGTTTCGTAGCATTTCGAACAATCCTCGATTTAATTTGATTTTTTGACCGAAACGTATAAAATCGTGTAGAATATACTACGATTTTTGACCGAAACTAGTATTTCAAAAAGTTTCATAGAATCTAATTTTGAGATAATTTTTTGCTTGGACTTTCATCCTATCCTTCCCTCGTAACATATAGAAAGAATCTGAAAAGTTTCGTAGCATTTCGAACAATCCTCGATTTAATTTTATTTTTTGACCGAAACTAGTATAAAATTGTGTAGAATATACTACAATTTTGAACAAAACTAGTATTTCAAAAAGTTTCATAGAATCTAATTTTAAGATTTTTTTTTGCATGGACTTCCATCATAACCTGCCCTCGTAACATATAAAAAGAATCTGAAAAGTTTCATAGCATTTCGAACAATCCTCGATTTAATTTGATTTTTTGACCGAAACTAGTATAAAATCGTGTAGATAAAACTACTATTTTTGACCGATACTAATATTTCAAAAAGTTTCGTAGAATCTAATTTTGAGGTAATATTTTGCTTGGACTTCCATCCTAACCTTCCCTCGTAACATATAGAAAGAATCTGAAGAGTTTCGTAGCATTTCGAACAATCCTCGATTTAATTTGATTTTTTGACCGAAACGTATAAAATCGTGTAGAATATACTACGATTTTTGACCGAAACTAGTATTTCAAAAAGTTTCACAGAATATAATTTTGAGATAATTTTTTGCTTGGACTTCCACCCTAAAGTTCCCTCGTAACATATAGAAAGAATCTAAAAAGTTTCGTAGCATTTCGAACAATCCTCGATTTAATTTTATTTTTTGACTGAAACTAGTATAAAATCGTGTAGAATATACTACGATTTTTGACTTAAACTAGTATTTCAAAAAGTTTCGTAGAATCTAATTTTGAGATAATTTTTTGCTTGGACTTCCATCCTATCCTTCCCTCGTAACATATAGAAAGAATCTGAAAAGTTTCGTAGCATTTCGAACAATCCTCGATTTAATTTTATTTTTTGACCGAAACTAGTATAAAATTGTGTAGAATATACTACAATTTTGAACAAAACTAGTATTTCAAAAAGTTTCATAGAATCTAATTTTAAGATTTTTTTTTGCATGGACTTCCATCATAACCTTCCCTCGTAACATAAAAAAAGAATCTAAAAAGTTTCGTAGCATTTCGAACAATCCTCGATTTAATTTGATTTTTTGACCGAAACTAGTATAAAATCGTGTAAAATATACTACGATTTTTGACCGAAACTAATATTTCAAAAAGTTTCGTAGAATCTAATTTTGAGGTAATTTTTTGCTTGGACTTCCATCCTAACCTTCCCTCGTAACATATAAAAAGAATCTGAAGAGTTTCGTAGCATTTCGAACAATCCTCGATTTAATTTGATTTTTTGACCGAAACGTATAAAATCGTGTAGAATATACTACGATTTTTGACCGAAACTAGTATTTCAAAAAGTTTCATAGAATCTAATTTTGAGATAATTTTTTGCTTGGACTTTCATCCTATCCTTCCCTCGTAACATATAGAAAGAATCTGAAAAGTTTCGTAGCATTTCGAACAATCCTCGATTTAATTTTATTTTTTGACCGAAACTAGTATAAAATTGTGTAGAATATACTACAATTTTGAACAAAACTAGTATTTCAAAAAGTTTCATAGAATCTAATTTTAAGATTTTTTTTTGCATGGACTTCCATCATAACCTGCCCTCGTAACATATAAAAAGAATCTGAAAAGTTTCATAGCATTTCGAACAATCCTCGATTTAATTTGATTTTTTGACCGAAACTAGTATAAAATCGTGTAGATAAAACTACTATTTTTGACCGATACTAATATTTCAAAAAGTTTCGTAGAATCTAATTTTGAGGTAATATTTTGCTTGGACTTCCATCCTAACCTTCCCTCGTAACATATAGAAAGAATCTGAAGAGTTTCGTAGCATTTCGAACAATCCTCGATTTAATTTGATTTTTTGACCGAAACGTATAAAATCGTGTAGAATATACTACGATTTTTGACCGAAACTAGTATTTCAAAAAGTTTCACAGAATATAATTTTGAGATAATTTTTTGCTTGGACTTCCACCCTAAAGTTCCCTCGTAACATATAGAAAGAATCTAAAAAGTTTCGTAGCATTTCGAACAATCCTCGATTTAATTTTATTTTTTGACTGAAACTAGTATAAAATCGTGTAGAATATACTACGATTTTTGACTTAAACTAGTATTTCAAAAAGTTTCGTAGAATCTAATTTTGAGATAATTTTTTGCTTGGACTTCCATCCTATCCTTCCCTCGTAACATATAGAAAGAATCTGAAAAGTTTCGTAGCATTTCGAACAATCCTCGATTTAATTTAATTTTTTGACCGAAACTAGTATAAAATTGTGTAGAATATACTACAATTTTGAACAAAACTAGTATTTCAAAAAGTTTCATAGAATCTAATTTTAAGTTTTTTTTTGCATGGACTTCCATCATAACCTTCCCTCGTAACATATAAAAAGAATCTGAAAAGTTTCGTAGCATTTCGAACAATCCTCGATTTAATTTGATTTTTTGACCGAAACTAGTATAAAATCGTGTAAAATATACTACGATTTTTGACCGAAACTAATATTTCAAAAAATTTCGTAGAATCTAATTTTGAGGTAATTTTTTGCTTGGACTTACATCCTAACCTTCCCTCGTAACATATAAAAAGAATCTGAAGAGTTTCGTAGCATTTCGAACAATCCTCGATTTAATTTGATTTTTTGACCGAAACGTATAAAATCGTGTAGAATATACTACGATTTTTGACCGAAACTAGTATTTCAAAAAGTTTCATAGAATCTAATTTTGAGATAATTTTTTGCTTGGACTTCCATCCTATTCTTCCCTCGTAACATATAGAAAGAATCTGAAAAGTTTCGTAGCATTTCAAACAATCCTCGATTTAATTTTATTTTTTGACCGAAACTAGTATAAAATTGTGTAGAATATACTACAATTTTGAACAAAACTAGTATTTCAAAAAGTTTCATAGAATCTAATTTTAAGATTTTTTTTTGCATGGACTTCCATAATAACCTTTCCTCGTAACATATAAAAATAATCTGAAAAGTTTCGAAGCATTTCGAACAATCTTCGATTTAATTTGATTTTTTGACCGAAACTAGTATAAAATCGTGTAGAATATAGTACGATTTTTGACCGAAACTAATATTTCAAAAAGTTTCATAGAATCTAATTTTGAGGTAATTTTTTGCTTGGACTTCCATCCTAACCTTCCCTCGTAACATACATAAAGAATCTAAAGAGTTTCGTAGCATTTCGAACAATCCTCGATTTAATTTGAATTTTTGACCGAAACGTATAAAATCGTGTAGAATATACTACGATTTTTTACCGAAACTAGTATTTCAAAAAGTTTCACAGAATATGATTTTAAGATAATTTTTTGCTTGGACTTCCACCCTAAACATCCCTCGTAACATATAGAAAGAATCTGAAAAGTTTCGTAACATTTCAAAAAATCCTCAATTTAATTTGATTTTTTGACCGAAACTAGTATAAAATCGTGTAGAATATACTACGATTTTTGACAGAAACTAGTATTTCAAAAAGTTTCACAGAATATAATTTTGAGATAATTTTTTGCTTGGACTTCCACCCTAAAGTTCCCTCGTAACATATAGAAAGAATCTGAAAAGTTTCGTAGCATTTCGAACAATCCTCGATTTAATTTTATTTTTTGACTGAAACTAGTATAAAATCGTGTAGAATATACTACGATTTTTGACTTAAACAAGTATTTCAAAAAGTTTCGTAGAATCTAATTTTGAGATAATTTTTTGCTTGGACTTCCATCCTATAATTTTTTTTGCATGGACTTCCATCATAACCTGCCCTCGTAACATATAAAAAGAATCTGAAAAGTTTCATAGCATTTCGAACAATCCTCGATTTAATTTGATTTTTTGACCGAAACTAGTATAAAATCGTGTAGATAAAACTACTATTTTTGACCGATACTAATATTTCAAAAAGTTTCGTAGAATCTAATTTTGAGGTAATATTTTGCTTGGACTTCCATCCCATCCCTCCCTCGTAACATATAGAAAGAATCTGAAAAGTTTCGTAGCATTTCGAACAATCCTCGATTTAATTTTATTTATTGACCGAAACTAGTATAAAATTGTGTAGAATATACTACAATTTTGAACAAAACTAGTATTTCAAAAAGTTTCATAGAATCTAATTTTAAGATTTTTTTTGCATGGACTTCCATCATAACCTTCCCTCGTAACATATAAAAAGAATCTGAAAAGTTTCGTAGCATTTCGAACAATCCTCGATTTAATTTGATTTTTGTACCGAAACTAGTATAAAATCATGTAGAATATACTACGATTTTTGACCGAAACTAATATTTCAAAAAGTTTCGTAGAATCTAATTTTGAGATAATTTTTTGCTTGGACTTCCATCCTATCCTTCCATCGTAACATATACAAAGAATCTGCAAAGTTTCGTAGCATTTCGAACAATCCTCGATTTAATTTAATTTTTTTACCGAAACTAGTATAAAATTGTGTAGAATATACTACAATTTTGAACAAAACTAGTATTTCAAAAAGTTTCATAGAATCTAATTTTAATATTTTTTTTTTGCATGGACTTCCATCATAACCTTCCCTCGTAACATATAAAAAGAATCTGAAAAGTTTTGTAGCATTTCGAACAATCCTCGATTTAATTTGAATTTTTGACCGAAACTAGTATAAAATCGTGTAGAATATACTACGATTTTTGACCGAAACTAATATTTCAAAACGTTTCACAGAATATAATTTTGAGATAATTTTTTGCTTGGACTTCCATCCTAACCTTCCCTCGTAACATATAGAAAGAATCTGAAGAGTTTCGTAGCATTTCGAACAATCCTCGATTTAATTTTATTTTTTGACCGAAACGTATAAAATCGTGTAGAATATACTACGATTTTTGACCGAAACTAGTATTTCAAAAAGTTTCACAGAATATAATTTTGAGATAATTTTTTGCTTGGACTTCCACCCTAAACTTCCCTCGTAACATATAGAAAGAATCTGAAAAGTTTCGTAGCATTTCAAACAATCCTCGATTTAATTTTATTTTTTGACTGAAACTAGTATAAAATCGTGTAGAATATACTACGATTTTTGACTTAAACTAGTATTTCAAAAGGTTTCGTAGAACCTAATTTTGAGATAATTTTTTGCTTGGACTTCCATCCTAACCATCCCTCGTAACATATAAAAAGAATCTGAAGAGTTTCGTAGCATTTCGAACAATCCTCGATTTAATTTGATTTTTTGACCGAAACGTATAAAATCGTGTAGAATATACTACGATTTTTGACCGAAACTAGTATTTCAAAAAGTTTCATAGAATCTAATTTTGAGATAATTTTTTGCTTGGACTTCCATCCTATCCTTCCCTCGTAACATATAGAAAGAATCTGAAAAGTTTCGTAGCATTTCGAACACTCCTCGATTTAATTTAATTTTTGACCGAAACTAGTATAAAATTGTGTAGAATATACTACAATTTTGAACAAAACTAGTATTTCAAAAAGTTTCATAGAATCTAATTTTAAGATTTTTTTTTGCATGGACTTCCATCATAACCTTCCCTCGTAACATATAAAAAGAATCTGAAAAGTTTCGTAGCATTTCGAACAATCTTCGATTTAATTTGATTTTTTGACCGAAACTAGTATAAAATCGTGTAGAAATACTATGATTTTTGACCGAAACTAATATTTCAAAAAGTTTCGTAGAATCTAATTTTGAGGTAATTTTTTGCTTGGACTTCCACCCTAACCTTCCCTCTTAACATACATAAAGAATCTGAAGTGTTTCCTAGAATTTCGAACAATCCTCGATTTAATTTAAATTTTTGACCGAAACATATAAAATCGTGAAGAATATACTACGATTTTTGACCGAAACTAGTATTTCAAAAAGTTTCACAGAATATAATTTTGAGATAATTTTTTGCTTGGACTTCCACCCTAAACTTCCCTCGTAACATATAGAAGTATCTGAAAAGTTTCGTAACATTTCGAAAAATCCTCGATTTAATTTGATTTTTTGATCGAAACTAGTATAAAATCGTGTAGAATATACTACGATTTTTGACCGAAACTAGTATTTAAAAAAGTTTCACAGAATATAATTTTGAGATGATTTTTTGCTTGGACTTCCACCCTAAAGTTCCCTCGTAACATATAGAAAGAATCTGAAAAGTTTCGTAGCATTTCGAACAATCCTCGATTTAATTTTATTTTTTGACTGAAACTAGTATAAAATCGTGTAGAATATACTACGATTTTTGACTTAAACTAGTATTTCAAAAAGTTTCGTAGAATCTAATTTTGAGATAATTTTTTGCTTGGACTTCCATCCTATCCTTCCATCGTAACATATACAAAGAATCAACAATGTTTCGTAGCATTTCGAACAATCCTCGATTTAATTTAATTTTTTGACCGAAACTAGTATAAAATTGTGTAGAATATACTACAATTTTGAACAAAACTAGTATTTCAAAAAGTTTCATAGAATCTAATTTTAATATTTTTTTTTGCATGGACTTCCATCATAACCTTCCCTCGTAACATATAAAAAGAATCTGAAAAGTTTCGTAGCATTTCGAACAATCCTCGATTTAATTTGAATTTTTGACCGAAACTAGTATAAAATCGTGTAGAATATACTACGATTTTTGACCGAAACTAATATTTCAAAACGTTTCACAGAATATAATTTTGAGATAATTTTTTGCTTGGACTTCCATCCTAACCTTCCCTCGTAACATATAGAAAGAATCTGAAGAGTTTCGTAGCATTTCGAACAATCCTCGATTTAATTTTATTTTTTGACCGAAACGTATAAAATCGTGTAGAATATACTACGATTTTTGACCGAAACTAGTATTTCAAAAAGTTTCACAGAATATAATTTTGAGATAATTTTTTGCTTGGACTTCCACCCTAAACTTCCCTCGTAACATATAGAAAGAATCTGAAAAGTTTCATAGCATTTCAAACAATCCTCGATTTAATTTTATTTTTTGACTGAAACTAGTATAAAATCGTGTAGAATATACTACGATTTTTGACTTAAACTAGTATTTCAAAAGGTTTCGTAGAATCTAATTTTGAGATAATTTTTTGCTTGGACTTCCATTCTAACCATCCCTCGTAACATATAAAAAGAATCTGAAGAGTTTCGTAGCATTTCGAACAATCCTCGATTTAATTTGATTTTTTGACCGAAACGTATAAAATCGTGTAGAATATACTACGATTTTTGACCGAAACTAGTATTTCAAAAAGTTTCATAGAATCTAATTTTGAGATAATTTTTTGCTTGGACTTCCATCCTATCCTTCCCTCGTAACATATAGAAAGAATCTGAAAAGTTTCGTAGCATTTCGAACACTCCTCGATTTAATTTAATTTTTGACCGAAACTAGTATAAAATTGTGTAGAATATACTACAATTTTGAATAAAACTAGTATTTCAAAAAGTTTCATAGAATCTAATTTTAAGATTTTTTTTTGCATGGACTTCCATCATAACCTTCCCTCGTAACATATAAAAAGAATCTGAAAAGTTTCGGAGCATTTCGAACAATCTTCGATTTAATTTGATTTTTTGACCGAAACTAGTATAAAATCGTGTAGAATATACTATGATTTTTGACCGAAACTAATATTTCAAAAAGTTTCGTAGAATCTAATTTTGAGGTAAT
The DNA here is from genome assembly GCA_963966055.1 of Lathyrus aphaca. Classification (NCBI taxonomy): domain Eukaryota; kingdom Viridiplantae; phylum Streptophyta; class Magnoliopsida; order Fabales; family Fabaceae; genus Lathyrus; species Lathyrus aphaca. The sequence continues at coordinate 16,626,212 of OZ014523.1, read as the reverse complement.
TTTTTGCTTGGACTTCCACCCTAACCTTCCCTCTTAACATACATAAAGAATCTGAAGTGTTTCCTAGAATTTCGAACAATCCTCGATTTAATTTAAATTTTTGACCGAAACATATAAAATCGTGAAGAATATACTACGATTTTTGACCGAAACTAGTATTTCAAAAAGTTTCACAGAATATAATTTTGAGATAATTTTTTACTTGGACTTCCACCCTAAACTTCCCTCGTAACATATAGAAGAATCTGAAAAGTTTCGTAACATTTCGAAAAATCCTCGATTTAATTTGATTTTTTGATCGAAACTAGTATAAAATCGTGTAGAATATACTACGATTTTTGACCGAAACTAGTATTTAAAAAAGTTTCACAGAATATAATTTTGAGATAATTTTTTGCTTGGACTTCCACCCTAAAGTTCCCTCGTAACATATAGAAAGAATCTGAAAAGTTTCGTAGCATTTCGAACAATCCTCGATTTAATTTTATTTTTTGACTGAAACTAGTATAAAATCGTGTAGAATATACTACGATTTTTGACTTAAACTAGTATTTCAAAAAGTTTCGTAGAATCTAATTTTGAGATAATTTTTTGCTTTGACTTCCATCCTATCCTTCCATCGTAACATATACAAAGAATCTGCAAAGTTTCGTAGCATTTCGAACAATCCTCGATTTAATTTAATTTTTTGACCGAAACTAGTATAAAATTGTGTAGAATATACTACAATTTTGAACAAAACTAGTATTTCAAAAAGTTTCATAGAATCTAATTTTAATATTTTTTTTTGCATGGACTTCCATCATAACCTTCCCTCGTAACATATAAAAAGAATCTGAAAAGTTTCGTAGCATTTCGAACAATCCTCGATTTAATTTGATTTTTTGACCGAAACTAGTATAAAATCGTGTAGAATAAACTACGATTTTTGACCAAAACTAATATTTCAAAACGTTTCGTAGAATCTAATTTTGAGGTAATTTTTTGCTAGGACTTCCATCCTAACCTTCCCTCGTAACATATAGAAAGAATCTGACGAGTTTCGTAGCATTTCGAACAATCCTCGATTTAATTTGATTTTTTGACCGAAATGTATAAAATCGTGTAGAATATACTACGATTTTTAACCGAAACTAGTATTTCAAAAAGTTTCACAGAATATAATTTTGAGATAATTTTTTGCTTGGACTTCCACCCTAAACTTCCCTCATAACATATAGAAAGAATCTGAAAAGTTTCGTAGCATTTCAAACAATCCTCGATTTAATTTAATTTTTTGACTGAAACTAGTACAAAATCGTGTAGAATATACTACGATTTTTGACTTAAACTAGTATTTCAAAAGGTTTCGTAGAATCTAATTTTGAGATAATTTTTTGCTTGGACTTCCATCCTAACCATCCCTCGTAACATATAAAAAGAATCTGAAGAGTTTCGTAGCATTTCGAACAATCCTCGATTTAATTTGATTTTTTGACCGAAATGTATAAAATCGTGTAGAATATACTACGATTTTTGACCGAAACTAGTATTTCAAAAAGTTTCATAGAATCTAATTTTGAGATAATTTTTTGCTTGGACTTCCATCCTATCCTTCCCTCGTAACATATAGAAAGAATCTGAAAAGTTTCGTAGCATTTCGAACACTCCTCGATTTAATTTAATTTTTTGACCGAAACTAGTATAAAATTGTGTAGAATATACTGCAATTTTGAACAAAACTAGTATTTCAAAAAGTTTCATAGAATCTAATTTTAAGATTTTTTTTTGCATGGACTTCCATCATAACCTTCCCTCGTAACATATAAAAAGAATCTGAAAAGTTTCGTAGCATTTCGAACAATCTTCGATTTAATTTGATTTTTTGACCGAAACTAGTATAAAATCGTGTAGAATATACTATGATTTTTTACCGAAACTAATATTTCAAAAAGTTTCGTAGAATCTAATTTTGAGGTAATTTTTTGCTTGGACTTCCATCCTAACCTTCCCTCGTAACATACATAAAGAATCTGAAGTGTTTCCTAGAATTTCGAACAATCCTCGATTTAATTTAAATTTTTGACCGAAAGATATAAAATCGTGAAGAATATACTACGATTTTTGACCGAAACTAGTATTTCAAAAAGTTTCACAGAATATAATTTTGAGATAATTTTTTGCTTAGACTTCCACCCTAAACTTCACTCATAACATATAGAAGAATCTGAAAAGTTTCGTAACATTTCGAAAAATCCTCGATTTAATTTTATTTTTTGACCGAAACTAGTATAAAATCGTGTAGAATATACTACGATTTTTGACCGAAACTAGTATTTCAAAAAGTTTCACAGAATATAATTTTTAGATAATTTTTTGCTTGGACTTCCACCCTAAACTTCCCTCGTAACATATAGAAAGAATCAGAAAAGTTTCGTAGCATTTCGAACAATCCTCGATTTAATTTTATTTTTTGACTGAAACTAGTATAAAATCGTGTAGAATATACTACGATTTTTGACTTAAACTAGTATTTCAAAACGTTTCGTAGAATCTAATTTTGAGATAATTTTTTGCTTGGACTTCCATCCTAACCTTCCCTCGTAACATATAAAAAGAATCTGAAGAGTTTCGTAGCATTTCGAACAATCTTCGATTTAATTTGATTTTTTGACCGAAACGTATAAAATCGTGTAGAATATACTACGATTTTTGACCAAAACTAGTATTTCAAAAAGTTTCATAGAATCTAATTTTGAGATAATTTTTTGCTTGGACTTCCATCCTATCCCTCCCTCGTAACATATAGAAAGAATCTGAAAAGTTTCGTAGCATTTCGAACAATCCTCGATTTAATTTAATTTTTTGACCGAAACTAGTATAAAATTGTGTAGAATATACTACAATTTTGAACAAAACTAGTATTTCAAAAAGTTTCATAGAATCTAATTTTAAGATTTTTTTTTGCATGGACTTCCATCATAACCTTCCCTCGTAACATATAAAAAGAATCTGAAAAGTTTCGTAGCATTTCGAACAATCTTCGATTTAATTTGATTTTTTGACCGAAACTAGTATAAAATCGTGTAGAATATACTATGATTTTTGACCGAAACTAATATTTCAAAAAGTTTCGTAGAATCTAATTTTGAGGTAATTTTTTGCTTGGACTTCCACCCTAACCTTCCCTCTTAACATACATAAAGAATCTGAAGTGTTTCCTAGAATTTCGAACAATCCTCGATTTAATTTAAATTTTTGACCGAAACATATAAAATCGTGAAGAATATACTACGATTTTTGACCGAAACTAGTATTTCAAAAAGTTTCACAGAATATAATTTTGAGATAATTTTTTACTTGGACTTCCACCCTAAACTTCCCTCGTAACATATAGAAGAATCTGAAAAGTTTCGTAACATTTCGAAAAATCCTCGATTTAATTTGATTTTTTGATCGAAACTAGTATAAAATCGTGTAGAATATACTACGATTTTTGACCGAAACTAGTATTTAAAAAAGTTTCACAGAATATAATTTTGAGATAATTTTTTGCTTGGACTTCCACCCTAAAGTTCCCTCGTAACATATAGAAAGAATCTGAAAAGTTTCGTAGCATTTCGAACAATCCTCGATTTAATTTTATTTTTTGACTGAAACTAGTATAAAATCGTGTAGAATATACTACGATTTTTGACTTAAACTAGTATTTCAAAAAGTTTCGTAGAATCTAATTTTGAGATAATTTTTTGCTTGGACTTCCATCCTATCCTTCCATCGTAACATATACAAATAATCTGCAAAGTTTCGTAGCATTTCGAACAATCCTCGATTTAATTTAATTTTTTGACCGAAACTAGTATAAAATTGTGTAGAATATACTACAATTTTGAACAAAACTAGTATTTCAAAAAGTTTCATAGAATCTAATTTTAATATTTTTTTTTGCATGGACTTCCATCATAACCTTCCCTCGTAACATATAAAAAGAATCTGAAAAGTTTCGTAGCATTTCGAACAATCCTCGATTTAATTTGATTTTTTGACCGAAACTAGTATAAAATCGTGTAGAATAAACTACAATTTTTGACCAAAACTAATATTTCAAAACGTTTCGTAGAATCTAATTTTGAGGTAATTTTTTGCTAGGACTTCCATCCTAACCTTCCCTCGTAACATATAGAAAGAATCTGACGAGTTTCGTAGCATTTCGAACAATCCTCGATTTAATTTGATTTTTTGACCGAAATGTATAAAATCGTGTAGAATATACTACGATTTTTAACCGAAACTAGTATTTCAAAAAGTTTCACAGAATATAATTTTGAGATAATTTTTTGCTTGGACTTCCACCCTAAACTTCCCTCATAACATATAGAAAGAATCTGAAAAGTTTCGTAGCATTTCAAACAATCCTCGATTTAATTTAATTTTTTGACTGAAACTAGTACAAAATCGTGTAGAATATACTACGATTTTTGACTTAAACTAGTATTTCAAAAGGTTTCGTAGAATCTAATTTTGAGATAATTTTTTGCTTGGACTTCCATTCTAACCATCCCTCGTAACATATAAAAAGAATCTGAAGAGTTTCGTAGCATTTCGAACAATCCTCGATTTAATTTGATTTTTTGACCGAAACGTATAAAATCGTGTAGAATATACTACGATTTTTGACCGAAACTAGTATTTCAAAAAGTTTCATAGAATCTAATTTTGAGATAATTTTTTGCTTGGACTTCCATCCTATCCTTCCCTCGTAACATATAGAAAGAATCTGAAAAGTTTCGTAGCATTTCGAACACTCCTCGATTTAATTTAATTTTTTGACCGAAACTAGTATAAAATTGTGTAGAATATACTACAATTTTGAACAAAACTAGTATTTCAAAAAGTTTCATAGAATCTAATTTTAAGATTTTTTTTTGCATGGACTTCCATCATAACCTTCCCTCGTAACATATAAAAAGAATCTGAAAAGTTTCGTAGCATTTCGAACAATCTTCGATTTAATTTGATTTTTTGACCGAAACTAGTATAAAATCGTGTAGAATATACTATGATTTTTTACCGAAACTAATATTTCAAAAAGTTTCGTAGAATCTAATTTTGAGGTAATTTTTTGCTTGGACTTCCATCCTAACCTTCCCTCGTAACATACATAAAGAATCTGAAGTGTTTCCTAGAATTTCGAACAATCCTCGATTTAATTTAAATTTTTGACCGAAAGATATAAAATCGTGAAGAATATACTACGATTTTTGACCGAAACTAGTATTTCAAAAAGTTTCACAGAATATAATTTTGAGATAATTTTTTGCTTAGACTTCCACCCTAAACTTCACTCATAACATATAGAAGAATCTGAAAAGTTTCGTAACATTTCGAAAAATCCTCGATTTAATTTTATTTTTTCACTGAAACTAGTATAAAATCGTGTAGAATATACTACGATTTTTGACCGAAACTAGTATTTCAAAAAGTTTCACAGAATATAATTTTTAGATAATTTTTTGCTTGGACTTCCACCCTAAACTTCCCTCGTAACATATAGAAAGAATCAGAAAAGTTTCGTAGCATTTCGAACAATCCTCGATTTAATTTTATTTTTTGACTGAAACTAGTATAAAATCGTGTAGAATATACTACGATTTTTGACTTAAACTAGTATTTCAAAACGTTTCGTAGAATCTAATTTTGAGATAATTTTTTGCTTGGACTTCCATCCTAACCTTCCCTCGTAACATATAAAAAGAATCTGAAGAGTTTCGTAGCATTTCGAACAATCTTCGATTTAATTTGATTTTTTGACCGAAACGTATAAAATCGTGTAGAATATACTACGATTTTTGACCAAAACTAGTATTTCAAAAAGTTTCATAGAATCTAATTTTGAGATAATTTTTTGCTTGGACTTCCATCCTATCCCTCCCTCGTAACATATAGAAAGAATCTGAAAAGTTTCGTAGCATTTCGAACAATCCTCGATTTAATTTTATTTTTTGACCGAAACTAGTATAAAATTGTGTAGAATATACTACAATTTTGAACAAAACTAGTATTTCAAAAAGTTTCATAGAATCTAATTTTAAGATTTTTTTTTGCATGGACTTCCATCATAACCTTCCCTCGTAACATATAAAAAGAATCTGAAAAGTTTCGTAGCATTTCGAACAATCCTCGATTTAATTTGATTTTTTGACCGAAACTAGTATAAAATCGTGTAGAATATACTACGATTTTTGACCGAAACTAATATTTCAAAAAGTTTCTTAGAATCTAATTTTAAGATAATTTTTTGCTTGGACTTCCACCCTAAACTTCCCTCGTAACATATAGAAAGAATCTGAAAATTTCGTAGCATTTCGAACAATCCTCGATTTAATTTGATTTTTTGACCGAAACGTATAAAATCGTGTAGAATATACTACGATTTTAGACCGAAACTAGTATTTCAAAAAGTTTCACAGAATATATATTTGAGATAATGTTTTGCTAGGACTTTCACCCTAAACTTCCCTCGTAACATATAGAAAGAATCTGAAAAGTTTCGTATCATTTCGAAAAATCCTCGATTTAATTTGATTTTTTGACCGAAAATAGTATAAAATCGTGTAGAATATACTACGATTTTTGACCGAAACTAGTATTTCAAAAAGTTTCGTAGAATCTAATTTTGAGATAATTTTTCGCTTGGACTTCCATCCTAACCTTCCCTCGTAACATATAAAAAGAATCTGAAGAGTTTCGTAGCATTTCGAACAATCCTCGATTTAATTTGATTTTTTGACCGAAACGTATAAAATCGTGTAGAATATACTACGATTTTTGACCAAAACTAGTATTTCAAAAAGTTTCATATAATCTAATTTTGAGATAATTTTTTGCTTGGACTTCCATCCTATCCCTCCCTTGTAACATATAGAAAGAATCTGAAAAGTTTCGTAGCATTTCGAACAATCCTCGATTTAATTTTATTTTTTGACCGAAACTAGTATAAAATTGTGTAGAATATACTACAATTTTGAACAAAACTAGTATTTCAAAAAGTTTCATAGAATCTAATTTTAAGATTTTTTTTTTCATGGACTTCCATCATAACCTTCCCTCGTAACATATAAAAAGAATCTGAAAAGTTTCGTAGCATTTCGAACAATCCTCGATTTAATTTGATTTTTTGACCGAAAATAGTATAAAATCGTGTAGAATATACTACGATTTTTGACCGAAACTAATATTTCAAAAAGTTTCGTAGAATCTAATTTTGAGATAATTTTTTGCTTGGACTTCCACCCTAAACTTCCCTCGTAACATATAGAAAGAATCTGAAAATTTCGTAGCATTTCGAACAATCCTCGATTTAATTTGATTTTTTGACCGAAACGTATAAAATCGTGTAGAATATACTACGATTTTAGACCGAAACTAGTATTTCAAAAAGTTTCACAGAATATATATTTGAGATAATGTTTTGCTAGGACTCTCACCCTAAACTTCCCTCGTAACATATAGAAAGAATCTGAAAAGTTTCGTATCATTTCGAAAAATCCTCGATTTAATTTGATTTTTTGACCGAAACTAGTATAAAATCGTGTAGAATATACTACGATTTTTGACCGAAACTAGTATTTCAAAAAGTTTCGTAGAATCTAATTTTGAGATAATTTTTCGCTTGGACTTCCATCCTAACCTTCCCTCGTAACATATAAAAAGAATCTGAAGAGTTTCGTAGCATTTCGAACAATCCTCGATTTAATTTGATTTTTTGACCGAAACGTATAAAATCGTGTAGAATATACTACGATTTTTGACCAAAACTAGTATTTCAAAAAGTTTCATATAATCTAATTTTGAGATAATTTTTTGCTTGGACTTCCATCCTATCCCTCCCTCGTAACATATAGAAAGAATCTGAAAAGTTTCGTAGCATTTCGAACAATCCTCGATTTAATTTTATTTTTTGACCGAAACTAGTATAAAATTGTGTAGAATATACTACAATTTTGAACAAAACTAGTATTTCAAAAAGTTTCATAGAATCTAATTTTAAGATTTTTTTTTGCATGGACTTCCATCATAACCTTCCCTCGTAATATATAAAAAGAATCTGAAAAGTTTCGTAGCATTTCGAACAATCCTCGATTTAATTTGATTTTTTGACCGAAAATAGTATAAAATCGTGTAGAATATACTACGATTTTTGACCGAAACTAATATTTCAAAAAGTTTCGTAGAATCTAATTTTGAGATAATTTTTTGCTTGGACTTCCACCCTAAACTTCCCTCGTAACATATAGAAAGAATCTGAAAATTTCGTAGCATTTCGAACAATCCTCGATTTAATTTGATTTTTTGACCGAAACGTATAAAATCGTGTAGAATATACTACGATTTTAGACCGAAACTAGTATTTCAAAAAGTTTCACAGAATATATATTTGAGATAATGTTTTGCTAGGACTTTCACCCTAAACTTCCCTCGTAACATATAGAAAGAATCTGAAAAGTTTCGTATCATTTCGAAAAATCCTCGATTTAATTTGATTTTTTGACCGAAACTAGTATAAAATCGTGTAGAATATACTACGATTTTGAACAAAACTAGTATTTCAAAAAGTTTCATAGAATCTAATTTTAATATTTTTTTTTGCATGGACTTCCATCATAACCTTCCCTCGTAACATATAAAAAGAATCTGAAAAGTTTCGTAGCATTTCGAACAATCCTCGATTTAATTTGATTTTTTGACCGAAACTAGTATAAAATCGTGTAGAATATACTACGATTTTTGACCGAAACTAATATTTCAAAACGTTTCGTAGAATCTAATTTTGAGGTAATTTTTCGCTTGGACTTCCATCCTAACCTTCCCTCGTAACATATAAAAAGAATCTGAAGAGTTTCGTAGCATTTCGAACAATCCTCGATTTAATTTGATTTTTTGACCGAAACGTATAAAATCGTGTAGAATATACAATGAATTTTGACCGAAACTAGTATATCAAAAAGTTTCATAGAATCTAATTTTGAGATAATTTTTTGCTTGGACTTCCACCTTAAAGTTCCCTCGTAACATATAGAAAGAATCTGAAAAGTTTCGTAGCATTTCGAACAATCCTCGATTTAATTTTATTTTTTGACCGAAACGTATAAAATCGTGTAGAATATACTACGATTTTTGACCGAAACTAGTATTTCAAAAAGTTTCATAGAATCTAATTTTGAGATAATTTTTTGCTTGGACTTCCATCCTATCCTTCCCTCGTAACATATAGAAAGAATCTGAAAAGTTTCGTAGCATTTCGAACACTCCTCGATTTAATTTAATTTTTTGAACGAAACTAGTATAAAATTGTGTAGAATATACTACAATTTTGAACAAAACTAGTATTTCAAAAATTTTCATAGAATCTAATTTTAATATTTTTTTTTGCATGGACTTCCATCATAACCTTCCCTCGTAACATATAAAAAGAATCTGAAAAGTTTCGTAGCATTTCGAACAATCCTCGATTTAATTTGATTTTTTGACCGAAACTAGTATAAAATCGTGTAGAATATACTACGATTTTTGACCGAAACTAATATTTCAAAACGTTTCGTAGAATCTAATTTTGAGGTAATTTTTTGCTTGGACTTCCATCCTAACCTTCCCTCGTAACATATAGAAAGAATCTGAAGAGTTTCGTAGCATTTCGAACAATCCTCGATTTAATTTGATTTTTTGACCGAAACGTATAAAATCGTGTAGAATATACTACGATTTTTGACCGAAACTAGTATTTCAAAAAGTTTCACAGAATATAATTTTGAGATAATTTTTTGCTTGGACTTCCACCCTAAACTTCCCTCGTAACATATAGAAAGAATCTGAAAAGTTTCGTAGCATTTCAAACAATCCTCGATTTAATTTAATTTTTTGACTGAAACTAGTATAAAATCGTGTAGAATATACTACGATTTTTTACTTAAACTAGTATTTCAAAAGGTTTCGTAGAATCTAATTTTGAGATAATTTTTTGCTTGGACTTCCATCCTAACCATCCCTCGTAACATATAAAAAGAATATGAAGAGTTTCGTAGCATTTCGAACAATCCTCGATTTAATTTGATTTTTTGACCGAAACGTATAAAATCGTGTAGAATATACTTCGATTTTTTACCGAAACTAGTATTTCAAAAAGTTTCATAGAATCTAATTTTGAGATAATTTTTTGCTTGGACTTCCATCCTATCCTTCCCTCGTAACATATAGAAAGAATCTGAAAAGTTTCGTAGCATTTCGAACACTCCTCGATTTAATTTTATTTTTTGAACGAAACTAGTATAAAATTGTGTAGAATATACTACAATTTTGAACAAAACTAGTATTTCAAAAAGTTTCATAGAATCTAATTTTAATATTTTTTTTTTGCATGGACTTCCATCATAACCTTCCCTCGTAACATATAAAAAGAATCTGAAAAGTTTCGTAGCATTTCGAACAATCCTCGATTTAATTTGATTTTTTGACCGAAACTAGTATAAAATCGTGTAGAATATACTACGATTTTTGACCGAAACTAATATTTCAAAACGTTTCGTAGAATCTAATTTTGAGGTAATTTTTTGCTTGGACTTCCATCCTAACCTTCCCTCGTAACATATAGAAAGAATCTGAAGAGTTTCGTAGCATTTCGAACAATCCTCGATTTAATTTGATTTTTTGACCGAAACGTATAAAATCGTGTAGAATATACTACGATTTTTTACCGAAACTAGTATTTCAAAAAGTTTCACAGAATATAATTTTGAGATAATTTTTTGCTTGGACTTCCACCCTAAACTTCCCTCGTAACATATAGAAAGAATCTGAAAAGTTTCGTAGCATTTCAAACAATCCTCGATTTAATTTTATTTTTTGACTGAAACTAGTATAAAATCGTGTAGAATATACTACGATTTTTTACTTAAACTAGAATTTCAAAAGGTTTCGTAGAATCTAATTTTGAGATAATTTTTTGCTTGGACTTCCATCCTAACCATCCCTCGTAACATATAAAAAGAATATGAAGAGTTTCGTAGCATTTCGAACAATCCTCGATTTAATTTGATTTTTTGACCGAAACGTATAAAATCGTGTAGAATATACTACGATTTTTGACCGAAACTAGTATTTCAAAAAGTTTCATAGAATCTAATTTTGAGATAATTTTTTGCTTGGACTTCCATCCTATCCTTCCCTCGTAACATATAGAAAGAATCCGAAAAGTTACGTAGCATTTCGAACACTCCTCGATTTAATTTTATTTTTTGACCGAAACTAGTATAAAATTGTGTAGAATATACTACAATTTTGAACAAAACTAGTATTTCAAAAAGTTTCATAGAATCTAATTTTAATATTTTTTTTTGCATGGACTTCCATCATAACCTTCCCTCGTAACATATAAAAAGAATCTGAAAAGTTTCGTAGCATTTCGAACAATCTTCGATTTAATTTGATTTTTTGACCGAAACTAGTATAAAATCGTGTAGAATATACTACGATTTTTGACCGAAACTAATATTTCAAAAAGTTTCGTAGAATCTAATTTTGAGGTAATTTTTTGCTTGGACTTCCATCCTAACCTTCCCTCGTAACATACATAAAGAATCTGAAGTGTTTCCTAGAATTTCGAACAATCCTCGATTTAATTTAAATTTTTGACCGAAACATATAAAATCGTGAAGAATATACTACGATTTTTGACCGAAACTAGTATTTCAAAAAGTTTCACAGAATATAATTTTGAGATAATTTTTTGCTTAGACTTCCACCCTAAACTTCCCTCGTAACATATAGAAGAATCTGAAAAGTTTCGTAACATTTCGAAAAATCCTCGATTTAATTTGATTTTTTGACCGAAACTAGTATAAAATCGTGTAGAATATACTACGATTTTTGACTTAAACTAGTATTTCAAAAGGTTTCGTAGAATCTAATTTTGAGATAATTTTTTGCTTGGACTTCCATCCTAACCATCCCTCGTAACATATAAAAAGAATATGAAGAGTTTCGTAGCATTTCGAACAATCCTCGATTTAATTTGATTTTTTGACCGAAACGTATAAAATCGTGTAGAATATACTACGATTTTTGACCGAAACTAGTATTTCAAAAAGTTTCATAGAATCTAATTTTGAGATAATTTTTTGCTTGGACTTCCATCCTATCCTTCCCTCGTAACATATAGAAAGAATCTGAAAAGTTTCGTAGCATTTCGAACACTCCTCGATTTAATTTTATTTTTTGAACGAAACTAGTATAAAATTGTGTAGAATATACTACAATTTTGAACAAAACAAGTATTTCAAAAAGTTTCATAGAATCTAATTTTAATATTTTTTTTTTGCATGGACTTCCATCATAACCTTCCCTCGTAACATATAAAAAGAATCTGAAAAGTTTCGTAGCATTTCGAACAATCCTCGATTTAATTTGATTTTTTGACTGAAACAAGTATAAAATCGTGTAGAATATACTACGATTTTTGACCGAAACTAATATTTCAAAACGTTTCGTAGAATCTAATTTTGAGGTAATTTTTTGCTTGGACTTCCATCCTAACCTTCCCTCGTAACATATAGAAAGAATCTGAAGAGTTTCGTAGCATTTCGAACAATCCTCGATTTAATTTGATTTTTTGACCGAAACGTATAAAATCATGTAGAATATACTACGATTTTTTACCGAAACTAGTATTTCAAAAAGTTTCACAGAATATAATTTTGAGATAATTTTTTGCTTGGACTTCCACCCTAAACTTCCCTCGTAACATATAGAAAGAATCTGAAAAGTTTCGTAGCATTTCAAACAATCCTCGATTTAATTTTATTTTTTGACTGAAACTAGTATAAAATCGTGTAGAATATACTACGATTTTTTACTTAAACTAGTATTTCAAAAGGTTTCGTAGAATCTAATTTTGAGATAATTTTTTGCTTGGACTTCCATCCTAACCATCCCTCGTAACATATAAAAAGAATATGAAGAGTTTCGTAGCATTTCGAACAATCCTCGATTTAATTTGATTTTTTGACCGAAACGTATAAAATCGTGTAGAATATACTACGATTTTTGACCGAAACTAGTATTTCAAAAAGTTTCATAGAATCTAATTTTGAGATAATTTTTTGCTTGGACTTCCATCCTATCCTTCCCTCGTAACATATAGAAAGAATCCGAAAAGTTACGTAGCATTTCGAACACTCCTCGATTTAATTTTATTTTTTGACCGAAACTAGTATAAAATTGTGTAGAATATACTACAATTTTGAACAAAACTAGTATTTCAAAAAGTTTCATAGAATCTAATTTTAATATTTTTTTTTGCATGGACTTCCATCATAACCTTCCCTCGTAACATATAAAAAGAATCTGAAAAGTTTCGTAGCATTTCGAACAATCTTCGATTTAATTTGATTTTTTGACCGAAACTAGTATAAAATCGTGTAGAATATACTACGATTTTTGACCGAAACTAATATTTCAAAAAGTTTCGTAGAATCTAATTTTGAGGTAATTTTTTGCTTGGACTTCCATCCTAACCTTCCCTCGTAACATACATAAAGAATCTGAAGTGTTTCCTAGAATTTCGAACAATCCTCGATTTAATTTAAATTTTTGACCGAAACATATAAAATCGTGAAGAATATACTACGATTTTTGACCGAAACTAGTATTTCAAAAAGTTTCACAGAATATAATTTTGAGATAATTTTTTGCTTGGACTTCCACCCTAAACTTCCCTCGTAACATATAGAAGAATCTGAAAAGTTTCGTAACATTTCGAAAAATCCTCGATTTAATTTGATTTTTTGACCGAAACTAGTATAAAATCGTGTAGAATATACTACGATTTTTGACTTAAACTAGTATTTCAAAAGGTTTCGTAGAATCTAATTTTGAGATAATTTTTTGCTTGGACTTCCATCCTAACCATCCCTCGTAACATATAAAAAGAATATGAAGAGTTTCGTAGCATTTCGAACAATCCTCGATTTAATTTGATTTTTTGACCGAAACGTATAAAATCGTGTAGAATATACTACGATTTTTGACCGAAACTAGTATTTCAAAAAGTTTCATAGAATCTAATTTTGAGATAATTTTTTGCTTGGACTTCCATCCTATCCTTCCCTCGTAACATATAGAAAGAATCTGAAAAGTTTCGTAGCATTTCGAACACTCCTCGATTTAATTTTATTTTTTGAACGAAACTAGTATAAAATTGTGTAGAATATACTACAATTTTGAACAAAACAAGTATTTCAAAAAGTTTCATAGAATCTAATTTTAATATTTTTTTTTTGCATGGACTTCCATCATAACCTTCCCTCGTAACATATAAAAAGAATCTGAAAAGTTTCGTAGCATTTCGAACAATCCTCGATTTAATTTGATTTTTTGACCGAAACAAGTATAAAATCGTGTAGAATATACTACGATTTTTGACCGAAACTAATATTTCAAAACGTTTCGTAGAATCTAATTTTGAGGTAATTTTTTGCTTGGACTTCCATCCTAACCTTCCCTCGTAACATATAGAAAGAATCTGAAGAGTTTCGTAGCATTTCGAACAATCCTCGATTTAATTTGATTTTTTGACCGAAACGTATAAAATCATGTAGAATATACTACGATTTTTTACCGAAACTAGTATTTCAAAAAGTTTCACAGAATATAATTTTGAGATAATTTTTTGCTTGGACTTCCACCCTAAACTTCCCTCGTAACATATAGAAAGAATCTGAAAAGTTTCGTAGCATTTCAAACAATCCTCGATTTAATTTTATTTTTTGACTGAAACTAGTATAAAATCGTGTAGAATATACTACGATTTTTTACTTAAACTAGTATTTCAAAAGGTTTCGTAGAATCTAATTTTGAGATAATTTTTTGCTTGGACTTCCATCCTAACCATCCCTCGTAACATATAAAAAGAATATGAAGAGTTTCGTAGCATTTCGAACAATCCTCGATTTAATTTGATTGTTTGACCGAAACGTATAAAATCGTGTAGAATATACTATGATTTTTGACCGAAACTAGTATTTCAAAAAGTTTCATAGAATCTAATTTTGAGATAATTTTTTGCTTGGACTTCCATCCTATCCTTCCCTCGTAACATATAGAAAGAATCCGAAAAGTTACGTAGCATTTCGAACACTCCTCGATTTAATTTTATTTTTTGACCGAAACTAGTATAAAATTGTGTAGAATATACTACAATTTTGAACAAAACTAGTATTTCAAAAAGTTTCATAGAATCTAATTTTAATATTTTTTTTTGCATGGACTTCCATCATAACCTTCCCTCGTAACATATAAAAAGAATCTGAAAAGTTTCGTAGCATTTCGAACAATCTTCGATTTAATTTGATTTTTTGACCGAAACTAGTATAAAATCGTGTAGAATATACTACGATTTTTGACCGAAACTAATATTTCAAAAAGTTTCGTAGAATCTAATTTTGAGGTAATTTTTTGCTTGGACTTCCATCCTAACCTTCCCTCGTAACATACATAAAGAATCTGAAGTGTTTCCTAGAATTTCGAACAATCCTCGATTTAATTTAAATTTTTGACCGAAACATATAAAATCGTGAAGAATATACTACGATTTTTGACCGAAACTAGTATTTCAAAAAGTTTCACAGAATATAATTTTGAGATAATTTTTTCCTTGGACTTCCACCCTAAACTTCCCTCGTAACATATAGAAGAATCTGAAAAGTTTCGTAACATTTCGAAAAATCCTCGATTTAATTTGATTTTTTGACCGAAACTAGTATAAAATCGTGTAGAATATACTACGATTTTTGACCGAAACTAGTATTTCAAAAAGTTTCACAGAATATAATTTTGAGATAATTTTTTGCTTGGACTTCCACCCTAAACTTCCCTCGTAACATATAGAAAGAATCAGAAAAGTTTCGTAGCATTTTGAACAATCCTCGATTTAATTTTATTTTTTGACTGAAACTAGTATAAAATCGTGTAGAATATACTACGATTTTTGACTTAAACTAGTATTTCAAAAGGTTTCGTAGAATCTAATTTTGAGATAATTTTTTGCTTGGACTTCCATCCTAACCATCCCTCGTAACATATAAAAAGAATATGAAGAGTTTCGTAGCATTTCGAACAATCCTCGATTTAATTTGATTTTTTGACCGAAACGTATAAAATCGTGTAGAATATACTACGATTTTTGACCGAAACTAGTATTTCAAAAAGTTTCATAGAATCTAATTTTGAGATAATTTTTTGCTTGGACTTCCATCCTATCCTTCCTTCGTAACATATAGAAAGAATCTGAAAAGTTTCGTAGCATTTCGAACACTCCTCGATTTAATTTTATTTTTTGAACGAAACTAGTATAAAATTGTGTAGAATATACTACAATTTTGAACAAAACTAGTATTTCAAAAAGTTTCATAAAATCTAATTTTAATATTTTTTTTTTGCATGGACTTCCATCATAACCTTCCCTCGTAACATATAAAAAGAATCTGAAAAGTTTCGTAGCATTTCGAACAATCCTCGATTTAATTTGATTTTTTGACCGAAACAAGTATAAAATCGTGTAGAATATACTACGATTTTTGACCGAAACTAATATTTCAAAACGTTTCGTAGAATCTAATTTTGAGGTAATTTTTTGCTTGGACTTCCATCCTAACCTTCCCTCGTAACATATAGAAAGAATCTGAAGAGTTTCGTAGCATTTCGAACAATCCTCGATTTAATTTGATTTTTTGACCGAAACGTATAAAATCATGTAGAATATACTACGATTTTTTACCGAAACTAGTATTTCAAAAAGTTTCACAGAATATAATTTTGAGATAATTTTTTGCTTGGACTTCCACCCTAAACTTCCCTCGTAACATATAGAAAGAATCTGAAAAGTTTCGTAGCATTTCAAACAATCCTCGATTTAATTTTATTTTTTGACTGAAACTAGTATAAAATCGTGTAGAATATACTACGATTTTTTACTTAAACTAGTATTTCAAAAGGTTTCGTAGAATCTAATTTTGAGATAATTTTTTGCTTGGACTTCCATCCTAACCATCCCTCGTAACATATAAAAAGAATATGAAGAGTTTCGTAGCATTTCGAACAATCCTCGATTTAATTTGATTGTTTGACCGAAACGTATAAAATCGTGTAGAATATACTACGATTTTTGACCGAAACTAGTATTTCAAAAAGTTCCATAGAATCTAATTTTGAGATAATTTTTTGCTTGGACTTCCATCCTATCCTTCCCTCGTAACATATAGAAAGAATCCGAAAAGTTACGTAGCATTTCGAACACTCCTCGATTTAATTTTATTTTTTGACCGAAACTAGTATAAAATTGTGTAGAATATACTACAATTTTGAACAAAACTAGTATTTCAAAAAGTTTCATAGAATCTAATTTTAATATTTTTTTTTGCATGGACTTCCATCATAACCTTCCCTCGTAACATATAAAAAGAATCTGAAAAGTTTCGTAGCATTTCGAACAATCTTCGATTTAATTTGATTTTTTGACCGAAACTAGTATAAAATCGTGTAGAATATACTACGATTTTTGACCGAAACTAATATTTCAAAAAGTTTCGTAGAATCTAATTTTGAGGTAATTTTTTGCTTGGACTTCCATCCTAACCTTCCCTCGTAACATACATAAAGAATCTGAAGTGTTTCCTAGAATTTCGAACAATCCTCGATTTAATTTAAATTTTTGACCGAAACATATAAAATCGTGAAGAATATACTACGATTTTTGACCGAAACTAGTATTTCAAAAAGTTTCACAGAATATAATTTTGAGATAATTTTTTGCTTGGACTTCCACCCTAAACTTCCCTCGTAACATATAGAAGAATCTGAAAAGTTTCGTAACATTTCGAAAAATCCTCGATTTAATTTGATTTTTTGACCGAAACTAGTATAAAATCGTGTAGAATATACTACGATTTTTGACTTAAACTAGTATTTCAAAAGGTTTCGTAGAATCTAATTTTGAGATAATTTTTTGCTTGGACTTCCATCCTAACCATCCCTCGTAACATATAAAAAGAATATGAAGAGTTTCGTAGCATTTCGAACAATCCTCGATTTAATTTGATTTTTTGACCGAAACGTATAAAATCGTGTAGAATATACTACGATTTTTGACCGAAACTAGTATTTCAAAAAGTTTCATAGAATCTAATTTTGAGATAATTTTTTGCTTGGACTTCCATCCTATCCTTCCCTCGTAACATATAGAAAGAATCTGAAAAGTTTCGTAGCATTTCGAACACTCCTCGATTTAATTTTATTTTTTGAACGAAACTAGTATAAAATTGTGTAGAATATACTACAATTTTGAACAAAACAAGTATTTCAAAAAGTTTCATAGAATCTAATTTTAATATTTTTTTTTTGCATGGACTTCCATCATAACCTTCCCTCGTAACATATAAAAAGAATCTGAAAAGTTTCGTAGCATTTCGAACAATCCTCGATTTAATTTGATTTTTTGACCGAAACAAGTATAAAATCGTGTAGAATATACTACGATTTTTGACCGAAACTAATATTTCAAAACGTTTCGTAGAATCTAATTTTGAGGTAATTTTTTGCTTGGACTTCCATCCTAACCTTCCCTCGTAACATATAGAAAGAATCTGAAGAGTTTCGTAGCATTTCGAACAATCCTCGATTTAATTTGATTTTTTGACCGAAACGTATAAAATCATGTAGAATATACTACGATTTTTTACCGAAACTAGTATTTCAAAAAGTTTCACAGAATATAATTTTGAGATAATTTTTTGCTTGGACTTCCACCCTAAACTTCCCTCGTAACATATAGAAAGAATCTGAAAAGTTTCGTAGCATTTCAAACAATCCTCGATTTAATTTTATTTTTTGACTGAAACTAGTATAAAATCGTGTAGAATATACTACGATTTTTTACTTAAACTAGTATTTCAAAAGGTTTCGTAGAATCTAATTTTGAGATAATTTTTTGCTTGGACTTCCATCCTAACCATCCCTCGTAACATATAAAAAGAATATGAAGAGTTTCGTAGCATTTCGAACAATCCTCGATTTAATTTGATTGTTTGACCGAAACGTATAAAATCGTGTAGAATATACTATGATTTTTGACCGAAACTAGTATTTCAAAAAGTTTCATAGAATCTAATTTTGAGATAATTTTTTGCTTGGACTTCCATCCTATCCTTCCCTCGTAACATATAGAAAGAATCCGAAAAGTTACGTAGCATTTCGAACACTCCTCGATTTAATTTTATTTTTTGACCGAAACTAGTATAAAATTGTGTAGAATATACTACAATTTTGAACAAAACTAGTATTTCAAAAAGTTTCATAGAATCTAATTTTAATATTTTTTTTTGCATGGACTTCCATCATAACCTTCCCTCGTAACATATAAAAAGAATCTGAAAAGTTTCGTAGCATTTCGAACAATCTTCGATTTAATTTGATTTTTTGACCGAAACTAGTATAAAATCGTGTAGAATATACTACGATTTTTGACCGAAACTAATATTTCAAAAAGTTTCGTAGAATCTAATTTTGAGGTAATTTTTTGCTTGGACTTCCATCCTAACCTTCCCTCGTAACATACATAAAGAATCTGAAGTGTTTCCTAGAATTTCGAACAATCCTCGATTTAATTTAAATTTTTGACCGAAACATATAAAATCGTGAAGAATATACTACGATTTTTGACCGAAACTAGTATTTCAAAAAGTTTCACAGAATATAATTTTGAGATAATTTTTTCCTTGGACTTCCACCCTAAACTTCCCTCGTAACATATAGAAGAATCTGAAAAGTTTCGTAACATTTCGAAAAATCCTCGATTTAATTTGATTTTTTGACCGAAACTAGTATAAAATCGTGTAGAATATACTACGATTTTTGACCGAAACTAGTATTTCAAAAAGTTTCACAGAATATAATTTTGAGATAATTTTTTGCTTGGAAATCCACCCTAAACTTCCCTCGTAACATATAGAAAGAATCAGAAAAGTTTCGTAGCATTTTGAACAATCCTCGATTTAATTTTATTTTTTGACTGAAACTAGTATAAAATCGTGTAGAATATACTACGATTTTTGACTTAAACTAGTATTTCAAAAGGTTTCGTAGAATCTAATTTTGAGATAATTTTTTGCTTGGACTTCCATCCTAACCATCCCTCGTAACATATAAAAAGAATATGAAGAGTTTCGTAGCATTTCGAACAATCCTCGATTTAATTTGATTTTTTGACCGAAACGTATAAAATCGTGTAGAATATACTACGATTTTTGACCGAAACTAGTATTTCAAAAAGTTTCATAGAATCTAATTTTGAGATAATTTTTTGCTTGGACTTCCATCCTATCCTTCCTTCGTAACATATAGAAAGAATCTGAAAAGTTTCGTAGCATTTCGAACACTCCTCGATTTAATTTTATTTTTTGAACGAAACTAGTATAAAATTGTGTAGAATATACTACAATTTTGAACAAAACTAGTATTTCAAAAAGTTTCATAAAATCTAATTTTAATATTTTTTTTTTGCATGGACTTCCATCATAACCTTCCCTCGTAACATATAAAAAGAATCTGAAAAGTTTCGTAGCATTTCGAACAATCCTCGATTTAATTTGATTTTTTGACCGAAACAAGTATAAAATCGTGTAGAATATACTACGATTTTTGACCGAAACTAATATTTCAAAACGTTTCGTAGAATCTAATTTTGAGGTAATTTTTTGCTTGGACTTCCATCCTAACCTTCCCTCGTAACATATAGAAAGAATCTGAAGAGTTTCGTAGCATTTCGAACAATCCTCGATTTAATTTGATTTTTTGACCGAAACGTATAAAATCATGTAGAATATACTACGATTTTTTACCGAAACTAGTATTTCAAAAAGTTTCACAGAATATAATTTTGAGATAATTTTTTGCTTGGACTTCCACCCTAAACTTCCCTCGTAACATATAGAAAGAATCTGAAAAGTTTCGTAGCATTTCAAACAATCCTCGATTTAATTTTATTTTTTGACTGAAACTAGTATAAAATCGTGTAGAATATACTACGATTTTTTACTTAAACTAGTATTTCAAAAGGTTTCGTAGAATCTAATTTTGAGATAATTTTTTGCTTGGACTTCCATCCTAACCATCCCTCGTAACATATAAAAAGAATATGAAGAGTTTCGTAGCATTTCGAACAATCCTCGATTTAATTTGATTGTTTGACCGAAACGTATAAAATCGTGTAGAATATACTACGATTTTTGACCGAAACTAGTATTTCAAAAAGTTCCATAGAATCTAATTTTGAGATAATTTTTTGCTTGGACTTCCATCCTATCCTTCCCTCGTAACATATAGAAAGAATCCGAAAAGTTTCGTAGCATTTCGAACACTCCTCGATTTAATTTTATTTTTTGACCGAAACTAGTATAAAATTGTGTAGAATATACTACAATTTTGAACAAAACTAGTATTTCAAAAAGTTTCATAGAATCTAATTTTAAGATTTTTTTTTTGCATGGACTTCCATCATAACCTTCCCTCGTAACATATAAAAAGAATCTGAAAAGTTTCGTAGCATTTCGAACAATCTTCGATTTAATTTGATTTTTTGACCGAAACTAGTATAAAATCGTGTAGAATATACTACGATTTTTGACCGAAACTAATATTTCAAAAAGTTTCGTAGAATCTAATTTTGAGGTAATTTTTTGCTTGGACTTCCATCCTAACCTTCCCTCGTAACATACATAAAGAATCTGAAGTGTTTCCTAGAATTTCGAACAATCCTCGATTTAATTTAAATTTTTGACCGAAACATATAAAATCGTGAAGAATATACTACGATTTTTGACCGAAACTAGTATTTCAAAAAGTTTCACAGAATATAATTTTGAGATAATTTTTTGCTTGGACTTCCACCCTAAACTTCCCTCGTAACATATAGAAGAATCTGAAAAGTTTCGTAACATTTCGAAAAATCCTCGATTTAATTTGATTTTTTGACCGAAACTAGTATAAAATCGTGTAGAATATACTACGATTTTTGACCGAAACTAGTATTTCAAAAAGTTTCACAGAATATAATTTTGAGATAATTTTTTGCTTGGACTTCCACCCTAAACTTCACTCGTAACATATAGAAAGAATCAGAAAAGTTTCGTAGCATTTCGAACAATCCTCGATTTAATTTAATTTTTTGACTGAAACTAGTATAAAATCGTGTAGAATATACTACGATTTTTTACTTAAACTAGTATTTCAAAACGTTTCGTAGAATCTAATTTTGAGATAATTTTTTGCTTGGACTTCCATCCTAACCTTCCCTCGTAACATATAAAAAGAATCTGAAGAGTTTCGTAGCATTTCGAACAATCCTCGATTTAATTTGATTTTTTGACCGAAACTAGTATAAAATTGTGTAGAATATACTACAATTTTGAACAAAACTGGTATTTCAAAAAGTTTCATAGAATCTAATTTTAAGTTTTTTTTTTGCATGGACTTCCATCATAACCTTCCCTCGTAACATATAAAAAGAATCTGAAAAGTTTCGTAGCATTTCGAACAATCCTCGATTTAATTTTATTTTTTGACCGAAACTAGTATAAAATCGTGTAGAATATACTACGATTTTTGACCGAAACTAATATTTCAAAACGTTTCGTAGAATCTAATTTTGAGGTAATTTTTTGCTTGGACTTCCATCCTAACCTTCCCTCGTAACATATAGAAAGAATCTGAAGAGTTTCGTAGCATTTCGAACAATCCTCGATTTAATTTGATTTTTTGACCGAAACGTATAAAATCGTGTAGAATATACTACGATTTTTGACCGAAACTAGTATTTCAAAAAGTTTCACAGAATATAATTTTGAGATAATTTTTTGCTTGGACTTCCACCCTAAACTTCCCTCGTAACATATAGAAAGAATCTGAAAAGTTTCGTAGCATTTCAAACAATCCTCGATTTAATTTAATTTTTTGACTGAAACTAGTATAAAATCGTGTAGAATATACTACGATTTTTTACTTAAACTAGTATTTCAAAAGGTTTCGTAGAATCTAATTTTGAGATAATTTTTTGCTTGGACTTCCATCCTAACCATCCCTCGTAACATATAAAAAGAATATGAAGAGTTTCGTAGCATTTCGAACAATCCTCGATTTAATTTGATTTTTTGACCGAAACGTATAAAATCGTGTAGAATATACTACGATTTTTGACCGAAACTAGTATTTCAAAAAGTTTCATAGAATCTAATTTTGAGATAATTTTTTGCTTGGACTTCCATCCTATCCTTCCCTCGTAACATATAGAAAGAATCTGAAAAGTTTCGTAGCATTTCGAACACTCCTCGATTTAATTTTATTTTTTGAACGAAACTAGTATAAAATTGTGTAGAATATACTACAATTTTGAACAAAACTAGTATTTCAAAAAGTTTCATAGAATCTAATTTTAATATTTTTTTTTTGCATGGACTTCCATCATAACCTTCCCTCGTAACATATAAAAAGAATCTGAAAAGTTTCGTAGCATTTCGAACAATCCTCGATTTAATTTGATTTTTTGACCGAAACTAGTATAAAATCGTGTAGAATATACTACGATTTTTGACCGAAACTAATATTTCAAAACGTTTCGTAGAATCTAATTTTGAGGTAATTTTTTGCTTGGACTTCCATCCTAACCTTCCCTCGTAACATATAGAAAGAATCTGAAGAGTTTCGTAGAATTTCGAACAATCCTCGATTTAATTTGATTTTTTGACCGAAACGTATAAAATCGTGTAGAATATACTACGATTTTTTACCGAAACTAGTATTTCAAAAAGTTTCACAGAATATAATTTTGAGATAATTTTTTGCTTGGACTTCCACCCTAAACTTCCCTCGTAACATATAGAAAGAATCTGAAAAGTTTCGTAGCATTTCAAACAATCCTCGATTTAATTTTATTTTTTGACTGAAACTAGTATAAAATCGTGTAGAATATACTACGATTTTTTACTTAAACTAGTATTTCAAAAGGTTTCGTAGAATCTAATTTTGAGATAATTTTTTGCTTGTACTTCCATCCTAACCATCCCTCGTAACATTTAAAAAGAATATGAAGAGTTTCGTAGCATTTCGAACAATCCTCGATTTAATTTGATTTTTTGACCGAAACGTATAAAATCGTGTAGAATATACTACGATTTTTGACCGAAACTAGTATTTCAAAAAGTTTCATAGAATCTAATTTCGAGATAATTTTTTGCTTGGACTTCCATCCTATCCTTCCCTCGTAACATATAGAAAGAATCCGAAAAGTTTCGTAGCATTTCGAACACTCCTCGATTTAATTTTATTTTTTGACCGAAACTAGTATAAAATTGTGTAGAATATACTACAATTTTGAACAAAACTAGTATTTCAAAAAGTTTCATAGAATCTAATTTTAAGATTTTTTTTTGCATGGACTTCCATCATAACCTTCCCTCGTAACATATAAAAAGAATCTGAAAAGTTTCGTATCATTTCGAACAATCTTCGATTTAATTTGATTTTTTGACCGAAACTAGTATAAAATCGTGTAGAATATACTACGATTTTTGACCGAAACTAGTATTTCAAAAAGTTTCACAGAATATAATTTTGAGATAATTTTTTGCTTGGACTTCCACCCTAAACTTCCCTCGTAACATATAGAAAGAATCAGAAAAGTTTCGTAGCATTTCGAACAATCCTCGATTTAATTTTATTTTTTGACTGAAACTAGTATAAAATCGTGTAGAATATACTACGATTTTTTACTTAAACTAGTATTTCAAAACGTTTCGTAGAATCTAATTTTGAGATAATTTTTTGCTTGGACTTCCATCCTAACCTTCCCTCGTAACATATAAAAAGAATCTGAAGAGTTTCGTAGCATTTCGAACAATCCTCGATTTAATTTGATTTTTTGACCGAAACTAGTATAAAATTGTGTAGAATATACTACAATTTTGAACAAAACTAGTATTTCAAAAAGTTTCATAGAATCTAATTTTAAGATTTTTTTTTGCATGGACTTCCATCCTAACCTTCCCTCGTAACATATAAAAAGAATCTGAAAAGTTTCGTAACATTTCGAACAATCCTCGATTTAATTTGATTTTTTGACCGAAACTAGTATAAAATCGTGTAGAATATACTACGATTTTTGACCGAAACTAATATTTCAAAACGTTTCGTAGAATCTAATTTTGAGGTAATTTTTTGCTTGGACTTCCATCCTAACCTTATCTCGTAACATATAGAAAGAATCTGAAGAGTTTCGTAGCATTTCGAACAATCCTCGATTTAATTTGATTTTTTGACCGAAACGTATAAAATCGTGTAGAATATACTACGATTTTTGACCGAAACTAGTATTTCAAAAAGTTTCACAGAATATAATTTTGAGATAATTTTTTGCTTGGACTTCCACCCTAAACTTCCCTCGTAACATATAGAAAGAATCTGAAAAGTTTCGTAGCATTTCAAACAATCCTCGATTTAATTTAATTTTTTGACTGAAACTAGTATAAAATCGTGTAGAATATACTACGATTTTTTACTTAAACTAGTATTTCAAAAGGTTTCGTAGAATCTAATTTTGAGATAATTTTTTGCTTGGACTTCCATCCTAACCATCCCTCGTAACATATAAAAAGAATATGAAGAGTTTCGTAGCATTTCGAACAATCCTCGATTTAATTTGATTTTTTGACCGAAACGTATAAAATCGTGTAGAATATACTACGATTTTTGACCGAAACTAGTATTTCAAAAAGTTTCATAGAATCTAATTTTGTGATAATTTTTTGCTTGGACTTCCATCCTATCCTTCCCTCGTAACATATAGAAAGAATCTGAAAAGTTTCGTAGCATTTCGAACACTCCTCGATTTAATTTAATTTTTTGAACGAAACTAGTATAAAATTGTGTAGAATATACTACAATTTTGAACAAAACTAGTATTTCAAAAAGTTTCATAGAATCTAATTTTAATATTTTTTTTTTTGCATGGACTTCCATCATAACCTTCCCTCGTAACATATAAAAAGAATCTGAAAAGTTTCGTAGCATTTCGAACAATCCTCGATTTAATTTGATTTTTTGACCAAAACTAGTATAAAATCGTGTAGAATATACTACGATTTTTGACCGAAACTAATATTTCAAAACGTTTCGTAGAATCTAATTTTGAGGTAATTTTTTGCTTGGACTTCCATCCTAACCTTCCCTCGTAACATATAGAAAGAATCTGAAGAGTTTCGTAGCATTTCGAACAATCCTCGATTTAATTTGATTTTTTGACCGAAACGTATAAAATCGTGTAGAATATACTACGATTTTTTACCGAAACTAGTATTTCAAAAAGTTTCACAGAATATAATTTTGAGATAATTTTTTGCTTGGACTTCCACCCTAAACTTCCCTCGTAACATATAGAAAGAATCTGAAAAGTTTCGTAGCATTTCAAACAATCCTCGATTTAATTTTATTTTTTGACTGAAACTAGTATAAAATCGTGTAGAATATACTACGATTTTTTACTTAAACTAGTATTTCAAAAGGTTTCGTAGAATCTAATTTTGAGATAATTTTTTGCTTGGACTTCCATCCTAACCATCCCTCGTAACATTTAAAAAGAATATGAAGAGTTTCGTAGCATTTCGAACAATCCTCGATTTAATTTGATTTTTTGACCGAAACGTATAAAATCGTGTAGAATATACTACGATTTTTGACCGAAACTAGTATTTCAAAAAGTTTCATAGAATCTAATTTTGAGATAATTTTTTGCTTGGACTTCCATCCTATCCTTCCCTCGTAACATATAGAAAGAATCCGAAAAGTTTCGTAGCATTTTGAACACTCCTCGATTTAATTTTATTTTTTGACCGAAACTAGTATAAAATTGTGTAGAATATACTACAATTTTGAACAAAACTAGTATTTCAAAAAGTTTCATAGAATCTAATTTTAAGATTTTTTTTTGCATGGACTTCCATCATAACCTTCCCTCGTAACATATAAAAAGAATCTGAAAAGTTTCGTAGCATTTCGAACAATCCTCGATTTAATTTGATTTTTTGACCGAAACTAGTATAAAATCGTGTAGAATATACTACGATTTTTGACCGAAACTAATATTTCAAAACGTTTCGTAGAATCTAATTTTGAGGTAATTTTTTGCTTGGACTTCCATCCTAACCTTCCCTCGTAACATATAGAAAGAATCTGAAGAGTTTCGTAGCATTTCGAACAATCCTCGATTTAATTTGATTTTTTGACCGAAACGTATAAAATCGTGTAGAATATACTACGATTTTTTACCGAAACTAGTATTTCAAAAAGTTTCACAGAATATAATTTTGAGATAATTTTTTGCTTGGACTTCCACCCTAAACTTCCCTCGTAACATATAGAAAGAATCTGAAAAGTTTCGTAGCATTTCAAACAATCCTCGATTTAATTTTATTTTATGACTGAAACTAGTATAAAATCGTGTAGAATATACTACGATTTTTTACTTAAACTAGTATTTCAAAAGGTTTCGTAGAATCTAATTTTGAGATAATTTTTTGCTTGTACTTCCATCCTAACCATCCCTCGTAACATTTAAAAAGAATATGAAGAGTTTCGTAGCATTTCGAACAATCCTCGATTTAATTTGATTTTTTGACCGAAACGTATAAAATCGTGTAGAATATACTACGATTTTTGACCGAAACTAGTATTTCAAAAAGTTTCATAGAATCTAATTTTGAGATAATTTTTTGCTTGGACTTCCATCCTATCCTTCCCTCGTAACATATAGAAAGAATCCGAAAAGTTTCGTAGCATTTCGAACACTCCTCGATTTAATTTTATTTTTTGACCGAAACTAGTATAAAATTGTGTAGAATATACTACAATTTTGAACAAAACTAGTATTTCAAAAAGTTTCATAGAATCTAATTTTAAGATTTTTTTTTGCATGGACTTCCATCATAACCTTCCCTCGTAACATATAAAAAGAATCTGAAAAGTTTCGTAGCATTTCGAACAATCTTCGATTTAATTTGATTTTTTGACCGAAACTAGTATAAAATCGTGTAGAATATACTACGATTTTTGACCGAAACTAGTATTTCAAAAAGTTTCACAGAATATAATTTTGAGATAATTTTTTGCTTGGACTTCCACCCTAAACTTCCCTCGTAACATATAGAAAGAATCAGAAAAGTTTCGTAGCATTTCGAACAATCCTCGATTTAATTTTATTTTTTGACTGAAACTAGTATAAAATCGTGTAGAATATACTACGATTTTTTACTTAAACTAGTATTTCAAAACGTTTCGTAGAATCTAATTTTGAGATAACTTTTTGCTTGGACTTCCATCCTAACCTTCCCTCGTAACATATAAAAAGAATCTGAAGAGTTTCGTAGCATTTCGAACAATCCTCGATTTAATTTGATTTTTTGACCGAAACTAGTATAAAATTGTGTAGAATATACTACAATTTTGAACAAAACTAGTATTTCAAAAAGTTTCATAGAATCTAATTTTAATATTTTTTTTTTGCATGGACTTCCATCATAACCTTCCCTCGTAACATATAAAAAGAATCTGAAAAGTTTCGTAGCATTTCGAACAATCCTCGATTTAATTTGATTTTTTGACCAAAACTAGTATAAAATCGTGTAGAATATACTACGATTTTTGACCGAAACTAATATTTCAAAACGTTTCGTAGAATCTAATTTTGAGGTAATTTTTTGCTTGGACTTCCATCCTAACCTTCCCTCGTAACATATAGAAAGAATCTGAAGAGTTTCGTAGCATTTCGAACAATCCTCGATTTAATTTGATTTTTTGACCGAAACGTATAAAATCGTGTAGAATATACTACGATTTTTTACCGAAACTAGTATTTCAAAAAGTTTCACAGAATATAATTTTGAGATAATTTTTTGCTTGGACTTCCACCCTAAACTTCCCTCGTAACATATAGAAAGAATCTGAAAAGTTTCGTAGCATTTCAAACAATCCTCGATTTAATTTTATTTTTTGACTGAAACTAGTATAAAATCGTGTAGAATATACTACGATTTTTTACTTAAACTAGTATTTCAAAAGGTTTCGTAGAATCTAATTTTGAGATAATTTTTTGCTTGGACTTCCATCCTAACCATCCCTCGTAACATTTAAAAAGAATATGAAGAGTTTCGTAGCATTTAGAACAATCCTCGATTTAATTTGATTTTTTGACCGAAACGTATAAAATCGTGTAGAATATACTACGATTTTTGACCGAAACTAGTATTTCAAAAAGTTTCATAGAATCTAATTTTGAGATAATTTTTTGCTTGGACTTCCATCCTATCCTTCCCTCGTAACATATAGAAAGAATCCGAAAAGTTTCGTAGCATTTTGAACACTCCTCGATTTAATTTTATTTTTTGACCGAAACTAGTATAAAATTGTGTAGAATATACTACAATTTTGAACAAAACTAGTATTTCAAAAAGTTTCATAGAATCTAATTTTAAGATTTTTTTTTGCATGGACTTCCATCATAACCTTCCCTCGTAACATATAAAAAGAATCTGAAAAGTTTCGTAGCATTTCGAACAATCCTCGATTTAATTTGATTTTTTGACCGAAACTAGTATAAAATCGTGTAGAATATACTACGATTTTTGACCGAAACTAATATTTCAAAACGTTTCGTAGAATCTAATTTTGAGGTAATTTTTTGCTTGGACTTCCATCCTAACCTTCCCTCGTAACATATAGAAAGAATCTGAAGAGTTTCGTAGCATTTCGAACAATCCTCGATTTAATTTGATTTTTTGACCGAAACGTATAAAATCGTGTAGAATATACTACGATTTTTTACCGAAACTAGTATTTCAAAAAGTTTCACAGAATATAATTTTGAGATAATTTTTTGCTTGGACTTCCACCCTAAACTTCCCTCGTAACATATAGAAAGAATCTGAAAAGTTTCGTAGCATTTCAAACAATCCTCGATTTAATTTTATTTTTTGACTGAAACTAGTATAAAATCGTGTAGAATATACTACGATTTTTTACTTAAACTAGTATTTCAAAAGGTTTCGTAGAATCTAATTTTGAGATAATTTTTTGCTTGGACTTCCATCCTAACCATCCCTCGTAACATTTAAAAAGAATATGAAGAGTTTCGTAGCATTTCGAACAATCCTCGATTTAATTTGATTTTTTGACCGAAATGTATAAAATCGTGTAGAATATACTACGATTTTTGACCGAAACTAGTATTTCAAAAAGTTTCATAGAATCTAATTTTGAGATAATTTTTTGCTTGGACTTCCATCCTATCCTTCCCTCGTAACATATAGAAAGAATCCGAAAAGTTTCGTAGCATTTTGAACACTCCTCGATTTAATTTTATTTTTTGACCGAAACTAGTATAAAATTGTGTAGAATATACTACAATTTTGAACAAAACTAGTATTTCAAAAAGTTTCATAGAATCTAATTTTAAGATTTTTTTTTGCATGGACTTCCATCATAACCTTCCCTCGTAACATATAAAAAGAATCTGAAAAGTTTCGTAGCATTTCGAACAATCTTCGATTTAATTTGATTTTTTGACCGAAACTAGTATAAAATTGTGTAGAATATACTACGATTTTTGACCGAAACTAATATTTCAAAATGTTTCGTAGAATCTAATTTTGAGGTAATTTTTTGCTTGGACTTCCATCCTAACCTTCCCTCGTAACATACATAAAGAATCTGAAGTGTTTCCTAGAATTTCGAACAATCCTCGATTTAATTTAAATTTTTGACCGAAACATATAAAATCGTGAAGAATATACTACGATTTTTGACCGAAACTAGTATTTCAAAAAGTTTCACAGAATATAATTTTGAGATAATTTTTTGCTTGGACTTCCACCCTAAACTTCCCTCGTAACATATAGAAGAATCTGAAAAGTTTCGTAACATTTCGAAAAATCCTCGATTTAATTTGATTTTTTGACCGAAACTAGTATAAAATCGTGTAGAATATACTACGATTTTTGACCGAAACTAGTATTTCAAAAAGTTTCACAGAATATAATTTTGAGATAATTTTTTGCTTGGACTTCCACCCTAAACTTCCCTCGTAACATATAGAAAGAATCAGAAAAGTTTCGTAGCATTTCGAACAATCCTCGATTTAATTTTATTTTTTGACTGAAACTAGTATAAAATCGTGTAGAATATACTACGATTTTTTACTTAAACTAGTATTTCAAAACGTTTCGTAGAATCTAATTTTGAGATAATTTTTTGCTTGGACTTCCATCCTAACCTTCCCTCGTAACATATAAAAAGAATCTGAAGAGTTTCGTAGCATTTCGAACAATCCTCGATTTAATTTGATTTTTTGACCGAAACTAGTATAAAATTGTGTAGAATATACTACAATTTTGAACAAAACTAGTATTTCAAAAAGTTTCATAGAATCTAATTTTAAGATTTTTTTTTTGCATGGACTTCCATCATAACCTTCCCTCGTAACATATACAAAGAATCTGAAAAGTTTCGTAGCATTTCGAACAATCCTCGATTTAATTTGATTTTTTGACCGAAACTAGTATAAAATCGTGTAGAATATACTACGATTTTTGACCGAAACTAATATTTCAAAACGTTTCATAGAATCTAATTTTGAGGTAATTTTTTGCTTGGACTTCCATCCTAACCTTCCCTCGTAACATATAGAAAGAATCTGAAGAGTTTCGTAGCATTTCGAACAATCCTCGATTTAATTTGATTTTTTGACCGAAACGTATAAAATCGTGTAGAATATACTACGATTTTTGACCGAAACTAGTATTTCAAAAAGTTTCACAGAATATAATTTTGAGATAATTTTTTGCTTGGACTTCCACCCTAAACTTCCCTCGTAACATATAGAAAGAATCTGAAAAGTTTCGTAGCATTTCAAACAATCCTCGATTTAATTTAATTTTTTGACTGAAACTAGTATAAAATCGTGTAGAATATACTACGATTTTTGACTTAAACTAGTATTTCAAAAGGTTTCGTAGAATCTAATTTTGAGATAATTTTTTGCTTGGACTTCCATCCTAACCATCCCTCGTAACATATAAAAAGAATATGAAGAGTTTCGTAGCATTTCGAACAATCCTCGATTTAATTTGATTTTTTGACCGAAACGTATAAAATCGTGTAGAATATACTACGATTTTTGACCGAAACTAGTATTTCAAAAAGTTTCATAGAATCTAATTTTGAGATAATTTTTTGCTTGGACTTCCATCCTATCCTTCCCTCGTAACATATAGAAAGAATCTGAAAAGTTTCGTAGCATTTCGAACACTCCTCGATTTAACTTTATTTTTTGAACGAAACTAGTATAAAATTGTGTAGAATATACTACAATTTTGAACAAAACTAGTATTTCAAAAAGTTTCATAGAATCTAATTTTAATATTTTTTTTTTGCATGGACTTCCATCATAACCTTCCCTCGTAACATATAAAAAGAATCTGAAAAGTTTCGTAGCATTTCGAACAATCCTCGATTTAATTTGATTTTTTGACCGAAACTAGTATAAAATCGTGTAGAATATACTACGATTTTTGACCGAAACTAATATTTCAAAACGTTTCGTAGAATCTAATTTTGAGGTAATTTTTTGCTTGGACTTCCATCCTAACCTTCCCTCGTAACATATAGAAAGAATCTGAAGAGTTTCGTAGCATTTCGAACAATCCTCGATTTAATTTGATTTTTTGACCGAAACGTATAAAATCGTGTAGAATATACTACGATTTTTTACCGAAACTAGTATTTCAAAAAGTTTCACAGAATATAATTTTGAGATAATTTTTTGCTTGGACTTCCACCCTAAACTTCCCTCGTAACATATAGAAAGAATCTGAAAAGTTTCGTAGCATTTCAAACAATCCTCGATTTAATTTTATTTTTTGACTGAAACTAGTATAAAATCGTGTAGAATATACTACGATTTTTTACTTAAACTAGTATTTCAAAAGGTTTCGTAGAATCTAATTTTGAGATAATTTTTTGCTTGGACTTCCATCCTAACCATCCCTCGTAACATTTAAAAAGAATATGAAGAGTTTCGTAGCATTTCGAACAATCCTCGATTTAATTTGATTTTTTGACCGAAACGTATAAAATCGTGTAGAATATACTACGATTTTTGACCGAAACAAGTATTTCAAAAAGTTTCATAGAATCTAATTTTGAGATAATTATTTGCTTGGACTTCCATCCTATCCTTCGCTCGTAACATATAGAAAGAATCCGAAAAGTTTCGTAGCATTTCGAACACTCCTCGATTTAATTTTATTTTTTGACCGAAACTAGTATAAAATTGTGTAGAATATACTACAATTTTGAACAAAACTAGTATTTCAAAAAGTTTCATAGAATCTAATTTTAAGATTTTTTTTTGCATGGACTTCCATCATAACCTTCCCTCGTAACATATAAAAAGAATCTGAAAAGTTTCGTAGCATTTCGAACAATCTTCGATTTAATTTGATTTTTTGACCGAAACTAGTATAAAATCGTGTAGAATATACTACGATTTTTGACCGAAACTAATATTTCAAAAAGTTTCGTAGAATCTAATTTTGAGGTAATTTTTTGCTTGGACTTCCATCCTAACCTTCCCTCGTAACATACATAAAGAATCTGAAGTGTTTCCTAGAATTTCGAACAATCCTCGATTTAATTTAAATTTTTGACCGAAACATATAAAATCGTGAAGAATATACTACGATTTTTGACCGAAACTAGTATTTCAAAAAGTTTCACAGAATATAATTTTGAGATAATTTTTTGCTTGGACTTCCACCCTAAACTTCCCTCGTAACATATAGAAGAATCTGAAAAGTTTCGTAACATTTCGAAAAATCCTCGATTTAATTTGATTTTTTGACCGAAACTAGTATAAAATCGTGTAGAATATACTACGATTTTTGACCGAAACTAGTATTTCAAAAAGTTTCACAGAATATAATTTTGAGATAATTTTTTACTTGGACTTCCACCCTAAACTTCCCTCGTAACATATAGAAAAAATCAGAAAAGTTTCGTAGCATTTCGAACAATCCTCGATTTAATTTTATTTTTTGACTGAAACTAGTATAAAATCGTGTAGAATATACTACGATTTTTTACTTAAACTAGTATTTCAAAACGTTTCGTAGAATCTAATTTTGAGATAATTTTTTGCTTGGACTTCCATCCTAACCTTCCCTCGTAACATATAAAAAGAATCTGAAGAGTTTCGTATCATTTCGAACAATCCTCGATTTAATTTGATTTTTTGACTGAAACTAGTATAAAATTGTGTAGAATATACTACAATTTTGAACAAAACTAGTATTTCAAAAAGTTTCATAGAATCTAATTTTAAGATTTTTTTTTGCATGGACTTCCATCATAACCTTCCCTCGTAACATATAAAAAGAATCTGAAAAGTTTCGTAGCATTTCGAACAATCCTCGATTTAATTTGATTTTTTGACCGAAACTAGTATAAAATCGTGTAGAATATACTACGATTTTTGACCGAAACTAATATTTCAAAAAGTTTCGTAGAATCTAATTTTGAGATAATTTTTTGCTTGGACTTCCACCCTAAACTTCCCTCGTAACATATAGAAAGAATCTGAAAAGTTTCGTAGCATTTCGAACAATCCTCGATTTAATTTGATTTTTTGACCGAAACGTATAAAATCGTGTAGAATATACTACGATTTTAGACCGAAACTAGTATTTCAAAAAGTTTCACAGAATATATATTTGAGATAATGTTTTGCTAGGACTTTCACCCTAACCTTCCCTCGTAACATATAGAAAGAATCTGAAAAGTTTCGTATCATTTCGAAAAATCCTGGATTTAATTTGATTTTTTGACCGAAACTAGTATAAAATCGTGTAGAATATACTACGATTTTTGACCGAAACTAGTATTTCAAAAAGTTTCGTAGAATCTAATTTTGAGATAATTTTTCGCTTGGACTTCCATCCTAACCTTCCCTCGTAACATATAAAAAGAATCTGAAGAGTTTCGTAGAATTTCGAACAATCCTCGATTTAATTTGATTTTTTGACCGAAATGTATAAAATCGTGTAGAATATACTACGATTTTTGACCGAAACTAGTATTTCAAAAAGTTTCATAGAATCTAATTTTGAGATAATTTTTTGCTTGGACTTCCATCCTATCCTTCCCTCGTAACATATAGAAAGAATCTGAAAAGTTTCGTAGCATTTCGAACAATCCTCGATTTAATTTTATTTTTTGACCGAAACTAGTATAAAATTGTGTAGAATATACTACAATTTTGAACAAAACTAGTATTTCAAAAAGTTTCATAGAATCTAATTTTAAGATTTTTTTTTGCATGGACTTCCATCATAACCTTCCCTCGTAACATATAAAAAGAATCTGAAAAGTTTCGTAGCATTTCGAACAATCCTCGATTTAATTTGATTTTTTGACCGAAACTAGTATAAAACCGTGTAGAATATACTACGATTTTTGACCGAAACTAATATTTCAAAAAGTTTCGTAGAATCTAATTTTGAGATAATTTTTTGCTTGGACTTCCACCCTAAACTTCCCTCGTAACATGTAGAAAGAATCTGAAGAGTTTCGTAGCATTTCGAACAATCCTCGATTTAATTTGATTTTTTGACCGAAACATATAAAATCGCGTAGAATATACTACGATTTTAGACCGAAACTAGTATTTCAAAAAGTTTCATAGAATATATATTTTAGATAATGTTTTGCTAGGACTTTCACCCTAAACTTCCCTCGTAACATATAGAAAGAATCTGAAAAGTTTCGTAGCATTTCGAAAAATCCTCGATTTAATTTGATTTTTTGACCGAAACTAGTATAAAATTGTGTAGAATATACTACGATTTTTGACCGAAAGTAGTATTTCAAAAAGTTTCGTAGAATCTAATTTTGAGATAATTTTTTGCTTGGACTTCCATCCTAACCTTCCCTCGTAACATACATAAAGAATCTGAAGAGTTTCGAAGCATTTCGAACAATCCTCGATTTAATTTGAATTTTTGACTGAAACTAGTATAAAATCGTGTAGAATATACTACGATTTTTTACCGAAACTAGTATTTCAAAAAGTTTTGTAGAATCTAATTTTGAGATAATTTTTTGCTTGGACTTCCATCCTAACCTTCCCTCGTAACATATAAAAAGAATCTGAAGAGTTTCATAGCATTTCGAACAATCCACGATTTAATTTGATTTTTTGACCGAAACGTATAAAATCGTGTAGAATATACTACGATTTTTGACCAAAACTAGTAATTCAAAAAGTTTCATAGAATCTAATTTTGAGATAATTTTTTATTTGGACTTCCATCCTATCCTTCCCTCGTAACATATATAAAGAATCTGAAAAGTTTCGTAGCATTTCGAACAATCCTCGATTTAATTTAATTTTTGACCGAAACTAGTATAAAATTGTGTAGAATATACTACTATTTTGAACAAAACTAGTATTTCAAAAAGTTTCATAGAATCTAATTTTAAGATTTTTTTTTGCATGGACTTCCATCATAACCTTCCCTCGTAACATATAAAAAGAATCTGAAAAGTTTCGTAGCATTTCGAACAATCTTCGATTTAATTTGATTTTTTGACCGAAACTAGTATAAAATCGTGTAGAATATACTACGATTTTTGACCGAAACTAATATTTCAAAAAGTTTCGTAGAATCTAATTTTGAGGTAATTTTTTGCTTGGACTTCCATCCTAACCTTCCCTCGTAACATACATAAAGAATCTGAAGAGTTTCGTAGCATTTCGAACAATCCTCGATTTAATTTGAATTTTTGACCGAAACGTATAAAATCGTGTAGAATATACTACGATTTTTGACCGAAACTAGTATTTCAAAAAGTTTCACAGAATATAATTTTGAGATAATTTTTTGCTTGGACTTCCACCCTAAACTTCCCTCGTAACATATAGAAAGAATCTGAAAAGTTTCGTAACATTTCGAAAAATCCTCGATTTAATTTGATTTTTTGACCGAAACTAGTATAAAATCGTGTAGAATATACTATGATTTTTGACCGAAACTAGTATTTCAAAAAGTTTCACAGAATATATATTTGAGATAATGTTTTGCTAGGACTTCCACCCTAAACTTCCCTCGTAACATATAGAAAGAATCTGAAAAGTTTCGTAGCATTTCGAAAAATCCTCGATTTAATTTTATTTTTTGACCGAAACTAGTATAAAATCGTGTAGAATATACTACGATTTTTTACCGAAACTAGTATTTCAAAAAGTTTCGAAGAATCTAATTTTGAGATAATTTTTTGCTTGGACTTCCATCCTAACCTTCCCTCGTAACATATAAAAAGAATCTGAAGAGTTTCGTAGCATTTCGAACAATCCACGATTTAATTTGATTTTTTGACCGAAACGTATAAAATCGTGTAGAATATACTATGATTTTTGACCGAAACTAGTAATTCAAAAAGTTTCATAGAATCTAATTTTGAGATAATTTTTTGCTTGGACTTCCACCCTAAACTTCCCTCGTAACATATAGAAAGAATCTGAAAAGTTTCGTAACATTTCGAAAAATCCTCGATTTAATTTGATTTTTTGACCGAAACTAGTATAAAATCGTGTAGAATATACTATGATTTTTTACCGAAACTAGTATTTCAAAAAGTTTCACAGAATATATATTTGAGATAATGTTTTGCTAGGACTTCCACCCTAAACTTCCCTCGTAACATATAGAAAGAATCTGAAAAGTTTCGTAGCATTTCGAAAAATCCTCGATTTAATTTGATTTTTTGACCGAAACTAGTATAAAATCGTGTAGAATATACTACGATTTTTTACCGAAACTAGTATTTCAAAAAGTTTCGTAGAATCTAATTTTTAGGTAATTTTTTGCTTGGACTTCCATCCTAACCTTCCCTCGTAACATACATAAAGAATATGAAGAGTTTCCTAGCATTTCGAACAATCCTCGATTTAATTTGAATTTTTGATCGAAACATATAAAATCGTGTAGAATATACTACGATTTTTGACCGAAACTAGTATTTCAAAAAGTTTCATAGAATCTAATTTTGAGATAATTTTTTGCTTGGACTTCCACCCTAAACTTCCCTCGTAACATATAGAAAGAATCAGAAAAGTTTCGTAGCATTTCAAACAATCCTCGATTTAATTTAATTTTTTGACTGAAACTAGTATAAAATCGTGTAGAATATACTACGATTTTTGACTTAAACTAGTATTTCAAAACGTTTCGTAGAATCTAATTTTGAGATAATTTTTTGCTTGGACTTCCATCCTAACCTTCCCTCGTAACATATAAAAAGAATCTGAAGAGTTTCGTAGCATTTCGAACAATCCTCGATTTAATTTGATTTTTTGACCGAAACGTATAAAATCGTGTAGAATATACTACGATTTTTGACCAAAACTAGTATTTCAAAAAGTTTCATAGAATCTAATTTTGAGATAATTTTTTGCTTGGACTTCCATCCTATCCCTCCCTCGTAACATATAGATAGAATCTGAAAAGTTTCGTAGCATTTCGAACAATCCTCGATTAAATTTTATTTTTTGACCGAAACTAGTATAAAATTGTGTAGAATATACTACAATTTTGAACAAAACTATTATTTCAAAAAGTTTCATAGAATCTAATTTTAAGATTTTTTTTGCATGGACTTCCATCATAACCTTCCCTCGTAACATATAAAAAGAATCTGAAAAGTTTCGTAGCATTTCGAACAATCTTTGATTTAATTTGATTTTTTGACCGAAACTAGTATAAAATCGTGTAGAATATACTACGATTTTTGACCGAAACTAGTATTTCAAAAACTTTCGTAGAATATAATTTTGAGATAATTTTTTGCTTGGACTTCCACCCTAAACTTCCCTCGTAACATATAGAAAGAATCTGAAAAGTTTCGTAACATTTCGAAAAATCCTCGATTTAATTTGATTTTTTGACCGAAACTAGTATAAAATCGTGTAGAATATACTATGATTTTTGACCGAAACTAGTATTTCAAAAAGTTTCACAGAATATATATTTGAGATAATGTTTTGCTAGGACTTCCACCCTAAACTTCCCTCGTAACATATAGAAAGAATCTGAAAAGTTTCGTAGCATTTCGAAAAATCCTCGATTTAATTTGATTTTTTGACCGAAACTAGTATAAAATCGTGTAGAATATTCTACGATTTTTTACCGAAACTAGTATTTCAAAAAGTTTCGTAGAATCTAATTTTGAGATAATTTTTTGCTTGGACTTCCATCCTAACCTTCCCTCGTAACATATAAAAAGAATCTGAAGAGTTTCGTAGCATTTCGAACAATCCACGATTTAATTTGATTTTTTGACCGAAACGTATAAAATCGTGTAGAATATACTACGATTTTTGACCGAAACTAGTAATTCAAAAAGTTTCATAGAATCTAATTTTGAGATAATTTTTTGCTTGGACTTCCATCCTATCCTTCCCTCGTAACATATATAAAGAATCTGAAAAGTTTCATAGCATTTCGAACAATCCTCGATTTAATTTTATTTTTGACCGAAACTAGTATAAAATTGTGTAGAATATACTACAATTTTGAATAAAACTAGTATTTCAAAAAGTTTCATAGAATCTAATTTTAATATTTTTTTTTTTGCATGGACTTCCATCATAACCTTCCCTCGTAACATATAAAAAGAATCTGAAAAGTTTCGTAGTATTTCGAACAATCCTCGATTTAATTTGATTTTTTGACCGAAACTAGTATAAAATCGTGTAGAATATACTACGATTTTTGACCGAAACTAATATTTCAAAAAGTTTCGTAGAATCTAATTTTGAGATAATTTTTTGCTTGGACTTCCATCCTAACCTTCCCTTGTAACATATAGAAAGAATCTGAAGAGTTTCGTAGCATTTCGAACAATCCTCGATTTAATTTTATTTTTTGACCGAAACTAGTATAAACTTGTGTAGAATATACTACAATTTTGAACAAATCTAGTATTTCAAAAAGTTTCATAGAATCTAATTTTAAGATTTTTTTTTGCATGGACTTCCATCATAACCTTCCCTCGTATCATATAAAAAGAATCTGAAAAGTTTCGTAGCATTTCGAACAATCCTCGATTTAATTTGATTTTTTGACCGAAACTAGTATAAAATCGTGTAGAATATACTACGATTTTTGACCGAAACTAATATTTCAAAAAGTTTCGTAGAATCTAATTTTGAGATAATTTTTTGCTTGGACTTCCACCCTAAACATCCCTCGTAACATATAGAAAGAATCTGAAGAGTTTCGTAGCATTTCGAACAATCCTCGATTTAATTTGATTTTTTGACCGAAACGTATAAAATCGTGTAGAATATACTACGATTTTAGACCGAAACTAGTATTTCAAAAAGTTTCACAGAATATATATTTGAGATAATGTTTTGCTAGGACTTTCACCCTAAACTTCCCTCGTAACATATAGAAAGAATCTGAAAAGTTTCGTAGCATTTCGAAAAATCCTCGATTTAATTTGATTTTTTGACCGAAACTAGTATAAAATCGTGTAGAATATACTACGATTTTTGTCCGAAACTAGTATTTCAAAAAGTTTCGTAGAATCTAATTTTGAGATAATTTTTTGCTTGGACTTCCATCCTAACCTTCCCTCGTAACATATAAAAAGAATCTGAAGAGTTTCGTAGCATTTCGAACAATCCTCGATTTAATTTGATTTTTTGACCGAAACGTATAAAATCGTGTAGAATATACTACGATTTTTGACCGAAACTAGTATTTCAAAAAGTTTCATAGAATCTAATTTTGAGATAATTTTTTGCTTGGACTTCCATCCTATCCTTCCCTCGTAACATATAGAAAGAATCTGAAAAGTTTCGTAGCATTTCGAACAATCCTCGATTAAATTTTATTTTTTGACCGAAACTAGTATAAAATTGTGTAGAATATACTACAATTTTGAACAAAACTAGTATTTCAAAAAGTTTCATAGAATCTAATTTTAAGATTTTTTTTTGCATGGACTTCCATCATAACCTTCCCTCGTAACATATAAAAAGAATCTGAAAAGTTTCGTAGCATTTCGAACAATCTTCGATTTAATTTGATTTTTTGACCGAAACTAGTATAAAATCGTGTAGAATATACTACGATTTTTGACCGAAACTAATATTTCAAAAAGTTTCGTAGAATCTAATTTTGAGGAAAGTTTTTGCTTGGACTTCCATCCTAACCTTCCCTCGTAACATACATAAAGAATCTGAAGAGTTTCCTACCATTTCGAACAATCCTCGATTTAATTTGAATTTTTGACCGAAACATATAAAATCGTGTAGAATATACTACGATTTTTGACCGAAACTAGTATTTCAAAAAGTTTCACAGAATATAATTTTGAGATAATTTTTTGCTTGGACTTCCACCCTAAACTTTCCTCGTAACATATAGAAGAATCTGAAAAGTTTCGTAACATTTCGAAAAATCCTCGATTTAATTTGATTTTTTGACCGAAACTAGTATAAAATCGTGTAGAATATACTACGATTTTTGACCGAAACTAGTATTTCAAAAAGTTTCACAGAATATAATTTTGAGATAATTTTTTGCTTGGACTTCCACCCTAAACTTCCCTCGTAACATATAGAAAGAATCTGAAAAGTTTCGTAGCATTTCGAACAATCCTCGATTTAATTTTATTTTTTGACCGAAACTAGTATAAAATCGTGTAGAATATACTACGATTTTTTACCGAAACTAGTATTTCAAAAAGTTTCGTAGAATCTAATTTTGAGATAATTTTTTGCTTGGACTTCCATCCTAACCTTCCCTCGTAACATATAAAAAGAATCTGAAGAGTTTCGTAGCATTTCGAACAATCCACGATTTAATTTGATTTTTTGACCGAAACGTATAAAATCGTGTAGAATATACTACGATTTTTGACCGAAACTAGTAATTCAAAAAGTTTCATAGAATCTAATTTTGAGATCATTTTTTGCTTGGACTTCCATCCTATCCTTCCCTCGTAACATATAGAAAGAATCTGAAAAGTTTCGTAGCATTTCGAACAATCCTCGATTTAATTTTATTTTTGACCGAAACTAGTATAAAATTGTGTAGAATATACTACAATTTTGAACAAAACTAGTATTTCAAAAAGTTTCATAGAATCTAATTTTAAGATTTTTTTTT
Source organism: Lathyrus aphaca (assembly GCA_963966055.1). Classification (NCBI taxonomy): domain Eukaryota; kingdom Viridiplantae; phylum Streptophyta; class Magnoliopsida; order Fabales; family Fabaceae; genus Lathyrus; species Lathyrus aphaca. The sequence goes on along the minus strand of OZ014523.1, from coordinate 16,583,853 downwards.
TGCATGGACTTCCATCATAACCTTCCCTCGTAACATATAAAAAGAATCTGAAAAGTTTCGTAGCATTTCGAACAATCTTCGATTTAATTTGACTTTTTGACCGAAACTAGTATAAAATCGTGTAGAATATACTACGATTTTTGACCGAAACTAATATTTCAAAAAGTTTCGTAGAATCTAATTTTGAGGTAATTTTTTGCTTAGACTTCCATCCTAACCTTCCCTCGTAACATACATAAAGAATCTGAAGAGTTTCGTAGCATTTCGAACAATCCTCGATTTAATTTGAATTTTTGACCGAAACGTATAAAATCGTGTAGAATATACTACGATTTTTGACCGAAACTAGTATTTCAAAAAGTTTCACAAAATATAATTTTGAGATAATTTTTTGCTTGGACTTCCACCCTAAACTTCCCTCGTAACATATAGAAAGAATCTGAAAAGTTTCGTAACATTTCGAAAAATCCTCGATTTAATTTGATTTTTTGACCGAAACTAGTATAAAATCGTGTAGAATATACTATGATTTTTGACCGAAACTAGTATTTCAAAAAGTTTCACAGAATATATATTTGAGATAATGTTTTGCTAGGACTTCCACCCTAAACTTCCCTCGTAACATATAGAAAGAATCTGAAAAGTTTTGTAGCATTTCGAAAAATCCTCGATTTAATTTGATTTTTTGACCGAAACTAGTATAAAATCGTGTAGAATATACTACGATTTTTTACCGAAACTAGTATTTCAAAAAGTTTCGTAGAATCTAATTTTGAGATAATTTTTTGCTTGGACTTCCATCCTAACCTTCCCTCGTAACATATAAAAAGAATCTGAAGAGTTTCGTAGCATTTCGAACAATCCACGATTTAATTTGATTTTTTGACCGAAACGTATAAAATCGTGTAGAATATACTACGATTTTTGACCGAAACTAGTAATTCAAAAAGTTTCATAGAATCTAATTTTGAGATCATTTTTTGCTTGGACTTCCATCCTATCCTTCCCTCGTAACATATATAAAGAATCTGAAAAGTTTCGTAGCATTTCGAACAATCCTCGATTTAATTTTATTTTTGACCGAAACTAGTATAAAATTGTGTAGAATATACTACAATTTTGAATAAAACTAGTATTTCAAAAAGTTTCATAGAATCTAATTTTAAGATTTTTTTTTGCATGGACTTCCATCATAACCTTCCCTCGTAACATATAAAAAGAATCTGAAAAGTTTCGTAGTATTTCGAACAATCCTCGATTTAATTTGATTTTTTGACCGAAACTAGTATAAAATCGTGTAGAATAAACTACGATTTTTGACCGAAACTAATATTTCAAAAAGTTTCCTAGAATCTAATTTTGAGATAATTTTTTGCTTGGACTTCCATCCTAACCTTCCCTTGTAACATATAGAAAGAATCTGAAGAGATTCGTAGCATTTCGAACAATCCTCGATTTAATTTGATTTTTTGACCGAAACGTATAAAATCGTGTAGAATATACTACGATTTTTGACCGAAACTAGTATTTCAAAAAGTATCACAGAATATAATTTTGGGATAATTTTTTTCTTGGACTTCCACCCTAAACTTCCCTCGTAACATATAGAAAGAATCTGAAAAGTTTCGTAGCATTTCGAAAATTCCTCGATTTAATTTGATTTTTTGACCGAAACTAGTATAAAATAGTGTAGAATATACTATGATTTTTGACCGAAACTAGTATTTCAAAAGGTTTCATAGAATCTAATTTTGAGATAATTTTTTGCTTGGACTTCCATCCTAACCTTCCCTCGTAACATATAAAAAGAATCTGAAGAGTTTCGTAGCATTTCGAACAATCCTCGATTTAATATTATTTTTTGACCGAAACGTATAAAATCGTGTAGAATATACTACGATTTTTGACCGAAACTAGTATTTCAAAAAGTTTCATAGAATCTAATTTTGAGATAATTTTTTGCTTGGACTTCCATCATAACCTTCCCTCGTAAAATATAGAAAGAATCTGAAAAGTTTCGTAGCATTTCGAACAATCCTGGATTTAATTTGATTTCTTGACCGAAAAGTATAAAATCGTGTAGAATATACTATGATTTTTGACCGAAACTAGTATTTCAAAAAGTTTCATAGAATCTAATTTTGAGATAATTTTTTGCTTGGACATCAATCATTTCCTTCCCTCGTAACATATAGAAAGAATCTGAAAAGTTTCGTAGCATTTCGAACAATCCTCGATTTAATTTTATTTTTTAACCGAAACTAGTATAAAATTGTGTAGAATATACTACAATTTTGAACAAAACTAGTATTTCAAAAAGTTTCATAAAATCTAATTTTAAGATTTTTTTTTGCAGGGACTTCCATCATAACCTTCCCTCGTAACATATAAAAAGAATCTGAAAAGTTTCGTAGCATTTCGAACAATCCTCGATTTAATTTGATTTTTTGACCGAAACTAGTATAAAATCGTGTAGAATATACTACGATTTTTGACCGAAACTAATATTTCAAAAAGTTTCGTAGAATCTAATTTTGAGGTAATTTTTTGCTTGGATTTCCATCCTAACCTTCCCTCGTAACATATAGAAAGAATCTGATGAGTTTCGTAGCATTTCGAACAATCCTCGATTTAATTTGATTTTTTGACCGAAACGTATAAAATCGTTAAGAATATACTACGATTTTTTACCGAAACTAGTATTTCAAAAAGTTTCACAGAATATAATTTTGAGATAATTTTTTGCTTGGACTTCCACCCTAAACATCCCTCGTAACATATAGAAAGAATCTGAAAAGTTTCGTAGCATTTCGAAAAATCCTCGATTTAATTTGATTTTTTGACCGAAACTAGTATAAAATCGTGTAGAATATACTACGATTTTTGACCGAAACTAGTGTTTCAAAAAGTTTCGTAGAATCTAATTTTGAGATAATTTTTTGCTTGGACTTCCATCCTAACCTTCCCTCGTAACATATAAAAAGAATCTGAAGAGTTTCGTAGCATTTCGAACAATCCTCGATTTAATTTGATTTTTTGACCGAAACGTATAAAATCGTGTAGAATATACTACGATTTTTGACCGAAACTAGTATTTCAAAAAGTTTCATAGAATCTAATTTTGAGATAATTTTTTGCTTGGACTTCCATCCTATCCTTCCCTCGTAACATATAGAAAGAATCTGAAAAGTTTCGTAGCATTTCGAACAATCCTCGATTAAATTTTATTTTTTGACCGAAACTAGTATAAAATTGTGTAGAATATACTACAATTTTGAACAAAACTAGTATTTCAAAAAGTTTCATAGAATCTAAATTTAAGATTTTTTTTTTGCATGGACTTCCATCATAACCTTCCCTCGTAACATATAAAAAGAATCTGAAAAGTTTCGTAGCATTTCGAACAATCTTCGATTTAATTTGATTTTTTGACCGAAACTAGTATAAAATCGTGTAGAATATACTACGATTTTTGACCGAAACTAATATTTCAAAAAGTTTCGTAGAATCTAATTTTGAGGTAATTTTTTGCTTGGACTTCCATCCTAACCTTCCCTCGTAACATACATAAAGAATCTGAAGAGTTTCCTAGCATTTCGAACAATCCTCGATTTAATTTGAATTTTTGACCGAAACATATAAAATCGTGTAGAATATACTACGATTTTTGACCGAAACTAGTATTTCAAAAAGTTTCACAGAATATAATTTTGAGATAATTTTTTGCTTGGACTTCCACCCTAAACTTCCCTCGTAACATATAGAAGAATCTGAAAAGTTTCGTAACATTTCGAAAAATCCTCGATTTAATTTGATTTTTTGACCGAAACTAGTATAAAATCGTGTAGAATATACTACGATTTTTGACCGAAACTAGTATTTCAAAAAGTTTCACAGAATATAATTTTGAGATAATTTTTTGCTTGGACTTCCACCCTAAACATCCCTCGTAACATATAGAAAGAATCTGAAAAGTTTCGTAGCATTTCGAAAAATCCTCGATTTAATTTGATTTTTTGACCGAAACTAGTATAAAATCGTGTAGAATATACTACGATTTTTGACCGAAACTAGTGTTTCAAAAAGTTTCGTAGAATCTAATTTTGAGATAATTTTTTGCTTGGACTTCCATCCTAACCTTCCCTCGTAACATATAAAAAGAATCTGAAGAGTTTCGTAGCATTTCGAACAATCCTCGATTTAATTTGATTTTTTGACCGAAACGTATAAAATCGTGTATAATATACTACGATTTTTGACCGAAACTAGTATTTCAAAAAGTTTCATAGAATCTAATTTTGAGATAATTTTTTGCTTGGACTTCCATCCTATCCTTCCCTCGTAACATATAGAAAGAATCTGAAAAGTTTCGTAGCATTTCGAACAATCCTCGATTAAATTTTATTTTTTGACCGAAACTAGTATAAAATTGTGTAGAATATACTACAATTTTGAACAAAACTAGTATTTCAAAAAGTTTCATAGAATCTAATTTTAAGATTTTTTTTTGCATGGACTTCCATCATAACCTTCCCTCGTAACATATAAAAAGAATCTGAAAAGTTTCGTAGCATTTCGAACAATCTTCGATTTAATTTGATTTTTTGACCGAAACTAGTATAAAATCGTGTAGAATATACTACGATTTTTGACCGAAACTAATATTTCAAAAAGTTTCGTAGAATCTAATTTTGAGGTAATTTTTTGCTTGGACTTCCATCCTAACCTTCCCTCGTAACATACATAAAGAATCTGAAGAGTTTCCTAGCATTTCGAACAATCCTCGATTTAATTTGAATTTTTGACCGAAACATATAAAATCGTGTAGAATATACTACGATTTTTGACCGAAACTAGTATTTCAAAAAGTTTCACAGAATATAATTTTGAGATAATTTTTTGCTTGGACTTCCACCCTAAACTTCCCTCGTAACATATAGAAGAATCTGAAAAGTTTCGTAACATTTCGAAAAATCCTCGATTTAATTTGATTTTTTGACCGAAACTAGTATAAAATCGTGTAGAATATACTACGATTTTTGACCGAAACTAGTATTTCAAAAATTTCACAGAATATAATTTTGAGATAATTTTTTGCTTGGACTTCCACCCTAAACTTCCCTCGTAACATATAGAAAGAATCTGAAAAGTTTCGTAGCATTTCGAACAATCCTCGATTTAATTTAATTTTTTGACCGAAACTAGTATAAAATCGTGTAGAATATCTAAGATTTTTGACCGAAACTAGTATTTCAAAAAGTTTCACAAAATATATATTTGAGATAATGTTTTGCTAGGACTTCCACCCTAAACTTCCCTCGTAACATATAGAAAGAGTCTGAAAAGTTTCGTAGCATTTCGAAAAATCCTCGATTTAATTTGATTTTTTGACCGAAACTAGTATAAAATCGTGTAGAATATACTACGATTTTTTACCGAAACTAGTATTTCAAAAAGTTTCGTAGAATCTAATTTTGAGATAATTTTTTTCTTGGACTTCCATCCTAACCTTCCCTCGTAACATATAAAAAGAATCTGAAGAGTTTCGTAGCATTTCGAACAATCCACGATTTAATTTGATTTTTTGACCGAAACGTATAAAATCGTGTAGAATATACTACGATTTTTGACCGAAACTAGTAATTCAAAAAGTTTCATAGAATCTAATTTTGAGATAATTTTTTGCTTGGACTTCCATCCTATCCTTCCCTCGTAACATATATAAAGAATCTGAAATGTTTCGTAGCATTTCGAACAATCCTCGATTTAATTTTATTTTTGACCGAAACTAGTATAAAATTGTGTAGAATATACTACAATTTTGAATAAAACTAGTATTTCAAAAAGTTTCATAGAATCTAATTTTAAGATTTTTTTTTTGCATGGACTTCCATCATAACCTTCCCTCGTAACATATAAAAAGAATCTGAAAAGTTTCGTAGTATTTCGAACAATCCTCGATTTAATTTGATTTTTTGACCGAAACTAGTATAAAATCGTGTAGAATATACTACGATTTTTGACCGAAACTAATATTTCAAAAAGTTTCGTAGAATCTAATTTTGAGATAATTTTTTGCTTGGACTTCCATCCTAACCTTCCCTTGTAACATATAGAAAGAATCTGAAGAGTTTCGTAACATTTCGAACAATCCTCGATTTAATTTGATTTTTTGACCGAAACGTATAAAATCGTGTAGAATATACTACGATTTTTGACCGAAACTAGTATTTCAAAAAGTTTCACAGAATATAATTTTGAGATAATTTTTTTTTTGGACTTCCACCCTAAACTTCCCTCGAAATATATAGAAAGAATCTGAAAAGTTTCGTTGCATTTCGAAAATTCCTCGATTTAATTTGATTTTTTGACCGAAACTAGTATAAAATTGTGTAGAATATACTATGATTTTTGACCGAAACTAGTATTTCAAAAGGTTTCATAGAATCTAATTTTGAGATAATTTTTTGCTTGGACTTCCATCCTAACCTTCCCTTGTAACATATAGAAAGAATCTGAAAAGTTTCGTAGCATTTCAAACAATCCTCGATTTAATTTGATTTTTTGACCGAAACTAGTATAAAATCATGTAGAATATAATACGATTTTTGACCGAAACTAGTATTTCAAAAAGTTTCATAGAATCTAATTTTGAGATAATTTTTTGCTTGGACTTCCATCCTAACCTTCCCTCGTAAAATATAGAAAGAATCTGAAAAGTTTCGTAGCATTTCGAACAATCCTGGATTTAATTTGATTTCTTGACCGAAACGTATAAAATCGTGTAGAATATACTATGATTTTTGACCGAAACTCGTATTTCAAAAAGTTTCATAGAATCTAATTTTGAGATAATTTTTTGCTTGGACATCAATCATTTCCTTCCCTCGTAACATATAGAAAGAATCTGAAAAGTTTCGTAGCATTTCGAACAATCCTCGATTTAATTTTATTTTTTAACCGAAACGAGTATAAAATTGTGTAGAATATACTACAATTTTGAACAAAACTAGTATTTCAAAAAGTTTCATAAAATCTAATTTTAAGATTTTTTTTTTGCATGGACTTCCATCATAACCTTCCCTCGTAACATATAAAAAGAATCTGAAAAGTTTCGTAGCATTTCGAACAATCCTCGATTTAATTTGATTTTTTGACCGAAACTAGTATAAAATCGTGTAGAATATACTACGATTTTTGACCGAAACTAATATTTCAAAAAGTTTCGTAGAATCTAATTTTTAGATAATTTTTTGCTTAGATTTCCATCCTAACCTTCCCTCGTAACATATAGAAAGAATCTGAAGAGTTTCGTAGCATTTCGAACAATCCTCGATTTAATTTGATTTTTTGACCGAAACGTATAAAATCGTTAAGAATATACTACGATTTTTGACCGAAACTAGTATTTCAAAAAGTTTCACAGAATATAATTTTGAGATAATTTTTTGCTTGGACTTCCACCCTAAACATCCCTCGTAACATATAGAAAGAATCTGAAAAGTTTCGTAGCATTTCGAAAAATCCTCGATTTAATTTGATTTTTTGACCGAAACTAGTATAAAATCGTGTAGAATATACTACGATTTTTGACCGAAACTAGTGTTTCAAAAAGTTTCGTAGAATCTAATTTTGAGATAATTTTTTGCTTGGACTTCCATCCTAACCTTCCCTCGTAACATATAAAAAAGAATCTGAAGAGTTTCGTAGCATTTCGAACAATCCTCGATTTAATTTGATTTTTTGACCGAAACGTATAAAATCGTGTAGAATATACTACGAGTTTTGACCGAAACTAGTATTTCAAAAAGTTTCATAGAATCTAATTTTGAGATAATTTTTTGCTTGGACTTCCATCCTATCCTTCCCTCGTAACATATAGAAAGAATCTGAAAAGTTTCGTAGCATTTCGAACAATCCTCGATTAAATTTTATTTTTTGACCGAAACTAGTATAAAATTGTGTAGAATATACTACAATTTTGAACAAAACTAGTATTTCAAAAAGTTTCATAGAATCTAATTTTAAGAGTTTTTTTTGCATGGACTTCCATCATAACCTTCCCTCGTAACATATAAAAAGAATCTGAAAAGTTTCGTAGCATTTCGAACAATCTTCGATTTAATTTGATTTTTTGACCGAAACTAGTATAAAATCGTGTAGAATATACTACGATTTTTGACCGAAACTAATATTTCAAAAAGTTTCGTAGAATCTAATTTTGAGGTAATTTTTTGCTTGGACTTCCATCCTAACCTTCCCTCGTAACATACATAAAGAATCTGAAGAGTTTCCTAGCATTTCGAACAATCCTCGATTTAATTTGAATTTTTGACCGAAACATATAAAATCGTGTAGAATATACTACGATTTTTGACCGAAACTAGTATTTCAAAAAGTTTCACAGAATATAATTTTGAGATAATTTTTTGCTTGGACTTCCACCCTAAACTTCCCTCGTAACATATAGAAGAATCTGAAAAGTTTCGTAACATTTCGAAAAATCCTCGATTTAATTTGATTTTTTGACCGAAACTAGTATAAAATCGTGTAGAATATACTACGATTTTTGACCGAAACTAGTATTTCAAAAATTTCACAAAATATAATTTTGAGATAATTTTTTGCTTGGACTTCCACCCTAAACTTCCCTCGTAACATATAGAAAGAATCTGAAAAGTTTCGTAGCATTTCGAACAATCCTCGATTTAATTTAATTTTTTGACCGAAACTAGTATAAAATCGTGTAGAATATCTAAGATTTTTGACCGAAACTAGTATTTCAAAAAGTTTCACAAAATATATATTTGAGATAATGTTTTGCTAGGACTTCCACCCTAAACTTCCCTCGTAACATATAGAAAGAGTCTGAAAAGTTTCGTAGCATTTCGAAAAATCCTCGATTTAATTTGATTTTTTGACCGAAACTAGTATAAAATCGTGTAGAATATACTACGATTTTTTACCGAAACTAGTATTTCAAAAAGTTTCGTAGAATCTAATTTTGAGATAATTTTTTGCTTGGACTTCCATCCTAACCTTCCCTCGTAACATATAAAAAGAATCTGAAGAGTTTCGTAGCATTTCGAACAATCCACGATTTAATTTGATTTTTTGACCGAAACGTATAAAATCGTGTAGAATATACTACGATTTTTGACCGAAACTAGTAATTCAAAAAGTTTCATAGAATCTAATTTTGAGATAATTTTTTGCTTGGACTTCCATCCTATCCTTCCCTCGTAACATATATAAAGAATCTGAAATGTTTCGTAGCATTTCGAACAATCCTCGATTTAATTTTATTTTTGACCGAAACTAGTATAAAATTGTGTAGAATATACTACAATTTTGAATAAAACTAGTATTTCAAAAAGTTTCATAGAATCTAATTTTAAGATTTTTTTTTTGCATGGACTTCCATCATAACCTTCCCTCGTAACATATAAAAAGAATCTGAAAAGTTTCGTAGTATTTCGAACAATCCTCGATTTAATTTGATTTTTTGACCGAAACTAGTATAAAATCGTGTAGAATATACTACGATTTTTGACCGAAACTAATATTTCAAAAAGTTTCGTAGAATCTAATTTTGAGATAATTTTTTGCTTGGACTTCCATCCTAACCTTCCCTTGTAACATATAGAAAGAATCTGAAGAGTTTCGTAACATTTCGAACAATCCTCGATTTAATTTGATTTTTTAACCGAAACGTATAAAATCGTGTAGAATATACTACGATTTTTGACCGAAACTAGTATTTCAAAAAGTTTCACAGAATATAATTTTGAGATAATTTTTTTTTTGGACTTCCACCCTAAACTTCCCTCGTAATATATAGAAAGAATCTGAAAAGTTTCGTAGCATTTCGAAAATTCCTCGATTTAATTTGATTTTTTGACCGAAACTAGTATAAAATAGTGTAGAATATACTATGATTTTTGACCGAAACTAGTATTTCAAAAGGTTTCATAGAATCTAATTTTGAGATAATATTTTGCTTGGACTTCCATCCTAACCTTCCCTTGTAACATATAGAAAGAATCTGAAAAGTTTCGTAGCATTTCAAACAATCCTCGATTTAATTTGATTTTTTGACCGAAACTAGTATAAAATCATGTAGAATATAATACGATTTTTGACCGAAACTAGTATTTCAAAAAGTTTCATAGAATCTAATTTTGAGATAATTTTTTGCTTGGACTTCCATCCTAACCTTCCCTCGTAAAATATAGAAAGAATCTGAAAAGTTTCGTAGCATTTCGAACAATCCTGGATTTAATTTGATTTCTTGACCGAAACGTATAAAATCGTGTAGAATATACTATGATTTTTGACCGAAACTCGTATTTCAAAAAGTTTCATAGAATCTAATTTTGAGATAATTTTTTGCTTGGACATCAATCATTTCCTTCCCTTGTAACATATAGAAAGAATCTGAAAAGTTTCGTAGCATTTCGAACAATCCTCGATTTAATTTTATTTTTTAACCGAAACGAGTATAAAATTGTGTAGAATATACTACAATTTTGAACAAAACTAGTATTTCAAAAAGTTTCATAAAATCTAATTTTAAGATTTTTTTTTGCATGGACTTCCATCATAACCTTCCCTCGTAACATATAAAAAGAATCTGAAAAGTTTCGTAGCATTTCGAACAATCCTCGATTTAATTTGATTTTTTGACCGAAACTAGTATAAAATCGTGTAGAATATACTACGATTTTTGACCGAAACTAATATTTCAAAAAGTTTCGTAGAATATAATTTTGAGATAATTTTTTGCTTGGACTTCCCCCTAAACTTCCCTCGTAACATATAGAAAGAATCTGAAAAGTTTCGTAGCATTTCGAACAATCCTCGATTTAATTTGATTTTTTGACCGAAACGTATAAAATCGTTAAGAATATACTACGATTTTTGACCGAAACTAGTATTTCAAAAAGTTTCACAGAATATAATTTTGAGATAATTTTTTGCTTGGACTTCCACCCTAAACATCCCTCGTAACATATAGAAAGAATCTGAAAAGTTTCGTAGCATTTCGAAAAATCCTCGATTTAATTTGATTTTTTGACCGAAACTAGTATAAAATCGTGTAGAATATACTACGATTTTTGACCGAAACTAGTGTTTCAAAAAGTTTTGTAGAATCTAATTTTGAGATAATTTTTTGCTTGGACTTCCATCCTAACCTTCCCTCGTAACATATAAAAAGAATCTGAAGAGTTTCGTAGCATTTCGAACAATCCTCGATTTAATTTGATTTTTTGACCGAAACGTATAAAATCGTGTAGAATATACTACGAGTTTTGACCGAAACTAGTATTTCAAAAAGTTTCATAGAATCTAATTTTGAGATAATTTTTTGCTTGGACTTCCATCCTATCCTTCCCTCGTAACATATAGAAAGAATCTGAAAAGTTTCGTAGCATTTCGAACAATCCTCGATTAAATTTTATTTTTTGACCGAAACTAGTATAAAATTGTGTAGAATATACTATAATTTTGAACAAATTTAGTATTTCAAAAAGTTTCATAGAATCTAATTTTAAGATTTTTTTTTGCATGGACTTCCATCATAACCTTCCCTCGTAACATATAAAAAGAATCTGAAAAGTTTCGTAGCATTTCGAACAATCTTCGATTTAATTTGATTTTTTGACCGAAACTAGTATAAAATCGTGTAGAATATACTACGATTTTTGACCGAAACTAATATTTCAAAAAGTTTTGTAGAATCTAATTTTGAGGTAATTTTTTGCTTGGACTTCCATCCTAACCTTCCCTCGTAACATACATAAAGAATCTGAAGAGTTTCCTAGCATTTCGAACAATCCTCGATTTAATTTGAATTTTTGACCGAAACATATAAAATCGTGTAAAATATACTACAATTTTTGACCGAAACTAGTATTTCAAAAAGTTTCACAGAATATAATTTTGAGATAATTTTTTGCTTGGACTTCCACCCTAAACTTCCCTCGTAACATATAGAAGAATCTGAAAAGTTTCGTAACATTTCGAAAAATCCTCGATTTAATTTGATTTTTTGACAGAAACTAGTATAAAATCGTGTAGAATATACTACGATTTTTGACCGAAACTAGTATTTCAAAAAGTTTCACAGAATATAATTTTGAGATAATTTTTTGCTTGGACTTCCACCCTAAACTTCCCTCGTAACATATAGAAAGAATCTGAAAAGTTTCGTAGCATTTCGAACAATCCTCGATTTAATTTTATTTTTTGACTGAAACTAGTATAAAATCGTGTAGAATATACTACGATTTTTGACTTAAACTAGTATTTCAAAAAGTTTCGTAGAATCTAATTTTGAGATAATTTTTTGCTTGGACTTCCATCCTAACCTTCCCTCGTAACATATAAAAAGAATCTGAAGAGTTTCGTAGCATTTCGAACAATCCTCGATTTAATTTGATTTTTTGACCGAAACGTATAAAATCGTGTAGAATATACTACGATTTTTGACCGAAACTAGTATTTCAAAAAGTTTCGTAGAATCTAATTTTTAGATAATTTTTTGCTTGGACTTCCATCTTATCCTTCCCTCGTAACATATAGAAAGAATCTTAAAAGTTTCGTAGCATTTCGAACAATCCTCGATTTAATTTTATTTTTGACCGAAACTAGTATAAAATTGTGTAGAATATACTACAATTTTGAACAAAACTAGTATTTCAAAAAGTTTCATAGAATCTAATTTTAAGATTTTTTTTTGCATGGACTTCCATCATAACCTTCCCTCGTAACATATAAAAAGAATCTGAAAAGGTTCGTAGCATTTCGAACAATCTTCGATTTAATTTGATTTTTTGACCGAAACTAGTATAAAATCGTGTAGAATATACTACGATTTTTGACCGAAACTAATATTTCAAAAAGTTTCGTAGAATCTAATTTTGAGGTAATTTTTTGCTTGGACTTCCATCCTAACCTTCCCTCGTAACATACATAAAGAATCTGAAGAGTTTCGTAGCATTTCGAACAATCCTCGATTTAATTTGAATTTTTGACCGAAACGTATAAAATTGTGTAGAATATACTACGATTTTTGACCGAAACTAGTATTTCAAAAAGTTTCATAGAATCTAATTTTGAGATAATTTTTTGCTTGGACTTCCATCCTATCCTTCCCTCGTAACATATAGAAAGAATCTGAAAAGTTTCGTAGCATTTCGAACAATCCTCGATTAAATTTTATTTTTTGACCGAAACTAGTATAAAATTGTGTAGAATATACTACAATTTTGAACAAAACTAGTATTTCAAAAAGTTTCATAGAATCTAATTTTAAGATTTTTTTTTGCATGGACTTCCATCATAACCTTCCCTCGTAACATATAAAAAGAATCTGAAAAGTTTCGTAGCATTTCGAACAATCTTCAATTTAATTTGATTTTTTGACCGAAACTAGTATAAAATCGTGTAGAATATACTACGATTTTTGACCGAAACTAATATTTCAAAAAGTTTCGTAGAATCTAATTTTGAGGTAATTTTTTGCTTGGACTTCCATCCTAACCTTCCCTCGTAACATACATAAAGAATCTGAAGAGTTTCCTAGCATTTCGAACAATCCTCGATTTAATTTGAATTTTTGACCGAAACATATAAAATCGTGTAGAATATACTACAATTTTTGACCGAAACTAGTATTTCAAAAAGTTTCACAGAATATAATTTTGAGATAATTTTTTGCTTGGACTTCCACCCTAAACTTCCCTCGTAACATATAGAAGAATCTGAAAAGTTTCGTAACATTTCGAAAAATCCTCGATTTAATTTGATTTTTTGACAGAAACTAGTATAAAATCGTGTAGAATATACTACGATTTTTGACCGAAACTAGTATTTCAAAAAGTTTCACAGAATATAATTTTGAGATAATTTTTTGCTTGGACTTCCACCCTAAACTTCCCTCGTAACATATAGAAAGAATCTGAAAAGTTTCGTAGCATTTCGAACAATCTTCAATTTAATTTGATTTTTTGACCGAAACTAGTATAAAATCGTGTAGAATATACTACGATTTTTGACCGAAACTAATATTTCAAAAAGTTTTGTAGAATCTAATTTTGAGGTAATTTTTTGCTTGGACTTCCATCCTAACCTTCCCTCGTAACATACATAAAGAATCTGAAGAGTTTCCTAGCATTTCGAACAATCCTCGATTTAATTTGAATTTTTGACCGAAACATATAAAATCGTGTAAAATATACTACAATTTTTGACCGAAACTAGTATTTCAAAAAGTTTCACAGAATATAATTTTGAGATAATTTTTTGCTTGGACTTCCACCCTAAACTTCCCTCGTAACATATAGAAGAATCTGAAAAGTTTCGTAACATTTCGAAAAATCCTCGATTTAATTTGATTTTTTGACAGAAACTAGTATAAAATCGTGTAGAATATACTACGATTTTTGACCGAAACTAGTATTTCAAAAAGTTTCACAGAATATAATTTTGAGATAATTTTTTGCTTGGACTTCCACCCTAAACTTCCCTCGTAACATATAGAAAGAATCTGAAAAGTTTCGTAGCATTTCGAACAATCCTCGATTTAATTTAATTTTTTGACTGAAACTAGTATAAAATCGTGTAGAATATACTACGATTTTTGACTTAAACTAGTATTTCAAAAAGTTTCGTAGAATCTAATTTTGAGATAATTTTTTGCTTGGACTTCCATCCTAACCTTCCCTCGTAACATATAAAAAGAATCTGAAGAGTTTCGTAGCATTTCGAACAATCTTCAATTTAATTTGATTTTTTGACCGAAACTAGTATAAAATCGTGTAGAATATACTACGATTTTTGACCGAAACTAATATTTCAAAAAGTTTTGTAGAATCTAATTTTGAGGTAATTTTTTGCTTGGACTTCCATCCTAACCTTCCCTCGTAACATACATAAAGAATCTGAAGAGTTTCCTAGCATTTCGAACAATCCTCGATTTAATTTGAATTTTTGACCGAAACATATAAAATCGTGTAAAATATACTACAATTTTTGACCGAAACTAGTATTTCAAAAAGTTTCACAGAATATAATTTTGAGATAATTTTTTGCTTGGACTTCCACCCTAAACTTCCCTCGTAACATATAGAAGAATCTGAAAAGTTTCGTAACATTTCGAAAAATCCTCGATTTAATTTGATTTTTTGACAGAAACTAGTATAAAATCGTGTAGAATATACTACGATTTTTGACCGAAACTAGTATTTCAAAAAGTTTCACAGAATATAATTTTGAGATAATTTTTTGCTTGGACTTCCACCCTAAACTTCCCTCGTAACATATAGAAAGAATCTGAAAAGTTTCGTAGCATTTCGAACAATCCTCGATTTAATTTTATTTTTTGACTGAAACTAGTATAAAATCGTGTAGAATATACTACGATTTTTGACTTAAACTAGTATTTCAAAAAGTTTCGTAGAATCTAATTTTGAGATAATTTTTTGCATGGACTTCCATCATAACCTTCCCTCGTAACATATAAAAAGAATCTGAAAAGTTTCATAGCATTTCGAACAATCTTCAATTTAATTTGATTTTTTGACCGAAACTAGTATAAAATCGTGTAGAATATACTACGATTTTTGACCGAAACTAATATTTCAAAAAGTTTTGTAGAATCTAATTTTGAGGTAATTTTTTGCTTGGACTTCCATCCTAACCTTCCCTCGTAACATACATAAAGAATCTGAAGAGTTTCCTAGCATTTCGAACAATCCTCGATTTAATTTGAATTTTTGACCGAAACATATAAAATCGTGTAAAATATACTACAATTTTTGACCGAAACTAGTATTTCAAAAAGTTTCACAGAATATAATTTTGAGATAATTTTTTGCTTGGACTTCCACCCTAAACTTCCCTCGTAACATATAGAAGAATCTGAAAAGTTTCGTAACATTTCGAAAAATCCTCGATTTAATTTGATTTTTTGACAGAAACTAGTATAAAATCGTGTAGAATATACTACGATTTTTGACCGAAACTAGTATTTCAAAAAGTTTCACAGAATATAATTTTGAGATAATTTTTTGCTTGGACTTCCACCCTAAACTTCCCTCGTAACATATAGAAAGAATCTGAAAAGTTTCGTAGCATTTCGAACAATCCTCGATTTAATTTAATTTTTTGACTGAAACTAGTATAAAATCGTGTAGAATATACTACGATTTTTGACTTAAACTAGTATTTCAAAAAGTTTCGTAGAATCTAATTTTGAGATAATTTTTTGCTTGGACTTCCATCCTAACCTTCCCTCGTAACATATAAAAAGAATCTGAAGAGTTTCGTAGCATTTCGAACAATCCTCGATTTAATTTGATTTTTTGACCGAAACGTATAAAATCGTGTAGAATATACTACGATTTTTGACCGAAACTAGTATTTCAAAAAGTTTCGTAGAATCTAATTTTTAGATAATTTTTTGCTTGGACTTCCATCTTATCCTTCCCTCGTAACATATAGAAAGAATCTTAAAAGTTTCGTAGCATTTCGAACAATCCTCGATTTAATTTTATTTTTGACCGAAACTAGTATAAAATTGTGTAGAATATACTACAATTTTGAACAAAACTAGTATTTCAAAAAGTTTCATAGAATCTAATTTTAAGATTTTTTTTTGCATGGACTTCCATCATAACCTTCCCTCGTAACATATAAAAAGAATCTGAAAAGGTTCGTAGCATTTCGAACAATCTTCGATTTAATTTGATTTTTTGACCGAAACTAGTATAAAATCGTGTAGAATATACTACGATTTTTGACCGAAACTAATATTTCAAAAAGTTTCGTAGAATCTAATTTTGAGGTAATTTTTTGCTTGGACTTCCATCCTAACCTTCCCTCGTAACATACATAAAGAATCTGAAGAGTTTCGTAGCATTTCGAACAATCCTCGATTTAATTTGAATTTTTGACCGAAACGTATAAAATTGTGTAGAATATACTACGATTTTTGACCGAAACTAGTATTTCAAAAAGTTTCATAGAATCTAATTTTGAGATAATTTTTTGCTTGGACTTCCATCCTATCCTTCCCTCGTAACATATAGAAAGAATCTGAAAAGTTTCGTAGCATTTCGAACAATCCTCGATTAAATTTTATTTTTTGACCGAAACTAGTATAAAATTGTGTAGAATATACTACAATTTTGAACAAAACTAGTATTTCAAAAAGTTTCATAGAATCTAATTTTAAGATTTTTTTTTGCATGGACTTCCATCATAACCTTCCCTCGTAACATATAAAAAGAATCTGAAAAGTTTCGTAGCATTTCGAACAATCTTCAATTTAATTTGATTTTTTGACCGAAACTAGTATAAAATCGTGTAGAATATACTACGATTTTTGACCGAAACTAATATTTCAAAAAGTTTCGTAGAATCTAATTTTGAGGTAATTTTTTGCTTGGACTTCCATCCTAACCTTCCCTCGTAACATACATAAAGAATCTGAAGAGTTTCCTAGCATTTCGAACAATCCTCGATTTAATTTGAATTTTTGACCGAAACATATAAAATCGTGTAAAATATACTACAATTTTTGACCGAAACTAGTATTTCAAAAAGTTTCACAGAATATAATTTTGAGATAATTTTTTGCTTGGACTTCCACCCTAAACTTCCCTCGTAACATATAGAAGAATCTGAAAAGTTTCGTAACATTTCGAAAAATCCTCGATTTAATTTGATTTTTTGACCGAAACTAGTATAAAATCGTGTAGAATATACTACGATTTTTGACCGAAACTAGTATTTCAAAAAGTTTCACAGAATATAATTTTGAGATAATTTTTTGCTTGGACTTCCACCCTAAACATCCCTCGTAACATATAGAAAGAATCTGAAAAGTTTCGTAGCATTTCAAAAAATCCTCGATTTAATTTGATTTTTTGACCGAAACTAGTATAAAATCGTGTAGAATATACTACGATTTTTGACCGAAACTAGTGTTTCAAAAAGTTTCGTAGAATCTAATTTTGAGATAATTTTTTGCTTGGACTTCCATCCTAACCTTCCCTCGTAACATATAAAAAGAATCTGAAGAGTTTCGTAGCATTTCGAACAATCCTCGATTTAATTTGATTTTTTGACCGAAACGTATAAAATCGTGTAGAATATACTACGATTTTTGACCGAAACAAGTATTTCAAAAAGTTTCATAGAATCTAATTTTGAGATAATTTTTTGCTTGGACTTCCATCCTATCCTTCCCTCGTAACATATAGAAAGAATCTGAAAAGTTTCGTAGCATTTCGAACAATCCTCGATTAAATTTTATTTTTTGACCGAAACTAGTATAAAATTGTGTAGAATATACTACAATTTTGAACAAAACTAGTATTTCAAAAAGTTTCATAGAATCTAATTTTAAGATTTTTTTTTGCATGGACTTCCATCATAACCTTCCCTCGTAACATATAAAAAGAATCTGAAAAGTTTCGTAGCATTTCGAACAATCTTCGATTTAATTTGATTTTTTGACCGAAACTAGTATAAAATCGTGTAGAATATACTACGATTTTTGACCGAAACTAATATTTCAAAAAGTTTCGTAGAATCTAATTTTGAGGTAATTTTTTGCTTGGACTTCCATCCTAACCTTCCCTCGTAACATACATAAAGAATCTGAAGAGTTTCCTAGCATTTCGAACAATCCTCGATTTAATTTGAATTTTTGACCGAAACATATAAAATCGTGTAGAATATACTACGATTTTTGACCGAAACTAGTATTTCAAAAAGTTTCACAGAATATAATTTTGAGATAATTTTTTGCTTGGACTTCCATCCTATCCTTCCCTCGTAACATATAGAAAGAATCTGAAAAGTTTCGTAGCATTTCGAACAATCCTCGATTAAATTTTATTTTTTGACCGAAACTAGTATAAAATTGTGTAGAATATACTACAATTTTGAACAAAACTAGTATTTCAAAAAGTTTCATAGAATCTAATTTTAAGATTTTTTTTTGCATGGACTTCCATCATAACCTTCCCTCGTAACATATAAAAAGAATCTGAAAAGTTTCGTAGCATTTCGAACAATCTTCAATTTAATTTGATTTTTTGACCGAAACTAGTATAAAATCGTGTAGAATATACTACGATTTTTGACCGAAACTAATATTTCAAAAAGTTTCGTAGAATCTAATTTTGAGGTAATTTTTTGCTTGGACTTCCATCCTAACCTTCCCTCGTAACATACATAAAGAATCTGAAGAGTTTCCTAGCATTTCGAACAATCCTCGATTTAATTTGAATTTTTGACCGAAACATATAAAATCGTGTAGAATATACTACGATTTTTGACCGAAACTAGTATTTCAAAAAGTTTCACAGAATATAATTTTGAGATAATTTTTTGCTTGGACTTCCACCCTAAACTTCCCTCGTAACATATAGAAGAATCTGAAAAGTTTCGTAACATTTCGAAAAATCCTCGATTTAATTTGATTTTTTGACCGAAACTAGTATAAAATCGTGTAGAATATACTACGATTTTTGACCGAAACTAGTATTTCAAAAAGTTTCACAGAATATAATTTTGAGATAATTTTTTGCTTGGACTTCCACCCTAAACATCCCTCGTAACATATAGAAAGAATCTGAAAAGTTTCGTAGCATTTCGAAAAATCCTCGATTTAATTTGATTTTTTGACCGAAACTAGTATAAAATCGTGTAGAATATACTACGATTTTTGACCGAAACTAGTGTTTCAAAAAGTTTCGTAGAATCTAATTTTGAGATAATTTTTTGCTTGGACTTCCATCCTAACCTTCCCTCGTAACATATAAAAAGAATCTGAAGAGTTTCGTATCATTTCGAACAATCCTCGATTTAATTTGATTTTTTGACTGAAACGTATAAAATCGTGTAGAATATACTACGATTTTTGACCGAAACTAGTATTTCAAAAAGTTTCATAGAATCTAATTTTGAGATAATTTTTTGCTTGGACTTCCATCCTATCCTTCCCTCGTAACATATAGAAAGAATCTGAAAAGTTTCGTAGCATTTCGAACAATCCTCAATTAAATTTTATTTTTTGACCGAAACTAGTATAAAATTGTGTAGAATATACTACAATTTTGAACAAAACTAGTATTTCAAAAAGTTTCATAGAATCTAATTTTAAGAGTTTTTTTTGCATGGACTTCCATCATAACCTTCCCTCGTAACATATAAAAAGAATCTGAAAAGTTTCGTAGCATTTCGAACAATCTTCGATTTAATTTGATTTTTTGACCGAAACTAGTATAAAATCGTGTAGAATATACTACGATTTTTGACCGAAACTAATATTTCAAAAAGTTTCGTAGAATCTAATTTTGAGGTAATTTTTTGCTTGGACTTCCATCCTAACCTTCCCTCGTAACATACATAAAGAATCTGAAGAGTTTCCTAGCATTTCGAACAATCCTCGATTTAATTTGAATTTTTGACCGAAACATATAAAATCGTGTAGAATATACTACGATTTTTGACCGAAACTAGTATTTCAAAAAGTTTCACAGAATATAATTTTGAGATAATTTTTTGCTTGGACTTCCACCCTAAACTTCCCTCGTAACATATAGAAGAATCTGAAAAGTTTAGTAACATTTCGAAAAATCCTCGATTTAATTTGATTTTTTGACCGAAACTAGTATAAAATCGTGTAGAATATACTACGATTTTTGACCGAAACTAGTATTTCAAAAATTTCACAGAATATAATTTTGAGATAATTTTTTGCTTGGACTTCCACCCTAAACTTCCCTCGTAACATATAGAAAGAATCTGAAAAGTTTCGTAGCATTTCGAACAATCCTCGATTTAATTTAATTTTTTGACCGAAACTAGTATAAAATCGTGTAGAATATCTAAGATTTTTGACCGAAACTAGTATTTCAAAAAGTTTCACAAAATATATATTTGAGATAATGTTTTGCTAGGACTTCCACCCTAAACTTCCCTCGTAACATATAGAAAGAGTCTGAAAAGTTTCGTAGCATTTCGAAAAATCCTCGATTTAATTTGATTTTTTGACCGAAACTAGTATAAAATCGTGTAGAATATACTACGATTTTTTACCGAAACTAGTATTTCAAAAAGTTTCGTAGAATCTAATTTTGAGATAATTTTTTGCTTGGACTTCCATCCTAACCTTCCCTCGTAACATATAAAAAGAATCTGAAGAGTTTCGTAGCATTTCGAACAATCCACGATTTAATTTGATTTTTTGACCGAAACGTATAAAATCGTGTAGAATATACTACGATTTTTGACCGAAACTAGTAATTCAAAAAGTTTCATAGAATCTAATTTTGAGATAATTTTTTGCTTGGACTTCCATCCTATCCTTCCCTCGTAACATATATAAAGAATCTGAAATGTTTCGTAGCATTTCGAACAATCCTCGATTTAATTTTATTTTTGACCGAAACTAGTATAAAATTGTGTAGAATATACTACAATTTTGAATAAAACTAGTATTTCAAAAAGTTTCATAGAATCTAATTTTAAGATTTTTTTTTTGCATGGACTTCCATCATAACCTTCCCTCGTAACATATAAAAAGAATCTGAAAAGTTTCGTAGTATTTCGAACAATCCTCGATTTAATTTGATTTTTTGACCGAAACTAGTATAAAATCGTGTAGAATATACTACGATTTTTGACCGAAACTAATATTTCAAAAAGTTTCGTAGAATCTAATTTTGAGATAATTTTTTGCTTGGACTTCCATCCTAACCTTCCCTTGTAACATATAGAAAGAATCTGAAGAGTTTCGTAACATTTCGAACAATCCTCGATTTAATTTGATTTTTTGACCGAAACGTATAAAATCGTGTAGAATATACTACGATTTTTGACCGAAACTAGTATTTCAAAAAGTTTCACAGAATATAATTTTGAGATAATTTTTTTTTTGGACTTCCACCCTAAACTTCCCTCGAAATATATAGAAAGAATCTGAAAAGTTTCGTAGCATTTCGAAAATTCCTCGATTTAATTTGATTTTTTGACCGAAACTAGTATAAAATAGTGTAGAATATACTATGATTTTTGACCGAAACTAGTATTTCAAAAGGTTTCATAGAATCTAATTTTGAGATAATTTTTTGCTTGGACTTCCATCCTAACCTTCCCTTGTAACATATAGAAAGAATCTGAAAAGTTTCGTAGCATTTCAAACAATCCTCGATTTAATTTGATTTTTTGACCGAAACTAGTATAAAATCATGTAGAATATAATACGATTTTTGACCGAAACTAGTATTTCAAAAAGTTTCATAGAATCTAATTTTGAGATAATTTTTTGCTTGGACTTCCATCCTAACCTTCCCTCGTAAAATATAGAAAGAATCTGAAAAGTTTCGTAGCATTTCGAACAATCCTGGATTTAATTTGATTTCTTGACCGAAACGTATAAAATCGTGTAGAATATACTATGATTTTTGACCGAAACTCGTATTTCAAAAAGTTTCATAGAATCTAATTTTGAGATAATTTTTTGCTTGGACATCAATCATTTCCTTCCCTCGTAACATATAGAAAGAATCTGAAAAGTTTCGTAGCATTTCGAACAATCCTCGATTTAATTTTATTTTTTAACCGAAACGAGTATAAAATTGTGTAGAATATACTACAATTTTGAACAAAACTAGTATTTCAAAAAGTTTCATAAAATCTAATTTTAAGATTTTTTTTTGCATGGACTTCCATCATAACCTTCCCTCGTAACATATAAAAAGAATCTGAAAAGTTTCGTAGCATTTCGAACAATCCTCGATTTAATTTGATTTTTTGACCGAAACTAGTATAAAATCGTGTAGAATATACTACGATTTTTGACCGAAACTAATATTTCAAAAAGTTTCGTAGAATCTAATTTTTAGATAATTTTTTGCTTAGATTTCCATCCTAACCTTCCCTCGTAACATATAGAAAGAATCTGAAGAGTTTCGTAGCATTTCGAACAATCCTCGATTTAATTTGATTTTTTGACCGAAACGTATAAAATCGTTAAGAATATACTACGATTTTTGACCGAAACTAGTATTTCAAAAAGTTTCACAGAATATAATTTTGAGATAATTTTTTGCTTGGACTTCCACCCTAAACATCCCTCGTAACATATAGAAAGAATCTGAAAAGTTTCGTAGCATTTCGAAAAATCCTCGATTTAATTTGATTTTTTGACCGAAACTAGTATAAAATCGTGTAGAATATACTACGATTTTTGACCGAAACTAGTGTTTCAAAAAGTTTCGTAGAATCTAATTTTGAGATAATTTTTTGCTTGGACTTCCATCCTAACCTTCCCTCGTAACATATAAAAAAGAATCTGAAGAGTTTCGTAGCATTTCGAACAATCCTCGATTTAATTTGATTTTTTGACCGAAACGTATAAAATCGTGTAGAATATACTACGAGTTTTGACCGAAACTAGTATTTCAAAAAGTTTCATAGAATCTAATTTTGAGATAATTTTTTGCTTGGACTTCCATCCTATCCTTCCCTCGTAACATATAGAAAGAATCTGAAAAGTTTCGTAGCATTTCGAACAATCCTCGATTAAATTTTATTTTTTGACCGAAACTAGTATAAAATTGTGTAGAATATACTATAATTTTGAACAAAACTAGTATTTCAAAAAGTTTCATAGAATCTAATTTTAAGATTTTTTTTTGCATGGACTTCCATCATAACCTTCCCTCGTAACATATAAAAAGAATCTGAAAAGTTTCGTAGCATTTCGAACAATCTTCGATTTAATTTGATTTTTTGACCGAAACTAGTATAAAATCGTGTAGAATATACTACGATTTTTGACCGAAACTAATATTTCAAAAAGTTTTGTAGAATCTAATTTTGAGGTAATTTTTTGCTTGGACTTCCATCCTAACCTTCCCTCGTAACATACATAAAGAATCTGAAGAGTTTCCTAGCATTTCGAACAATCCTCGATTTAATTTGAATTTTTGACCGAAACATATAAAATCGTGTAAAATATACTACAATTTTTGACCGAAACTAGTATTTCAAAAAGTTTCACAGAATATAATTTTGAGATAATTTTTTGCTTGGACTTCCACCCTAAACTTCCCTCGTAACATATAGAAGAATCTGAAAAGTTTCGTAACATTTCGAAAAATCCTCGATTTAATTTGATTTTTTGACAGAAACTAGTATAAAATCGTGTAGAATATACTACGATTTTTGACCGAAACTAGTATTTCAAAAAGTTTCACAGAATATAATTTTGAGATAATTTTTTGCTTGGACTTCCACCCTAAACTTCCCTCGTAACATATAGAAAGAATCTGAAAAGTTTCGTAGCATTTCGAACAATCCTCGATTTAATTTTATTTTTTGACTGAAACTAGTATAAAATCGTGTAGAATATACTACGATTTTTGACTTAAACTAGTATTTCAAAAAGTTTCGTAGAATCTAATTTTGAGATAATTTTTTGCTTGGACTTCCATCCTAACCTTCCCTCGTAACATATAAAAAGAATCTGAAGAGTTTCGTAGCATTTCGAACAATCCTCGATTTAATTTGATTTTTTGACCGAAACGTATAAAATCGTGTAGAATATACTACGATTTTTGACCGAAACTAGTATTTCAAAAAGTTTCGTAGAATCTAATTTTTAGATAATTTTTTGCTTGGACTTCCATCTTATCCTTCCCTCGTAACATATAGAAAGAATCTTAAAAGTTTCGTAGCATTTCGAACAATCCTCGATTTAATTTTATTTTTGACCGAAACTAGTATAAAATTGTGTAGAATATACTACAATTTTGAACAAAACTAGTATTTCAAAAAGTTTCATAGAATCTAATTTTAAGATTTTTTTTTGCATGGACTTCCATCATAACCTTCCCTCGTAACATATAAAAAGAATCTGAAAAGGTTCGTAGCATTTCGAACAATCTTCGATTTAATTTGATTTTTTGACCGAAACTAGTATAAAATCGTGTAGAATATACTACGATTTTTGACCGAAACTAATATTTCAAAAAGTTTCGTAGAATCTAATTTTGAGGTAATTTTTTGCTTGGACTTCCATCCTAACCTTCCCTCGTAACATACATAAAGAATCTGAAGAGTTTCGTAGCATTTCGAACAATCCTCGATTTAATTTGAATTTTTGACCGAAACGTATAAAATTGTGTAGAATATACTACGATTTTTGACCGAAACTAGTATTTCAAAAAGTTTCATAGAATCTAATTTTGAGATAATTTTTTGCTTGGACTTCCATCCTATCCTTCCCTCGTAACATATAGAAAGAATCTGAAAAGTTTCGTAGCATTTCGAACAATCCTCGATTAAATTTTATTTTTTGACCGAAACTAGTATAAAATTGTGTAGAATATACTACAATTTTGAACAAAACTAGTATTTCAAAAAGTTTCATAAAATCTAATTTTAAGATTTTTTTTTGCATGGACTTCCATCATAACCTTCCCTCGTAACATATAAAAAGAATCTGAAAAGTTTCGTAGCATTTCGAACAATCCTCGATTTAATTTGATTTTTTGACCGAAACTAGTATAAAATCGTGTAGAATATACTACGATTTTTGACCGAAACTAATATTTCAAAAAGTTTCGTAGAATCTAATTTTTAGATAATTTTTTGCTTAGATTTCCATCCTAACCTTCCCTCGTAACATATAGAAAGAATCTGAAGAGTTTCGTAGCATTTCGAACAATCCTCGATTTAATTTGATTTTTTGACCGAAACGTATAAAATCGTTAAGAATATACTACGATTTTTGACCGAAACTAGTATTTCAAAAAGTTTCACAGAATATAATTTTGAGATAATTTTTTGCTTGGACTTCCACCCTAAACATCCCTCGTAACATATAGAAAGAATCTGAAAAGTTTCGTAGCATTTCGAAAAATCCTCGATTTAATTTGATTTTTTGACCGAAACTAGTATAAAATCGTGTAGAATATACTACGATTTTTGACCGAAACTAGTGTTTCAAAAAGTTTCACAGAATATAATTTTGAGATAATTTTTTGCTTGGACTTCCACCCTAAACTTCCCTCGTAACATATAGAAAGAATCTGAAGAGTTTCGTAGCATTTCGAACAATCCTCGATTTAATTTGATTTTTTGACCGAAACTAGTATAAAATCGTGTAGAATATACTACGATTTTTGACTTAAACTAGTATTTCAAAAAGTTTCGTAGAATCTAATTTTGAGATAATTTTTTGCTTGGACTTCCATCCTAACCTTCCCTCGTAACATATAAAAAGAATCTGAAGAGTTTCGTAGCATTTCGAACAATCCTCGATTTAATTTGATTTTTTGACCGAAACGTATAAAATCGTGTAGAATATACTACGATTTTTGACCGAAACTAGTATTTCAAAAAGTTTCATAGGATCTAATTTTTAGATAATTTTTTGCTTGGACTTCCATCCTATCCTTCCCTCGTAACATATAGAAAGAATCTGAAAAGTTTCGTAGCATTTCGAACAATCCTCGATTTAATTTTATTTTTGACCGAAACTAGTATAAAATTGTGTAGAATATACTACAATTTTGAACAAAACTAGTATTTCAAAAAGTTTCATAGAATCTAATTTTAAGATTTTTTTTTGCATGGACTTCCATCATAACCTTCCCTCGTAACATATAAAAAGAATCTGAAAAGTTTCGTAGCATTTCGAACAATCTTCGATTTAATTTGATTTTTTGACCGAAACTAGTATAAAATCGTGTAGAATATACTACGATTTTTGACCGAAACTAATATTTCAAAAAGTTTCGTAGAATCTAATTTTGAGGTAATTTTTTGCATGGACTTCCATCCTAACCTTCCCTCGTAACATACATAAAGAATCTGAAGAGTTTCGTAGCATTTCGAACAATCCTCGATTTAATTTGAATTTTTGACCGAAACGTATAAAATCGTGTAGAATATACTACGATTTTTGACCGAAACTAGTATTTCAAAAAGTTTCACAGAATATAATTTTGAGATAATTTTTTGGTTGGACTTCCACCCTAAACTTCCCTCGTAACATATAGAAAGAATCTGAAAAGTTTCGTAGCATTTCGAACAATCCTCGATTTAATTTTATTTTTTGACTGAAACTAGTATAAAATCGTGTAGAATATACTACGATTTTTGACTTAAACTAGTATTTCAAAAAGTTTCGTAGAATCTAATTTTGAGATAATTTTTTGCTTGGACTTCCATCCTAACCTTCCCTCGTAACATATAAAAAGAATCTGAAGAGTTTCGTAGCATTTCAAACAATCCTCGATTTAATTTGATTTTTTGACCGAAACGTATAAAATCGTGTAGAATATACTACGATTTTTTACCGAAACTAGTATTTCAAAAAGTTTCGTAGAATCTAATTTTTAGATAATTTTTTGCTTGGACATCCATCTTATCCTTCCCTCGTAACATATAGAAAGAATCTTAAAAGTTTCGTAGCATTTCGAACAATCCTCGATTTAATTTTATTTTTGACCGAAACTAGTATAAAATTGTGTAGAATATACTACAATTTTGAACAAAACTAGTATTTCAAAAAGTTTCATAGAATCTAATTTTAAGATTTTTTTTTGCATGGACTTCCATCATAACCTTCCCTCGTAACATATAAAAAGAATCTGAAATGGTTCGTAGCATTTCGAACAATCTTCGATTTAATTTGATTTTTTGACCGAAACTAGTATAAAATCGTGTAGAATATACTACGATTTTTGACCGAAACTAATATTTCAAAAAGTTTCGTAGAATCTAATTTTGAGGTAATTTTTTGCTTGGACTTCCATCCTAACCTTCCCTCGTAACATACATAAAGAATCTGAAGAGTTTCGTAGCATTTCGAACAATCCTCGATTTAATTTGAATTTTTGACCGAAACGTATAAAATCGTGTAGAATATACTACGATTTTTGACCGAAACTAGTATTTCAAAAAGTTTCACAGAATATAATTTTGAGATAATTTTTTGCTTGGACTTCCACCCTAAACTTCCCTCGTAACATATAGAAAGAATCTGAAAAGTTTCGTAGCATTTCGAACAATCCTCGATTTAATTTAATTTTTTGACTGAAACTAGTATAAAATCGTGTAGAATATACTACGATTTTTGACTTAAACTAGTATTTCAAAAAGTTTCGTAGAATCTAATTTTGAGATAATTTTTTGCTTGGACTTCCATCCTAACCTTCCCTCGTAACATATAAAAAGAATCTGAAGAGTTTCGTAGCATTTCGAACAATCCTCGATTTAATTTGATTTTTTGACCGAAACGTATAAAATCGTGTAGAATATACTACGATTTTTGACCGAAACTAGTATTTCAAAAAGTTTCGTAGAATCTAATTTTTAGATAATTTTTTGCTTGGACTTCCATCTTATCCTTCCCTCGTAACATATAGAAAGAATCTTAAAAGTTTCATAGCATTTCGATCAATCCTCGATTTAATTTTATTTTTGACCGAAACTAGTATAAAATTGTGTAGAATATACTACAATTTTGAACAAAACTAGTATTTCAAAAAGTTTCATAGAATCTAATTTTAAGATTTTTTTTTTGCATGGACTTCCATCATAACCTTCCCTCGTAACATATAAAAAGAATCTGAAAAGGTTCGTAGCATTTCGAACAATCTTCGATTTAATTTGATTTTTTGACCGAAACTAGTATAAAATCGTGTAGAATATACTACGATTTTTGACCGAAACTAATATTTCAAAAAGTTTCGTAGAATCTAATTTTGAGGTAATTTTTTGCTTGGACTTCCATCCTAACCTTCCCTCGTAACATACATAAAGAATCTGAAGAGTTTCGTAGCATTTCGAACAATCCTCGATTTAATTTGAATTTTTGACCGAAACGTATAAAATCGTGTAGAATATACTACGATTTTTGACCGAAACTAGTATTTCAAAAAGTTTCATAGAATCTAATTTTGAGATAATTTTTTGCTTGGACTTCCATCCTATCCTTCCCTCGTAACATATAGAAAGAATCTGAAAAGTTTCGTAGCATTTCGAACAATCCTCGATTAAATTTTATTTTTTGACCGAAACTAGTATAAAATTGTGTAGAATATACTACAATTTTGAACAAAACTAGTATTTCAAAAAGTTTCATAGAATCTAATTTTAAGATTTTTTTTTGCATGGACTTCCATCATAACCTTCCCTCGTAACATATAAAAAGAATCTGAAAAGTTTCGTAGCATTTCGAACAATCTTCAATTTAATTTGATTTTTTGACCGAAACTAGTATAAAATCGTGTAGAATATACTACGATTTTTGACCGAAACTAATATTTCAAAAAGTTTCGTAGAATCTAATTTTGAGGTAATTTTTTGCTTGGACTTCCATCCTAACCTTCCCTCGTAACATACATAAAGAATCTGAAGAGTTTCCTAGCATTTCGAACAATCCTCGATTTAATTTGAATTTTTGACCGAAACATATAAAATCGTGTAGAATATACTACGATTTTTGACCGAAACTAGTATTTCAAAAAGTTTCACAGAATATAATTTTGAGATAATTTTTTGCTTGGACTTCCACCCTAAACTTCCCTCGTAACATATAGAAAGAATCTGAAAAGTTTCGTAGCATTTCGAACAATCCTCGATTTAATTTTATTTTTTGACTGAAACTAGTATAAAATCGTGTAGAATATACTACGATTTTTGACTTAAACTAGTATTTCAAAAAGTTTCGTAGAATCTAATTTTGAGATAATTTTTTGCTTGGACTTCCATCCTAACCTTCCCTCGTAACATATAAAAAGAATCTGAAGAGTTTCGTAGCATTTCGAACAATCCTCGATTTAATTTGATTTTTTGACCGAAACGTATAAAATCGTGTAGAATATACTACGATTTTTGACCGAAACTAGTATTTCAAAAAGTTTCATAGGATCTAATTTTTAGATAATTTTTTGCTTGGACTTCCATCCTATCCTTCCCTCGTAACATATAGAAAGAATCTGAAAAGTTTCGTAGCATTTCGAACAATCCTCGATTTAATTTTATTTTTGACCGAAACTAGTATAAAATTGTGTAGAATATACTACAATTTTGAACAAAACTAGTATTTCAAAAAGTTTCATAGAATCTAATTTTAAGATTTTTTTTTGCATGGACTTCCATCATAACCTTCCCTCGTAACATATAAAAAGAATCTGAAAAGTTTCGTAGCATTTCGAACAATCTTCGATTTAATTTGATTTTTTGACCGAAACTAGTATAAAATCGTGTAGAATATACTACGATTTTTGACCGAAACTAATATTTCAAAAAGTTTCGTAGAATCTAATTTTGAGGTAATTTTTTGCATGGACTTCCATCCTAACCTTCCCTCGTAACATACATAAAGAATCTGAAGAGTTTCGTAGCATTTCGAACAATCCTCGATTTAATTTGAATTTTTGACCGAAACGTATAAAATCGTGTAGAATATACTACGATTTTTGACCGAAACTAGTATTTCAAAAAGTTTCACAGAATATAATTTTGAGATAATTTTTTGCTTGGACTTCCACCCTAAACTTCCCTCGTAACATATAGAAAGAATCTGAAAAGTTTCGTAGCATTTCGAACAATCCTCGATTTAATTTTATTTTTTGACTGAAACTAGTATAAAATCGTGTAGAATATACTACGATTTTTGACTTAAACTAGTATTTCAAAAAGTTTCGTAGAATCTAATTTTGAGATAATTTTTTGCTTGGACTTCCATCCTAACCTTCCCTCGTAACATATAAAAAGAATCTGAAGAGTTTCGTAGCATTTCGAACAATCCTCGATTTAATTTGATTTTTTGACCGAAACGTATAAAATCGTGTAGAATATACTACGATTTTTGACCGAAACTAGTATTTCAAAAAGTTTCGTAGAATCTAATTTTTAGATAATTTTTTTCTTGGACATCCATCTTATCCTTCCCTCGTAACATATAGAAAGAATCTTAAAAGTTTCGTAGCATTTCGAACAATCCTCGATTTAATTTTATTTTTGACCGAAACTAGTATAAAATTGTGTAGAATATACTACAATTTTGAACAAAACTAGTATTTCAAAAAGTTTCATAGAATCTAATTTTAAGATTTTTTTTTGCATGGACTTCCATCATAACCTTCCCTCGTAACATATAAAAAGAATCTGAAAAGGTTCGTAGCATTTCGAACAATCTTCGATTTAATTTGATTTTTTGACCGAAACTAGTATAAAATCGTGTAGAATATACTACGATTTTTGACCGAAACTAATATTTCAAAAAGTTTCGTAGAATCTAATTTTGAGGTAATTTTTTGCTTGGACTTCCATCCTAACCTTCCCTCGTAACATACATAAAGAATCTGAAGAGTTTCGTAGCATTTCGAACAATCCTCGATTTAATTTGAATTTTTGACCGAAACGTATAAAATCGTGTAGAATATACTACGATTTTTGACCGAAACTAGTATTTCAAAAAGTTTCACAGAATATAATTTTGAGATAATTTTTTGCTTGGACTTCCACCCTAAACTTCCCTCGTAACATATAGAAAGAATCTGAAAAGTTTCGTAGCATTTCGAACAATCCTCGATTTAATTTAATTTTTTGACTGAAACTAGTATAAAATCGTGTAGAATATACTACGATTTTTGACTTAAACTAGTATTTCAAAAAGTTTCGTAGAATCTAATTTTGAGATAATTTTTTGCTTGGACTTCCATCCTAACCTTCCCTCGTAACATATAAAAAGAATCTGAAGAGTTTCGTAGCATTTCGAACAATCCTCGATTTAATTTGATTTTTTGACCGAAACGTATAAAATCGTGTAGAATATACTACGATTTTTGACCGAAACTAGTATTTCAAAAAGTTTCGTAGAATCTAATTTTTAGATAATTTTTTGCTTGGACTTCCATCTTATCCTTCCCTCGTAACATATAGAAAGAATCTTAAAAGTTTCGTAGCATTTCGAACAATCCTCGATTTAATTTTATTTTTGACCGAAACTAGTATAAAATTGTGTAGAATATACTACAATTTTGAACAAAACTAGTATTTCAAAAAGTTTCATAGAATCTAATTTTAAGATTTTTTTTTTGCATGGACTTCCATCATAACCTTCCCTCGTAACATATAAAAAGAATCTGAAAAGGTTCGTAGCATTTCGAACAATCTTCGATTTAATTTGATTTTTTGACCGAAACTAGTATAAAATCGTGTAGAATATACTACGATTTTTGACCGAAACTAATATTTCAAAAAGTTTCGTAGAATCTAATTTTGAGGTAATTTTTTGCTTGGACTTCCATCCTAACCTTCCCTCGTAACATACATAAAGAATCTGAAGAGTTTCGTAGCATTTCGAACAATCCTCGATTTAATTTGAATTTTTGACCGAAACGTATAAAATCGTGTAGAATATACTACGATTTTTGACCGAAACTAGTATTTCAAAAAGTTTCATAGAATCTAATTTTGAGATAATTTTTTGCTTGGACTTCCATCCTATCCTTCCCTCGTAACATATAGAAAGAATCTGAAAAGTTTCGTAGCATTTCGAACAATCCTCGATTAAATTTTATTTTTTGACCGAAACTAGTATAAAATTGTGTAGAATATACTACAATTTTGAACAAAACTAGTATTTCAAAAAGTTTCATAGAATCTAATTTTAAGATTTTTTTTTGCATGGACTTCCATCATAACCTTCCCTCGTAACATATAAAAAGAATCTGAAAAGTTTCGTAGCATTTCGAACAATCTTCAATTTAATTTGATTTTTTGACCGAAACTAGTATAAAATCGTGTAGAATATACTACGATTTTTGACCGAAACTAATATTTCAAAAAGTTTCGTAGAATCTAATTTTGAGGTAATTTTTTGCTTGGACTTCCATCCTAACCTTCCCTCGTAACATACATAAAGAATCTGAAGAGTTTCCTAGCATTTCGAACAATCCTCGATTTAATTTGAATTTTTGACCGAAACATATAAAATCGTGTAGAATATACTACGATTTTTGACCGAAACTAGTATTTCAAAAAGTTTCACAGAA
This sequence comes from Lathyrus aphaca, assembly GCA_963966055.1. Classification (NCBI taxonomy): domain Eukaryota; kingdom Viridiplantae; phylum Streptophyta; class Magnoliopsida; order Fabales; family Fabaceae; genus Lathyrus; species Lathyrus aphaca. The sequence continues at coordinate 16,550,752 of OZ014523.1, read as the reverse complement.
TATAATTTTGAGATAATTTTTTGCTTGGACTTCCACCCTAAACTTCCCTCGTAACATATAGAAGAATCTGAAAAGTTTCGTAACATTTCGAAAAATCCTCGATTTAATTTGATTTTTTGACCGAAACTAGTATAAAATCGTGTAGAATATACTACGATTTTTGACCGAAACTAGTATTTCAAAAAGTTTCACAGAATATAATTTTGAGATAATTTTTTGCTTGGACTTCCACCCTAAACTTCCCTCGTAACATATAGAAAGAATCTGAAAAGTTTCGTAGCATTTCGAACAATCCTCGATTTAATTTTATTTTTTGACTGAAACTAGTATAAAATCGTGTAGAATATACTACGATTTTTGACTTAAACTAGTATTTCAAAAAGTTTCGTAGAATCTAATTTTGAGATAATTTTTTGCTTGGACTTCCATCCTAACCTTCCCTCGTAACATATAAAAAGAATCTGAAGAGTTTCGTAGCATTTCGAACAATCCTCGATTTAATTTGATTTTTTGACCGAAACGTATAAAATCGTGTAGAATATACTACGATTTTTGACCGAAACTAGTATTTCAAAAAGTTTCATAGAATCTAATTTTTAGATAATTTTTTGCTTGGACTTCCATCCTATCCTTCCCTCGTAACATATAGAAAGAATCTGAAAAGTTTCGTAGCATTTCGAACAATCCTCGATTTAATTTTATTTTTGACCGAAACTAGTATAAAATTGTGTAGAATATACTACAATTTTGAACAAAACTAGTATTTCAAAAAGTTTTATAGAATCTAATTTTAAGATTTTTTTTTGCATGGACTTCCATCATAACCTTCCCTCGTAACATATAAAAAGAATCTGAAAAGTTTCGTAGCATTTCGAACAATCTTCGATTTAATTTGATTTTTTGACCGAAACTAGTATAAAATCGTGTAGAATATACTACGATTTTTGACCGAAACTAATATTTCAAAGTGTTTCGTAGAATCTAATTTTGAGGTAATTTTTTGCATGGACTTCCATCCTAACCTTCCCTCGTAACATACATAAAGAATCTGAAGAGTTTCGTAGCATTTCGAACAATCCTCGATTTAATTTGAATTTTTGACCGAAACGTATAAAATCGTGTAGAATATACTACGATTTTTGACCGAAACTAGTATTTCAAAAAGTTTCACAGAATATAATTTTGAGATAATTTTTTGCTCGGACTTCCACCCTAAACTTCCCTCGTAACATATAGAAAGAATCTGAAAAGTTTCGTAAATCCTCGATTTAATTTGATTTTTTGACCAAAACTAGTATAAAATCGTGTAGAATATACTATGATTTTTGACCGAAACTAGTATTTCAAAAAGTTTCACAGAATATATATTTGAGATAATGTTTTGCTAGGACTTCCACCCTAAACTTCCCTCGTAACATATAGAAAGAGTCTGAAAAGTTTCGTAGCATTTCGAAAAATCCTCGATTTAATTTGATTTTTTGACCGAAACTAGTATAAAATCGTGTAGAATATACTACGATTTTTTACCGAAACTAGTATTTCAAAAAGTTTCGTAGAATCTAATTTTGAGATAATGTTTTGCTTGGACTTCCATCCTAACCTTCCCTCGTAACATATAAAAAGAATCTGAAGAGTGTCGTAGCATTTCGAACAATCCACGATTTAATTTGATTTTTTGACCGAAACGTATAAAATCGTGTAGAATATACTACGATTTTTGACCGAAACTAGTAATTCTAAAAGTTTCATAGAATCTAATTTTGAGATAATTTTTTGCTTGGACTTCCATCCTATCCTTCCCTCGTAACATATATAAAGAATCTGAAAAGTTTCGTAGCATTTCGAACAATCCTCGATTTAATTTTATTTTTGACCGAAACTAGTATAAAATTGTGTAGAATATACTACAATTTTGAATAAAACTAGTATTTCAAAAAGTTTCATAGAATCTAATTTTAAGATTTTTTTTTTGCATGGACTTCCATCATAACCTTCCCTCGTAACATATAAAAAGAATCTGAAAAGTTTCGTAGTATTTCGAACAATCCTCGATTTAATTTGATTTTTTGACCGAAACTAGTATAAAATCGTGTAGAATATACTACAATTTTTGACCGAAACTAATATTTCAAAAAGTTTCGTAGAATCTAATTTTGCGATAATTTTTTGCTTGGACTTCCATCCTAACCTTCCCTTGTAACATATAGAAAGAATCTGAAGAGTTTCGTAGCATTTCGAACAATCCTCGATTTAATTTGATTTTTTGACCGAAACGTATAAAATCGTGTAGAATATACTACGATTTTTGACCGAAACTAGTATTTCAAAAAGTTTCACAAAATATAATTTTGAGATAATTTTTTTCTTGGACTTCCACCCTAAACTTCCCTCGTAACATATAGAAAGAATCTGAAAAGTTTCGTAGCATTTCGAAAATTCCTCGATTTAATTTGATTTTTTGACCGAAACTTGTATAAAATAGTGTAGAATATACTAGGCTTAAATAGTCTTTTAGTCCCTGTAAGTTAGCAAGTTTTTGGTTTTCGTCCCTGAAAGTTTTTTTTTTCGGGTTAAGTCCCCACATTTCCAAAACGCGTTGGTTTTAGTCCCTACTGTGAGTTAGACGTTAAAAAAAAAGGGATGTGGCAGACGGCGCTGATGTGGCAGGTCGTTTGGCATTTCTCAATAATCCAAGTGGCATTGTCATTTACACATGTGGCATTGTCATTTTCCTATTTATTCTAGAGGGACCAAATCCAAAATTTTGAGTCACAGTGTTCAAGCTTTCTTCTTCAAGCTTTCTTCTTTCTTCCCTATCGTCTCCAATGGCATCTTCTTCTTCTGCACAATCTCATCACGTTCAAGCACCAGTTTGTGGTTGCAACAGAAGAATGAAATTGTTTATATCAAAAACTGTTGAAAACCCTAATAGAAGATTTTGGAAGTGTCAAAACTCAGGGTTAATGTGTGGATGCAAGTTGTTCATTTGGGATGATGAAATAGAACGAAATCCGGCCAGTGAGCTTAAAATTTCAAGTGGTTGTGAGTGTTCTGAAATGTTGAAGGAGTTTGTTAAGGATATTGAGGTTAAAAAAAAGGAAAAAGTGAAGATTAAGTTGGAGAAGGAAAAAAGAAAAGTGACATTGTTGAAGTTTTTGTTGTTTGGGTCATGGGGGTTCTTCCTTGCTTATCACAAATGGTGATGAATCCCATTTGTTTGTGTCTGTATTTTTGTTTTTGGTTTTTAGTCCCTGTAATATTAATGTATTTTGACATTTGTTCATTACCAAATGATTAATGAAATAGATGTTATGGTTTTGGCTAGTTTATGTATGCAATTATCTTACTCCTCTTTTGAATTGTGCATAAAGTACACCAATTACTTATCACAACAATGCTTTAACTCAAAATACACCCATTGTCATTTTGTTTTTTGTTTTTGTTTTTAGTCCTTGTAATAATAAAGTATTTTTTGAGTTTGGTCCTTGTACATATATATGTGTGCAAAATACTGTAATCAAAATACACCATTTGTAATCAAAATACTGTAATCAAAATACACATTAATGTGTAACATTGTATCATAAAGCACACCATTTTTAATCAAAACATAATACAAAACAACATTTGTAATCAAAACATAATGGTTCAACTGTAATCAAATTACATAATACAAAACAACAAGTCCATTGTATCAGTCAAAACATATGTCTACAGTTTCCATGGTTGTGCAGGGCTACTTCCTTCTCCCTTGAGGTTCTTGCACCTGAGTACCCTTGTTCTATCACTTCTCCTCAACTCTAACTTCCTTGCAACCTTTTGTTTGGGTTGTTTGGGTGGTTTTGCCTAGAAAGACACAATAAACACAATAGAAACAGAATATATTAGGCCAAAGAAAATACATAGATGCCAATTTACAAAACAGAAAACAGACACATTAATAACATTAATAACAGACTCACCTTTTGTTTAGGAAGTGCATTAACATGTTCTTTAGGTGTAGGAACAACCTCTTGAACAGGTGCAGAGAGAATGTAGTTTGGTTGTGAGTCACTAACTCCTTGTGAAGCCATTACAGGTGGAACCTCAACAGTTGGAGGCTGGTCACTAGCAACTTGAGTTGGAGATGGAATTTTGGAACTGAGATCATTGAGATTGGGTTGAGGTTGTGTTGTATCAAAAGCTGCACAAAGATCTGCTGCAAGCATTTCAAAGTCTTGGTCCATATCACATTGTGTATCTTGCTGTTGTTGTTGTTCTGAAGGAGGTTGATCTTGAGGCTGTTGTTGTTGTTCTGAAGGAGGTTCATCTTGAGGCTGTTGTTGTTGTTCACTTGGAGGTTCATCTTGAGGTTGTTGTTGTTGTTCACTTGGAGGTACATCTTGAGGCTGTGGCTGTTGCTGAGTTGGAGGTTCATCCTGAGGCTGTGGCTGTTGCTGAGTTGGAGGTTCATCCTGAGGCTGTGGACCTTTCTTTGGTTTTTTCTGCAAACAGAGTAGCACAATCAATACATATATTAAGAAAACATGATTCATGTCTGTAGCATGAATACATACCTTTCTTTTTCTAGCTTGAGGGTCAGGCACCTGAACTGAACTTGGAGGTACATCTTGATCCTGTGGCTGTTGCTGAGTTGGAGGTTCATCCTGAGGCTGTGGACCTTTCTTTGGTTTTCTCTGCAAACAGAGTAGCACAATTAAAAATTAAATTGGGGGACCAAAATAAAAATAAAAATTAAAATAGAGGGACCAAATTTGGTACCTTTCTTTTTTGAGCTTCAGGGTCTTGCACCTGAACTGAACAGCTTCTTGCATTGTGTCCATTTCCACCACAGTTGGTACAACAATAAGATGTCTGTGTCCTTACCTTGTTTGGGTCTTCATCAGGTTCCCTCCTCCTTAATTTCTTTGGCCTACCAGGGCCTCTTTTGTAGGATGGAGGCAACATTTCCTCAGTTTCTACCTCAGGCCACATGTCTTGGCCATTAATTGGGCTAACATTGAAATCATAGCATGCCACATATGTTTCTTTAGAATAACAGTCATCTACATAGTCTTCTGGTGGTTGGTTTCTATAGCCTAAGGCAGCAACTGCATGTCTACATGGTATGCCTACCAATTCCCAAAAGTTACATGTACAAGTTCTTTTAGAAGTGTCAACTATGAAACTATGTTTGCTATGGATATGTTCAACTTGCCAAATAGTATCCCCAGACCAGTTTGGAAGCCAATTACCAGCATTTTCTACCTCTTTATCTAACCTAAATCTAGGTCTTGGCATTATCCTATGTTCCCACCTATCAACTTTTTCTCTTAAGTTAGAGTTTCTAGTCATAAGGTAGTTTCTAATCCATTCACACATGGTTAAGATTGGTTTATCCCTAGCAACTAGTATTGTGCTATTAAATGCTTCAGATACATTATTCATTAGCACATCACATTTGGGATAGAATGAGAAAGCATGCTTACACCATGATTTTGTAGGTATTTTGATCAACCACTCCCAAGCCTTAGGATGTAATACCTTCAACTCTTTCATTTTTGCTTCCCATGCTTGAATGTATGTGGCCTTTGCTGCAGCCATCATAAAATCCCTGATTTGTGTGCCACCACCAAACTTCTTTTTGAAATTGGCATATAAATGCCTAAGACAAAGCCTGTGCTCAACCCTCTCAAACATCTCTTCAAATACTGGAATTAACCCCTTGAAATCATTACAAGAAAAATAATAAGGGACCAAATCAAAACACAATTACATGACTTAGGGATGAATTTAAAAAAACAAACATTACTTAGGGATGAAGTTAACAAAAAAAGGAATTGATAAGGTACCTTTTGCTGGTCTGAAATGAATACCCATCTTTTGTCTTGTCCAATGTCTTCCAAAAGCAATGTCAGGAACCACCTCCATGACTCCTTTGTCTCAGTCTCACATACACCAAAAGCCAAGGGGTAATATTGGTCGTTAGGGTCCCTTCCAACAGCAACAAGCAAAGTGCCTCCATATTTATTCTTGAGGTGACATCCATCAACACCAATGAATGGCCTGCAAGCAGTAGTGAATCCCTTCTTTACTCCATCAAAGCAAAAATAAAAGCTGCCAAATCTGGGTTGAATTGTGGCACCAACTCTGGTGACATTAATTTTGCAGGTATTCCCTGCATTGACCCTCCTTAATTCTGCAGAATACCTCCACAACAGAGTATATTGCTTTGTTGCATCACCTTCAACCAAACCTTTTGCAATTTGCCTTGCCCTCCATGCCCTGTTCATACTTATACCTACTGAGTAAGTATTCCTAATATCAGAGACAATATCACGAATCTTAATTCCATCAGATGAAGCCATCCTAGCCGCCACAGTCTTTGCAATCCACTTGGAGTTAGCAGTGGTGTTGTTCAAAACCCTACCACACGTGTGAGCACCATACCATTTTTTCATTCTATATGTGTGCTTATTCCCCACTTTACTAACAAGAGCCAAAAACCCACAATTGCCCTTGCAAACTACCCTCACTCTAACCTTGTCATTTTTCACATACTTTATCTCTCTTCCATTTAATACTGACCATTCAGTTATTGCATCCTTAAATTCATGCAAGGAAACAAACTCCAAACCAACTTTGAACTTGTAATCCTTGTGCAATTCCTCCATCTTAAACCTAGGATAATTTGGTCCATCCTCTTTATCTGATGCATCAGGATCACTACTGCCTAGATCTTCACTTAAATAATTAGTGTCAACCAAATCATCCTCAACACTAACTCCACTTGATGAACCCCTAGTAACACCAACATTTCTTATCTTTTTTGGAGTAGCCCTATGTTTCCTTGCAATCTGCTTAATCCTTCTTGATGGTTTCTCTGCAAAGAAAAAGCCATCATCTTTGCCAAGGGCCCTATCTTCCTCACTGTCCTCAAATGATAAACAATTGAAATCACTATCATCACTGTCATCACTGTCATCACTGTCATCACTGTCATCAAGATTATCAGCATTAGCATCAACCTTGGCAGTTTCATCAGCATTTCCTTCATTGACAGCAGCATTATCATTGACAGTTTCATCAGCATTTCCAGCATTATCATTGACTTTTCCAGCATTATCATTCACATTTCCAGCATTAGCATTAACTTTATGCTCAACAAATAAATCCACACTACAACAAGTTTCAACAGCATGTTCATAAATATTAGCTGCATCCCTATCACTAATTAGCCTTGCATGTTTACCCGATACATTGTTATACCACCATAGAGAATAATCAGTGGCCTCAAGGTTGCAAATATCTTTCACAATACCAGTTGCTTCAAAATAGCTCCACCTATCAGGGTCTATCTCTACTTCATCTTTAACCCCACCTAAGTAATACACCACACTATCCCTAACCATCCTTCCCCCATAATGAATGTTCAGTATAAATGTCATACCTGAAGTTGATCAGTCCCGATGGCCTTTGCTGCAGGTCAGTTCCGTCGTCTTCAATGTATGAAGTTTACTTGACAGTTTCCTTGAAAACTCTTCAATGGCTGAAAACCTAACTTTGTAGGGACGATAGTGAGAATGCAAAAATTAACCTTTCATGTTCCATTTTGTGGAAGGAAAATGACAATGCCACATGTGTAAATGACAATGCCACTTGGATTATTGAGAAATGCCAAACGACCTGCCACATCAGCGCCGTCTGCCACATCCCTTTTTTTTTAACGTCTAACTCACAGTAGGGACTAAAACCAACGCGTTTTGGAAATGTGGGGACTTAACCCGAAAAAAAAAACTTTCAGGGACGAAAACCAAAACCTTGCTAACTTACAGGGACTAAAAGACTATTTAAGCCAATATACTATGATTTTTGACCGAAACTAGTATTTCAAAAGGTTTCATAGAATCTAATTTTGAGATAATTTTTTGCTTGGACTTCCATCCTAACCTTCCCTTGTAACATATAGAAAGAATATGAAAAGTTTCGTAGCATTTCAAACAATCCTCGATTTAATTTGATTTTTTGACCGAAACTAGTATAAAATCATGTAGAATATAATACGATTTTTGACCGAAACTAGTATTTCAAAAAGTTTCATAGAATCTAATTTTGAGATAATTTTTTGCATGGACTTCCATCCTAACCTTCCCTCGTAAAATATAGAAAGAATCTGAAAAGTTTCGTAGCATTTCGAACAATCCTTGATTTAATTTGATTTCTTGACCGAAACGTATAAAATCGTGTAGAATATACTATGATTTTTGACCGAAACTAGTATTTCAAAAAGTTTCATAGAATCTAATTTTGAGATAATTTTTTGCTTGGACATCAATCATTTCCTTCCCTCGTAACATATAGAAAGAATCTGAAAAGTTTCGTAGCATTTCGAACAATCCTCGATTTAATTTTATTTTTTAACCGAAACTAGTATAAAATTGTGTAGAATATACTACAATTTTGAACAAAACTAGTATTTCAAAAAGTTTCATAAAATTTAATTTTAAGATTTTTTTTTGCATGGACTTCCATCATAACTTTCCCTCGTAACATATAAAAAGAATCTGAAAAGTTTCGTAGCATTTCGAACAATCCTCGATTTAATTTGATTTTTTGACCGAAACTAGTATAAAATCGTGTAGAATATACTACGATTTTTGACCGAAACTAATATTTCAAAAAGTTTCGTAGAATCTAATTTTGAGGTAATTTTTTGCTTGGATTTCCATCCTAACCTTCCCTCGTAACATATAGAAAGAATCTGAAGAGTTTCGTAGCATTTCGAACAATCCTCGATTTAATTTGATTTTTTGACCGAAACGTATAAAATCGTTAAGAATATACTACGATTTTTGACCGAAACTAGTATTTCAAAAAGTTTCACAGAATATAATTTTGAGATAATTTTTTGCTTGGACTTCCACCCTAAACATCCCTCGTAACATATAGAAAGAATCTGAAAAGTTTCGTAGCATTTCGAAAAATCCTCGATTTAATTTGATTTTTTGACCGAAACTAGTATAAAATCGTGTAGAATATACTACGATTTTTTACCGAAACTAGTGTTTCAAAAAGTTTCGTAGAATCTAATTTTGAGATAATTTTTTTCTTGAACTTCCATCCTATCCTTCCCTCGTAACATATAAAAAGAATCTGAAGAGTTTCGTAGCATTTCGAACAATCCTCGATTTATATTGATTTTTTGACCGAAACGTATAAAATCGTGTAGAATATACTACGACTTTTGACCGAAACTAGTATTTCAAAAAGTTTCATAGAATCTAATTTTGAGATATTTTTTTGCTTGGACTTCCATCCTATCCTTCCCTCGTAACATATAGAAAGAATCTGAAAAGTTTCGTAGTATTTCGAACAATCCTCGATTTTATTTTATTTTTTGACCGAAACTAGTATAAAATTGTGTAGAATATACTACAATTTTGAACAAAACTAGTATTTCAAAAAGTTTCATAGAATCTAATTTTAAGATTTTTTTTGCATGGACTTCCATCATAACCTTCCCTCGTAACATATAAAGAGAATCTGAAAAGTTTCGTAGCATTTCGAACAATCCTCGATTTAATTTGATTTTTTGACCTAAACTAGTATAAAATCGTGTAGAATATACTATGATTTTTTACCGAAACTAATATTTCAAAAAGTTTCGTAGAATCTAATTTTGAGATAATTTTTTGCTTGGACTTCCATCCTAACCTTCCCTCGTAACATATAGAAAGAATATGAAGAGTTTCATAGCATTTCGAAAAATCCTCGATTTAATTTGATTTTTTGACCGAAACGTATAAAATCGTGTAGAATATACTATGATTTTTGACCGAAACTAGTATTTCAAAAAGTTTCACAGAATATAATTTTGAGATAATTTTTTGCTTGGACTTCCACCCTAAACTTCCCTCGTAACATATAGAAAGAATCTGAAAAGTTTCGTAGCATTTCGAAAATTCCTCGATTTAATTTGATTTTTTGACCGAAACTAGTATAAAATCGTGTAGAATATACTATAAAAGAAGGTTTTGAGGGAAATCCATGCAAAAAAATCATCTCAAAGTGATATTATATGAAACTATTCAAAATGCTAGTTTCGATCAAAAGATCATAATATATTATACACTAGTTTATATTAGTTTCGGGCAGAACATTCAAATTAAATCGAGGACTGTTCGAAATGCAACGAAATTTTACATATTCTTTCTATATGTTATGAGGAAAGGTTATGAAGGAAGTTCATGCAAAAAATCATCTCAAAATTAGATTCTATGAAACTTTTCAAAATTTTCGTTTCAGTCAAAAAAAATCATACTATATTACACACTAGTTTATACATGTTTCGGTCAAAAAATCAAATTAAATCGAGGACTGTTTGAAATGCTATGAAACTTTTCAGATTCTTTCTAAATATTACATGGGAAGGTTATGAGGGAGGTCCATGAAAAAATACATCTCAAAATTAGATTACATTAAATATTTCAAAATGCTAGTTTCGGTCAAAAAATCATAATATACACTAGTTTATACTAGTTTTGGTTAAAAAAATTCAAATTAAATAGAGGACTATTCAAAATACTACAAAAGTTTTTAGATCCTTTCTAAATGTTATGAGGGAAGGTTATGAGGGAATCCATGCAAATAAATAATCTCAAAATTAGATTCTACGAAACTTTTCGAAATTTTAGTTTCGGTCAAAAAATCATAATAATACACAAGTTTATTCTAGTTTCGGTCAAAAAATCATATAAAATCGAGGACTAATCGAAATGCTATGAAGCCTTTCAGATCCTTTCTATATGTTATAAGAGAAGGTAATCAAGGAAATCCATGCAAAAAATCATCTCAAAATTATATTATATGAAACTTTTCAAAATGATAGTTTCGGTCAAAATATCATACTATATTATACACTAGTTTATACTAGTTTCGGTAAAAATCAAATTAAATCGAGGATTGTTCGAAATGCGAAGAAATTATTCTAATTCTTTCTATATGTTATGAGGGGTGTCCATGCAAAAAATCATCTCAAAATTAGATTCTATGAAACTTTTCAAAATGTAGTTTCAGTAAAAAAAATCATAATATAGTACACACTAGTTTATACGGGTTTCGGTCAAAAAATCAAATTAAATCGAGGACTGTTCAAAATGTTATGAATATTTTCAGATCCTTTATATATATTACGTGGGAAGGTTAAGAGGAAGGTCCATGCAAAAAAAAATCATCTCAAAATTAGATTATATGAAACATTTCAAAATGCTAGTTTCGACCAAAAAAGCATAATATATTACACTATTTTATACTAGTTTCAGTCAAAAAATCAAATTAAATAGAGGTCTATTTGAAATGCTACCAAACTTTTCATATATTTTCTATATGTTATGAGGGAAGGTTATGAGGGAATCCATGCAAAAAAAAAAATTATCTCAAAATTAGATTCTATGAAACTTTTTGAAATTCTAGTTTCGGTCTAAAAAAACATAATATACTATACACAAGTTTATTCTAGTTTCGGTAATAAAATTAAATTAAATCGAGGACTAATCGAAATGCTATGATACTTTTTTATCCTTTCTATATTTTATAAGAGAAGGTTGTGAGGGAAATACATGCAAAAAATCATCTCAAAATTACATTTTATGAAACTTTTCCAAATGCTAGTTTCGGTCAAAAAAATCATTATTTATTATACACTAGTTTATACTAGTTTCGGTCAAAAAAATCAAATTAAATCGAGAAATGTTCGAAATGCAAAGAAAGTTTTCATATTCTTTCTATATGTTATGAGGGAAGGTGATGAGGGAAGTCCATGCAAAAAATCAACTTAAAATTATATTCTATGAAACTTTTCAAAATGGTAGTTTCAGTCAAAAAATCATAATATATTACACACTAATTTATACGCGTTTCGGTTAAAAAATCAAATTAAATCTAGGACTGTTTGAAATGCTACGAAACTTTTCAGATCCTTTCTATATGTTACATGGGAAGGTTATGAGGGAGGTCCATGCAAAAATACATTTCAAAATTAGTTTATATGAAACATTTCAAAATGTTAGTTTCGGTCAAAAAATCATAATATATTATACTCTAGTTTATATTAGTTTCGGTCAAAAAATCAAATTAAATAGAGGACTGTTCGAAATGCTACAAAACATTTCAGATCCTTTCTATAATTTATGAGGGAAGGTTATTAGGGAATCCATGCAAAAAAAATAATCTTAAAATTAGATTCTAAGAAACTTTTTGAAATGCTAGTTTCGGTCAAAAAGTCATTATATATTATACACAAGTTTATTCTAGTTTCGGTCAAAAAATCAAATTAAATTGAGGACTAGTCGAAATGCTATGAAACTTTTCAGATCCTTTCTATATGTTATAAGAGAAAGTTATGTATGAAATCCATGCAAAACATCATCTCAAAATTATATTATATGAAACTTTTCAAAATGCTAGTTTCGGTCAAAAAATCATAATAAATCGAGGACTGTTCGAAATGCAAAGAAATTATTCAGATTCTTTCTATGATGTTGTTTATGTGGTCGTCGGGGGTCGGTTTTCCTATCGTACGTGAAAAGATTATAAGGCTTCTCCATGCCCGTGGGGACCTGGGTCTTCATTATGTCCCGGGAAAGCGGGCATCGAGGGTCTTCTTCATCGCTCCTCAGGGGTGAGTAGTCTTCGTCCCAAGGGCTTTAGTCACAATGGGGAGATACCCATTGTCGGCTGGTGGGCTGCTTAGGGCGCCCTCTGGCTTTGTTCTTTTTGGGCTCCAAAGAGCGTTGTCCCCGACGAGGAGGGGAACGACCGCGCTTCTTGGCGGCTTCAAGTTGTCGCCTCTCGAGCCAGGGGCAACCTCTGCGCCCATGTTCGTGGTGCGCGATCGTTGGGGTCTCCGTGGAGGAGACATGGTACAACGTTTTGTCTCCAACGCAATGATTCTCTCTTTTTTTTAAAATAGTATGGGATTTATCTGGTTGAGCGTGTTGGACATGATTATGATTGTGGCATCTTCTTCGACGGGTATCGGAATGGGCTCGAAGATGGTCGCGACGTGAAGTTGAGGAACGCCGTTGGCAGCTATTTCAGGGGATGAAGTGGTAGGTTGTCTGTCCCTTGAGTCGACGAGGCCCTGGACGCGGTTGTCATAATGTTCGCTGGTCATGGTGGTTGGTTGAAAGTGATAGTGTGAAGTTTTGGTCTTTTATTTCAAAAGAAGGGGAGAAATTTTATGTTCCCACATACGGCGCCACTGATCTGGCTGATCAGGGGGGACCTTCCTGTGATGGGCAACTTCTACGGTGAAATGGGGGTGTACCTGCAAGATACTATGATGCCAAAGTGAGAAATAGCTTATGGAATGAGCAAATATCGTAAGTAGTTAGGAATAGAATATTTGGCCCTCTAGTGAAATAGGGTATTTATAGTGTGTCCCCAGCGTTGGGCCAAGATTCTTTTCATGGGCTGGATTAGCTAGGCCCAAGGAAGAACTGTTAAGGAATGCGTAGGAGGCTCCTTGGTCCAAGTGCCTCATAATATTAGGAGAAAATAACGAACGCGATTGACGGAATGGAACACACGGGGGGACGTTCTCCCCACGTCCATATTTATTGGGTCTTGGGCCCGTGCTCAACGGATTGGACCTGTGTCCGACATATATTGCGTCGGTCCAGTCCAGAATATATATATATATATATATATATATATATATATATATATATATATATATATATATATATATATATATATATATATATATATATATATATATATATATATATATATATATATGGGAATGTAATTTACTCAAAAATTATTTATTTTACTTAAACAGTCTAATATCATTTAAGAAACTCTTTTGCGGCTCTTATCATTGTCTTTTTACTTAAATACACTTCTAAATAAACTTTAATATTTTCTATTTTTCTTTAAAAAAAGTAAGTCTACCAAAAAAAATTTTTTTACGGGAAGTCTACCAAACTTAAATTTGATGAAATATGTTTTAGAGATTTCTGTTATATTTTTACATTCGAATAAAGATTATATTAAATATGATATGATAGTTTAAGGACTACATTCTTAATTTAATAGTGACCACAAATTGCCTAAAAAATATAGACCCCGAAAAATCTATGAGATGAGACAAATATACCTTTTGGCGCTTGTTAATATTAAACCAAACATAGCATATAGCATATTCTTAAAATGTTGGTAGCTGTTTATCCTTTCTTTTTCATTATTGTATCAGATTGTATGGACCAGTGCCTTTTTATGACACTTAACATAACTTAAACTTTAATCAAGATAAAATCTAAGTCTTTACCATAAGTATACCAAATTTTGCATTCTTTTTTCTGGTGTAAATTTCTATGCATCTATAAAGAAAAACAGTAATTAAAGTTTTCTTGACTTTTTGGTAATTATTTTTTCTTTTTCATTTTTAAAATTGTTATCCAATTTGAGACCGACCGACTAATGCAAGGATATCAATCTCATTGTTCACTAGTGGTAGTCCATTGACCGAGAGTTGCAATGCAAATATACAACAATAACTAAGTTTTATCCTAATAGGTGGGGTAAGTTATAAGAATCTATTTTTGACATAATGTTCTACCAATGATCATGTTTCTATTCAAATCATTAATATTAGAGATCTTTTTTAATAACTTCTCTTATTGTCTCTCTAGGTCTTCCTCTTTCTCGAATTGTTTTCCTTCTCTCCATCTGGTCTACTATCCTTACTACATAATCTATAAGTGTTCTTTCTACATGTACAAACAACCTAAGTCTATTTATCATCATTTTCTCTACTATAGGTGCTTATAGGTGCTACTTGACAATATCTCTAATATTTCATTTCAAATTTTATCCTATTGGATCTTAACACACATCAATCGCAACATCCTCGTCTCTGATACACTTTATTCTCGTGTTAATTTTTAACCGCCCAACATTATGGCTCGTGCAAAAGTGAATGTCTTATCGTAGTCCAATAAACTTTCCTTACAACTTGAGAAGTATATTTGCATCAAATAAAACACCAGATGCCTTTCTCCATTTCAACCACTCAGTTTGAATTTGATGGTTTTATCCTCTTCTATTTCTCCATCATTTTGTATTACATACCCAAGATATTTAAAGCGCTTGACTTGAGGAATGATATGGTCTTCAACTTTCACCTCTAGGTTAGAAACGCTTCGTGTTTTGTTTAACTTACATTCCATATATTTCGTCTTACTCTTGCTTAGGCAAAAAATATGTGTTTCTAAAGCTCGTCTCCAAGTTTTCAACCTCTCATTTTAATCCTCTTTCGACTCTCCAAGAAGGACAATATCATTTGCAAAAAGCATGCATCTCGGCGCTAGTTCTTGGATATGTTCTGTGAGTACATCCAAAATTAAGATAAAAAGGTATGGGTTTGGGGTTGAATCTTGATGCTAACCAATTGTAATGGGAAAATCGTTTGTCTCTGCATCCTTTGTCCAAAGACTAGTTAATACCCTTTCATACATATTTTGGATAGCTCGAATATTTGCAATCCTAGTCTCTTTCTTTTCTAAGGTTTTCCACAAAATCTCTTTGGAAACTCTATCATAAGCCTTCTCCAAGTCAATAAAAATTAAGTGCAGATATTGTTGGTACACCCAATATTGCTCCATCACACGTCGTATACGTAGTAGATAAATCATTTCCATTTTTATATTCCAGACATAAAACCAAATTGATTTTTGGTTACTTAAGTCTCTTTCCTCAATCTCTATTAAATCACACTTTCTCGTAGCTTCATAGTATGACTCATAAGTTTAATCCCCAAATAATTGACACAATTTTGTATGTCCCTTATGTTCTTATAAATTGAAACTAAAGTGTTTCTTCTCCATTCTTCAGGCATGTGTTTTGACCTCATAAATTTATTAAAGATTTTGGTGAGCCACTCGATACCTTTATCTCTGAAATTTATTTCACTGGGGATATATGTTTGACCGTAAGCTTAAACAAAGGTGTTCAACATCTTACACCAGAATAAATAGACAGATGATAAACAAGATGATCAATGTAGAAAGCAATAAAAGGACACTAGGATTTGTTAACCCAGTTCGGTGAAACCACACCAACGTCTGAGGGGCATTCTACCCAAGAAAGGAAATTCATTATCTTTAATTAGTATAATTAGTCTTATATGAACAACAACCCCATGTTGTTTAATGTCTCTTCTTAATCCTAGTGACTTTCTATTTAGGTCTCCCCCTAAATATGAAAACCCTTCTCACTATCTTTCAGTCACTAATCTCAAGTGATCACCTCAATAAACAACTTAGATAATGTTGAATTACAACTTAACTAAACAAATCAACACTATGTCTTTTGATATGA
Source organism: Lathyrus aphaca (assembly GCA_963966055.1). Classification (NCBI taxonomy): domain Eukaryota; kingdom Viridiplantae; phylum Streptophyta; class Magnoliopsida; order Fabales; family Fabaceae; genus Lathyrus; species Lathyrus aphaca. The sequence goes on along the minus strand of OZ014523.1, from coordinate 16,534,390 downwards.
AAGAGGATGCTAGCGTGGTGTACAAGTAACACAAACAAAGTACTTAAATAAAACTTTAATACTATGAATATTCAATAATTTCTCATCTATTTCAAAGATGGAATAGGTTTCTTTTAAATAACAATGCAAACTTTATGCTTTTAGATCAAGTCCAGAATTGTAGAAGATTTTGTTGGATTTTGTTTTTAAATTGTTCCATAAAAGCCTCCAACAAAAGATATGATTTATTTTTAATTCAAATTTAAATCTCCATTTAAATTTTAATGATCACTTCCCATTTAATTGAAAAATACATAAATGCATTACTAAAATATAGCAACAACTGATTGAAACAATTGGAAAATAACGTGCAGAACAACTACAACATTGGTATGTTGACAAGGTTCATATGTTGCACACAAACTGGGATATTTGTTCCCACATGTGTTCTTTCTTCATAAAAACAACTTGAACATACTATGTTATTTTGCATAATGCAGTTTATCCAAAAAGGAACAATAATCTCCTCCTTTGGTAAATTTGGGGAAAACCACACTTTTCAAAACATACAAGATGTGCAACATAACTTGAGCATTAAACACGCCACACACATTCACACAAAGAAAATAACAACACCATCAGAAGTAGCACAATTGGAAAACATGAAATGTGGTTGCTACACAACAACAATGCTACATACAGTCAGGCACATAATCAGTCGCCATGCACACATACACACAATATGTAGTTGTGAGTCAGGTCAAAAGTCATCACACACCAAAACTACTACATATCATGACATTAGATTTAATACACAATCAGGTCAGTTCACACATTCTCAAAGGCCAGATGTCTGGCCAGATGCTCTAGCATATGAGTACAAATTAATATTACATCACTTACACCTTGCAGCACATAAGTTAAACAATGTTCCACAATCATGTTAGTAGTCAGTTGTCAGTTACCCAAAACACATTACTACCACACTATTATCCAGACTACTCCCTTTTTTTGCCATAATTTTGCAACGCTATTAGCACAGTCAGTGAACATATTAGTCAGGAGTAGACACACATCAACCAAGAGTGCAAATGTTGAACATAATGTCATTGAAAACAAAAACCACAATGCTAACAAGCTATTACAGATCCAAAAAAGGCAACAAAGTGTGCCCAACTACAAGGGCCAAAGGAACATAGCAAAAACACCTAGAAAAATCAACCTTCAAACTTGATCTCCAAACCAACCACTTGATTCAATGAAAGTAGCTCAGTCTTCATCAGCATATGAGTCAGAATCATGTGTTTGAACATATATCTCCTTCAAAATTTCCATATTTGTCACAGACTTCTTCCCAATCACAGATGATCCAACTGATGGTTCAGCATGTGTCCTACCTTTGATCCATTTTTCTCCAGAATAACCTTTTTTTATTCTGGAGCCCTAGCCTTCTTCCCAACCTTGTCTTCCGGTACATTTACCTCCTTAGCTTAAGCTTTTCCATATAATTTACTCATTTAGAGAGAAAAATGGAAAAACTTTTATAAGGGAGACCGAACAATATTCTGAGTCCAATGGAGAAAGAAAAAGTTTGAAGTCTAGCTCAATGAAATTTCAAATTACATAAGGTATTTTTTGTTGAATTAAAATAAATTCATCATGAAGCAAATGTATTCAATTACAATTCACATTATGCATATCTTTAGATGCTAAAAAAATATTCACATTTTCATCTCTAATGTTCCTAAGCATTCATGTATCAATACCACTTAATTCAAGCCTTTTCAAAGCATATTTTTCAAAATGTATAAGGTGGTAACTGATTATACAAATCACGTAACTAGTTACAGGTTCATTTAGTTTTTAAAAAATTAAAATGTTTTGCACTGTTTAAGTCAAGTAATCGGTTACTTGATTTAATAAATTGATAACATCATCGTTGTTGTTTGAAATTTGAAAAATTTTATGCACTTGTTAAATCATGTAACCATTTACCTTATTTAAGAAATCGGGTACAAAAAGTAGAATTGTGTCTTTTTATGTTGTCATTCTAAACTATTGCAAACCTTCGTTAAAACATCTCAAACTTATGCATCTTTTCATAGAGATTTCTTAGGATGAATTTAAGAAAAAATATATCAGTTTTTAAATTACCTCTTTCATTCAAATTTAAATAGAATTCAAAACTATTTTAAGTGATTCATTCATCCAAAACCTTAAAACTTTTTCCTGCATAAATTGTCATATCTTTGCAAAAATATTATGAGCAATTAAGGTTATTATATTTGAATTGCACATTGAAAGAGAGCGTCAATTTTATGTATTGGAATTGATTCAAAAATATTTTATATATTCAAAATCTGTTAAAAGTGTGTTGTGGCTTAATCATCAAGTTTATGGTGATAAGTTGTTTGTTGTAAAAGGTTATTTGATTTAGGGAGATTCAAATTCCATCATAGTATTTGGTATTTATTGTAAAGGGTTCTATAATTTGAAGAGAATCAAAGTTCGTCATAAGTTTGGTGTTTATGTTAGAAGATTATAAGAGAGGTCTTGGTGTGAGACGTGTACAAAGATCTAACATAGTGAAAAATCTTTCAAGAGGTGAAGGGACTAGATGTACCCTTAGTTGATAATGGGAACTAGGATAATTCTATGTGTTCATTTATTTTACAACACTTTAATTTTTAAGAAAAATCTGGAAACCTTAATTCCAGATTTTGTTGTGGATTTATTTTACAGCACTTTAATTTTTAAGAAAAATCTGGAAACCTTGATGTTAGAAGATTGTAAGAGAGATCTTGGTGTCAGACGTGTACAAAGATCTAACATAGCGAAAAATCTTTCAAGATGTGAAGGGATTAGATGTACCCTTGGTTGATACACCCTAAACCTTAATTCCCCCTTAACACCCCCCCCCCCCCCCCCCCAAGGTTGCATGTCATACTAACATTACTAATATTCTGAACATGGAATCTTTATTTTGCATGGCCGTCTCTTGTCCCCCTGTCGGTGGGGGATCCGTTCTCGGGTCGTCACTTGCGTCTTATGGCCTGTCCTCTAAGCACCTTTTGAAGGCAGGGAGTGTGACAACGTACACGTTTCCCTTTACTCCGTAGGCCTTCTCATCAGCTTGATCGAACTACCTTTGTGTGTTATTTCAACATTTCTAATTGATGATGGAGTCCCCAGCTCGAGAATATAATTATTGAAATCATCTCTTTCATCATTTGGAACATTTTACAAACAAGAATTTAGCTCAGATTAGCTCAGATTCAATGGCACACAAATAAAATTTGACAGAGCTTAGAGACATAAAAAAATTGATTCACGACATAACTACCACACTGAAAATTACATATGTACTCGTTGATACGGGAATTCACTATCCTAAAACACTTTGATATCAAATGTCAACTCCCTCATGCATCCTAAATCAAGCACATTAATTAGAAATTTCCATAACCTCGTTTGGTTAAATGTATTAGAAATAGGATGTCTCGTGGATATCCTGGCCTTAGAAGTTGTAGAGGAGTTTTTCATGATTCGTTGAACACCTACTTAGATGAATTTTTAGCAAACATATGCATTACAAGCTCTTTTTAGACTGAATCATTCTTATTGTAGAGCATGCTTCAATGAGAAGAAGGAATCAAGTATGACTTTGAAGTAAATATATACCTATCATACATGAGCATTTACTAATGCTACCATTGTCTGTTTCTATACAAATGAAAAATTATCAAATGCGAATATTTACATTCAAGATGAGATTTGGTGGGACTTCATTCCTATTGTATTAATGTTATCCAATTTTGAGACCGACTAATGCAATTCTGCTATATTAAAATACACCAGAATTCCAAGATGAAACTCTGAAAAAATTATTACTATAAAATAAAAATTGCAAAATTTTTGAACAATGACAATTGCAAATATAAAAATACAATAATCATTTATTACACGAAGTTGTTATTTCAAGCAAGGTGAAAGATGAAAGCCATAATAGAAGGTACAATAGTTATTCAAAACACAAACATTAGGCATAACATAATTCAAGAACATAACTAGTGTTTACCATTGAAGGTACTTATTTCAACTAGACATAATTCAGCAAATTTTCACCAATCACTGAATTTATTCACTTAGAACATTGTTGTTGTTACTGTAAAACAACACATTCTTGCGAACCAGTCACCACCGCAGAGTATGTGCTTGTGTCGTCGATTGCATCGTCTTTAGGAAGACATTCAATATTGTTTTCATCCGATTCTTCAGTTAAGGCAATTGCTTCAAAGATAAGAGCTTTGACTTCTTGAAACCTCTCTTCGGAGAGTGAAACTTCAGCAAGAAGCCTCCAAGCGTTGGCCTCAGACGCCTCGTCGAAATCCTTTTTCCTCTTTAGAACCATGTGGCCACTAATCTCCCACACTGCAGGATTCACTTGTGTGTCGAGAAGCTCAGCATTCACTTCTCCAAGAGCTTGTTTCTCTGCATAACACTGTTTCAAAATTATTTGTTAGAAATAGTGTTTATACATAAGCACTTATATAATAAGCGCCTTACATAGGAACTTAGTCTGATATTTGCTTTACCTGTGGTAAGAGAAACACTTGTGTTCCGCAGTCAGAAATAAGAACATTGTAAGGTATGTTGTTGTTTTGTAGGGAGATACAAGCATCTGAAACAACTTTTGATAAATCTTCGAGTGTGTCGCCGCCCTCGAAGACAAGACCTCGAACCGGATATTTCAACAATTCAGACATCTTCACTCCACCATTCAAAGTTGCAATTTTCTTAGTGGGTGCTTTCTCGATAGGAAAGGGCATAGCCAAATAATAAGCCTGCATATGTCAAACAAAAACACCAAATTCCAATCAGATTAATGACATGGAACAATGACACGCAATGAAATTACCAAACAAAGACCATTAAGGTAGTAGAAATCTCGAGATATTCTAGACAGAAACGCGATAGAATAAGCTTTAGTGTTCAGTACCTGGAAGTGGAGATGGTTAATAGTTGCAAAAGCACCGAGGCTGTTGTAACCCAGTCGGAAATATGGATTAGCGGCTTCAGCTGCCATGTGAAGAGCAAGCAAGAAGCTCTCGTGATCAATCCTTTGAGGCAAACACTCGAAAATGCGAGGAATCAGCAAAACATGCCCGTATTCAATAGGACTAACCTGTTATCAAGAAAACAAACAAACATCGTATAAAACATCTAGTCTAGCTTGATGAACCAATAACAAGGATAGAATCTGAACAAGAACTAAGAATCTTACGTTGATGGCAACGAAACTTGGAGAATTGTCAACATCAATCGGAGCATTTGGATGGAACTGGACTTCACCGTCTTCACTAGCCTCAAATTGAAACAGAACCTCCTCTTGTCCAATTTTAGTGAAGTTGAATTTGTTTCCATCAAAAGGCTGAAGAACCTTATCGACTCTGAACTCGGTTGGTCTCTTCTTGAGGTGACGACCCTCGTTCAACTGAGCAATGAAACCACACTCACCCGGAATCACCTATACCAAAATTACCACAAAAACACATCTTAACTAAGCTCATACACCAAATCTTTTCATCCCCAAAAAGCACAACACAAAGAATCAAAGTATTTTGATGCATCTCCAATAAGCACAACACAAAGAACAAAGAATCATAGTATATTCATGCATCTCCAATAAGCACAACACAAAGAACAAAGAATCATAGTATATTCATGCATCTCCCATAAGCACAACACAAAGAACAAAGAATCATAGTATATTCATGCATCTCCAAAAAGCACAGCACAAAGAACAAAGAATCATAGTATATTCATGCATCTCCAAAAAGCACAGCACAATACACACAAACCCACAAAAACAATGAAAGAATCAAAGTATCAAACCTTGGTTTCACAGGCGGTAACATCATAGCGAAAAAGTCCTCTTTGAACGCGATCTTCCCACTGAAATAACACGGTAAGAGACCATTAACACAAACATAAAAAAAAATCAAAACTTCAGAATCATTCATTCTCCATAATCAAAATTCAACAATCACCTCTCCAAGAACAAGTGAGTCCAAAAAGGCCAAAGGAAGCTCCTCTTGGCACTTCTCAACCACCAAATCCTTTCCACCAACTTTGTTACTCTTCGTAAAAGCATACAAAGGAAGCTTCGCATCTATCCACAAAACCAAAACCACAAATAAATAAACTAAACAATAATACATGCATGGCGATAACAAAAAAATAAAAATAAAAAATACAAATACCTTGAATACAGCAAGCTTTGAGACAGTTCCGACCACAACCTCCGACAGTACGAGGAGCCTCAGAACCCTCCTCTTTTTGATAATTCGAAACAACCGTAGGAACCCTTTTGATTTTCAGCATCATTTTCACAAACAAACACAAAAAAAACTCTCTTTTTTTTGTATTTTAAGATTCAACAAGAAGAAGAAGAAGAACAGCAACAACAATAACAGCAAAAAGAAACAGAAGTACCTTCAAGGAAATCTAAGTTAAAAGGTTTATAAGAAGAAACTAGAAGAAAGAGAGAGAGGAGGAGGAAGCAAAGAAAGCACCACCACCGGCAAGGAAGAGGAGATCGGAGGGGCTACCACCTTCAGAAGGCAGAGCACCACGACCACCGTGCGGCGAAGGGTTAGTAGGAGTTAAAGAAGAACCCTTACGTCGAGAAGTGCGGGCATGAGAAAGAGAGCGATAAACTCTAAGAAAAGCCGTGATGTCTACAACGCGTCAACACAGGGTGAATACCCAAACATTCAAAGATTTTGATGAAGAAAGTGATGATAATACAGATTCTGAAATATAGAAGAAAGATAGTGAAGATATGTGGATGATGAAGAAAAGGAAGTGGAGATTGTAAATGGTTATATAGATAAGAAGAGATGAAGAAAATGTGGCTATGAATGAAGAAAAAAAAGTTGCACGAATTATGAATGGGTCAGTAGTGTTAAGAAAGAGACAAAGCGAAAGGAAAAAGAGGTTTCGGTTGATGTGTTGTCTGTTTTTTTTGTTAGAGGCTGCTACTATGTATTTTTTTTATTTTTTTTATTGTATTTATGTATTTGATATTTTTTAATTGGTTAAAATTTTAAATTAAATATTTTTTATTTAATACTATTATAAATTAAAAATTATATTTAAATTTAAATATTTTTATTTTGATTCAACTATTGAAAAAATGTTGAATATGTAATTACAGTGGATCTGATCTTCATTGATGGATGATTATTATATAAGTATTTATTTTTATAGAATGAAATAAAATTATTATATGCCTAAAATCATTGGAATAAAAGTTAATTAAATTATTAAATAAGTATTTTTTTTCTAGAATAAAATATTATATTATTATCATAAAAGTGTTTAAAAGATTGATGTATTTAGTCTTAATTTAAGTGAATTGCTACGAATGGCTGCTTCTTTCTTTATGGATGGACCATTTTGGTGGTTTGGTTTGACTGATACTGTAAGGAAATAGTATTAATTAATGAACACTTTTTCCAAAATATTGGAAAAGTTAATGTATTTGGTTTTTTTTAGTAGTTGTTTATATTTGAATCTAGAAGGAGTACAAATAAATTATACAACATCTTTGAAATTTGATTAATTTATTTAATTAGATTATTAATATTTTTATTTAATTATTTAATATGAGGTTTGGTGGGATGAAGCGAAATTTGATTAATTTATTTAATTAGATTATTAATATTTTTATTTAATTATTTAATATGAGGTTTGGTGGGATGAAGCGAAAGATTTAGTGGGATGGTACGTTTTGTTATGCCTATATTGATTTTAATTTAGTGTTTTTTTTTTATTTTAGTTTTTGATTTGTTTGATGTTAATAGGTTAGGATATATATATATATATATATATATATATATATATATATATATATATATATATATATATATATATATATATATATATATATATATTTATTTATTTATTTTACGTTGATTTTTATCATGGGGGATATTTTGTTGGTGACAAATATGAAGGGGGAAGTGTAAAATTGGAAGTGCGATGGTAATAGATGGAGTTACTTCGAGATTTTGGGAGTTGTTAAAAAGATTAAGTATCCAGGGGTTCTTGAAATCTGGTACGACTTTGCTGGAACATTGAAGGCTCTAGAAAATGAGTTTGGTGTAATAGAAGCATTGAACTAGTCCAAGACTAAGGGTAAGGTTAACATACGCATTGTTCATCCTATTTCTCAACTTGAAATACTAGTTACCCTCCTGAGCCCAAAGATGATGATGTTACAAATGCCCAACTTGAGGATGTTACTGAGGCCCAACCCGAGGATGTTAAAGAACAATATTGTAGATTGTATGACTACACACATGAACTTTTGAGGTCTAACCCAAACAACTCCATCAAGATGAATGTCAAAGCAACTGAACAACAACCACAAGAAATTGAAGAACAACCTGAAGAATATGTGAGTAGGCCATTACTACCAAGTTTCCACGTATTATATATGTGCCTTGATGCCTGCAAGAGAAGTTTTAGTTTTTGTAGACCAATAATTGGGGTTGATGGATGTTTTCTCAAGCGCAATTATGGAGGTTAGATTCTTGCAGTTGTTGGTAGAGACCTCGATAATCAAATGTTACCCATTGAAATAGTTGTAGTTAAAGTAGAGACCAAGGACTCTTGGGCATGGTTTTTTGATTTGTTATTTCAAGATTTGGGAGGACCAGAAGTGTGCAAGAACATTACTTTCATTTCAGACCAGCAGAAGGTAACATATATTTCCTTACTTATTTAAAATTGTAACAAGTGGGTCCTTAATGTTTTTCAATTGTAATATGTAGGTCCTTAATGTTTTAAATTGTAACTAGTAGGCCCTTAATGTTTCTAAATTGTAACTAGTAGGTCTTTAATGTTTTTAAATTATAGCTAGTAGGTCCTTAATGTTTTTAAATTGTAACTAGTCGGTCTTTAATTTTTTTAAATTGTAACATAGTGAGTTTATACATTTATCAGGGGTTGTTACTTGCAATAGAGGAATTGTTACCTGGAGTTGATCAAAGATTCTGTGTTAGACACTTGTATAGAAATTTCAGAAAAAAGATTCCAAGAAAACAATTGAAGGAATTAATATGGATGGCATCCAAGGCTACATATCCCCAATCATGGGAAAGGGAAATGAGGGAGATTAGGAAAGTTAATGATGAGGCATTCAAACACTTGTGGAAGATTCCCCCTAGATTCTGGAGTAAGTCACAGTTCAAGTATAGTACAAAAAGTGATGTGTTGGTGAACAATATGTCTGAAACTTTTAATAGTGTTATAATTGGACCAAGATAAAAGTTAATTGTAACAATGTTAGAGGAGATCGGAGTATAACTCATGGGAAGATGGGCAACTAATAGAGCCAAAATTGAAGATTATAATGACTATGTACTTCCAAGAATTAAGAAAGTGCTTGAAAGAAAGCAAGAAATCTCAAGATTCTTTATAGCAAGGTATTCAGTAATTAATTATGTCAACAAATTCATTAATTCGGGTATTAACAAAGTTAGTGTATTTCATTTGTTTATAGGTTATCGGGTGACAAGATTTATGAAGTAAGGCATACAAGTGTGACTGGAGAGAAATACATAGTCGATCTTAAGAGGTTTGAGTGCTCATGCAGGCATTGGATGCTTACTGGAATTCCATGCTACCATGGAATTTGTTACATCCAAGGTAGATTTGAAGACCCAGCTGAGTACATTCTTTCTTATTATAGGAAGGAAAATTACCAAGCTTGCTACCAACCATTGATATATCCAATAAATGGGAAAAAGTTGTGGGAATTGACACCATATCCTTACATACTTCTAGAATGGAACGTGGGAGGCCAAAAAGAAGCAGAAATAAAGATGTTGATGAAAAGAGGAAGGGTGCAAGAAATGTTTTGAGAAAGGGATTACCGAATAAGTGCTCAATATGTGGTATTTCTGGACACAATAAATCATCATGTCCATTTGTACCAAGACAATTTCAACCTTCAAATGTTCCATCTCAACCTACCAATGTTCCATCTAAAACAGCCACCAATGTTCCATCTCAAACAACCACCTATGTTCCATCTCAAACAGACACCATTATAGTTCCAACAGTCCAATCTCAACCAACTAAAATAATTCAAACTAGGGAATCCCAAAGTGCCACCACTACAGTTTCAACAGTCCAATCCCAACCAACTAAAACAGTTCAAACTAGGCAATCCCAAAGTGCTACCACTTCAGTTCCAACTGTCTAATCCCAATAGTCTCAAGGAATTCAAATTGGGAGATCAGTAGCCTCACAAAGATTCAAACAATGCAATTTATCACAGTTTCTCCACTACTTGCCATGAGAAGGGCCAGACAGGGACCAACATCAATCCAGCCACCAACAAGTCAGATGCCAAAGCTACCTATTAAGAGAAAAGCCAAATAGAATGTTATCAATGTAGTCTATTTTGGAACCTAAATATGTATTTTGTAACTCTGATATAACTAGGTATTTTGAGAATCTTTTGGATCTTACAACAATATTTTGAGATGTTATAACAATATTTTGGTAATCTGTATAATTCTATTATGATTCTGCATTATTATGGGTTGTGTTATAATTCTGTTATGATTATGCATTATTATAACTTGTGTTATAACAATGATTAATTTGTAATAAACAGGTCCTATATATTTTTTAATTGTAACCAACATGTCTTATTTCTTTTTAAACTGTAACAAATTGGTCGTGTGTCTTTTTTAACTGTAACAAATTGGTCCTTCAAGTTTTATTAGTTGTAACACAAATGTGTCTTGCTGTAACAAGACTGGTATACAAGTGCAACACAAATACCAGAGATGTAAAACAAATTACACATATTTCCAATTGTCATCAACTTTTACATTAAACTACCAAAAGTCATGTATTGCAACATTAACATCAAAATTTACTAACATCATCACTTTTTAACCAACATACACATCAAGACTACAAAAACCAAAACTAAACAAATTATGACATAATGTAATCCGGTGAACTGACTTTAAACCATGTTGCGGATAGCAAGAGTCGCCACCGACTTTTATTTTATCCATAAGGAAAGGTTATAAAAGAACAGGAAAGACCTTAGAGAATATTTTGGGTCCGGGGGGTAGGTTATGAAAAGGGAAGGTGTTAGCACCCTTTTCATCCATGGTTATCCATGGGCTCTTAGGTACTTAAGTTCACTTTTGAATTGTTTTGAAAGTGTAGTGTGTGAATAGCAAAAATTTCAGAATAGTTTAATAATAATCCATGTATGGATGTGTAAGAAACTTGTTTGAAAATTTTGTTGGAAATTTATTTAGGCGTGAAAAAGTTTTGAAATGAGCTTAAGTACTTAGGAGTAACTTACCCTAATGTTTAAAGGTCTTTCTTATTCTTTATCCTTTCCTTAGTAAGACTATCCCTACTATAATGGAGTAGGTAGTCCTTACTTTGGATGTTTGAGAGACATTTGAGGGACAACTTGATTTTGAAGGCAATGGTGGGGTGTATTAAGCATATATAAGGGACTATCATCATTTATTCGAAGGGACTCGATCCGTGAGGCAACCATAAGGGACTTTGATGATTTTTTATTTGAGGGACTTGCTTTATACACCCCACTTAACCATTATTCGTAGGCAACGAGAGGGATATCCTTAGAAAGTGAGACGGCGATTAAAATCGACTTACGTGTGTGAAGTGTTTAATTTAATTATCTTTATTTAAAAATGATCTAAATTTATTTTAATATTACATACATGTTGTTACACTCCCTAATTACTAACCATAATAATAATTAAAATTACAACCGGGAAACAATTACAACAAATTAAAATAACAAGCAAAATATTAAGCAAAATAAATATTAAATAAACAATAAATAATAAATATAAGGGGTTAGTAAATAAAATTAGCAAAATAATAATAATAAACACAATTAAATTATAAAGGGGTTAGTGGTAATAATAAATAATATAAAATTAATAAAGCAAAATAATATGGTTAGTAAAATAATAATGAGAATAATTAGAATAAGGTTAGAAACATAAAAATAAATATTAACATGGTTAGTAACAAAAATTAATTAAAAGATTATTAAAATTATAATAAACAAAATTAATAACAAATTAATAGTAATAATAAAAAACCAAAAATAATATCAAAAGAAATTAACATGCATAACTAGTAAAATTTTTTTTAATTCATATACTAATTATTAAACTATTTTTCAAATGTATTATAAACATATATTTATACTTATACACATATTATAAGAAAAAAGATCATGTTAAAATTTAATTCTACAAATTATTTTTAATCATATACAAAAATATAATTATCCTAAATTAAATTATGTCTAAATACTAAAAGAGAATTAATTTGATTTATAAACTTATATTTACAAAATAAAAAAAACAGAATTAAATTTTTATTTAGAAAAATATTTTAGGGTTTCATAAAATTAGGGCCTTATTTTTAGGGTTTGTGAAAATTAGGGCTAACTTATATATAAAAGTTTATTTTTTTTTTAATAATCATACAATAATATCTTAATTAATATAAACTATACAAATGAAATTAAAATTAAAGAAAATCAAGAGTTTTTATATTTTTTTTCTAGAAAAATTGTTTTAAGAGTAATTTAGATTATATAATATATATACATAGAATTATATAGAAAATTAGAACTAGGTTTATTTTTTTAGGATTTTTAATATAAGGTATATATTATAATTTATTTACATAAAGTAAAAACATAGTTTATGAGAAATTTATATTCTAGAAAACAAATATGCATGGTTATTATTTATTTATCATTTTGAAACATAGATTCATAGGTTTATATTTAATTTAATATTATAATATCTAAAAAACAAATAAAAGAAAACATATTAAAAAACTTACCTGACTGGGATTTGAACCCAGGTCAGTTTGATTACAAGCAAGAGGAATCACCACCAAGCCACCACACGCGCGAGTGAAAGAAAGGAGAGAGTAATTGTTTTTGTGCGTTGCCTTTGAAACCCAGGAAAAACAAAGAAATAAAACAAAAAAAAAGGCCTGGGGTTGGATTCGTTCCCAGGACCTTATGTATGCAAGCTAATACGCGCTACCGCCTGGCTGGGAGAGCCCTTCTGATAATACATCAACCACAATATAATATATGTAATACATAATAATTAAAATGGTAAAACAAACAAAAGTGATGGAACCAGGATTCGAACCCAGGTTCATAAACAACCTACGCGCACAAGCACCTTTCCACCAGGCCAAACAACATCATCTGAAATAATATGAAAATAAAATCATAAAATATTATATTAATATTTTAAATTTCCAGACGCGCGCCACCTGCATCTTCTTCCTCAAAATACCTGCGATTTTTGCTATGAATTTATCTATGAAATTTCCTGCGAAATTCAAAATACAAGAACCTACGAAAATTGGATTATCACTAAAGCAGTAAAATTTCTCAAAATTAATGACTGTTTCATGATCCCCAGAGTTCACTTGGTTGTTCTATGTCCTTATAATTTGTTTATATTAGGTTTAATGTAAAGCCCTCATCTTATGGCCGAAACCCTAACCATGGTGACTTCTCCAACCTGCATCGAAACTTCAATTAAACCATCCAGAATCAATCAAGAGCTTCATACAAACACAAAACAATGATCACAAGACATTAAAATCCACTCAATATGCAAAATCGAAAAATTGAAATATAATGAACATTATGAATTCGGGTTGTGCCATATATGGTGTTTCAGATGCGAATGATCATTGGGAATGATTCAATGATGTCTCAGAAACACGTTTCAACCTTCAAATTGGTTCAAAAAGGCTTGAATGGAGAAATCCGATTTTTGAGTTTGTGATGAATTTTGACAACTTGAACTTACTCTTGGAGGCTGGAATCCGTGCCTCAGCATTAGGTTTGTGTTAAGTATATATAGGTGATTGATTTAGGTCAGAAACAAGGCTTGGTTATGTGAAAATTTGGATCAAAAAATATTGAAAAAGATCAAGTGTTCAAAGTCAAATATTTGGTCATAAGGTCTTGCTATTTTGGGAGGGATCTCATGATTTCCTTCTCCTTTGACTCCAATCACACTTTATGATTTTCTAGATTCAATCACAAAAATATCTTTTCATGTTTAATATTTTTTTTAAATTTAAAATGATTTAAAATGTAATAAATCATAATAAATTAATAAAATAAAATAAAAAATATGAAAATATCATGATAATTTCGTGCAAACCATTATGAAGTGGATTGGGTCATAATTTGAGTGGCCCATTTGAAAAGAAATGATTTTGAACCTCCCTTTTCAACATAAACCATCACAAAATTTCTTAACTTTGCAAAGGCACATCTCCCTCAATTTTAAGGGTATGAGGGTGTTCTTGGACTTTTTGGAAAGCTTGAAGAGTCCTCTAAACAACCCCATTGGTTTCAGGTCCATATCATTTACCAATCTCAAGTTATGCCCTTTTGAAGTTGTTGACTTTTTGTTGACTTTTGAAATGACCTATAATGTCCTAGATCATATCTTTCAAATGAAGCATTTTTGGGCTTAACCTTCAACATCAAAGTTGTAGGGAATTCAATTTCATTCAAAATGAGCTTTGGATGGAGACTTGGTGATGAAGTATGTGAAAGTTATGCCTGGTCAAAGTTCAGTTGACTTTTATTGAGGAAACCCTAATTTAGAAACTCCTGATTATTGATGATCTGGAATCTCCTTGAGGAATCATGATCAACCCTTGATCAAATGATGAATTTTATTTCATATACTTGATGTTGGCAAAAAATCATGAAGTTTGACTTTGGTTTGACCACAGTTGACCTCAGTTTGACTTTTTAACTGCATTGACTGATTTTGACTTATCTGATCATCTGACTGAGCAAACCTTTGAGAAAAGTCTTGAAACTTGACATGGGGGTTCTTACACACATATAAGATGTTATGAAACTCACTTGAGGCATTGGAAGTCCACTTAGCCTGATTAAAGTCAAAACCCTAGTTTAGGATGCACTGCTTAGGAGATGCATTGTCTGAGGGAATTGTCAACTTCTTTGACCAATTGTGAACTTTGTGAACCTTGTGAATCTTCATAAACTGTCTTGTGAACCTCATGGGAGGTATTGTGAAGCTTGTGAACCTTGTGAACCTCATGAAGGGGCTTTGTAGACCTCATAAACCTCAGGAAAGCTTTGTAACCATTGTGAAACTTGTGAACCTTGTGAACCTTCAAGAAGTGACTTGTAAACTTCATGAACTTCATGGAAGGTCTTGTAAATGTTGAGAAGCTTGTGAACCTTGTGAACCTTCATAAAGTAACTTGTGGACTTCATGAACCTCATGAAAGGTTATGGGAATGTTGAGAAACTTGTGAACCTTGTGAACCTTCATAAAGTAACTTGTAGACTTCAGGAACCTCATGAAAGGTTATGCAAGTGTTGGAGAACTTGTGAACCTTGTGAACCTTCTTAGAACACAAAGTCTTGTATTGTGAGGGCAAATTTTGGGGTGCAACAGCTGCCCCTGTTCAATTTTCTGAAACCTGAGGGGTTAGATTGGTATATTTGCCAGTCGTGACCTGGAAGGTTGAAGGGGATTGAACACAAAAGCCCAAAAATTTGCACTCACCAGTGCATAGAGTGATATTGATAGTTGAACATGATTGAGTGGGCTTAAAGATGCCACTAGGGGAAAGTTCTTCAGCAGTATAATGAGAGCTGTCAGGAGTCAAGAGTAATACTGATGTAACAGCATGTCTTCATGAGGATAGAGCAATCAATAATGATAACCCTAAAGCAGTCTTGAAGAAATAATATGATTTCAGGAGGATAGAGCAATCAATAATGATAACTCTAAAGCAGTCTTGAAATAATAAGATGATATGTCTTCAGGAGGATAGAGCAATCAGTAACTCTAAAGCAGTCTTGAAGAAATAATATGATTTCAGGAGGATAGAGCAATCAATAATGATAACTCTAAAGCAGTCTTGAAATAATGGCTTCAGGAGGATAGAGCAACCAATAATGATAACTCCAAAGCAGTCTTGAAGTAATGGCTTCAGGAGGATAGAGCAATCAATAATGACAACTCCAAAGCAGTCTTGAAGTAATGGCTTCAGGAGGATAGAGCAATCAATAATGATAACTCCAAAGCAGTCTTGAAGTAATGGCTTCAGGAGGATAGAGCAACCAATAGCTCTAAAGCAGTCTTGAAGTAATGGCTTCAGGAGGATAGAGCAATCAACAATGATAACTCTAAAGCAGTCTTGAAGTAATGGTTTCAGGAGGATAGAGCAATCAATAATGATAACTCTAAAGCAGTCTTGAAATAATGGCTTCAGGAGGATAGAGCAACCAATAATGATAACTCCAAAGCAGTCTTGAAGTAATGGCTTCAGGAGGATAGAGCAATCAATAATGATAACTCCAAAGCAGTCTTGAAGTAATGGCTTCAGGAGGATAGAGCAATCAATAATGATAACTCCAAAGCAGTCTTGAAGTAATGGCTTCAGGAGGATAGAGCAATCAATAATGATAACTCCAAAGCAGTCTTGAAGTAATGGCTTCAGGAGGATAGAGCAATCAATAATGATAACTCCAAAGCAGTCTTGAAGTCATGAGAAGTTATCAGGAGGATAAAGTAACCCTGAGGTTACAATAAAGCAGTCCCAAAGAAGCTCATCAGGAGGATAAAGTAACACTAAGGTTACAATAAAGCAGTCCTGGAGACCATAATTTTGTTTGTTGGATGATTAACCTGGAACAAGGTAGCTTACTGTATAAATAGTATTAGTTTATGCATTATGTATGCATGTATAATATGATGCACTTAAGTAATGTACTATATGTCTATGAATATGTATGCTATGGTATGATATAAATGATGTATGTATGATATGATACTGCCGAGACCGTCTGGATATCTTGTATAACAACTGCTGGCCAGGGAAAATAAATCCCGATTTGTTGTTGAAGAATATATAACCCTCCGTCTGCTGGGGATAATAATGTATAGATATAACCTCCCGTTGTTGGGGATGGTAAGGTATATATAACCTTCGTCTTCGTTTGATAGTAGGGTAAGTATAACATCCCATCTTCGTTCGTCGTACCCTTATTGGAAAGTGATTTCCCGTATATCCGTATGAGGATAAAAGAGATGGATATAAATTCCAGGGGAGTTGAAACTTTATGAAGATGGATTCGTCCTACTGAGGGTTTATAACCGTCTTGTAAAGGTGAACCGGCGAAGCTTCGTTGAAATCCTTCCCTCGTTCGCCCTTAGTAAATACTATTACTGCATTTTCATGCATTTCTGGTAAACATCAATCATATTAAGCATACATGCATTTCTGGTAAACATCAATCATATTCAAAAGCATACATACATTCAAACACAACCAATGGACGTTTCACTTATGTAAATAGGGTAAAAGTAAATCTGGATTCAGAGGGAAAAGTAAAGCTGAACTTGAAAACAGAATCGTTTCAACTTCGAGAGTGTATAACCAATTGGATCTAGAGCTCCTGAAATTCTTTAACTTTCCTGAGTACCTTCCCAGAAATCCTCATAGCTGGATCTGAAGACATGATACTGACACCATCTGATACTACTGGCATAGACAATCAATTTCCATCATGGTTTCAGCTGAGAATCCAATATCAAGGTAATACAATGAGAGGAATGTGTCTTCAAACTGTGATGGACCATATATGCTCCGGCTACTAGATTTGAAAAGAAAGCATTGCCCCTTGGTTGAGGATGAATTGTCTCATAATGGAAGTATCTGAATGTAGTTACCTCAAGAGAAACAAACAGAATGCCCCATAAGCATATGCCCCTGGCATTGTGAACTCTGTAATGTCACCTTTGGCACTTCAGATAGATGAGGAGATCTGTCTCTGGCTGCTTAAACATAGTTGAATCTTGTCCTAATTGCCCCAAATGAGTTAGGAAGTATCATGGCCTGCCCCCTTGATTGGGAGATAATGACTATGCCCCTTTGTATACATGGACTTTGATCCAGGAAGCAACTTTGTTTATCGGAAGGACTTTGAACATTCATCCTGTAAGTTTCTCTATTTATCAAACACTCAAGTATATGTAAACAGATATGTTCAAAAATGCAATGCTTATGTCTGTCTTGAAATTTTGAAAAAAGAGTTATTTTAGAACAACATTTTTTGTGAAAACTGTGATATTAACTCAAGTTTTATAATAAGCCCTAAAGGAGTCAGGATACCTTTTTGTAACAGTACGCTTTCGAACTAACCATGCTTCAGTTAGGACTTTTAAAGGGTTGTAACGTGGCCTGGTTCATGGTTTAAGAAACAAAGGATAAAGGCTCAAATTTTATTTGTACCCAACCCAATCTCCATGATGTTCTTCAGTCCTATGCTCAGTTAACTCATACATTGAAGTTCCATAGCAGTTTGGAGTTGTAACACCAATATTTGTGATGGTTCAGAAACCCAAAATTTATTTGAACATTCAGCCATCTTTCTTTGTTGAGGGTTCATAGTGACCTCTTCTTTTTTTTCTTTTGATTTTATTATCCCTTCTTTTTGCCTGAACTGCTTATTTCAAGGTTACAGTCAGCGGGATGTCTTAATGTTTTACTAAGTCTCCTTCATAGGTTTTGACTTAGTGAATCGTTCTTTTGCTGGATATTGACTGTCAGGTTTATTGATTACAGAGAACCATCATTAGCTGTGTACATATAATTGGCATATTTTGAGTTAACTGAGTAACTACCCTGCCCCAGGTTATGAATAAGGGTTTTAATTTGTGAGAATAAAAACTCCTACTTCATAGGCTCAAAAGGGTTGACTAGGGATTATCTTCCTTATATCTCCACTGTTTAGGAATTGAAACAATGCCTGTACATCGTCAGCATAGTCTGTTCAAAAGCATACTGCATAAGATTATGGTATTGTTTTCGTCATCCTCCCTCTACAGGCTTGTAGCTTCATCAGGAGTTAAATATCACAAGATAGAAATAAGAAGCATAATTCAAAATATAGTGGAACGAATGGATTAATTCAAGACAAACATATGCAATGCATTAAAGAAGACAAAAGTTTAACATAATAGTAAGTGTTCAAACAAATAAAAGAAATTACAAATGAAAATTCAAATGTTGTCCCATCCAGTTGGCTGAATGTCCTCAATTGCAATCTGTGAACTTTGAGGAGCAGTATACTTCACCATGAAACCAAATTTACCACTTGGATGCCCCAAGGTGCCCCATATCTCAACAGGCCTAGGTATTCTTCCTTTTTTGTTACTTTGGGCTACTTGTCTTGCAGCTTCGGTGTTTGATGGACGATAGTAAAATTCAACTTGACCTTCTGGAGTAACCTCGAGTATTCCTTCGTCAATTAGGTCTTGAATCTTATTCTTCAACATCCAGCAGTTGTTAGTATCATGTCCAGGACTGTTGGAGTGATACTCACATCTTGCCTTGGGATTATAGCGAGGAGAAGAGGTTTTAGGATTTTGAGGAGAATTTTTCAAGGAAATTAGTTTCATCTCCAACAAGCATTGCAGAACTTGTGACATTGGAGTGCTGAACTTGATAAACTGTCTTCTACATCCCTTGTGTTGAGGTGGATCAACCTTATCAGGTCTTTCTTCTTCAACTGAAGAACAATCAATGGCAACCTGTTTCTTACCTTCTTTTATCCTCATCCTCCTTTCAACCAAACCAGCTTGTTTTAGATCCCTGACTCCATCACTTTGAAGTTTATGGACAAAGGCTCTTAGCTCTTCTTGCCCCTGAGCTAATCTTTGAATAAGAGCCACCTGGTCATTCATCTGGGCCCTCATTCTTGTCATCTCAGCTTGTAGTTGTTTCAGCTGATCATCCTTGTTGTCCTCAGGATTCTTCTTCTTAGCCAGCAGTGTCTTCAATTCATCCTGCCCCTTGGATAGGTTCAGGATCAGCTCTTGGAACCGTGCATTCTGTGCCTGAAGATCCTTAACTGATCGTTCAAGAGCCATTGCTGAAATAAACAGCGAGAAGATGAGAAACCTGTGCACAATTATAAACCTGTGATGCAATGAAATGATATGGGAATGCATATGCAATGTTTTCAAGGACCGCAGGATTTAAATTTGCTTAAACAAACAAGAAAGTAACTTTTTATTAGTAATAACTTGTTTTGCCTTTTAGGCTTACAAAAATGGAAATGAAATAAGTACAAAAGATGGGGTTTTAAGTCTCCCATGGACGTTTCCTCTTTGTATTGAGGTATGAGTTGAGGTTTCGTTCCTCGTGAAGTTGCTTTGTTAGCTCTAGGATTCTTGCTTGGCTTGCTTTGTAATGAGCCTCGAAAGTATCCCTTTGCTCCTTCAGTTGGATCCATGATCTCTGCAAGTCTTCCATATCAGTAGGCATGTCTGGGTGAAGGATGGTATAAGCTGTGTCTCCTTCAGCAACAGGTTCCATGGTAACTGGTAGGACGGCAGGATATGGCATCATGAGTGTCTGAGCACGAGATCGTACCCATCTGAGATAAGCCTCCATAGGAATAGTGTACTTAGGCTCCAGTGTCTTGCTGTCAATCCTGTTTACCTTTCCCCAAGCTCGTATGAATCTCTGACGGTAACCCTGAAGATCTTTGTCGTAATCAAACACAATGCCCTGAATCAACATGTCATGTGGGCCATCGCTCCGGGCGTAACCAAACTGTCGTAAAGCTAGAGAGGGGTTGTAGGTGATGCCTCCTCTTATGCCTAGAAGTGGCACATTAGGAAACTCCCCACAACGGTCAATGATGGTGACATTCTCCATAGATCTGGAGCACCAATGGATGTCTGAGTGAGAAAGTGACATGATCCTCTTGGACCATCTGAACCCTTGCTCATTCTTCATTACTGAGCGAGGAAGGTGTGAAATAAACCACCTAGAAAGCAAAGGTATGCAACACATCAAAGTTCCTCTTGCCCTTGTAGTACGAGTATGAAGAGAATGCAGGATGTCTCCAAGCAATGTAGGTACTGGATTGTGACTCAGGAAAATGTTGATGGCATGAACGTCTATGAACTGATCTGGATTGGGGAACAATACTAAGCCATATATCAGCAAGGCTAAGACCTCCTCAAAAGCATCATAGCTCATGGCCTTCAAGAACATCTGAGCTTTATCCATTAATACCTTAGCAAGAATACCCTTGACTCCACTTCTCGTTTCTAGAACAATGTCAGACTTCTTCAGATGTAGGGCTGCAGCAACAACCTCTGGTTTGGGCTCCTTCTCCAAGCCTGTGAAGGGTCTTTGATCAAGAACAGGTATACCCAGAAGCTTAGAGAACTCCTCCATGGTAGGGACTAACTGATAGTCGGGGAATGTGAAACAGTGATGTTTAGGATCAAAGAACTGAAACAGAACACTCATCATGTCTTCATTGAACCCTGAAGTGACTAGATCCAATAGGTGACCATGTCTCTTGATGAACTGGGAATGATCAGACACTTGAGAAACCAACTCTTTAAGCTTGGCAGGTATACCCACAAAGTTGATCCTGGTGGTGTTTCTACGAGCTGAAGCCATGACCTGCAACAAAGAACAAAGATAAATCCTTTGGTCCTTGAAATGGTTAGTGAAAATGTTATGCTTATGATGCATGATGATGTCATGATGCTATGCTCAATCACAAACATGTGGCACACACAGACAAGTCACACAATTGCCCTAGGTTTAAAGGCTTGCATGAGGTTTAAAGGTAAGTACCCTCCCCTGAAATTGGTTGGTTCATCCTGTCCTATAAAGTAACCGGGTTCTAAGGGATCTCAATATCATTGATCCTTCACAAGGGTGGTTGATCAGAAGGCAACTTACTTGCCAACCAAAACCCTCCAAGTTTAGAATCTCAATGAGCGTAGTATCGAGTGTCAACCAACTTCAGTCTGCACCAAAGCCGGCTACCTCACTACTTTCTAAAGGCCAAGATGAGTTAACTAGGGTTCTAAAAGTCAGTTAGTGCATTGACAACATATGGCAGCCTCAATATTATCCTCAACTTGACTTAAGGAATATAAGCACCAACCAAGAAGTCGCACTAACTATGGCCACCAGATCAACCGTGTCGATATACGTCGCACAGTTTCCTTGGTCTATTGCCATTTACCTAAGGTACACTAGATCCGGGTTAGGACCTTTCACACATAAGAGCACCCCAACAAGTAATATAAAACAAACAAGGCAAACAATTTAAAGCGATCTTATTTCCTAAGGGTACCCCTCTTAAATAGATCCCCAGCAGAGTCGCCAGTTCTGTAATCCGGTGAACTGACTTTAAACCATGTTGCGGATAGCAAGAGTCGCCACCGACTTTTATTTTATCCATAAGGAAAGGTTATAAAAGAACAGGAAAGACCTTAGAGAATATTTTGGGTCCGGGGGGTAGGTTATGAAAAGGGAAGGTGTTAGCACCCTTTTCATCCATGGTTATCCATGGGCTCTTAGGTACTTAAGTTCACTTTTGAATTGTTTTGAAAGTGTAGTGTGTGAATAGCAAAAATTTCAGAATAGTTTAATAATAATCCATGTATGGATGTGTAAGAAACTTGTTTGAAAATTTTGTTGGAAATTTATTTAGGCGTGAAAAAGTTTTGAAATGAGCTTAAGTACTTAGGAGTAACTTACCCTAATGTTTAAAGGTCTTTCTTATTCTTTATCCTTTCCTTAGTAAGACTATCCCTACTATAATGGAGTAGGTAGTCCTTACTTTGGATGTTTGAGAGACATTTGAGGGACAACTTGATTTTGAAGGCAATGGTGGGGTGTATTAAGCATATATAAGGGACTATCATCATTTATTCGAAGGGACTCGATCCGTGAGGCAACCATAAGGGACTTTGATGATTTTTTATTTGAGGGACTTGCTTTATACACCCCACTTAACCATTATTCGTAGGCAACGAGAGGGATATCCTTAGAAAGTGAGACGGCGATTAAAATCGACTTACGTGTGTGAAGTGTTTAATTTAATTATCTTTATTTAAAAATGATCTAAATTTATTTTAATATTACATACATGTTGTTACACTCCCTAATTACTAACCATAATAATAATTAAAATTACAACCGGGAAACAATTACAACAAATTAAAATAACAAGCAAAATATTAAGCAAAATAAATATTAAATAAACAATAAATAATAAATATAAGGGGTTAGTAAATAAAATTAGCAAAATAATAATAATAAACACAATTAAATTATAAAGGGGTTAGTGGTAATAATAAATAATATAAAATTAATAAAGCAAAATAATATGGTTAGTAAAATAATAATGAGAATAATTAGAATAAGGTTAGAAACATAAAAATAAATATTAACATGGTTAGTAACAAAAATTAATTAAAAGATTATTAAAATTATAATAAACAAAATTAATAACAAATTAATAGTAATAATAAAAAACCAAAAATAATATCAAAAGAAATTAACATGCATAACTAGTAAAATTTTTTTTAATTCATATACTAATTATTAAACTATTTTTCAAATGTATTATAAACATATATTTATACTTATACACATATTATAAGAAAAAAGATCATGTTAAAATTTAATTCTACAAATTATTTTTAATCATATACAAAAATATAATTATCCTAAATTAAATTATGTCTAAATACTAAAAGAGAATTAATTTGATTTATAAACTTATATTTACAAAATAAAAAAAACAGAATTAAATTTTTATTTAGAAAAATATTTTAGGGTTTCATAAAATTAGGGCCTTATTTTTAGGGTTTGTGAAAATTAGGGCTAACTTATATATAAAAGTTTATTTTTTTTTTAATAATCATACAATAATATCTTAATTAATATAAACTATACAAATGAAATTAAAATTAAAGAAAATCAAGAGTTTTTATATTTTTTTTCTAGAAAAATTGTTTTAAGAGTAATTTAGATTATATAATATATATACATAGAATTATATAGAAAATTAGAACTAGGTTTATTTTTTTAGGATTTTTAATATAAGGTATATATTATAATTTATTTACATAAAGTAAAAACATAGTTTATGAGAAATTTATATTCTAGAAAACAAATATGCATGGTTATTATTTATTTATCATTTTGAAACATAGATTCATAGGTTTATATTTAATTTAATATTATAATATCTAAAAAACAAATAAAAGAAAACATATTAAAAAACTTACCTGACTGGGATTTGAACCCAGGTCAGTTTGATTACAAGCAAGAGGAATCACCACCAAGCCACCACACGCGCGAGTGAAAGAAAGGAGAGAGTAATTGTTTTTGTGCGTTGCCTTTGAAACCCAGGAAAAACAAAGAAATAAAACAAAAAAAAAGGCCTGGGGTTGGATTCGTTCCCAGGACCTTATGTATGCAAGCTAATACGCGCTACCGCCTGGCTGGGAGAGCCCTTCTGATAATACATCAACCACAATATAATATATGTAATACATAATAATTAAAATGGTAAAACAAACAAAAGTGATGGAACCAGGATTCGAACCCAGGTTCATAAACAACCTACGCGCACAAGCACCTTTCCACCAGGCCAAACAACATCATCTGAAATAATATGAAAATAAAATCATAAAATATTATATTAATATTTTAAATTTCCAGACGCGCGCCACCTGCATCTTCTTCCTCAAAATACCTGCGATTTTTGCTATGAATTTATCTATGAAATTTCCTGCGAAATTCAAAATACAAGAACCTACGAAAATTGGATTATCACTAAAGCAGTAAAATTTCTCAAAATTAATGACTGTTTCATGATCCCCAGAGTTCACTTGGTTGTTCTATGTCCTTATAATTTGTTTATATTAGGTTTAATGTAAAGCCCTCATCTTATGGCCGAAACCCTAACCATGGTGACTTCTCCAACCTGCATCGAAACTTCAATTAAACCATCCAGAATCAATCAAGAGCTTCATACAAACACAAAACAATGATCACAAGACATTAAAATCCACTCAATATGCAAAATCGAAAAATTGAAATATAATGAACATTATGAATTCGGGTTGTGCCATATATGGTGTTTCAGATGCGAATGATCATTGGGAATGATTCAATGATGTCTCAGAAACACGTTTCAACCTTCAAATTGGTTCAAAAAGGCTTGAATGGAGAAATCCGATTTTTGAGTTTGTGATGAATTTTGACAACTTGAACTTACTCTTGGAGGCTGGAATCCGTGCCTCAGCATTAGGTTTGTGTTAAGTATATATAGGTGATTGATTTAGGTCAGAAACAAGGCTTGGTTATGTGAAAATTTGGATCAAAAAATATTGAAAAAGATCAAGTGTTCAAAGTCAAATATTTGGTCATAAGGTCTTGCTATTTTGGGAGGGATCTCATGATTTCCTTCTCCTTTGACTCCAATCACACTTTATGATTTTCTAGATTCAATCACAAAAATATCTTTTCATGTTTAATATTTTTTTTAAATTTAAAATGATTTAAAATGTAATAAATCATAATAAATTAATAAAATAAAATAAAAAATATGAAAATATCATGATAATTTCGTGCAAACCATTATGAAGTGGATTGGGTCATAATTTGAGTGGCCCATTTGAAAAGAAATGATTTTGAACCTCCCTTTTCAACATAAACCATCACAAAATTTCTTAACTTTGCAAAGGCACATCTCCCTCAATTTTAAGGGTATGAGGGTGTTCTTGGACTTTTTGGAAAGCTTGAAGAGTCCTCTAAACAACCCCATTGGTTTCAGGTCCATATCATTTACCAATCTCAAGTTATGCCCTTTTGAAGTTGTTGACTTTTTGTTGACTTTTGAAATGACCTATAATGTCCTAGATCATATCTTTCAAATGAAGCATTTTTGGGCTTAACCTTCAACATCAAAGTTGTAGGGAATTCAATTTCATTCAAAATGAGCTTTGGATGGAGACTTGGTGATGAAGTATGTGAAAGTTATGTCTGGTCAAAGTTCAGTTGACTTTTATTGAGGAAACCCTAATTTAGAAACTCCTGATTATTGATGATCTGGAATCTCCTTGAGGAATCATGATCAACCCTTGATCAAATGATGAATTTTATTTCATATACTTGATGTTGGCAAAAAATCATGAAGTTTGACTTTGGTTTGACCACAGTTGACCTCAGTTTGACTTTTTAACTGCATTGACTGATTTTGACTTATCTGATCATCTGACTGAGCAAACCTTTGAGAAAAGTCTTGAAACTTGACATGGGGGTTCTTACACACATATAAGATGTTATGAAACTCACTTGAGGCATTGGAAGTCCACTTAGCCTGATTAAAGTCAAAACCCTAGTTTAGGATGCACTGCTTAGGAGATGCATTGTCTGAGGGAATTGTCAACTTCTTTGACCAATTGTGAACTTTGTGAACCTTGTGAATCTTCATAAACTGTCTTGTGAACCTCATGGGAGGTATTGTGAAGCTTGTGAACCTTGTGAACCTCATGAAGGGGCTTTGTAGACCTCATAAACCTCAGGAAAGCTTTGTAACCATTGTGAAACTTGTGAACCTTGTGAACCTTCAAGAAGTGACTTGTAAACTTCATGAACTTCATGGAAGGTCTTGTAAATGTTGAGAAGCTTGTGAACCTTGTGAACCTTCATAAAGTAACTTGTGGACTTCATGAACCTCATGAAAGGTTATGGGAATGTTGAGAAACTTGTGAACCTTGTGAACCTTCATAAAGTAACTTGTAGACTTCATGAACCTCATGAAAGGTTATGCAAGTGTTGGAGAACTTGTGAACCTTGTGAACCTTCTTAGAACACAAAGTCTTGTATTGTGAGGGCAAATTTTGGGGTGCAACACATAACTAGTATGTTCAACATCTTCAACATTTCCTTATAATAGTTGCATCCCTTCTAAGCATGTTGATTTGTACATCCTTTTCTCCACACTTGGAACATTTGGAATTTACAGAGTGTTGTATCTCTGGTTTACCTTCATCACTTTGTTGGTTTTTGTACCACTAAAATAATTGCAACCAACATTTTCATCTTCACTCTATTTAAAAAACAGTAACAGTAAAATGATCTTTGACATAGAAAATGAGATAAAAACCCAACATATTCATAACACACATACCTGAAAGTATCTATAGCCCCAAAATAGCTTCCCTGAGTTTCTTCCTTGCTTCTTAACCTTCCTTATCAATGCTTTGGCACCATAAGAACACGTAGATTCGATTACAAGTTGAGATGATCTCAAAATGAAGGTATTTGTGTTATCATCTCTTCGATTTGCTCCATTACTACATAATGATGCCATTGATGGAGAGATGAAGGAGATGAAGATTAGGGTTTTGAATTAGGGATTTTATAATTACCCTCTTATTTTTCTCCCCTGGTATAAAATAAATAAATAAATAATAAATTAACTATTATACCTCAACACAGTTAAATGCCACTTCAGCAATGTTTGTAACACATCACCATTTTTTAACGGAAGTTGTGTAAAAGGACAATGTTGCAACCGTTAGGTAACATAAAGGACTTACTTGAAGCAAAAAACACATAAAGGACCATATTGTTACAATTAAATAACTTAAAGGACCCAGTAGGTAATTTAGCCTAATTAAAATAATTAGAATATATAATTATTTGATTAGTTATTTAAAATAAAATAGAAATATAAGTTTTTGGTGGAAAATAGGAATCGAAGAAAAACCAGGGATGTTGTTAATAAAATGAGAAGAGTTAGGTCTGAGTATAATATTTAAGAGATTAAAAATAAGGTTTCAGATAAATAGTGATTGATAGAGTTTTAGAGAAAAACAATATGTTAAAACATTTTTTTGAGAGAAGAGGAAAGAGAAACGTTAGGGCTTGAAAAGAGAATAGCAACCTTGATCATTTCTGAACTTTTGCAAAGAATCTAAGGTAAGAGGGAGAAAGGGTTTTCTTTATGGTGTATAGTATAAAAGGGTAGAGAAGAGAGAATACTCGTTCTCTTTAGGAATTGTATGAATTACTCATGAGTTGTTGATTTATGTGATTGTGAAAATGATAAATTAATGTGTGATTATTCAATTTAGTGAATGAATTGTATGTGCAATATTTTATTTATGTATACATGATGTTTATGTCATTGTTGGAGTTGTTGAAGGGTTAAAACATAAACATGAATTAATGAAGTTGAATAAATAATTTGTGAAATTCTGTGATTTAACATGTTATAATGGTATTATCTGATGTGATATAATTTTATATGCGAATTAGACTAATTAGGGTTGGAAATTTGGAGTTATAGGGGACTCACATGGCAAAACAAATATTTTTGTCTTCTGGTGCATGGTGACGGGCGTCGCCTAGATGACAGGTTACCCGTCATTCACCTAGGGACGCTGACAAGCGTCAACTCTCTGACAGGAAGACCGTCACAGTCTCCAGGCTTGGTTTTCCAAGTCAAAAGTCATGATGATGACAGTCTGGGATTTTTGGGAAGGTGAAGGGCGTCACCAGGGTGACGGTTACCCGTCATGTAGTTGAAAGGGACGTTTTCATCCCTGTTGCTTAATCTGAGTTGTTGATTTATATTTTCGAAGTGTGTTTACTTTTGGATGATGAATGGATATTGTTTGGCTATTTTGATGTTATTAATTAATTGTTATGAATTTATTTAATTAATTATGTTGGAGTTATCATTGTTGAATGGTAATGATATTACTTACATGTTGTCGTATATGGTATAATATGGTATGAGATATATTCAATGATATTTTGGTGTTGTTATGTGATTTATGTGTTTCAAATTACATGATTATATGATGATTAATTATGTATTTCTTTGTATGCATTATTGTTATTATTAGTGAATAATAATCCAGAAGAGGGTTACTATTATGTGTCAATGCATGATATTTAAGGCCAGAAGGGATCGTAATTATTATTTTTGTTGTTGCATTGATTTGTATTGACATGCATCATTGTGTCATGTCGTGAAAATATGCATGTTCGTTAGTTCAGAAGGGGGGATTGTGGCTTGTCCAAGGCTCATGGGGTTTAGAGCTCATAATGGGGGTCTCATCGGTTCAGAAAGGGGGACCCAGTTCCAGAGATAACCAAATGTTGAGTTGGTATCACATGCATAAGTGTCACGTTGTGTCATGAGTCGCATTACATACATACATTTGCATATTATTATGAATGGGTGTAAGATTATGGTGATGTTGATTGTGTATTGAATGTGGGTTATGTAGTATATTTTTCTACCTTCGCATCTTTACACTATACATAGTGAATGTTGTTTCTCACCCTTTTTTTGAATGTTGTCCACCATGGACATCTTGCAAATACTTAGGAGTAAAGTCATTGTTATGTGTGGAAGGTGGATCATCATTGTTGTGTGAGTAATGGCTAGAAGAAACAATCAAGCGACTTTTTTATGCTTTGAAAGCAATGACTCGAGCGTTGTAGGGTCTGCAAAATTAAGCTAGTGATGAGTTATATGGATTAGGGAAGTTTCAGAGAAATAATTTACCTACTTTCAAGGGAAGATATGATCTAGAGAGTGCGTAGACATGGCTAAGAGAGATTGAGAATATTTTTCGAGTGATGGCTTGTATGGAGGTTCAGAAGATGCAGTTTGATACTCATATGTTGTTAAAGGAGGCCAAAAACAGATGGGATAATGGGCATCAAAGACTGGATGTTATTGGTGCTAAGATTACTTGGGTTGTGTTCAAGGATGAATTTTAGAGAAGTATTTTTCAGAAGACGTGCGCAGCAAAAAGTAAATTGAGTTCCTTGAGCTAAACCAAAGAAAAATGACAGTTGTTGAGTATGCTGCTAAGTTCAAAGAACTGATAAAGTTTTGTTTATAAGTGTACTTTTGGATTTTGAATGATGTAAAAAATAGGATAGTTTAGTGTTATGTATATTGGATGGTATCCTCAAATTCTGCATGAGCATCTTAGTATTAGGAAGCATTCAAATGGTTTGGAAAAGGAGATTACATCATATATGCATTAAGAACTTTTTTTGTGAGAAATGCATTGAAAAACAAATTTTGGGTGGTCAAAGCATTTTAGGTCGACACATGCGTGATTAGATCAACCTATAAAAGTTTCAGCTTCAGTATAGGTCGACACATGGTATCTTAGGTCGACTCCCACTGATCAATATTAAAGTCTATAGTCATTTTCGAGAGGTCACCTCACTTAGTTCGACACATGGGTAACACGAGACCTTCATAGGTTGGCTTGAAACCATCATAGGTCGGCTCGAGTACCTTGATATATTGACCTATTTCTTCAATAGACCGACACATATGATATCCCATTTCAAAAAATATATATATGCTCCATATTTTTACATTGCTCCTACTCATTTTATCCCATACCTATATATACTCATACATGTTTCTTGTAAGGTACTAGTGAGTTACCTAGATGAAACCAAAATTACAAAGTTTTCCCATCATCTTCAACCTCTCTTCTATGCATACACACAATCAAATTACACATAACAATTTTTTTATTGGGTGGCGTTCTAGATTAGGGTTGCTAACGTCTAATTAAGTTGATGTAACCGAGAATATTGGGTTGGGATATTTGTATATTTTAAATAAGAAAATCAAACTGGTGTTTTCTTTAAAAATCATTGAGATTTGAAGGTTCTGGACAAGATCATGCAAACACGGATTCGACTGAGTGAAGGCCTTGGGACAAGGTGGTTCCTTGCAAGGGAGTAGCGCGAGACGGTGAATCATGTTTGGGAATCTTGGGTTCAACAAGTGCGTGCTAGAAATTAATTCGACCGAGCGAAAACCTTCAATAAGAGGAGGTCTTGTAAGTAAGTAGTCAAGAACTGGTGGATTGTAGCTACATTGTTGGTGACTTGATCAAACTTTGATCAAGGATTTGGAGGTGGAAGAATCAACAAGAAACCATATGGTTTGTGGGGTTAGAATTTTTCATCTCTTGTATAAACATTTTTGCAAAAATAAGGTTAATTTCAATTATCTCAATTAGATTTTGGATTGAGGGCAGACGTACCCATAGCAGGGCCGATTGGGGAATTGTCTGATAAATATTTGTGTCTCTCTCTTTTTTTCTCTATATATCTCGTTAATTGTTGTTCTTGCAAATTATTGAGTTCATTGTTGTTTTGATCAATTCGATTGGAAGTTGTTTTTCAATTATTTTTTAAAGTGTTGTTGTTGATATAATCATAATCACTTTGATTATGATTGGCTTTTAACATCATCAAAACAAATTAAATTTCCAAACGTGATCGATCTCACACCAAGTGTTCGATAAATTTCTTTTGAGTATTTTAAATTGATTTTAATTCATTGAAAAGAAGTTTTGTGTATAGATTTTCATTTGATTGATTTGTGAATTAATCATTGTTGAATAATTTATGCTCATTATCATCCAATTGGTTTATGTAACGCATATCCGAGTTTTTCGATAGTAGGTTCGGTTAGACGATTTGATTCAGGTCGTTTCCGTTGTGCCATAAAACTTTTGAAAAACTATTTTTTTAAGAGGTGTGTTTTTAACTTGTGATTTATTCAAACCCCCCCCCCCTTATATCGAAGTCTATCATCTAACAAGTGATATCAGAGCTCTGGTTAATTTTGTGCTTAAGATTTACTTTTTAGAAGAATAGCTAATGAACCTAAGGGAGCATACAATAGAGCACCAATTTTCACCGGCGAAAATTATAGCTATTGGAAAGCTTGTATGCGTATTCATGACAACTCTGTTGACAAAGGTATATAGAGCTCCATCAAAAATGGTTTGAATGAAATAACAATTTCCAATGTTAAGGGTATATGGAGAAGTTTTGAAAATTGAAGGGGAGGAGATATCATAAGTCAATATCTAATTTAATTATGGGCCAAATTAAAATTTTGAAAACTAAGAAATAGTCCTTAGATTATTTATAGGGGTTATGGTCCCCATTTGTAGACAACGCAAAACAACTTATAAAAAAAATTCTCCTTTCATCCCCGTCAGAGGAGAATCAAGGAGTCATAAAGTAACTACAAATCAGAAGATCAAATACCCGCAAACTTTCTGTGATTCCCAATGGTAAACTCATGTACACTTCCGTTTTTATTCTCTGATTGAATTATGATATGAGTTTAAAGGATATAAGTTGATAATATATCAACTCATAGAAATTATTTTAGAGTTATGTTCTTGATTTCTATATCGATTAAAATAATAAGATTATGAATAGATTTAATATAAATCACAGTTCAATCAATTTTAAAGATAAACGATTGGGTTACTTTCTTTCTCTGATTTTTAATCCACCTCAAATTTAGAATAAATATTTGAATTAGAGAGATAGATAATTTTTCAAAATTTATTTATCATATTATGTTATGTTAACAAACTTATAATTAATATATCCAATAAAATAAAACATTGAGTTAATACATAATAGAATATAATTATCATATTATCTTTTATTCTTCACACTCTACAACTACTAACAAGTAAGTGTGTGGTCGACTACATTGGTCATTTTTAGCCATAATGATATTTTATTGAGTACCATACTTCTATCTAAGTCGTTAATTTCAAAAAAATTCTTTAAAAAATTTCTTATAATCTTTTTATATCTTGTTATTCCTTAGGTTGTTTAATTTATTTTTATTTGATGGTCTTCTCTCTACATGTCAACACCATTTAAGTCTATTTTTCACCATCTTCTCTATCATATCTGTTATCTCATCACTCTTTTTATATTTTCATTTCTAATTCTATTTGATGGTCTTCTCTCTACATGTCAACACCATTTAAGTTTATTTTTCACCATCTTCTCTATCATATGTGTTATCTCATCACTCTTTTTATATTTTCATTTCTAATTCTATAAAGTTTAGTCTTAACCATACATCCAGAGCAACAAATTGACTCTAAAATTTTTAAATTAATGAGATAAAATATTAGCATAACTTTATATTATATGCTAATATTTAGTTGGCTATCAGTACCCTCATCCAATGAAAGAATAACATTCAATGTCATGTCACTTTTATTTATATTTTATTTAAAAATAAATTAATATTTTTAATCAATTTCAACTAAAGGTACCGATACCCAACTACTTATCATGGATACCTAAGAATTTTTTTTATATTATATGTTGAGACAAAATAACTTTATCCATTGATTTTATAAAGTTAAGTTAAAGAAATTCCAAAGATAAAAATTTAAAAGTCATTTAATTCATTATGATAATATTCTACTTTGATCACAATGGTATCATAACCCAAGATAAATAAGATATAGGTGCTCATGAGTGCGGATTGACCGATAAATCTGTTGAATAAAATCGAACTAACTCATAAATTATTTAAACTCATTTATTTATGGATATATCCAACTCAATCCATAATAACCCATATAATTTGATTCGGGTATCAGGTACTAACACTGACCAAATATTGTTTCTACTAAGAATCAAATTTCGTATTCTCCGAATCTTCATTCTTTAGCAAAAATTTGTTTCCCACTCGAACTCAAATATTTGATTAATAACCTTAATTACAGTTTAATAATAACTAAAGTCACCTTGATGAAATCGAGTAGTTACTACTAGTAATACCATCCTAAAAACAGTTATACTATAATAAAGATGGTAAAATGACAATTTTTTTTACGGAAAAAATGACATATTCTTAAAGAGTAAAAAACAAGTATATCCTCATCTATTATAAAACTAAATAACTACTATGAGGGCATTTATGTCCACAACTATTTTTGTCTTACCAATCCCAAATTATACGTTAAACTTGCTCAAGAAGAAAAAACGATGGGTTAAAATAAATACACGTAAATCATATCTTCATTCCACAATGATATAATTTCTTTTTTCCTTAAAACTAATTTAAACTATTATTTTCTTATCAACCCCAATTATACGTTAAACTTGCACAAGAAGAAATAAACGATGCGTTAAAATAAATACACGTAAATGCTATCTTACACGATAATAAAATTATTTTTCCCTTAAAATTATATGAAGTTTATGTGGACATGAAATCTTGTTACGTTGAAATAACTTTGTTCGTTTTCTCTTTGAATTTTGATGAGGAATGAGTGGCATACATTGAAATTGGAAAGAGCTATGCACTTTCTCAATCTCTATTTTTGT